>JBAIAA010000355.1:0-1200000 GCA_037893245.1 Crossaster papposus | reverse complement strand
GGGCCATTAATGAACGTCTTTTAGACATCGGTATAATACCCCAAACATGACGTCAAATATAGACAAAAGAACAACGTCGGCGGACGGTCAGTAAATGAACGTCTTTTAGACATCGGTAGAATACCCCGAACATCAGGTCAAATATAGACAAAAGAACAACGTCGACGGACGGTCAGTAAATGAACGTCTTTTAGACATCGGTAGAATACCCCAAACATGACGTCCAATATAGACAAAGGAACAACGTCGGCGGACGGTTAGTAAATGAACGTCTTTTAGACATCGGTAGAATACCCCGAACATCACGTCAAATATAGACAAAAGAACGTCAGCAGACAGTCCACTTTATTGTTGAAAGCTGGTCATTATTACGTCAGAACACCTTCAATCAGACGTCTGTTATTGACCAATATTTCAGTGGTTTTACCCATGTCGGTCGGCCACTGGCCACATGCAAAATTGGTCTAAAACTGACGCCTGGTTTAATACTACAGTATCAACGTTTTTTTCTAAAAGCATGCACTACGGGATTAAATTTAGTCATAAATTAAAAAACTGTAGTGAATGTCTTATTTGTTTTGTAATTGTTACATGTACATGTATTTTGTTTGAAATGCCGTAGACCTCACAGTGACCATGTACCAAATGGCATCATCTTTATTTTTAGGAAAACATTTACAAAACCTGTACTCTGTCATTTCAGTTCTTAAGTTTATGGTTATTTATTTTGTTTAACCCAAAGAACTGACAATAATAATGGTTGTGTCAGCATTTACACAATCTACACAAAAAACATTTTGATGTTTGTTGGTCAACAGTACATGTATATTTTTCGACGTTGAAGTGCGGTGAACTTATCTAACTGAACAGGATGAACAATGATATATTAAAATAAAGTGGAAACACATCGACATTGTGGGTGTGGACGAACAGAGAGATGAGATTGTTATTAAAAATCGCACTTGTGTAACGGCACAGTGTTTTCGCCTTTACTGTTGCATACTTAAGATTAAAAATAAGAAATAAAAATATATCTTGTTACGTTTGGTAGATATCGTTAAAAGAATATCGATGATGCAAATTTCAATGAATTAAAAAAAAAATCAGACGATTACGTCAGGATGACATCATTGCAATTTTACATACAATTCTTCCTGACTTAGATGCATACCTTTCCACCCAATCGGATCGACATAGGGTTTGTTCAAAATTGGTTTGTGAAGTTGTCCCCTTTAACCAGTTCGTGCCGGGATTATTTTAACATCGTCGAGCCGAGGGGCGGGATTATTTTTAACTAAACTCGATCCGAAGCGGGTTCAGGCTGATAGTGCCGGGAAGCACACCCACGCATTTCCGGCTTGCTCGCTGCTGACATACCTTTCCGAACTTGAAGTGTTTATGCGTCATCCGTTTTGAATTTTGGGAAATTGTTTCGTTTATATACGTCAGCCGGCGTGAACTGGTTAAGGTGATAACGTCATAACGTAGACGTGTACAGAGTGTATAGCAAAAAGACGTGTACATAGACTATGTGAAAAAGACATGTGAAACAGACGTGTACAGAGTCAATGTGAAAATTAAAGATGACGTCCTCCACCTCCTTTTCGGTGCATACTTGAGGACGTGACCCAGTGCTTCATATACATCGTTTTCGCTCACATCTTTTGATTTCATCACGCTCTCTGGGGACAGTAAAAAAACAAGATATATCTTAATAACCATTAATCTTCCTAACATGAGAAATCCCTTGAAATATGCAGGCCTTGTTCCTTGTTCCTTTGTGGATAAAACTCAACAGAAATGCAAAAGATCCTCTCGAAAATTCACTTTGTTAGAAAAGTCAAACAAACAAAATCAAATACAAAACCTAATCTCTTAAGCCTGAACTTACAGGAAATATACTTGATTATTCAAAATAGCCTTCGGTTAAAGGAGAAATTCCAGGAAAAACATGAACTCTATGAATGAATGCCGCCCTGTCAAATGTTTAGGCCATGGAGAACTGTACTGTTAGTACTCTAGTGTTAATGCATGGAGCAAACTAGTTTATTGCTCCATTGTTAGTCAGTGGCAGTCATCATTATCTAAGTTAAACCAGAGATAACAACCAGCAACTAGTAAAATCATAATCAATATTTAAATAGAAAGGAAACATTAAACTATGGTTAAACATACCTGAAAATATGTCGAAGAACAGGATGGCACATGAGAGCATCAATTCACCTTCGTTTTTCAAGAACAATGCACGTGGAACGTATACTGCATTGTACTACACTGGAATTGAAGTGAAACCAAGTCTTTGGCCTATACCAACAATTGACGGGGGGATTGTTAATCACTGTGTGGGGGGAATTACACAAGAGCTTTACAATATAACAAATTTTGTTGAAGTATTGATTAGAATGTAGAGTGTGGTCTTCTCTTGTAAACAATTCCTGAAAAATGCTTCAATTTAGATTGTGTTTCAACTTCCATTTGTACCCCCCTTTACGTACATGTACGTGTACCACTACCAACGCGCGTTGAATGTGTTAATTTTTAACTGGTACACGGTCCGTTGTTAACGTGCAACGTTAGCGTACACCGCGCACCATGTAGTATTTCCGCAAGGGCGATTTGGGCAGGCTGCCAACTTTCCGCAAATAACGCGGGAAAGAAAATTACTGGATTCACTTTTCGTCTGCTGCTGCCGGCCTGCACTGAGCATGCGCCGTACATTGTACGCGTACCGTACCGCGGCGGCGTATGCAATGCCTTTGAGAAAGATTTTGTTATGATCGAAACGTCAAGCCCTCTTTTCAGATTTGTATATTTCAGGTCACTTTAGTCAGCAAGCAGTTTGAAACAGCTTTTGAATATACTTTATGTATATAATTCGTTACAATTTAACAAATTTAATTCGAACATGATCATCCACAACGTTATTAATTGGTTTTCAGGACAACCTTAATCCGACGTTTGGTTATGGTTGGCTTAGGGTAATAACATGATGATTAAAAGCCTACATTAAAATGACGTCTATGCGACGTCTGCTTAATGACGTTCATAATTGCTTATAATACCAACCTTAATCCGACGTTTGGTTAGGCTATGGTCAGCTTGTGGTAATAAAACGATGGTTAAAAACTGACATTAAAATGACGTCTATGCAACGTCTGATCAATGACGTTAATAATTGGTTATAATACCAACCTTAATCAGACGTTTGGTTATGGTCAGTTTGTGGTAATAAAATGATGGATAAAAACTGACACTGAAATGGCGTCTGTGCAACGTCTGCTAAAAGACGTTAATAATTGGTTATAATACCAACCTTAATCCGACGTTTGGTTATGGTTAGTTTATGGTAATAAATGATGGATAAAAACTGACATTAAAATGACGTCTGTGCAACGTCTGATCAATGACGTTAATAATTGGTTATAATACCAACTTTTATCCGACGTTTGGTTATGGTCAGTTTGTGGTAATAAAATGATGGTTAAAAACTGACACTGAAATGGCGTCTGTGCAACGTTAGTCTTGGTTCCAAGACCTTCGTGATGTTTATTTCGCGATCACTGACACAAACCACCGATGTTATAGAGGGCGCTATTTCACGACGAACCTCCACCCGTGAACTGGACCCTGTTGAAGGTCTTGGATAAGTTGGCTCATTAGGGGCGAGGTCAGACTATTGTAATATATGCAGTATTCATATCACGTGATAATGATGGACAGTTAAGCAAATACGTGCACACCTGAGGGTTATTGTGTCGCGCAAAACATGTCCAGACTCGCCGCGATTGACCTGTGTACACATGTACATGTACATGTACAATGTACATTATACATCGACACAGCAACTTATGGCTGCCCCGGCGTTTATTTGTGACTGCGGATGCAGAGGTATTTGTATTTGGTGTTTAAATTTGTGATGAGTGAAACCACGAAATGATAATGTTTCCTTTGATTTCAGGGAAACGTAGCCAAAATGACGTACGTTCGATCTGTTCCTTTCTCTATGGTTCGATACACTGGAATAAAAAAAAACCTTCCCTTCTCCGCGGCACCACATTAACTCCTGAAGCGATGCTGCAGGCGGGACTCGACAATATCGGTACGGGTACAATGCGGCCAGGCCGCGCCGGTTGGCGGCTGCAGCTAGCTTGCACTAGTAGCACTGCCCCGGAAGATCGGCCACACATTTCGCGCAATGCATACTATACGTGCATACAGTCGCCATCACATACACTGTACGTACAATGTACATTACATGTACACTGTCTTGTGTACACATACCCAGTCATATCCTGTATTTGTGTATAATGAATAATTCATGATGAGGCTCAAACTCGGTCGCTGATTGGATCCCTCGGAAAAGCGAGGGAGAATCGTCGAAAACTAAGGTTAAAGTTAACAATTGATTGCCAACTAGTGCTAGACCCTTAGGGGAATCCAAAATCATGTACGTTTGTCAAACGTCGGCTCCAGTGCAAACATGGATCCAGCCGCATTTTGTAAACTACGCATGCGTGAGACCAGAACGCACACGAAGCCGGGATTTGAAAAAGAGACAGCGTTAACGAATCTGCGCGCGTGGTGGGCGCCGAAATAACACAAGGGTCTAGGGCTAGACTAGTGCAACGTCTGATCAATGACGTTAATAATTGGTTATAATACCAACCTTAATCCGACGTTTGGTTATGGTCAGCTTGTGGTAATAAAATGATGGTTAAAAACTTACATTAAAATGACGTCTGTGCAACGTCTGATCAATGACGTTAATAATTGGTTATAATACCAACCTTAATCCGACGTTTGGTTATGGTCAGCTTGTGGTAATAAAATGATGGTTAAAATCTGACAATAAAATGACGTCTGTGCAACGTCTGCTCAATGACGTTATTATTTGGTTATAAAACCAACCTTAACTGAATCCGACGTTTGGTTATGGTCAGCTTGTGGTAATAAAACGATGGTTAAAAATTGACATTAAAATGACGTCTGTGCAACGTCTGATCAATGACGTTAATAATTGGTTATAATACCAACCTTAATCCGACGTTTGGTTATGGTCAGCTTGTGGTAATAAAATGATGGTTAAAATCTGACAATAAAATGACGTCTGTGCAACGTCTGCTCAATGACGTTATTATTTGGTTATAATTCTGCCCAAAATTTAACGTTCATTTCCGGTCACATTTCAGTTATCATGGTCGCGACCAACTTTCAACCATACTACGACGTCAATATGACGTTATAAACTTACGTCGAATTCTTGTCGCCAATCGGACGTTGTCTTTTGGTCACTATTCAGTAATCTGACGTCGCGACTAAAAATAAACCATAACATGACGTCAGAAAGACGTCGTGTGCCTGCTGGGATATGTGGCAGCAGCAAAACAGCGCCCGCGTTGTTGTGTAAGTTTCATGTCATTTGTTTCGGAGCCAGAGAGCACAATAAACGGCAGAGAATCATCGGAAATCAAGGAACACTTGTGTCAGGATTCCTTCTTGTGTGTTGTGTCGACACCAGGGACGCTTTTCGTTACACTATTAAAGTAACTGCTGCTCATGACTCTTTATACAGTTCATTTGAATATTCCGAATTGACTGTGGAATATGGTACCTTTTTATCTAAACTTGTGATTATATATAGACCACCGTACTCGGCAAAACACCCAGTTACCGTTAATGCATTTTTTAACGAGTTTACAACATACCTTAAATCTATTGTATTGTCGTCTGAACCAATTTTTATCACAGGGGATTTTAACATACATGTTGATAATGGCAATAGTGATACTTTGCAATTTTTAGACATTTTAACATCAATGGGCTTAAAACAACATGTTGATACACCGACACATGAAAGAGGTCATATTTTAGATTTGGTTATTACACGTCAATGTGGTGACATTCTTGATGAAAAACCTGTTACTGATTATTTGTTTTCAGATCACTTTTCAATTTTGTGTAAATTGCATCACCGTAAACCAGACTTGCCCGTGAAACAACTTTCATTCAGGAAAACTAAAGCCATTGATCGTTCTGTTCTTATGAATGACTTGGTCAGTAATCGCTTATTACTAAATCCACCTGGTAAACTGAATGATCTGGTGTGCTGTTACAATGAGACACTGAGAGCTAATTTAGATGCTCATGTACCGGTAATAAATAAAACTGTTAATATACGACCGGCTGTACCTTGGCTTAGCGAAGAGATCAAAACATCCAAAAAACTACGTCGTAAAGCTGAGAGAAAATGGCGACTCACTAAAAATGAGGATGATCTTAAACATTTTCGTAGACAAAGGAATCGTACTAATTTTCTTATGAATAAGGCTAGACAGCATTTTTATACTAGTTTTATTAGGGAAAATAGTTGCAACCAACGGAAACTTTTTAGTTCCATTAGCAAACT
This sequence comes from Crossaster papposus, assembly GCA_037893245.1. NCBI lineage: Eukaryota > Metazoa > Echinodermata > Asteroidea > Velatida > Solasteridae > Crossaster > Crossaster papposus. The sequence continues at coordinate 1,193,594 of JBAIAA010000355.1, read as the reverse complement.
CTTAAAACCTAAAAGACAGACTATGATTCTTGGTGTGGACAGTCGTGTTTTTGCCAATGAAATGGGTAACTTTTTTGTACGGAAAGTGGAAAATATACATGCTAAACTTAATGAAATGACTACTGATAATTTAGGCGTTTTTCATCAAATAAGGACAAGTACCTGTGCACAGTTTGATCGTTTTTTACCAGTCACAGATTATGATGTTAAGATTTTTGTAAACTCGGGTTCTAAGAAATCTTGTTCCTTAGATCCTATGCCAACTAATCTTGTGGTGGACTGTTTAGATGTTTTATTGCCAACAATTACCAACATCATCAATCTGTCTTTGGTGTCTGGTACATTCCCCTCAGTTTGAAAAGAGTCGATGGTTATTCCATTATTGAAAAAAAGATCATTTAAGTTCCGCTGATTTTCAAAACTACCGTCCTATTAGTAATCTACAGTACATTTCCAAACTGACAGAAAGAGTAGTGTTTAATCAGATCCATAGTCACATGACCACCCATTCATTGTATCTATTGCTCCAATCGGCATATAGAATAAAACCATAGTACTGAGACAGCTTTACTGAAGGTACATAATGACATTTTAATGAAAATGAATTCACAATGTATCACATTACTTGTACTTTTAGATCTTAGTGCTGCTAACAAACAGAGTAATCGATTGATTTATGTTATCGTACTTTGTATGTGTTAATTATTAAATAGTATCTTTTTACATTTGAACATAATTTCTTTAATGGAATTTGCGCAATATAAATAATTATTATTATTATTATTATTTTACAAATACATCATGTACACAACACTAAACAAACTACTTCCTTATCAAACTCAGTTTAGACTACGATTTAAACTTGAGGATTTTCGCCCCAGAACTTGTTTCCCACTTTGACGAGGTGCCCACTACTGATCTCCCTTACGTAGCAGTTCTGGCTCCCCACCCAGTCGGTACTTGGACCCCAGTTCGTTTTTACCAAGACGATGTTTCGGATCGGGAATTTCCAGATTTCTCATTCACTTCCATGGCTCAAGAGGGGCAACATGGTGATTCCTATAGTGGGAGGATAATTTGAATAACATCTGGTACACTGACATGCTCGCACAGCTTGGCACCGTTGAACTTTGAATTCTCCAGACCAAAGACACTGTTGCTATATCACGTGAGTAGGAGAGGAGCACGAACCGCATGATGAGAGATGCGGTTCATCCAAACCGGTGGGCGTGGTCATTTGGGGGAGGGCGAGTGGCGGCATTTGGAGGAGGGAGGAGGGTTGGAGGGTGAAGGGTTGGAGGGTAGTGGTGCAGTGGTGGAGGAGGTGGTAAGGGAGAAGTGTTGATAGTTGGAATAGGTAAGTGACGTCATCCCCACGTGACCCTCATTAGCATAAAATGAGGAACGGGAATCTACCAATTACCGTGGGGGTAGTACGAGTGTGAGGGTCTCGCGCAAATGCAAATACAAATAAAATAAAAGAACGTACCATTATGTATGTATGATTTGTTTTTATTTGATGTATATAATGTATTGGTAAGTATACAGTACGCGGTATGGTATGTAATAGAACTAACGAATGAAAGAACGGGATATTGTGTTTTTTATGTTGCATGCATGTATTGTAAACCAATACACATGTATAGTACGGGGAAGGTGTTTCAATAAATAATAGGAAATAAATAATATCATATTAATTCAAAAATACAATAAGAGATACAATAATAATATCATATTAATTCAAAAATACAATAAGAGATACAATACAAGTACATGCAGTCGTGAACCACATAACGATCGAGGCTCTATATTGTGTTTTCCTTTATTCCTATGTTATACCCAATCCCCATTGCTTTGCGCTTGCACCGTCGATCGAGGACCGAATTTGTCCATTCATACCGCCGACCGAGGGGCTTTTGTTTCCTTTGTTCTCCTTTGTGTCTCGCCCCTCGGTCGTTATGTGGTACCAGAGCATACAGTACGTGTACAGAAATACAGTACCGAGGATGACATAATTAGGCGAAATCATACAGTAAGAATGGACAGCTCTCCTTCGAGATATTCCGTTGAGTGCTATGCACAATAGCCTTTGTACTCGAATGGGGGAACCTACGGACATCAAAGTGATGAGTCATCGATCGAAGGACGGAAACTAACAGCAGCCGGACAAGTCCGATTCTGTCCAGTCATCCGGTATAAATTTCGCGGTGTTTTTAATAATAATAATAATCCGAATCATCTTCCTCGACATCTTTGTCAAGGGCATCTCAAAGCGCTTCCAACATTATTACCCCTGGTCACTGGGCCATTTTCAATCCTTAAACTATCTCAGCTCCCTTGGGAGTTATACAGCCTGTGCTGCAATGTATGCGCTACTGGGCTAAATCAATCACAATAACCATCTCTGCCCTCACAGGTACCCATGTTTTACCCCTGGGTGAAGAGAAGCAATTATAGTTAAGTGTCTTGCTCAGGGACACAAGTGTCACGACCGGCACTCGAACCCAGACTCTGCTGAACAGAAACACCAGAGCTTGAGTTCGGTGTTCTTATCCACTCGGCCACGACACCCCAACGACTCCTTACTACGCCGAAACCGGTGTTGTAGGACATTGTACGTTGAATGTTAGGCATTGACACTTCACATTTTTTGATTTCCGAATCTTTAAATCTACGGTTTTTTTAATTGGGTTTAGAGTTATCCACTTTAGAATACTCAAGATCATCTTTAACCAAGTTTTAGATTGCTCTTTAGCACTGATTTTCTACATACCTCTGTATAGGTTACAATTTATCTCCGTCCAAACCTTTTATCACAGTGGTGACAATAATATGATTTGACTACAGTAAAAAAAAAAGAAAAATTAAAAAAAAAGATAATAATAATCGTTACGTCCTATACCGGCTTTCCAGTCCAAACACTACTCCTGATCATATTATGCAAAGAATAGACCTTCCCGATTCACAAACCGGAAGAAAGAGACACACAGCAATACGAACAAAGAAGGTATATGAATTATAACACTATTGCTTTATTGACATCATTTTTTTCGGTGAAACACTGTTTTGATTTGCCTTTTTTTTTAAATATCTGGGGTTTTTTTAATTTATTTTTTGCAACTTATCTTTGCAACTAAAAGCCACTAGCAGAGGGGAGTTTTTTATAAATATAATTTTTGTCTAGGCAATACTGGGTTATTAAACAATTACCATTGACATTCTTAAACCACATCTTTATTCATCTTGTTGGAACAGTCCGTCAAATTTGGCCAGATGTTTAGGTATTACTCTTTTCAGGGCTTTGTTAACTGCCATACCTTCATTTACTTTTTCTTCAAAATATCTTGATGAGTATCATTATCACTTGACAAAAAAATCCTTGTAGTTGTTGAACAAGATTCGCTTCGGACTGCCCAGAGAGACTTTCTGTCGGCTTTTTCCTTGGCCCGATCTTCTTCCATAGCCCGGTTGACGTACTTTTCATATTTTTCACTCCACATTTCCCCAGTTTCTTCTTTGGCCTCGTCTAACCAGTCTAGATAGGTGGCATTGTCTTCCAACTCAGAACTGGACTCATCCCTTTTATGATAATTCATCATCATGTTCTATCTCTGTTTTGGATTCTGAATCATCTTCATCTTCATCTACATTTTTGTCATCATCATCGTCATCATCATCGTCATCATCATCATCGTCATCATCATTTTCTATCTCCGTTTCGGATTCCGAATCATTTCCATTGACATCTTTGTCGTCATCATCTTCGTCATCATATTCTACTTCCGTTTTGGATTATAAATCATCATCATCGACATCTTCGTCGACATCTTCGTCATCATCATTTTCCGTCTCTGTTTTGGGTTCAGATTTATCTTAATCGACTTCTTCGTCTTCATCTTGATTAGATTCAGTTTCCCAGATTTTTAAATCAGAATCTCCAAATCTACGCTTTTTAAAATCGGGTTTATAATTATCCCCGTCAAAATTTTCAAGATCATCATCAACTTCATTAATTTTAAATAATTCTTTAGCACGGACATTTTCTGCATGCCTCCGTAGGTTAGATCTCCGTCCTGAGCTTTTGTCATACTAATATGTTGCTCTTTGTTGCTCTTTGTTGCTCTTTCCTTAATACAAACAGTCAAGTCTGTGGTCGTGCAGGGCGCTCTTCAGCCAATCCACGGTGCCGACAACTGGGACATCAGCAGTAGCCATGTGCAAATCTCTTGTGCGCCACTTTGCCGAAGTCTAGCGGGTAACCGAACCCTAACCCGGTTTTCATTTCAGCCTTGCTTTGTGGTTAAAATAATCCACACGAAAATTTGACGAATACAAAGATAAAGGTTAACGATAGCCGGATTCGAACCAAATACCTTGCGATCTATAGCTCACCTCACTACCAACTAGGATATTGGCAAATTGGACATTGTTCTTTCTCATTAATATAAACATTCATGCACTACCTAGCTGCTGAAAAAAAGTAATTGCGAACCGCTACACGGGTTAGTATTAAGTGTCTTCCCCACTTATCCAGTAGGTCACGCCCACCATAGTAACTGCCTATAGCAGCGTGCCTGGGCGGTGTAGACGGTAATTCTATTTCGGTCCCCCCCCCCCCCCCCCCCCACCCCCCGACACATTTACCTACATAAAAGTGTCCTCCTGGCCCCTGCCGAGTTAATTCTGTCCCCCTCCAGGTATTACCCCCTCCACCTCTCCCCCAGTTCTTAACGAATAAAACCCGTGTCTTTTGATGAGCGTTTCTTTCAGTCCTATCGCCCAGTACAAACAAACCTCCAAAGTTGCTAGGGAAACAAAACATTGCCTGGCACCCACGTCACGTGCAGCATCGAAGTGGTAGTTTGGGTCATTGTTATTTGTGTTATTACTTTTATAGAACTGGTTAACTTTGAGTGAACTTTGAGACGCTTGCTTGTACTACGATCCTTCAATGGTCAATATAGGCCCATGATTGGCAGGCGTTAAGGAGCCATACGCAGGTGTGCTAAATGTAGCTGTTCCGCCAATTCCACAAACCGTGTTTGGGCTGGAACAAAATAAAGCATTTTGCTGCTGCTGCTGTGTCCGCCAAACAGGTTGCATTCGAACAAGGTACGTGTGCTTCGAGCCTTTGCTTGTCGTGGTAACTATAGGCCTATTCACAGTAACCATTTTCATTTTCAATCTAGGGAAGACTCTGCGGCTAAAATCTTTATACTGTCATCAGCTCAGATTAATTAGGACTGAAAGCCAGTCCGCGCGGTACATAAACCAGGCGCCCTTTTAGCACAAGATTCGGTATTTAAAATACACCATTATTTTGTTGAGTTGTGCATTTGTATCGTTTGAAGCAGCATAAATTCTCAAAATATAAAGAATTGTGCTTGATAACCTGACGAAGTTTTAGCTCTGTGAATGCTGTATATTCTGAGTAAATAATATTCTAAGATTTCAATTTTGAACCAACTAAACACCCCCCCCCCTCCCACCCCCAACAAAATTGCTTCTATGAGATGCATTTGTGGACTTTTTTTTAAAGTGACAACATGCTAGAAGGAATAATTCCACAGGGAGTTTAGCGTCCTTATAACAAGTAAGCTTTTTAACAATAATTTTGTTGGAGACAGTTGCAAATACCATACTGTCCCTTTAAATGTAGCCCTAACTTGGTACATGTATACCTCTGTTGTCCGGACATCATTGTAGAAGCAATGTTTTAAAGGAATCTATTCCGGGGTATGGATCTTGCAAAATAAGTACTACTTTCTAAATGTAAAAGAGTGACTAGCTCACTCTAACATTCTAGTGAATCTCTTTTTAATTTTTTTATTTAAAAAGGGTGAAATGCAGTTTTTCAGGGTAAAGGCAACTCTAACAAGAGTGAAAACCACTCCAAAAGAGTACATGTTCACTCTTTTTAGAGTTGCCTTCACTCCGAAAAACTCAATTTCACTCTTTTTTAGAGTGAGCTAGTCACTCTTTTGCATTTAGAGAGTTCAAAAATATGTTTGTTTTAATCCAGAACTATCATTCTAATTCTCTTCTTAGAAACCGTAAACTATTTTCATCGTCTACCGGGCGCCCGGACTAGTATCGCATCAGGCTAGGCCCGGGATTAGCCCAGATCGTCCGAGATGGCCGTGACTGAGTCACGCAGGCCTGATGGAGCTACCGCCGCCCTGCTCGGGGTCACTCTGGCCCTCGCCGTTATAGCCGCCTGGATCGACCCGGTCCAGGCCAGCTTCATCCGGTTCAAACCGGACACCGAGTACATCTACACCTACCAGTCCTCCACGGACCTCAAGGAGGTTCGGACATTACAAGTGGAGTCCAAGGTACATGTGCATTTATATTTAAGACTTAAAGTCACAGAAGTAGGCTCATTGCCAAATCCTCCCTACAAATTCACTCATCATAAGTCAATCGCAAGTCATCACAAGTCAATCGCAAGTTCTTCCGTCTTTAACATTAACGGTTACTGTGATGTTACGTGATTGACTTGCCATAATATTTTGGGCTAACTTCAATATGGACTTAAAGGTAACCATTTGCAGACATCGAAACAAATAATTACTACCGAAATATAGGTTTTCCCGGACGATATCGAAAAATGTGCACATTAATTTGTAAAAGATGCATTCGTTTTCGTGCGAAATAGTATGAACGTTCCCAATCCTGTTGATATCCTGTTGATAGTTCTTTTTCCATGAAGGTGCATTCAGTCGTAAAACATCAGCGTACGATTTCCTGAATGTGCACTGAATTTAGTATCGATAATTAGTTTTAGCGCGAATTCGAATGCACACCCACCATCCTGTGTTTCTTTTAGTTTATAAACAATCGATTTTGCTAAATGTGCAGCCAATTTCCTGCGCATTTAAATATAATGTATGTCTGTCAAGCACTATAATTCACTCATGTGTTAACCAAAGTAACATATGGGGAACCGAACCAGGGACCAATTGGCACAGACATGTCTTGCTTAGCCTGAAACCGGTTACCAGCCTCAAAGGCATCGATAAGACGATTTCGATCAACGTCCGAGACGGCATAAAGTAAAGTCTAGCTATATATGATGCGATCGTGGCAAATGCTGAGCAAAGAAAGATTTGTTTCTTCAACTTAGTGGTTTATATAGCATTTATTTGGTAGTTTCAAAGACGAGACCACCTGGTTTAATTCCCCATATGTTACTTTTGATAACACATATGGATTCCAATGCTTGACCAGGCATACAAATGCGTAGAAAATCGGCGCACATTTAGCGAAATTAATTGTTGATAAATTAAAAGGAAAACATGATTGCGGGTGTGCATTCAAATTTGCGCTCAAATGAACTATCAATATACTAAATTCAGTGCACATTCGGGAAATCGTGTGATGATTTCTTACAACTGGATGCACCATTATGCAAAAACGAATTATCTATTGTTAAATAGAAAACGGGGATGTGAACGTTCATACTATTTCGCACGAAAACGAATGCACCAGTTACAAATTTATGTGCACATTTGGCGATATCGTCCGGGAAAACCTATATTTTTAAACATTGAAGAGGTGACACCTGCGAAACGCACTGCATGCATGGTACATCCCCAATGTATTGAAAATGAGAGAGAAGAGACATTAAAATACAATTCATAAATATCAGAGACAGTTTCTTATTGGTCGACTATTGTGTAGTCTAAATTCCTATTTTTAAACAGCCGATAAAACATGGCCTAGCCGATGTTTTACACTTTTTTGTTTTGTTTTGGTGTCGCATTAAATTTGGACTCCTGTGAAGTCTGGTCATGACCCTTTCATTGGTTGAAACCTCCCCCAGCATGCACTATACAATCACATTTTATGCAGAATGTGCGAATTTAAATTATAACAAATGAAAAAGAATATTCAATTCAGGCCGTGATATAATGACAATTTGATTTGCTGCGAAATAGATTGCACATTCTTTAACATTCGGACACGCATCCGTCAAACCGAAAGCCTAATCACGTATTTGTAACCGCTGAAATGAAACGTTATGCACATTAATTTATTTGAATGAAACAAAATGAAGCCGAATGCTCGTTTTTGCACAAATGAAACCCTGATATACGTCGCTATCAAAATCAGCGCGAAATTAAATGTAAATTTTACATATGAATGTGCACATTTTCCGATATCGTCCGAGAAAACTTATATTAACACAACAAATCACACAAGGAAATATATAATTCCCGCCTCGCAGAATCTTAAAAATTCTTGCAACTTTTGTGCGCCGAGATAATGATTGAGTTTCTGCCCAGAATGACATCACAGTTTTGCTAATGGATATGGAAATTTGCATTGGCATATACAAACCAAAAATGCACCAAAATATACTTGAACATTGCAAAATTTAAATTGAGCACGAGGTTTAATGAGTCACCAGGGTGCATTTTCAAGGATTGCATAAACACCCGATTCGAAGTACAATACACCCAGAAAGCTAGATTGCACTGTGTATGGTTCTTCTTTCAGGAAGCGGTTTATGTAGGACCATGGAGGAATAAGAGCAGAGCTCTTATTCCTCCATGGTAGGACCATGCCTTCTTATTCCTCCATGGTAGGACTAACCACAGTTATCAAACCCCGGTACCAGTTATGGAAGTGCAGGGCAGGTTGAATAGCCTCACTTATCCGGTGTGTTAAACTTTTCCGGCTTCAACACGCAGGCGGCGGATATAATTGTACAAGCTTGTACGTGTTCAGTTATCTGTTGAATCCACCGGATATTTAATAAGGTGAGAACGTTAAGGCCCTGTCACACCTTTCGATTACTTTGACTTATATGCGACGCACACCTAGCGTATAAGTAACGAATTCAGCGCATCCATGGCGTATGAGGTGCGTATGAGTTGCGTATGCAGTGCGCAACACTATTTTACTGCTGCGAATAGCTGCGTATACAGTGCGCATGCCGAGCGTATTCCAGACGCACCCTACTTATCCCGACCGCATGCCTGACGCACTTCCGACGAATGCCGAGCGTATTTCCGTCGCATGTCTGCCGCTCGCCACGCGTTATAAAAAGGCGGCGGCTTCCCACTGTTGTCAGTACCAGTGCAGATTCCATAGCGTGAACATCAGCGTATTACCGCGTATGAACCGCTTATCCCCCACGAACACATAGCGTACTTGTACCGCGCTCGACCGATGCGGGACCGATGCGCTGCGTATTTATAACTTATGACCTGCGTAACAGCGTACGCTGCGTAGTTTTGTGCTTGCCCAAAACTATCCGGCGTACTGGGCCGTACTGTGCGCATGCCTACGTACATAAAACTTACACAAAACGATTAAGATGCATATGAGGTGCATATTGTGCGTATGAAAAAAATGTCAATGCGCAACTCATAAGGAATTAGGATACGCAAAAGTGTGACAGGGCCTTTACACCTGTGTAAACCGCACTTTCACTGTAGGACCAACACAAATAAAAACGTCTTCCTTGTTTTACATGCTTATCACAATCAGCTAAAAACAGCAGTTTTGAGATTTTTTGTCTTTAAATTCTTCAAATTTGCGAACCGTTTACAAGCCAATTTTTTAAGTTTTCCGATAACGCCCATCTCACTATGGACGCAATATTTTTTTTTTTTGTCATAATTTATTTTTGTTTAAGTGTGGGATTAAATATCGGTATTCGGTACCCAGATTTTTTGTAATGGGGTGATACTCTTTCATATTTGTGACCCGCTCTGCAAAAATGAGTCTGCAAACAATTTTTTTAAATTAGTTTTACAATTGGTCAGAAAGAGCATGAAATAAGCTTTTATTTGACATATAGCACAACTCTGTAGTGTAATGCATTGGTCTTTTACGATTGTTTAAAATTTGCTTTTTCTCCGTTATATTAAAAAAAAAATTGAACAGAAATGAAAATTTATAATTTTAGTGCTTCTTTAGATGCTATATGGTTAGAAGATGACAAAAACCTTGATTAAATCTACTTTAGGGATCAAAACAATTTGTTCAAACGATCAGTTCTGAAAAAAAATAAGTGTCGGAGAAACCTTAAAACCTTAAAACCAAAAAATGATTTGTTGAAAGAAAAATCACCTCTGAGACAATAAAGCAGTCCTTTTTGTGAAAATGTATTTTGCGACATCAGACTCATTTTTGCGGAGCGGGTCACATTTGTACTTTGCAGTTTGTTTAGAAAATTATGACCTTTTCGAATCGTTGGCTTCGACTTTGTCTTAGGTTTAACTCGATGTTAGGCTCACAACTGCAGGAACTCCAGCCACATTCTGGTGCCTGTTTTGCTTCAGAAACATTCAATCGATTGATACGAACCCAAAAGTTCGAATATTTCCATTGTCTTTATTTCGATATGCTTCTGAAGGATTTAGAATTTGGAGGCGAAGCCGAAGCAAAGGTTTTGAAAACTCCCCATGTTCGTAAGAAGCAAATAACTAATGCTCAGTCTAACCACCTCGAAAGCATTACAAAAACATTCGAATAAATGCAAAATGTGGTTATAGTAGTTATTCTGAAACGCTGCAAAAGTTTGGGATTCCCACAGGTTTGGATAGTGAGATTGTGTATTCCAATGCAGATTATTCTTCCTGCGTGGACATAAACGCTCCAGATTTTCGGCAATATCTCAAAATCGCTATACGGTAACCACCTTTTGAAATGGAATTTGTGCAGGTTAGTTTTATTGTATATATCTATAACTATATAGGATTGAAACAAACAGTGGGTTCCAATTACCAAACGTATACGATCCCTTTAAAACAAAGAAGATAATCTAGTTGAGCATTTATTGAAAAAACATCAAAACAAACTGACAAATTTAAGGATTTCATTTTTCCTCACCCCAAAAATAAAAGAACCCTCAGAAATTCAAAAACAACTACCAGAACTTAAGTGTAAGACAAATCAAATGCAGAATAGTGCTATTCCCCATCTTCTACATTTGTATAATTCTCAATATAATGCATGACGATTTTTATGGTTGGTTTAATAATAATAATAATAATAATAAAAACAATAATAATAATATAATATTAATAATTTGGGAGGCAAATCATCCTTACTTGCATGTTTTTTAACCTTCTTTTTTAACCTTATTTAAGTATTTAAGTAGTGCATTTTAATATATTTTTGACATTTTAAATATATTTAAAATGTTTAATATTTTATTTTTAATTTATGGAACTTGGTTATAATTATTTGTGAGGCATAACTAATTGTTATTTTGCAATTCAGCTGTAGCTGCCATTTGTGATTTGTTGAATTGAATTGAATTAAATTGAATTATTATAGGTTTTCCCGGCAAATTTAAACATAAATTCAATCAAATTAATACCCGGCTCATTCAATTGAAAACGAATGCTCCGTTGCATCAGTATTCAACAGTCAAAAGGAGTAATTCCATTTTAGCAGTTAGTATTCACTGGCCAAATCAAATTCATGAAGTCGCAAAGATCATTCCCTTTCGTAAAAGCCAGCAGCAAGAGGCTGCATGGTCAGTCAGTCATTTTCATCAATTGGCAAACATGTTTTAAATGTTCACATTCAAATTCGTTTTTTGTATTTTTGTATACATGTGCCTATAATAAAAAGGCAGATATTTTGAGGAGAATTCATTTTCAAACTCATTCCTCTGCGTTTACCTTTAAGTAGCGCGAATTTGAACGAAAAGATGGACAGGCGCGGATCCAGGGGGCCGCGGGGGCACGTGCCCCCGGGTAAACTGAGTATATTAAAAAACGGGGGTGGAGGAAAAGAGGGGGAGGTGGGAGAAAAGGAACTAGGCGGATCGGATCGGAGGATCTGCTGTGTCTAATTTTTTGCATAAAATAATACTGACAAAAAAGGGTTATCAATCCATGGAACCCCAGTTTGCGACCCGAACCCGTTCAATTTGTCCATGCACATGGAGCCCTCTCAGGGTTCCTACTCGCAGCGGTCAAGCGAGGCCGGAAATGGGTGTTTCCCGCAGAGAGGTGGCTCCGTTAACCAACGTATGATACTCTGACTACCTGGCATCGAGGTTCGATAAATAATCCCGCGCCTGGTGGACATGTGGTCATTGAATTGGCAGTAATGTCCCGTCCATTACCGATTACCCTTTTATTGCAGTATATATCTGGATGAAGGTTTATGTTGTTAACGACCTTGTGTAAGAATGTTAGTTGGTTGGTTTGTCCATGTAGCTATGGTTTGTCCAACCTAAGCTAGGGCATTGTCCGAAAGCTCATCTTTTTGGCGACAGTTTTGCTATATATATTTATATATATTCTCGCATATGTTCCAGTTTTGGGTGTGGCCCACATTCATATATACATTTGTATATATATTTCTATATATTCTCCATTATAATCTCCATAATTCTCCATTTTATCTCCATAATTGAAAACTGTTTCTAAAGAACTCAGAGGAAAGTGACCAGGAATCGCTTCAGATTGCACCACAAAGCATATTAAATCCAACATTTACGAGGCCCTTAAGCGGGCCCCGGACCCCACGCTTTGCGCTCGCATTTTCCGGTTTCGTGTGTGCCCCACATATACCACATTCATATATACATTTTTAAAAAGTATATATTTGTGTGTATATATACATATTCTCCATTATAATCTCCATAATTCTCCATTTTGTCTCCATACAATTTTTAACTCTTTTGCTAAAAAAACTCAGAGCTTATAGACAGAGAAAAAGAAAATGACCTCTGGATAAAATCTACATGAAAAGAACAACATTTTGTTTTAGTTAATTTTATAACGACCCCCTTTTGTTTCTTAAAAACATTGTTTTAGTTTTTAATTGGTCCGAACATTAGCAGAAATAAAGAACAAAACATAAAGACCAGTGCAAACGATCACAAGGCTGTAGCGAAAGATTTTGTTTTCATTTCAAACTAATCACCATATCTTTTACAAGTTTATTTAACATTCTTCTAGATACAGGGTACAGGCTTTAATTTTAATCATGGGGTAACAAAGCACAAGAACAATTATTGCAATTAAAACAAAACACATGACGTAATACCCCTGTCACACCAAAAACGCAGTGGGGTCGCCGAAAACTGGCAAAAAAAACCTGAAATCTACGAGGTAGGTAGCTCACAGTACGCTCTTGACTAGCTCACTGCGCTCTCACTACACTCTCACTGCGACCTATGCGTTCCCAGTTTGATCATCGCCGCGCTCTCACTGCGCTCCCACTACGCTCTACGCGATCTCGCTGCGACCAAGTCGACCTCGCTACGACCTCGCTACGACCTTACTACGCACTCACTACGTCCCCACTACGTTCTGTGTGTTTGTACCGCGTTCGCGCGGCGACTATAAATACAGCGAGCTCGATGTTGCTGGATATTTGCTATCTGTTGTACAATTATTATGTTCTGCCTCTCTACAGCCGTGGTAATACCCCTGTCACACCGGAGCTACGCTGCCGTTGCGCTTCCACGGCAACTAAAAAAAGTTGCAAAACGCAGTAGAAGCGCAGTAGGATCGCCAAGAGCGTAGTGGGAACGCAGTGTAGTTTACCTAGGTCGTGGGAGGATCTCCATGGTCGCCAAACCTCGGCGATTGTTTTGAGCCTGCTCAAAACAATCGCAGAGGGTCGGCGACCTGGTCCAAACGCAGTGGGAGCGCAGTGAGAGCGTAGTGGGATCTCAAAGAACGTACTTGGGACGTCGTGAAGTCTACCAGAGCGTGTCATGATCGTAGCAAGAGCGAGTTGGTATCGCCGTCTGCCCAATCTGCGACTGAAGTACGTCTGAAGTACGACCACTGTACGCTTGTCACGCTCTAACTACGCTCTATTACCGCGCTCCTACTGCATTTCTACTACGTCGTATAGGGCTTCTTCACGCTCATACTGCGTCCACACGGGGCTGCCAGTACGACTATGGCGATGTTACGGAGCTTCCTGTACGTTCACAGTGCGATTATACTGCGATTATACTGCGTGTATAGTACGTTCTGACTTTGACATGCGTAATGGCCACAAATGGTATAAATGCAGCCTATATCCTCCACACAACATACTAATGTGCATCTCCTCTTCACCATGGATGTAGAGAGGCAGAACATAATAATTGTACAACAGATAGCAAATATCCAGCAACATCGAGCTCGCTGTATTTATAGTCGCCGCGCGAACGCGGTACAAACGCACATAACGTAGTGGGGACGTAGTGAGAGCGTAGTAAGGTCGTAGCGAGGTCGTAGCGAGGTCGCCTTGGTCGCAGCGAGATCGCGTAGAACGTAGTGGGAGCGCAGTGAGAGCGCGGCGATGTTTAAACTGGGAACGCATAGGTCGCAGTGAGAGTGTAGTGACAGCGCAGTGAGAGTGCAGTGAGCGAGTCAAGAGCGTACTGTGAGCTACCTACCTCATAGATTTCAGGATTTTTTGACAGTTTTTGATGAAAACTGCATCGCAGTAAGGTCGCTGTGGGATTGCACACCGGTCTGACAGGGGTACCAGTCGCAGATTGGGCAGACGGCGATACCAACTCGCTCTTGCTACGATCATGACACGCTCAGGTAGACTTCACTACGTCCATAGTACGTTCACTGCGTTTTGGACCAGGTCGCCGACCCTCCGCGATTGTTTTGAGCAGGCTCAAAACAATCGCCGAGGTTAGGCGACCATGGAGACCCTTCCACGACCTAGGTAGACTCCACTACGTTCCCACTACGCTCTTGGCAACCCTACTGCGCTTCTACTGCATTTTTCAACTTTTTTAGTCGCCGTGGGAGCGCAACGGCAGCGTAGCTCCGGTGTGACAGGGGTATAAATGAAAAGCAAACAACCCGGAAACGCATCTAACAATAACAATTGTATATTGCCACAGCTTCCTCGAATAGACAAGCCACAACTCGTGTTTAATTTGAACGCAAAGAAGTTAAAATTCATTGCCCATACACGAAAAAGAAAACAAATTCATGTGCGCTTCGATGAGTCTTAGTTGGATTTCAACAATTGTAGATAGGTAGTTGAAATTCAACTGTAGAATGGTGAAACTGTAGTCTTGAATGCCTATCAATTAATTAGAATGACTAAAACTAACCTGAATGAAAAGAACGAAATCATGTGTGCACAAACACGAAATCGAATGCAATAGTAGCTAAAAAGAAACCCCAGTATAGTTTGATCGGATTAGAAAAAAAGCTTGAATTTGAATGCGTGTTAATGAAATAGAATTAATTTGTGATGAAATTGGCCGGAAAAACCCATATTACCTAATTATTCGGCTCGAGTAATTATCAGCACCCAGACTCCAAGCGGTATTAAACCGAGTGATTAAAACCTCTCGAACACACATTTATTCCCTTATTAATTATTAACACAAGGCAGGACAAATGTTGCAAATTGGGTTTTCAAATTGTGCAATTTAGTCGGTGATTCTGCATCCGATTTCTTGCCGAATTTGACCAAAAGACAACAAATACATGGTATTCAAAGCTTAGGGGGATAGACTATTCCTGACGTGAGTATGGTCCTTAACCAAATGTATTGCAGTGTTTGTGTTTTTTTATTAAATAGCCTATCTATAGTATAACATCGACAGTAGTATTTGTTTGCACCTTTTAACCGATGCACCAGCAAAGCAATAATTGTTGTTTTCTTACAACACACTTGACATTTATAATTACTCTCTAAATGTAAAAGAGTGAAAATCTCATAAAACACTATAAAAAAAGAGTGAAATTATGTATTTTTCAGAGTGAACACAACTCTAAGAAAGTATTATGTTCACTCCTTTGAGGAGCCATCTGGAAGTCAGCTCTCTTTTTTTGTTCTTCCTAATGGCTTCTCGAAAGAGTGAAAGTTTACTCTTTTGAAGTTATTAGCATTATTTTCACTCTGAAAAACTCAATTTCAATCTTTTTGGAGTGTTTTAAAAGAGATTCACTTTGTTTAGAGTGAGATTTTCACCCTTTTACAATTATAGTCAGGTTTCTTATGTATGTTTCTTTTTTTGTAGATTTGCTAAACTATACATTTTTGGAAACGTTAGGATATACTTAACATGAAAACCAATGTTTACATTTGTTTTCAGGTTCTTTATGGCGGCCATCTTGGATTTTTAAAAACATATTACAAAAAGAATTTTAAATGTATTATGATCTGTTGATGAGATATGGCCTAAAGGTCTAAAAATGAAACAAAATCATAACAAATCACACGATGACGTCATCATGATTTCACTTCAATGTATATCTATAACACATCCCATTGAACCCAATCGGACCTATACTTCCAGAGATATAGGGCATTGAAAGATCATGACCTTTAATGTGACACCCAATGACTTTTCATGACTGTGTCACGTCACATTAAAAGTCCATTTTTTTCAAAAGAACCTGAAAACAAATGTAAACATTGGTTTTCATGTTGAGTATATCCTAACGTTTTAAAAAATGTATAGTTTTGCAAATCTACAAAAAAAAGTGAACGAAACTTTCAATATGTACATTATGAACCTGACTATTAGAGAGTAAAGCGATCCTTTGGCTATTTCTTTTTTTATGATCAGATCGGGTTCATTTTGGTGAAAAGATCTCACGGCGACCACCAAGAGATTTACCTCCGAGTGCACTCCGCGGCAGTAATCAGTGAGGAAGAACGAGGTAAAAATGTCTCAACTTCACGTTCTCATTCTGGCGTAATTTTTGTTATAAGATCTGCTATTCTTATTACACACTATACAATTGATGATAATAAGTTAAAAGAAAAAGGGAAGATTGCTTTGTGACGCAGATTTAACTTAATAATTCAAAGTTGAAACTAAAGAACGCGCAATAAATCAGTTGCTTGGTATACGGGATCGAATCGAAAAAGGGAAAGCAATTTAGTTTTCCTAGCAGTCTCTATACTTTCACCTTGCGGTGAAAAGTAGACCCCGTTAACTAGGTTGATTCATTAGTTATTTTGTTTGTTTTACATGTTTTACATTCGATAGCTGTTTGTGGTTCCTGTACTGTTGTTAAAGTTTTTAGCCGCGTCGCAGACGGGGCTCTATAAAACTTGTTGTTGTTGTTCTTTTTCTTCTCGGTAAAAGACGCAAACTGGCCATTCCCACCATATAATAAAAAGCTACCACCTTTCTCACTGACTTTATAGTCTACTGGGCTGCGCTGTAGCACTTTATGAATATGAGCTCGTTAAAAATGTATTCCCACAGGAAACGAACAATTTCTGACTGTGGTCTGAGGCAATAATATCTTGCCATTGTTTATAAACTACAGTCGAGGGGTGTAGAATTAGGAAGTAATAGCGGAAGCCCACTGGCCCAGATTTGCAGAGGAGAGAGTTTTGAAACGGATGTTGTATCAGCTTTCCACGACGCGGATTTGGCACGAATTCGTGCTTGTTTTTATTAAAGTGCAGATTGAGCCTATAGGAAAAAATTATTGGCTGTTCTTTGCATTTTCGATTTAGGTCCTGACCGCATTTTCGCCATATCTGCAATCAGTTTTTTATATCTCGATGATCAATCACGTCTAAATTTCAAGAGCCTGTATATAGCTTCGTTTTCACGTGAGCCTCATGCAGACTTGTAATCAAGAAAATGGCCACAGATCAATCACTCACAGTCATGCGCCTTTGCCTTTAAAAGTGGGCAAACAACCTATAACAACAACAACCCGGATACGGGTTTGCCTTGAACCTTTGAAACGAGATTATATTTTACCTGGAAGCTTGAATTAATTTGACTAACTTTTCTGCAGAGCTAGCCATACATTTAAAGGTATAGGCCTACACGATTTGCTTTTGCTGTAATTTTCGAAAATGGATGGATTAGGGGATTCGTATTTTATGAGTAAATATTGTGACGCTGACCTATTTTTAAAGATGTTGAAAAAAACCAATAGTCCAGGAAAAATACGTTTTGACCTCAAACAAATTGCAACAGATTGTTTTTCACCACAGTGCACTTCTATAAGGTCCCTAGAATGACATACTAAAAATCTACAAAAATCCAAGTGGTGGAAATATGACTAATTTGCATAAATCGTTAATCCCTGCCGCGTAATATATGTATTCCCATATTTGGGTATATATATATATTTTTCATTTTTTGAAAAGTTTATTTTGGTGATTCTACTTACATAGGGCCTATCCTTACTTTAATAACATTTGCTAAATCATATAAGTGACTGAATAATTATGAGAACATAGTAATTATCAAAAATAACAACTTCGTGACCCCATAAATGTGCGCATATTACACTGTCTCCAGATATCATCAAGTAGTCAGTACTGACGTGCTTCAAATTCACCAAGTTGCTCACTGGCACAGTTATCTTATTAAAACCTTATGGAAAATCATATAAACAATGATAACATTGTGATATTTAGCCCAGCAAACACAAGCTGGGAGAAAATGGTGTGTCCCTAAATTGGGCTAACAAGTAGGTGAAGGGTTGCCTAAGGTGAGAGACTTGAACAAGTTCAAGGAAATCCCAAAAATACATTTTAACGTAGATAGGATTATTGTAAGCAACAACAATCTTTAATTTGGGAGGTTTCCTTGAA
This sequence comes from Crossaster papposus, assembly GCA_037893245.1. Classification (NCBI taxonomy): domain Eukaryota; kingdom Metazoa; phylum Echinodermata; class Asteroidea; order Velatida; family Solasteridae; genus Crossaster; species Crossaster papposus. Next base: position 1,175,066 of record JBAIAA010000355.1, on the reverse strand, counting down.
CTTGTTCAAGTCTCTCACCTTAGGCAACCCTTCACCTACTTGTTAGCCCAATTTAGGGACACACCATTTTCTCCCAGTTTGTGTTTGCTGGGCTAAATATCACAATGTTATTATTGTTTATATGATTTTCCATAAGGTTTTTTAAAATAAGATAACTGTGCCAGTGAGCAACTTGGTGAATTTGAAGCACGTCAATACTGACTACTTGATGATATCTGGAGACAGTGTAATATGCGCACATTTATAGGGTCACGAAGTTGTTATTTTTGATAATTACTATGTTCTCATAATTATTCAGTCACTTATATGATTTAGCAAATGTTATTAAAGTAAGGATATGTAAGTAGAATCACCAAAATAAACTTTTCAAAAAAGAAAAAATATATATATATACCCAAATATGGGAATATTATATTACGCGGCAGGGATTAACGATTTATGCAAATTAGTCATATTTCCACCACTTGGATTTTTGTAGATTTTTAGTATGTCATTCTAGGGACCTTATAGAAGTGCACTGTGGTGAAAAACAATCTGTTGCAATTTGTTTGAGGTCAACAAAACAAAATTATGTATTTTGACTGGACTACAATACACTTAATGCTGTATTTGTAGTCTTGTTCCTTGACTTTATGCTTAAAACTAAAGTGTTGAATTCATCAGTTTTATGTATGAAATTCCAACTTTTAAAGAGTAGTCACTGACCGCACATCACTTATAAGGTTGAATCAACAATTTTGTTTTAAGCGTGTCGGTTTCTTCAGAGGAATCATGCAGGTCATTATCAAGTTATTGGGTCAGGTCAGGAATTAACAGGGTTATAGGAAACCAGCCTAATTGGCTGGCACCCAGCACGGATGTGTATAACGGCCGGTAATCGTTGGAAATTGATACCAAATTCGATTTTTCTTGAAAACTACAGCACACCAGATGCTGTGATTTTACAGTATGCTAGAGACTGTTATTCACTTGCAGTCAACCAAGGTATTTCATAATAATTCAGTAGTTTTTGTATTATGTTTGCAGATGGTGTATATTATATCTTTAATTTGTTCCAGTACCCTCTGGCAGGATAAAGAAATTTGTATTTGAGATCGTAGGCCTATTCCCTTCTCTTTTTTGCTGTCTGGGTTGTTTTTTTGTGGTTTTTTTTGTGTGTGGGGGCTTATAAAGCTAGTCCAAAGCAACCAGTAACATGCACATTTAGGTACACGTAGTATACACCTTTTTTGCGAACATACAAAAACTACAAAATTAGTATGAAATACCTTGCTTAAAGGGTACTTGAAATTCAAAACTTTAATATGGCGAAATGTACGTTTTAATAATGCTGAATACCTAACAACTGCAAAAACTTCATATTTGTTTATGTTAGTTCATTCATTGTGACCCTAAAATAAAAAGCAATATGCGCCGTGCCCCGCCCATAAAAGATGACGTCACGGTAAGAATAGAGCGTGGTTGTACCAGGCTAAGCCTAGCCTTGAATACAAGGCTATGCTGTATCCGCAACGTGGGATCATCGTTTGCCACAACACTAAACGTGAAGATAGCCGTATACATACGTGAACATAGCCTAGCCGTGCATATACGTATAATAATGCATTGCGGGCTATGTACATGTTTGGTGTTATGACAAACGATGATCCCACGTTGCGGATACAGTTCAGCCTTGTATTCAAGGCTAGGCTTAGCCTGGTATATCCACGCTATATTATTACCATGACGTCATCTTCTGTGGGCGGGGCACGGCGCATATTGCTTTTCATTTTAGGGTCACGATTAATGAGCAAACCTAAACAAATAAGAAGTTTTTGCAGTTGTTAGGTATTCAGCGTTATTAAAGCGTATATTTCGCCATATTAAAGTTTTTAATTTCAGTTACCCTTTAACTGTAAGTGAATAACAGTATCAAGCATCCTGTGAAATCACAGCATCTGGTGTGCTGCGGTTTTCAAGAAAAGTAATATTTGGTATCAATTTCCAACGATTGCCGGCCGGCAACACTGTCCCCATTTATTTTATAAAATATAGTTAGTCCACATTTTATTTGCAATACTGTTAGTCTGGTTTTCTAACCTGATAATTCCCCGGACGTCTATAAATTTCTACAAAAATGTGACCGGCTCTGCAAAAAGTATTAAGTCGTGCTGTGCCTTATCATGTAATGGCCTACTCAAAGTTGAGAGAGTAAACATTTCATCAAAATGTGATTTACATTTTTTTTTATGAATGACATCTTTAAAACCTACAGTTTCAGGTTTCATTCACAGAAATGTTGATTTTGAAGAATAAAGTAGAAAAAAACAATTGTATGTGCATCGTTCTGTTGTACTACAATAGAGCCGGCTTTTTCAAAGCCTGTTTTCTCAGTTGTGTAATTTGAACTCCAAGGAAGTAATCATTATGCCAACATGTCATATACCCAGAACGGAGGGGCTATCTATGAAGCTCTATAAATGAAAGCCTACGCTGTGGGCTTTCCAACCATGTATATAACTCAATTTCACTGTTTTGTGACATAATACACATTATTGTGGAGTGGGTCACAAATAGCTTTAAATTTCTTGGTCTTTTAGCATAAAATTATATAAACACAAAACTTAACTAGACATGTGTTTGTGGACAAACACAGAGCTGTTTCGGATGTCTAAGATAACTTTCATTATGTGTGTGCCAAGTCTCTAATCGATTGGATTTGTCAATTTTCCCAAGATATATAAGTTGAAAAATACGTGTACAAATCCTATGGGAAAAACTGCACCTTTAAAGTGACGTCACATGACACCCGATGATGTCATCATGATGTCATCTTAATTTTCGTCTATTACATATTCTGGAATACTTGCATACCAAGTTTGGCCCCAATCAGACATGTACTTCCAGAGATAGAGGGTCCTAAAATCTGCCCCTTTAATGTGACGTCATATGACCCACGATGACGTCATCCTGACGATTTCCCCCTTGGCCCTCCTGGGTATGATGGTCGAGGTGTGTGCCAAGTCCGAAGTCGATCGGATTTACCAAATTGTCAAATTCAATAGTCTGAAGAAAAACGTGTACAAAACCTATGGAGAAAATTGAACCTTTAATGTGACGTCACATGACACCCGATGATGTCATAATTACGTCATCCTATTTTTTGTCTATAACACATCCTCGAATACTTGCAAACCAAGTTTGACCCCAACCGGACTTGTACTTTCAGAGTTAGACGGTCTTAAAAACTACACCTTTAATGTGACGTCACATGACCCCCGATGACGTCATCTTGATTATTTTGTTCTTGACCCTCCTAAGGATGGTGGTCGAGGTCTGTGCTAAGTCTCAAGTCGATCGAATTGACAGAAGTGTCAAATTCAATATTTTGAAGAAAAACGTGTACAAAACCTATGGAGAAAATTGAACCTTTAATGTGACGTCACATGACACCCGATGATGTCATAATTACGTCATTTTAATTTTCGTCTATAACACATCCTCGAATACTTGCAAACCAAATTTGACCCCAATCGGACGTGTACTTCCAGAGATAGAGGGTCTTAAAAACTGCACCTTTTGTGTAACGTCACATGACCCACAATGACGTCATCATGACGATTTTTCTCCTGGACCTCCTGGGGATGGTGGTCGAGGTGTGTGCTAAGTTTCAAGTCAATCGGATTCACCAAACTGTCAAATTAAATAGTCTGAAGAAAAACGTGTACAAAACCTATGGGGGAAAATTGCACCTTTAACGTGACGTCACGTGACCAAGAATTATGTAATCGCGACGAATTTGTTCTAGGACCGTCCTTGGGTGGTTGTCTAAATGTATGCCAAGTCTCAAGTCGATCGGATTTACCAAAGTGTCAAAGTGTATTGGCAGAAAAAACGTGTACAAATCCTATGGGAAAAAGTGACAAAAAAAAAAAAAACTAGAGATATGTCTGTTCAAGGAACAGAGCATATGGCTTTTTCGCATTTTTTTTTTGTATTGTTCATTACATTTATGATTTCATTTAATAAATTTCTGTATTTAATTTTTTCAAAACTGCAAATTTTAAATTATTAATTGGATTATATCTCTCGCGGTTAATTTTTAGAAATGTTTAAAGGTCTTTTAATTGTAATTTCCGGTCTAGTGACGTCATATTATTTTGTTTTTATCCGCCAACTTGTTCCTAACAAGATGCTGATTATAAATACCAATTATAAAGCGATTTGAGCAAACTGATCTCCACGAAAATGAACTGATTATTCATTTTAAACATTTTTCAACCTGCCACTAGAGGGCGTTATAACAATTTATGACGTCACCGGTAACTTTGTTTGTAGAGTGCAGGCTACCTAGAGACTATCATCGTTGAAAGTAAATTCATATCATTTTCAACTTTCAAATTATAAGGCACTTCCGGTTTGGACCGGAAGGAAGGGTCAAGTCATTTTGCATGTAATACGAATATGAAGACCCTGGATTATTCTATCAATTCCCGTTAAAATCTAAATCAGATCTGTTACATTTGATTTGATATTGATTTTCAAAGATTAAATCTACAAATCATTAGTTGCTTGCAATCTGATACTTGATGACGTCATCGTGACGTCATTAACATACAGCTCGAGAGCTGTCTGAACTTGTCTATTTAAAGCAAAAAAAAGAATTATATCTATCGCGGTTGATTTTTCAGCAATTATTTAAGGTTTAAAGGTCTTTTCATTGTAACTTTCGGTCTAGTGACGTCATATTTGTTTGTCTTCGCCAACTTGTTCCTAACAAGATGTTGATTATATAAACCAGTTATACAGTGATTTGAGCAAATTTCGCAAAACAAATCAACTGGGCCCAATTTCATAGCGCTGCTTATCAGTTAGCGGAAAAGTTGTGCTAACTTTAGCAGACAAATTTGCTAACCTTAAGCGCTATTTCACGGCGTTTTTGTGCTAACGTTTGCGCGCGCATGGAGATTCTATTGTTACGTCACTGATTTAAGCAAATTTTTCCGCTAGGTTAAGCGTGCCTTTTGCTGTGCTTACTGCTTACGGTCCCCATGAAATAGACGGAGGCTCGGTTAGCAGAAAAGCGTGTGCTTAGCAGCGCTATGAAATTGGGCCCAGGTTATTCATTGTTAACAGTTTTCAAACTGCCGCTAGAGGGCGCTGTAACATGTTATGGTGTTACCGGTATTTTTGTGTGAAAAGCACTACTAGCCAGAGACTAACATCGTTGAAACTAAGTTCACATTATGGTCCACTTTTAAATTATAGGCCACTTCCGGTTTCGACCGGAAAGAAGGGTCACGGGATTTCACGCACACGAGATAAAATGAAGATCATGGATTTAATATTATATCAATTCCCACAAACTTCAAGTTCCGATCATACGCGGTTGATTTTTTTATTAATTTTTAAACATTAAATCTATTGCACGTTTAAAACGACGTCACGTGACCCATGGTAACGTCATCACAACGTCTGTCCGCAAGGCACGAGTGCACTATAGAGTATTTACGGAGGTTAAGTTTGATGGGAATACCAATTTGTTTTCTGTTAAAAGTACTTGTGCAAAAGTTCGCGTACATCTATTATATGGTACAGTCAGTCCGCAGCGCACTGAAAAGCCGTTTCTTTTATGTGCGATTTATGCATGGCACTTTGTGCGTGACCTCGTTTTTGAATACTTAATGAGCTGGCGACAACGCCTGGAATTTGGTCCGAAACATCCGTTTTATTCACTGGCTGTCAATATTATGTATATTTTCTTTTGGATAAGGAAACATTTTGTTATATTATCAAATCAGATTGGAAATTATATGACATTTAGAGGGTGAAATTTATAACGTAAAAAAAGATCCCGAACCAACAAATTGAGCTTTAAAAAAAGACGAATTTTGTCCATCTTCTGGCAGCGGCCACAACCCAATTTTACACCGATGTTAAAGATAATTTCATATTCTATCACAAAACTGTAGTTTTGGGGTTGATTTAACTTAGTCCAGTCAGGGCGCAGAAAATTATAACCTTCTCAATAAATTAACAAACGGAACATCCCGCCATGACAGTCCATAGTCTTCCTGCGCCCTCATTGGTCGAAAATGACGTCATTGAAAAAGGCTTCGTGGTAACGTGTAGTTCATGCACATTTCAATACGCAGTTGTTTTTTGTGTATTTTTTTAATTGTAAGCTCGAGCGAAAAGGATTTATCTGCTATTCAGGGTTTTTTTCTTTTTAACAGTGGACTGATTAAAAAATAATATTATTGCCTGCATAATACAATGTATACAGCCAAATAAACAAAAAAAAAGCGACAAATGAAGTCGTTGTTTAAAATGTATTGATAACAATAACATTGATAAATACAAATGTTTACAACAATTTATATCTGTATTGTGAGGTTGGTTTATAAAAGAAACTGCACTTTTTATCTGAAACTTGAATTTTATCGCTTACATTAACATACCCTGTTGATGTTATATGGCTTGAATAAAATTGTTAAATTAAACCCTGAAATTGTTAAAACTTATTCATCTTTGGCATAATGTTCAATGTGCAAACCATTGAGATTTATTATAAAAGTAAATAAAGCTTGTTTTATCTTTGCTTGATGTTTTTGGCATAGTTTCTTTGGCATTAAATTATTGTAAATATTAAATTACAATGTATGCCCGCTTCTAACATTGCAAAAACAAAATATTTTAAATAAGACATAAATTTTGCTAATATAAATGTTAATGCACATAAATTATATCACTGATAATAGAAATAATACAATCTGCATTAATAAAGTTATATGCCGTTTGTGTCAAATTTACATTGTAGCTCAAACCTTTGTTGGCATAGTTTGGGGCATTATTATTTTGACAAACTGACCCGACTCGGCCAGACTCGGTTTTGATCTGTTTTAGCTGCATTGCGTTTGCACAACACTGACACAAAGTCATGTATATTATTTAAAACTAAAATACAAAACCTTTAAATCTACATGTACAAAGCACGTGCTGCATATCCACCAGTACATTTAAATCTTCAACTATTTTCAACACTTCTTTGGAAACCCAACTCTAGATCATTTGTCCCAACATGAATCATTACAAATACAATGTCAGGCCATGGAGGAATAAGAGCAGATGTCATGCTGATGAAGCAGATACTTTCTAAGGTCAGAAATTGTAGTACCGCGATGAGTCACTACCTGCAAATCAACCAACTTTAGTAGTGATGTTCTCTTTGAGATACTTTGTGAGAGAATATCCAAGGACAAGAGTTGCCTTTGGCCTTCTGTAGAGGCTCCTGACATGCTGGCAATGGCTGCGATGGCTGCGGTGGGCATGGTGGTGGGCATGGCCATGGTGGTGGACGAGTGCTACCTAGTATAAGAAACATATTGGAAGACAGAAATAGGAACTATGAAGTTTAGCACAATAATAGTAGTAACTAAATGTATTATTATTAAACAATTTGTTATAATTTTGAACAAAAACAAAGGCCTAAGTCGTTTTTATACATGAAAGAAACCTAACTTTATCATATAAATAAGGCTACTGTGCAATCACCATCGCATCTAGTGCATATCCAGCACATGTACACATGTGCTTGTGTGCATAATGAAATACATGTTCTGCGTACATGTATGTAAAGCCGAAAGACATGGCCAAAAAAGTTGAAATCGCGCGCACGAAAATCGTCGCAAAATACATGAAAAAAATGTCGCCACAGGCTAAATTGTATATCAAACGAAAGATCATTGCTTCTTTTATCAATGTGTAGTGATCATTTTTGGTAATATTTGTTAGTCCAGTCAGGGCGCAGAAACTAAACACACGACAAAAACATTTCTTGAAATTATACTCTAACTTCGAGTGAACAAAATTCTGCCAAAAACACACTGAATCTCGTCATATTTTATATCATTCGATTCAGAAAATCGTTCGCTTTCCACTTACCACGCCATCTTGGAAAATTACTGCTTCGTTTGCAACGTGTAGCTCGTGAAAACAAAGCGGTCGAACTCCTGCAATTACTCGCGTAAATCTCGTGGCCGATTTGCGACGCCGGCCCTGCAAATAAAGTTCGGGATATGACCTTATTAACGCGTGCGCTGCGGACTGACTGTGGTACGTGTATAATTCACGCGTAGTAGTTCTGCGTTGCCGAAGGCACGTTTACCTACCTGCCATAAGCGGCGCCCTTCCTCGTGGCCTATGTTGATGACTCTCGTGTTTCACATGTCACTGTACAAATGGATACCAGTGTCCCGCCTTCCCTTCTCTTTTGTACAATGTGGGGAGCGTACTGACATCGTACGTGCAAGTACGCTCAATACTATGTACACGTATACTGGCGCCGTGCAATCAAGGACATAAAACATGAAATTTCAAGGGTGTCTCAGGGTATGTCCAAGTTCGCCTTTTGCTATAAAACACAGGGAAGTTTGAGAAGTACTTTTACATTAACCTTTAGAGCAAAAAACAAGATTATATCTGTCTGGGTTAATTTTTTAGGAATTTTTAAAGGAAAAGAGGTAATTTCATTATAACTTCCGGTCTGGTGACGTCATATTTTTTTCTTTCCGTCAACCTGTTCCTATCATGAAGCTGATTATATACATCAGTTATAAAGTGATTTGAACAAACTTCGCCACACACATCAACAGATTGTTCATTTCAAACATTTTTCAACCTGCCGCTAGAGGGCGCTAAAACAATTTATGATGTCACCGATCACTTTTTTGTAGAGCGCAGCCTAGCTAGAGACTAACATCGTTGAAAGTAAGTTCAAATCATTTTCCACTTTTAAATTATAAGCCACTTCCGGTTTGGACCGGAAGGAAGGGTCACGTGATTTTACGCACACGAGATAAAATGAAGACCCTTAATTATTCTATCGATTCCCACAAACATCTAGTTTCGGTCTTTCGCGGTTGATTTTGTATTGATTTTCAAAGATTAAATTATTAAAACTTTAAGATGACGTCACATGTCACGTGGTGACGTCATGATGACATCCGAGTTTTAGGCACTAGCTCAGTATGAGTTCCGAGTATGTGCAAAGTTTCAATGACATTGAAGTCTGTTTAATGACAAAAGTGACTGGCAGAATGAAACGTGTACAAAGTCTATGCGATTTATTGACGGAAGAACAAGAAGAAGAAGAAGAAATAAAACAAACAGAACGAAAAGAAAGGGTTTTTCGCTTTTAAGCGAAAAACCCAAAAAAAAAAAAGAAAAAAAAAAAAAAAAAAGAAAAAAAAAAACTTTAACGAAAACAAAAGCTGTTTCGGCTGAAAAGCCGAAACAGCTAAAAATACGTCAGCGTCACAATATTGCTACAAATATGAATCCCCTAACCCAAAAGCAAATGGCGTGTATACCTTTAAACACGAGTTTTGAAACCAATACACGTCTTTTGTCCTAATTGAGGTTGTTGTTCAAATAATGTTCTTTTCAGTTCCCGTGAGTGAGGAGAGAGACTTCAACGAGTGGTAAGTTAAAGAACGTATTTACACAACAATTCTGACCCGGATTTTCACAAGAATACCGCTTTGTATTTTTACTTGTCACTCCAGGCACGCGGTGCTTGTTCCGGGTTAACACAATGAAGCAAGATATAAGGGGGAACATCCCCAAACCCCCTTGTGTTGGTCGTTGTGTTGCCGGATTATCGGGAATTCGTTTCGGTTATTTAGGGGGGGGGGGGGGGGGGGGGGCGGGTGCGTTTGTTATTAATAGTCTGTAGCGTGTATAGGGTATTGGGACAAAAAGGGGTCCGGTTTACCCCCAAAAAGGTGAAATCCGGTGCTGGGTACAGGGGCTAGTGAGGCCCAACGACCTTTGACACGAGCCTAGTATTAGGCCAAATAAATAAAAAAAACATGTTTAGCGTCACCGCCCGCTTCCTTTTTGGGGGCCGCCTTCTTTATTTCTTTTTTTTCTTTTTGAAAAAAATGATAAATTTGACCATTTTGGCCCCCCCCCCAAAAGAAACCCCAATAATAATTTTAAAAAAATTTAAGATAATACAATTTTAAGATTGTATTTTAGACTTTAGCATCACTGTGTACATGCTCTGGAATTTTTTTTTGCTTATAGGAAGGCTAGGGTGTGATGTGTAGTCATGTACGGTGACTTGATCGACCCACATGAATTTAATGTTTAATCGTGGGTGAACCATGTTTTAATTTTAAATTGGAAGATAAGGTGTGACATATTTACGGCATGACTCGAAGTAAAGATGTGTCGGGCGGCCATTTAAAAAAAAAAAAAAAAAAAAAAAAAGGGCCTCCTCCTTCCTTTTTAAAATAGGGCATGACGCTAAACATGTGGGTTTTTTTATTTTTGGCCTTAGTAAGTGCCTTTCTGGGCCTAATGGCTCTGCTACGGGAACCAACTTTTACAGAGCCCAATGATAAATCTGCCCGAAATTCAGGAAAATACTTATGTGTCTGAGATACACATTAAATTAAAGCTTATTTTATCATTTGTTAGTTTCCGTTCAATTTTGTGGAGATAACTGATAGATTTGGGGAGAAATGTCCATCCAAAGATGATAAACCCTGAAAGCTAGTAGTCACGTGGCCCATCGCCATCTGGAAAAAGGCGCCTCCGCTCTATTGCAAAGTTTTAGGGCCCAATTTTATCCGAATCACAAGCTGGCAGTCATGTACGTGGCTCCCAACCTTCCTTTTTTTACAAACCCTCCTTGCTCTAGGATATACAAATAAGTTGAGGGCAGGTAAATCGGTATTTGGCCCTTGTGAGCAATTTTCGGCCTATTTACTGGTGTGCACCCTTAAAACGACATTCCGCGCTATAAGAATTACCATTTGTGCTAAATAACAGCGTTAACAGAAAACGTTCCGTGCGCTAACACTGTAACTCTTGACTACAATGACTCAACTTGAATCACTTCTTTAAAATGGCTCGATTCGATTCGAGTCACTAAAATCCATGACTCGTTACAACTCCGGTAAAATGTTACTGTTATGTGCTTGGGAGGGTTCATAAACCGCCTGTTCCAATTTTGTATGGATATGCGTATACCAGTGAAGTAAGGTTTCACTTTTGACCAATCCGAGGACAGCCATTTTCCGTGGTGGCACCAGGCTCGAACGTGTCGCACTTAGGGGTTGGGTTCGGGCGGTCTGTTCTTGACACGCGTAACTTGTTCTTACTTATTTTAGGTAAATTTTAGGTAAATGTTCACTGTTTTGAGTCCCATTTTTCTCACCAAAGGCCCCAGTGAGCGTTATTGAAGGGTGCATGCCACTAAATCTCTGAAAATCACTGCGGGCGAGCTCATTAATATTTTGTGATCCCTCCGGTAATTTTGAATAAGACGTCCCATGGGCCTATAAATTGGACTGATTGTAGAAATATTTGTGGAAATCAAGAATTGGTGACCTGTGGCTTCCAACTCGGGGGATTCCGTTCACACAAAAAGACCAATTACGTGGGTCTATTCGGCATAGAGTCAGGGGGCTACATTTAGACCTGGGCCTAGAGATGGGCCACTATTTTAGGGGTGGTTAGTGGGGAAGGGGAGTATACAAACAATTCATTTCTTCAACTCTCATAAATTTGAAGAAAAAAAAAATATTCTAAGAGTCTTAATCTTTAATTTCCAGTCAAGAAAATATGGCCAACTTACTCCTGAACGTCACCAGGCGGCGTTCTTTCTTTCTATTTTTGCGTTGGTTACAATGGGCGCCGTATTTAGTGGAGTGGAACCTTATGGATAGAGTTGCCAAATTGCGCGCGACGTGTAGGGCGTTCGCGCTGCGGTGTGATATGAAAATGAGACTCCTGTGAAAATCGGACCCGGTTTCTCTATTATTGGTTAAACCCTCTCACGTGACCGATAATTCTCCTAATTATCATGATCTCCACTTAGTTAACCATGCGTAATACTAATACTACAAATGAGTCTGTATTTCATAGAGTCTGGAAATAATGCTACAGCTGGCTGTACCCCACTCAAAATGTTGTTCTGATTTTGTTATCTGGTTTCGTCTACATAGGTTTACTATAAATGTTAGTTTATCTGTGCCGAAATGAATCGCGAATTTCCAAATACAAGCGAAAGTAGGATTTTCTTGTTTTCGATTGGCAAGGTTTTCGTTCGACGTCAGCGAGAATGGAGCGATCAGTCACGTGTACTACCCACGTGATGAGGACAAAGAGGTGATTGTAGCCAAGAAAGGCCTGACCAGCTTGTTGGCGAGTAACCTGCAACACCCTCCTGATGGAAAGGTATAAACCAATCCTATTTCCTGATAGTACGGCAGATAGGTGATGGGATTGTGCCTTTGACAATATTTGGCAGACAGTCCGAATATGTCATGAGAAAGATATTTAGAGGCCCACCGCAGTGTAGAATAACAAGCAATTGTCAACATTTTCAAAATGGCTGTCATTGCTATAGTATATATTTTTCAAAAGACTAATCTGCGATGACCCTATATACAAACATCTTCCTCGTGACATTATCCTGAATGTGTTCAAAATTTCATGCTTGTATATCACGCATCAAATAGACACAATTTCCCAAAATATTTATAATTGACGACCTACAATTAAGTGTTAAATACTGCTAGGGGGCTTTAGCCCCCCCACCCCCCCCCCCCCCCAACAAAAAAACCTGTTGTCTAGCTCCCTGGAGCATTGAATTTGTAATCTGTAGGTAAAGCTACAAGTTGTGGGTTCGAGTCTGGCCCGGGACTATGGTGCGTGTGCCCTTGGGCAAGGCACTTTGTCACTCATTGCTTCTCTCCACCCAGGAGTAAATGGGTACCTGTGAGGGCAGAGATGGTTATTGTGGTTGATTTAGCTGTTTTGCGCCGAAATGGCAGCATCGAGCTGTATACTCCCCAGGGAGATGAGATGGTATTTGGAATGTTTCATGGGCCCAATGACCGGGGTAATAATAAAGCGCTTTGGTACACCCACTGTGGGAGTCTAAAAGCGCTATATAAGAACTAGCATTATTATTATTATTATTATTAATAAAAGTGCATTCTAGAAAATACGTATACTAGATCTGCAAAAGTTAGAAATTGACGTCACGTGCGAAGAATCTAGCCCCCCCTTAAATATTGGCTCTAGAACCGCGCCTGTGTGGGAACGAGGATGATCATAACTGTTAAATATAGTAAATCCTATTCACAATGGGCGAATGGGTTTTTTTGAGCCGCGGTGTGAATAGGAGCAATAATGAATGTCACGTGATGTGAGTTACACCAATCAAATGACAAGGATCCTGTATGTCAGTTGTATAAAACCATCTGTCACCTCCAAAATTAATCTTACCATCGGACTCACAAACATTAATTATTGTACTTTCAACAGAATCGTTTGATTTTATATATAGCGAGCAAAGCAATGATGCAGTTTCATAGTTTTCTTTAAAAAAAGATCTATTGAGCTCAAGCTCCGACAGATTTTTGTTAATAACCTGCTTATGATTTATTGTGTAATTGTTCCTTAAATCGGTAAAAAAACATTTCTTGCCACTTGCTGTAGAAAATTAACCTGTAAAAAATTTTTTAATTTGAGTGTCATCAAATTATAGTCCCGAACTTATAGAAATTGCCCTGGGCACAAAAATGGGCGGAGATTCTGTATAACGTAGCGGATATATATATTTTAAAAAAATAAAATCGCTTCGAAGTATAGCATTTCTTGCAGTACTGTAATGGGGTCAATAAACTCAATAAGCATACTGCTGATAGACAGGGCATTTTTGCACCGAATTTCAATAGTTAAAGGAAAGCGGCTGGAGTTACGACTGCAATGAGACAGGTCACGAGGGTCACCACGAGTCGTCCTACACGGCTCAGATGGCGCCTGGCAATGATGGCATCATTGTCTTCACCAAGACTAGACGCACTCACCCAATACCTTACGGCAAATCCAAACACCAAAGGGTGAGCGATACAAACGAATTGAAAAGGTCATTATTTTGCTTTAATCCGGTAATAATCTACATGCCGTTTGTCCATCTAATTTAGTTGTTTTTTTAAAGGAACAGGATAAAGTAAGCAAAAACATCTTCAGACCGAAAAAGAAAACCATCAAGGATTTTTTTTAAACCCTTCTTTTTTTATTTTGAACTCAATGAAACACACAAATTACTATTTCATTAACACCATTACAATTGATTTTTCAAAGTATATAAGAAATTAGAAAACGATGTTTACTGACATCATTATTTATAATGATTTCTCTGTAACTGTAGGAGATCCACTATCACAGGGGTATGCAACTGCCAACAATGGTGAAGATAATGGAACATTACGAAGCACCAAGGGAGTCCGCACCGGGGTAAGATTTAAAATTAAATCACCTCGATGATATAACAAAAGATGTCAACAAGAAAATAAAGTGGCCTCTTAATCTAATATTCAGAGTGTGCGCGCTATAGCTGGGCCGTCTACCAAACCTCAGCCAAGGTTTTCTCTTGGCTCCATAACCATTGCCAAACTGCATGAACAAAGCTAAAGACGAGAAGAAAATGGGGTTTGGAAAACGGCCCTATTTTCTTTCGTTATGCAAATGAGTGTGATATGATATATAATGATTCATTTATACAGGTGCGTTTATCTAGACTACTTCACGCCAATAGGAAATAGATCTAGCAGTCAGAAAACGGCTTCGTGTTTCTTTGCCGGCTGCAGAAAAATAAAACGTTCAATATTGTCACAATATCACGGCTTCCTGACCTTACCTGCATTATCAACAGACAACAATTGTTATTATAATAAACATTGAAATATAACAGTGGTAATTTCCCCAAAGGCATTAAACAAAATCGCTGTTTAAAATAAAGATGGTTGGGGAACCCATGGCGCAGTGATATGATACACGGTAAACCGGTTAATTGGACACACTGGACAGCATAAAAAGTTTCGCCCTGCCCGCGACTGACTGCAGTGTTTTCGTCTGCTTCGAGTTTCGCGCTTTATTTCAAATAAAACGCAAAACGTGAAATTCGTTTGAGGCTGACGACAGACGTCCATTTGGTTTTGTGGTGGTATAAAACAGTATAGTGTCTTTTAGTTACTGGTACGTGATTTTGGACTGACCAGAGGAGTGAGCTTTAAGCGCAGCTGTTGCAAGGACGTTATGTCTGAAGTACCCTCTTACTATCTCAGTTTTCCGAAGATTTGTTTTGTCGAAAGAAGACGTAAAATGTTGTCATAACTGAATGAATGGATATTTCGTCAATTAATGAATAAAAAATACACTGATTCAAAACTGTTTATGAAGAGGAAGTGAGGATTTTGTTGGTAAGTTAGGACCCCCGAAGTTCTAATCAGAGAACCAGCGACGGTTTATGTTGGCAATATGCCAAGTGGAAAAGTCACTTTGAAAGAGTTATTTTACTGAAAAACAATGTTGCATCCTGACGCCAGCCACATTTGTTTAGGTCAGTCATTGCAAAAATAGCTCCATGATCGTACCACGATCTGACCTATCTGATTTGTTGGCGAATTTGAGTTTTTAGCACAATGTCATGTAGGCCTATTCATAATGAAATCTTTATTTTTTCCAAATTTCAAATTCATGTGATCTAGTTAGCTAATTAAGATAATTCAGCTAAATGCCGAATGCAAAATTATCGTTTTACAAACTCAGTGACGCGTCGAGAGAGGTCCAGCCTCGACACCATGGGCGGCGTGTGTACTGCGCGCGTATTTCGAAAACTGCAGGCCTGAATGTAATACGCTCGCGCGTTCCTGATGGCTCGTTTTTCGACTGTAATGTATCTGTATAACGGTGTAGAGGGACAACAGAGGCTAGGTACGTACATGGTCATTTAATAAAAATCCTTGTTAAACAGCGCGACGTCGAAATATCAGGTTTTAAAGGATTGATTTTACAAAATAACAATTACAAAATGTTAAACATGGAGTCGCGCGTTAAACGCATCGACTGCAGTCTTAATTTAAATATATGGCACATTTAAATTTGACAATTGCATGCAGGGTTAAGATCGCGCAAGGCATGATGGGACAACATGGCGCAGGAAGATCGTAGCCATGGTAACGAGGTTGAGAGAGGGGTTACTTTGTGAAACGCGTGTCATGATGTTTCCACGAAGCTTAAGTGACTTGTACAGTCCGGTACCCCACTCGATGTCCTTGTAACTTTCATTTGAAGTTGAGTTACTCACCATTTTGTCAAGCAACTTGTAACCGGGGAGAGTGGAAGGGAGATGGAAGACAAATGGACAGCTTGACCACTCTCTGCCCAACCGAGCGGTTACCACAAAAATGAAATACAATTGGGTGTAGAAGCAAAGATTCTTGTCTCTGTCTACGAATATATTTATTTACACAAATTAATGAATATTCACAAATTAGTTGATTTATTAAAAATATCAATAGGGTTGTACTAAGAACGATAAGGAATGATGAGGTTAATAACAGTATAAAGAATAGAGGGGTTATAAGAACGATAAATAATGATGGGGTTATAAGAAAAACAGTCAAAGGGAATTTGTTGTAGATCTGTATCCAGATATCTGAAATAATAATAAGATACACAAATAATTGCCAATTGTTGAGAAATAGTATATTTGAATGGACATTTTCTATTTAGTAAAAAATAATAATAATATTTAAAAACTATTAATATTTTTATAGTAGGGCCTACATGTAATGGTACAAAGCATTTTGTGAGTTTGCTAAATGTTAAAACAAAACCAATATTTTTGGGAGAGTCGATTCCAAATACTAAATTTGAACATGGAATTGATAACACTTAGTAATTAAGCGTTCTCACATTTACCAAAGGTTGAAATAGTTTTGTTTTAAGCACAAGGATACATTTAAAATAATACACATTATTATATTAAAAATAGTTGTTTTTCCAGATCCTTCAAAAGGGAGTGGAATATGTTTCTATATTTATAATCAAATCAACAAACAATCCTTCATCGCCACTATGATCAATCGATCAACTGTCCCAACATTAGACATAAATTATAACTATAATTTAGTCACGTCGTACGTGATTACTACTGTACATAAGTAGCAAATCGCCGTGTCTGATTTTACAGCGGCCTAAATCTGAACGTATAACAAACAGTGATCGGAAAGGAGATATTCTTTTAGATTGTGGTATAACAAGATTGTGACACAAACTATACAAATAAAACAGAAACTTTGAATTACTAACCACTTTAGGAGATCTATGCTCACCAACGCAGGAATCCAGAATTAATTGCGAAACAAGTACAGTAGACGTAAAGTCGGAAAAATTGAAAATTGAGATATTGGTATTTTCAAATTCTTGAGAAAGAGAGCTTTCCAATGGTATATAAAACACTTGGGGGTTTGCAATAAATACATTTTACAACGCTCCAAAAAGTCACGGGTTTCACAAAACGTGTTTGTAAGAAAACTTCCTAAACAAAACACACAAAAGATTGCAAAACAGCACAAGTAAGGTTCGGTTGAGCATAGCAACGGCTATGTTCTAATCATTATTTCTTTTTGAAACTTTTCACATATACGAACTATTGTATAAACAACAACGTATCAAAATTATCAACGTATCAAAAAGACGTGGGACAGTTACAAAGACCTAATTTGCATATTTAATTACCGTCTTAATCAGACCACTGATGGACTTTAATCCAAACACTAACTACGCAAACACTACGCAAAATCGCGTAATTTAAGAGGTTTTCGATCATTCTGATTGCACCCAAAAAATGGGAATATGTAGAGGAGGACTTGGGCTTTCCAAATTACCCCAAATCTCAAAATTGACCACCCCTTCATATTTTGACTTGGGATGGCCATATCTCCAAATCACATTGTGCGACTTTTCTCTCATATCGTGGTGACAGGTCACAGACAGTTGCAGTTCAGTCAACAAGAAAACGTACCAAGCTATGACAGGAATTACGCAAATTACTGCTATATCAATGTGCGGTGCGGAAAGTTCGCTAAACTTTGGCTAACACCTGGGGCCAATTTCACGGAGCTGCTAAGCACAAAAATTTGCTTAGCACAAAAACGTCTTGTTCATTAAAAACAAGTTATCAGCCAAAATTCTACGTGTTTTTTATGCTAAGAAAAACACCAGCTGATTATCAATCAAAAACAATAAAGATCACGTGAAAATTTGGTCTGTAACCTTGTTTTTTCCAAGGACAAATTTTCATGCTAAGCAAATTTGTTTGCTTAGCAGCTCCGTGAAATTGGCCCCTGGCGATTCCGCATTCCTCGCTTAATGTAGCGCGCGTAAAATAAAAAGCCAAGTCATTGTAAATAAAAAGTTTGGTTGACCACGAGAGGGCGCTAGCACGGCTCTGGGCACGGCTCCAATTTCTGTAAAAAAAGTGATAACTATCCCCGATCCGCAAACTCGACTTTTACAAGATGAACTGTTCGTACCGTAACCCCGGCCGAGATGCGATATTTTTGTCCGTACCACTAACGAGCTATTATGCGAGTTGCAAGTCAGGTTCTTGGACTTTATTTACCTTGGAAAAAACATCCTCCAAACCACAACATTAGTAAAAAGAAAATGTCGCGGCCGGGGTCAGTGCGGACTAAATTGCGGACCAGGTGCGGACTTCTGTCAACGTGGATGACAGGCTTTTTTCCCAAGCCCTGGCTTCGGTTCTACGGTTCCATTGTGGCTCTGGCGCATTGCTAAACTGTACGAACAGCCTCCAAAGATAAAGCTTGTGTTTGTGAAAACGGCCCATGCCGCGCATGCTGTGGCTTGAAATTACGCACGAGTCTATGCTGCACCTTAGGAGTAACACAGTCGAGTTTGCGGAACGGGGATAGTTTTAAGTTTTTTTAAATAAATTTTGCGAGATTTGACTGTTTTTCTGGCACACATTCTGGGTGAGTTGATAAAATAGTAACAAACGTATTTTGGAGGTACACCGTGCAGCGGTTTTGGGAGTAATTGCACATATTTTATGCACGGTGTGTGGCTTCGTCAGACCCTCTAAATCCACGCGGTCCTGATCCTCTACGCATTCACATTCAATTTACGTTTGGCAACGCGCGCGTGCACGAGCGTTAGGTGCGCAGATTACGGAGGGTCGAGCGAGGATACCACAACTATTGTTTAACATTAGTCCGAGTTACTGGGGCCGTATTCACAAAACTTAAACTTAGGAGATTAGTAAGTCGTGCCTAAATCTAAGCACCCTGCTAACTTAAGCGCCGCGCTAGCCTAGACCGAGTTACTGGCCTCTAGTTATCGCTTTTTTAACATTTGGACATCATCTGGCGCTACTACTACTAGAGGCCGAGGAAGTTAACGTGCATCATTCCAAATCGCTTAAATGTGATTCAAAAAGTCGCCCAAATCCACACAAATACCTAACAAAATACCTTGAAATCACCTAAACAGCCTTCCATGTGTGTCCAAGTACGTCGAGGTGGTCTTTGGGGGTACTCACGGTCGATTCTTTGCTTGCAAATCCAGGAAATTCGACCCAGTATTCGAGCGACTACTGCACAGTTGCTTTCTAGGGCAGGAGAGAATATGGACGTGCGCGCGCATCATATCGTGGATGTCAGTGACGTAACAGGTCAAAGTGTAGCGACCGGTGGTAAACAACAAGCGCGCGGCGCAGCGACTGTTTTATGTCATGGCACAAGCTGTACCGGTGGCTGCGTGCTGTCATACTCCTCGCGATTGCAAGCATTGTGCGCTATCCCTGCCCGAGAGCGATTGGTGTCTCCTCATCAGCACGCAGCCACCGTACAGCTTGTGCCATGACATAAAACTGCGGGCGTTGGCCGTTGGGAGCCCCGGCCATAGTTCTAGGGGTATGCTATGAAGCAGAATCAGTGTCAAAAAGATCGGACGTGTTTTTACAACTCGGATGCTTTTCTAATTCGGATGAATTTGTAATTCGGATGCTTTTTGTTGTAAACTCGGATGTTTTTTTAATTCGGATGCTTTTTTAATTCGGGTGCTTTTCTAGTTCGGATGCCTAGTTCGGATGCTTTTTGTAATCTCGAATGCTTTTTTAATTCGAATGCTTTTCTAGTTTGAATGCCTTTTTGTAAACTCGGATGCTTTTTGCAAACTGAACATATTCGCAAATCGGATGCTTTCCCAATCCGGCACTAGGGTGGCCCTGAAAGGACATCACACATCGCAGATTCTGTGATATCGCGCATTCTGCGATATCGCGCATTCTGCGCGAATTTGAACGATGACAAACGTGTTATCGCATATATCTAAGCATATCTGAGATGTGGAAGATTTTCTGTGGAAGAGTTCTGCACAGATTTATGTGATGGCGAATATTTTCTGTGCATATTTTAGAAAAGTCGCATATTTTTATTTTAGATTTTAAGTTCTGCGCAGATTTCTTATTACGCAATTTGTGCGATTTATATGCAGATTTCTGTGCACATTTCTGCGATGTCAGCACGATGGGGGGGGGGGGGGGGGGGGGGGGGAGGTCATGGGGCGCCACCAACGTTGGGTCGCATCTCATTTTCTTTGTATACTAGACTGCATGCAGCGCGAACAAATCGCAGTACGTTTAAAAAAAAGAGTGATTTCTCATAAAAGAAAAAAAGTCATTTATTCTCTGAAATCAGCAAAGTAACAGTTTATACTATTTTTGTGCTGGATTTGATTAAAAGAATAGTCGATCTAATTAAATAGAAACAAAATAGAGTCAAAGGACAAATTCGCTTGATTTTATCAAACCCCATTTTTTTTCTCCAAAACTATAGCCCAAAGCTATAGCCCATACTGATTGAGCCAATAAAGTAGTACATTTAAAGAAAACAAATAAGTCAAAAAGCATTTTTAGTTTTTAAAATATAAACCATTTTTAGCGTAACTTATAGGGTCATATTAAAGTAAAAAAACAATAAAATTGTATGAAAGTATGTGGTCGCAGCATGTTTCATTGCATGTTAAAAACAATGGGGCAATTACATGTTTTTGTAGAACAATGTATACAAACATTTTATACAGAAGAAAAGCTTAAATAATGTAGGTCGAAACAAACAAATATATAAAATACGACTTTAAAACAGATATTTAATTTCTCATTATTTCGAGCAACCCTTTTTTTAAATTGGAAGAGTCACACTAGACAGCCATTCGTACTCGGCTCAGCCCCCCCCCCCCCCCCCCCCCCCCTCGTGCGATACAAATTTAACTTTATGTGCTGACATCAGATAAATCTGCTGTACGTGAGTGCGACATAGCTGCGCAGAAATGTGCAATGAAAATGTATATGTAGGTGCCCATCCGTGCGACATCGCACAAATTCGCGTACTGAGAAATCTGCGCAGAACTTGAATTCTAAAATAAAAATATGCGACTTTTCAAAAATCTGCGCAGAAAATATTCGCCATTACATAAATCTGTGCAGAAATCTACAATAAAATCTTCCACATCTCAGATATGCTTATATGCGATAACATGTTTGTCATCGTTTAAATTTGCGCAGAATGCACGATATCGCAGAATCTGCGATGTGTGATGTCCTTTCAGGGCCACCCTAGTGCCGGATTGGGAAAGCATCCGATTTGCGAATATGTTCGGTTTGCAAAAAGCATCCGAGTTTACAAAAAGCATTCAAACTAGAAAAGCATCCAAATTAAAAAAGCATCCGAGTTTACAAAAAAGCATTCAAACTAGAAAAGCATCCAAATTAAAAAAGCATTCGAGTTTACAAAAAGCATCCGAACTAGAAAAGCATCCGAATTAAAAAAGCATCCGAGTTTACAAAAAAGCATCTGAATTACGAATTCATCCGAATTAGAAAAGCATCCGAGTTTGCAAAAAGCATCTGAATTAGGAATGCATCCGAATTAGGAAAGCATCCGAGTTGTAAAAACACGTCCGATCTTTTTGACACTGATTTCTTTTACATATATGCACGCTATAAAATAGCGTACTGTACAACTTCGCGCTGTGTGAGTGCTACACACAGATTGCTGCAACAACTACGCTGTTGGGGAAGAAATAAAGATTGTGCGATGTTATCGTGATGGGAACGCAACACTATCTTGAAAAAGTGCCACCAGGATGCAACATTCTTTCCCATTCTCACTATTCTCCATCAGTCAATTTATGTTTGTGATTTAGCTATTTAATGATGGCACACACTCAATTAAGTGGAATTAAAGATATAAATGCTAGGACTAGGACTTAGGAGTATTTGTTCTACATTCCGCAGATTTGAGCATGGGATCCACAGGAATGAAGAAACAAAAGAAGAGGATATTGGTAAATACATTCTGATATTATTTGACATGATTGTCATTTTGTCAGCTAACAGTAACAGTCCCCTGGTGACCCCCTCGGATTTGGCTGAAATTTTAAACATAGCTTCATCCTTCAAACTCGGACAAAACAATTTCAGAGCCAAATTCAAATCGATTTAGGATTTAAAGCCTTTCAAAAGGGGCGTGTCACCTCCCTTTTTAACAAATGCAAATGTTGCCGATCTTTTTACACAAATGTCATTTGCTCGTAAATACTTATTTGCAAAGAAAGTTGATTTATTGGGTAAACTCTGCCTGTTCTTATTAAAAAAGGCATCAGAAATACTGTACCTGCATCACGTAGGTCTTCTGAAATACTGATGAGCCTTTGGCTGTACATGTAACACAGTGATGTGAACTTATGATAACGTGGTCTTGCTTAATGGTTTGTTATCAGCAATTGCAAATTGCCTCAGTCTTTTATCCAAACAAAAAAGATCAATAGATAAATCAAGAGTAAACTAAAAAACTTAACAAAAATGGTATTACCATTATTACATTATTTAGCTCCAGATTTTTATTGTAAAATGAGGTTTAATCATTTTCAGAGTTTCCTGAGATGCGGACTGTTTCTGAAGGACAGCTGATGTTCGTCCGAGAAGCATACTACCGGTCACCATCGGGGCCACCAGATGATGAGGATATTGTGACGGACTCAATACACATCTATTTGGTAAAAAGAAGACTCTAATGTGTAATCATTTTAATTCTGCTCTGGACTTTGTGCATGTTTTGCCCTGAATTTGGGTCTTCTACCAGACTGGGACCCCGAGTGCAAAAAAACCAAAATAAAATCTATTAAGCCAAATTTACTCACTCAAAATACACCTTATTCACGGTGAAGCCATTTTTGATCGTGCTCTCTGAAACACATACAAGATTTTTTTGGGGCGATAATATCTGCGTATAGACACGCGTATTTATATACATGCATAAATCAATTAACGCTTTTAAATTAACCGACAAAGTCGTGCGCATTATCGCGCTGATAATTAGAAAAGTCGTGCAATCGTCGCGTACTATTTTATTACCCAGACTCGCACAGGTATTTTTGGACAATGGAAAGGAGCCTTGCTAATTTCCCTTGACATTGTGCGCACAGGTCAATTTTTTTTTAAACATTTTTATTATTTGCATAAAAAAGAGTTTATGCTGGATAATATTACTTATGACGATTTTAAAGGCATCTCTCAAGAAATCCTAGACAAATTGATAAAAAATTACCCCTGCACATTTTCAATAGGGCCGCACGGGCATCATTTACATAAATTATCATATTAGGGTAAAAAGGTCTAGACATATAGGCTTATTGAAGCTTAAGACCAGACTGGTACACATCCAATATTCTTTTTAAAGATTAAACGTTAAGTAGTCCGGTTACTCCAGTGGTACCACTCTGGAGAGCTTTTTTGACATAGTGGATTGATGCTTTTAACTGTTTGTTGCCAGTATTAATCAAAGATGGTCAGGCATACCCATTCAAGTAATGTGTTATTGTCTAAAAATGGTGATTGTTTCACATTCCTTTTCTTTTTTAAGACACCGGACAGACACCTTAATTTCAACACAACAGAACTGACGCAATTCATCGCAGGAAACCTGACCTGCATGAGGACAGCACTATTGAAAGGTAGTACCCCCTATTAAAGCTGGGCTTACCTTCTAGGGATGATTGATAAGTTTTTGGTCTGAGGTAGATGGAGATGAGCTGTACAGTTTTCCCTGAACTTGCGTTCAGTTGAATTAAATTGTTGAATGATTTCACAGAAAGTTTGTAAAGGGCCAACACTATCATCGGGGCCTTCTATGCTGATCTTTTGAAATGGCTATCGGAGAAAATATAAAAGATTTGTCCTGGAACGCTGACCAGAGAGGTGCTCTTCCACCGGGACAATGCTGCAGTCCACATGTCATATGAATTTCTTTGTACAACTTATGTCTACAATTACTAACACGGCGGAAATCGTCTCCAGAAACTTTGCAAAACAGTACCTTTTTGGCGTTTCCGGTTTCATATCTCAACTTCTGCTTAACGTATGAATTTAGTTTGTTTGCCCAAATAAAGAGTAATTCTTCATCTTCATTACAGTACTAAAAATGTATTACAAAGTTCTTTAAAACTGTCGTACCAGGGGGGTTGAAGATGGTCGGTTATGTCAATTTTACTGTGCACATGTCACTTTTTGATCAACTCTGCGAATTATAATAATAAGAATAAAAACAGAAATTTATACCGCGCCATTATCCGCCTTAAATGACGCTCATGGCGCAAACAAAATTATATCAAATCAGAAGTAACAAAACAATGCAATGTGGTCCCTTCATGGTCGTAACTCAGCATCCAAACGGCTAATTGCTTTAGGTCGAGCGTTTAAAATAAATGTTGGTCCCCTAAAACAAATAATGATGTAAAAGTCACGCTGATTGGCTACTTTTTCCTATCGTACTGGGTATGCTGAATCCAAGTAGCAAATCAGAATGGTCGTTTGAGATCCCATTGATATACACGGCCACGGCATGCATCGTCTTCCGACAACGATGGCCACGTGGAATCAGAGCTCCTTTTCAAGAAGTAAATTCACTCTTTTAAATTTTTTATAATGCTAAATCTTTATACCCGGGGCCACGCTGCAGTTTACATGGGAGTAGTTGTAAGGTTGAACGCACAACCCACACAAGTAGTGCATATCGCTGGTACAGTCGATATGACGTTATCATTTTAGCCTCTCGACCAATCACAACGCTGCATTTGAGCCTCATTAGCATAATTTGAGGAGCCAATTTGAGGAGCAGACGGGACCGTTCCCATTCGTGTAGGAGGGGTGTTGATTTGCGTAAGCGAATGCAAATACAATACTAACAATAGATAATTGATTTAATCGTATGTAAAGAATGAGTTTCAATTTGTATGGATATTTTAGAAGAGACTGTTAGCGTCGCAGTAAAGAATCAACCATGAAATAAAATGTCACTGAGCTCGACGCACATCGTTTAGAATGGAACAACCCGTATTGTGACTGACTCATAGTCGATAATTGTGCAATCGCATGGGCCAATTTACGTGTACAGACATGACAACAACAATTAAGTGTATCGGTCGTGTTTGTGATCGCTGCAGAAATGAAAGACGTATTATATAACGGGGATCCTATGTAACATTATTGAATATTGCTGGTACAATGTAAAAACACTCACCAGTAAACAGCCTACTCGCACGGTATTGCCCGATATTGTTTTAACTGGCACATGATGTTCACGGTCAATTCTAGAGAGCTAATAATCCACACGTCCGTACAAGAGTGGGGCAGGCCGGGCCGGGCCGGAGTATTGATCAGCCCATGGAGGAACAAGAAGGAACATAATGTGGTTTGCCCACAAATGGTCGCACCGATATTGGTCATGACATGGCCGCTTATCGGGAGAGAGACACCAGTCTCACGAAAAGTATACTCTGCACTGCTGCCATAAACATTCAAGTAAAATTGTACGCAAAATACATGGTATCATGTGCGCGCGGTTGTAGAAAACACAGTACTCACCGGCAAAACAATAATCAACACAATATTTCCGTTTATTTGCACCGTAATTTTTATTGCGTAGTTTAGGATGTCTTCCAAAACCTCCGTTCTTGTCATACCATGGTGACAAAAGTGACATAATTACACAATAATGTGGACAAAAACAACCATTTTGCACGGTAAAGTTTCGTTGTCTGCCATTTGTTGTTGGTTCCCGCCTCACTATATCATTATTACCAGCGCGACCAACAGCGGTAGGTTGGTCGCGAATAGTCGACTACTAGACTATTCCTCCAAGACTAGTCCATCTATCGTGGACTAGTTTTCTCAGAGTTAATAGTCGAACCATGCATAACTCCATGGTCGAACCATGGAGGTAGGAACCTCCATGGTCGAACTATGGTTAACCATGAAGGAAGGAATAGTCCTTGATCGAGCTTAATTGCTCCTGTATTGTGACGAGATTGTACCCTACGTGTTGTCCACATACGTGTACACAACCTGTTAATAGAACTGTTGGTTTAATCGTGCATGGTTCATTGGGTCTTTAGAATTTAGCAGGGGATCTCCACGCGTTATGTAACAGCGATGAGTCATTGAAGAGTGGTAAACATCCGGACTTGTCCGATTCTGTCCAGTCGTATGGTCTAGAATTCACGGTAATTTTAAACGTCTCCGTAGTGCGCAATCAATGTTTTGAGCGCAATTGTACATTGAAGGAACGTGAACCATTTACACATTTGTATTGTTCGTTTTACTAATTTAGCTGTTCATTTGCTATTTCTCGCTCCTTTTGCCCATTTATTCATTTCGCGGCACCCTACAGTATGCGGTTTAGCCACTCCGCTACATAATAATAGACGTGATAACGTCCCGTGTACAAACAAACACGACAAAGCTATTTGTCAGGTGATGTGGGGTAATATGGTAATATTAACCCATATTTCAGCCGTCGTGTAGATGCATTCTATTTTGCAATAAAACTCACGTAAAATTCAATGTTTGTTTAAATAAAGGTAAAATGTATGTATTTATCCTTATTTTATTTATTTTTGCAAACTTTGCCAATATTGAAAATTGCCTCATCGCCATTTCAGTGTTTTTATTCGACTAGTAAATTTACACGACATATTTTAAAAAACATTGAGCGTTTCAGGGGCATGTCTATTGTCTATAACAACGTCCAAAAGGGTCAACGGAAAGGGTGTTTTGTTTACTTCTTATATATTTTTGTTCTATACAAGCTTTACACAGTTCTTGGGGTTAATCGATGACCTCGGATCATCATTAGCAAACTTCTATTTTATATAACCGGATGATATAGACTACAGGCCTTGTGGTTTACCGTTATATGCACATGTATATGTAAAGTAAACAACAATGAGCAAGAGCCGCTGCAAGCAAAGTGATATCTTAATTTGTTATTCTGACGTCACCCGACCACTATGCAAGGCCAAAGAAAGAAACTTGTACAAACACTCTGATTTTGGATTACCTTTTGACAGGAAAGGATGTTACTCCTAAACTCATATCGCACTGAGAACTACATAGGCCCTACAGAGTATAGAGAATACGGTATACGTAACGAGTTTCAAACTAAGCGTAACAAATGGTAGTGTAATTGAAAAATATAGCTAAATAAAAAGCACGAATTAATGATAATGCGTAACGTACAAAATAAAATTAAACGTAAAGTGGAATATATAAAATTTTAAGTGTAACAAATAATGCGTAAACTAAACTAAAAGTTCAAAAAGTAAACATACAAAAACTCATAATAAATTATGAAACGATAAAACTCTCAACGACTAATGTAAAATAAAACTAAAATAAATAATAACCTGCTTTTTGCACAAAAAGTAAAATTAACGTAACAAAGTTTCAGACACAAATGTGCACAATGAAAATAAAAATAGAATTTCTCCTGTTTTGGTTGTTTGTGCGAAATTATTGTATATCTTCTTTTTGGGGTAGTGTAAATGATGTATTAATTTTTTTTATTTTTTTATATCGCTACTGTTATTTTTTATACATGTACTTTGTTGGTATACAATATACATTTACTTATATGTACATGTACTTATACTTGGATTTGACCTAGTTCATCCTACATAGGACCCAATAAACAAATAGGGCCTACAAGAAACCAAATTAAATAAAAACACCAAGAAAATATGGTGATTATCTACGAGAAGAAACTACGAGAAGAAATATTTACGTAAACAAATAAAAGCATAACGGCGAATACAATAAATAGACAACGGGTGTCTAAAACCAGCCGGAACTCACTCAATTGGTCAATGGGCAATATACAGTTTCAAGTATTTTATTTCAATTCCACTTCGAATAATACAATAATTACATGATAATGATACGACTTCAACTGATCAAACAACGGATTAAAAGAAAACAATTACCGTCGTACATGAACAACTTGTTCATTCTCTATAACATAACGTCTTGCAATCAACTTTATTCACGGCGTCTTCAACTTCGCAGTCCATAAAAAGCAAACTCATTGAACAAAGAGAATGCCGACTTATGTTTTGTAATAAGAGTAAACCCAAGTAACTTGTTTTCTTTTTCTCCCATGCGATGGTAGAGGTAAACAAATCTCGAGCTGTTCAGTTATACGTGTTGTTTTAAAAGAAATCATTTCAATAGTTCATCGGAATTGCGTTTGTCGTCTTCAGATTCGTACAATGTCGTCCATGAAATTAAAAAAACAAAAACAAATTAAAGTGTGTTTGTAGGCCTAATTGCAATCGTCAATGAGAGATGTTTTTGCCATATACATGTACATGCATTCTTTATTTAAATAATTAGTTAGGGCATAATTTTAAATAAATCTTGAAACTACTGGTAGATAAACGCTCAGTGAATGTATTTTGACCTTGATATGATTACAAAATATTTACGAACAGTCGAATGGTTATACGCGTAGAAAATGCTACCATAATATAATTTATATACATTTACATTCGTGGACAAATTAAAAAACGCATCAATTATTTTTCTCGTAAACTCACTAAGACCGTAATTTATACTACACTAAAGATTCAGGTTAATTTAACAAATGTACACTCGGCTTTGAACTATTCTGCCATGTACAAAGCGCAACTTGCTTGTATATATTGTTTATTTTAGTTAGAAATGACTGCATGAGGTAAAAACAAAATGTACGATGCAGAAATAAAAACTTATGTACAAAAAACAACCTAAAAATTATTGCCTTTTTCTGAGTGCGACACAATTATGAATTATGGTATTAGAACTTGAGTAACAAATTAGTAAAAAAGATCAACAAATGACTAAATAGAGCAACAAATGAGTAAATAGAGCAGCAAATGAGTAAACAATGAGTAAAATAGAGCAACAAATGAGTAAAAAGAGCAACAAATTAGTAAAAAGAGCAGCAAATGAGTCAAACGAGCAGCAAATAAGTAGAAGGGGCACACAAAGTGTAAAAGAAGCATAAACAGCAAGGAATTAGTAAAAATGGGTAGTTTGTTGCTCTTACTCTCCTTTTACTCATTTGTTCTAATACCATACTGCGTACTGTATACTTATAAACAAATGAGTAAAAGGAGAGTAAAAAGAGCAACAAACGAATACAAAAGAGTAACAATTGAGTAGTAAATGAGCAGCAAATGAGTTAAAAAGGAGAGTAAAAAGGGCAACAAATGAGTAAACAAGAGTAAAAAGAGCAACAAATGAGTAAACAAAGAGTAAAAAATAGAGTAAAAAGAGTAACAAATGAGTAAACAAGAGTAAAAAGAGCAACAAATGAGTAGTTATATATTAAACGAATTCCGTTTCTTGCCATTCGGAGATTACCCTTCACGGACTCGACATGGATGTAATTACTGCAGTTAAACCCCATGCTTGTCACCAGTGTGATAGAAGCTTTGAACGGAGATATAACCTACGGAGGCATGCAGAAAATGTACATGCTGAAGAGGCATCTAAAATAAATGAAGTTGACGATGATCTTGCGGACAATTCTGACGTGGATAATTCCGAGCCCGATTTTAAAAAGCGTAGATTTAAAGTTTTGGAAATAAAAAACAGTGAAACTGAATCTTCGCAGGACGAAAACAAAGATGCCGAAGAAGATGGTTCGGAATCTGAAACGGAGGTAGAATATGATGACGAATCATCTGATGAAGACGAGTCTAGTTCCGAGTTGGAAGACAATGCCGCCTATAAAGACTAGTTGGCAGAAGCCAAAGAATCCACAACTGAGATGTTGAATAACAAATACGAAAAGTACGTCGACCGGGGTATGGATGAAGATCAAGCCATGGAAAAAGCCAGCAGGAAGACCCTCTGGGCAGTCAAGCGAATCTTTTTCAACAACTACGAGGATTTTTTGTCAAGTTTCCTATATACATCTGAAAGATAACGACACGCATCAAGATATTGTGGAAGATGTAGAAGAAAAAGTAAACAAAGGCGTGGAAATAAACAAGGC
The DNA here is from genome assembly GCA_037893245.1 of Crossaster papposus. Lineage (NCBI taxonomy): Eukaryota > Metazoa > Echinodermata > Asteroidea > Velatida > Solasteridae > Crossaster > Crossaster papposus. The sequence goes on along the minus strand of JBAIAA010000355.1, from coordinate 1,144,818 downwards.
CCTGAGCAGAGTAATGCTTAAACACACGGCCAAATTTAACGGACTGTTCCAGCAAGATTAACAGGAAGATAACGAGGAAGACATTGATGATTAAAGACTAATAGTTTCAGAGAATCTACTGTATTAAAAATAATAAACTACTGTATTAAAAAATAATAATCTTGTTCCTTTGGTAGAAAACAAAATAATATACAAAGAGTCACCTCTGTTAGTCATTCTTACAGTAATCCATTATCATAATGGTTAATTCATAATTGTACGTTACATTGAGGACAGCGATATAAGTTGCAAATGATATTGGGGAATAAAATCAAACGTCACCAACTCGGCAAAACGTCAAACTTAGTCATGATGATCATTTTCGGTGCGTATTTGAGCAAACGAAGTGAGAAGGAAGGGAGATGCTCGCTCTTTTAAGAGGGGCTGTCGGCTACCATTATTTGCTAAAGTGCCAAACTAAATAATTATAAAAAAATATGTATAATATGTATTACTCATTTGTTGCTCTATTTTACTCATTGTTTACTCATTTGCTGCTCTTTTTACTCATTTGTTGCTCTATTTAGTCATTTGTTGATCTTTTTTACTAATTTGTTACTCAAGTTCTAATACCATAATTCATAATTGTGTCGCACTTACGAACTCAAAACCAGGTGCACTTCTCAGAAAAAGGCAATAATTCCGATTTTTAGGTTGTTTTTTGTACATAAGTTTTTATTTCTGCATCGTACATTTTGTTTTTACCTCATGCAGTCATTTCTAACTAAAATAAACAATATATACAAGCAAGTTGCGCTTTGTACATGGCAGAATAGTTCAAAGCCGAGTGTACATTTGTTAAATTAACCTGAATCTTTAGTGTAGTATAAATTACGGTCTTAGTGAGTTTACGAGAAAAATAATTGATGCGTTTTTTAATTTGTCCACGAATGTAAATGTATATAAATTATCTTATGGTAGCATTTTCTACGCGTATAACCATTCGACTGTTCGTAAATATTTTGTAATCATATCAAGGTCAAAATACATTCACTGAGCGTTTATCTACCAGTAGTTTCAAGATTTATTTAAAATTATGCCCTAACTAATTATTTAAATAAAGAATGCATGTACATGTATATGGCAAAAACATCTCTCATTGACGATTGCAATTAGGCCTACAAACACACTTTAATTTGTTTTTGTTTTTTTAATTTCATGGACGACATTGTACGAATCTGAAGACGACAAACGCAATTCCGATGAACTATTGAAATGATTTCTTCTAAAACAACACGTATAACTGAACAGCTCGAGATTTGTTTACCTCTACCATCGCATGGGAGAAAAAGAAAACAAGTTACTTGGGTTTACTCTTATTACAAAACATAAGTCGGCATTCTCTTTGTTCAATGAGTTTGCTTTTTATGGACTGCGAAGTTGAAGACGCCGTGAATAAAGTTGATTGCAAGACGTTATGTTATAGAGAATGAACAAGTTGTTCATGTACGACGGTAATTGTTTTCTTTTAATCCGTTGTTTGATCAGTTGAAGTCGTATCATTATCATGTAATTATTGTATTATTCGAAGTGGAATTGAAATAAAATACTTGAAACTGTATATTGCCCATTGACCAATTGAGTGAGTTCCGGCTGGTTTTAGACACCCGTTGTCTATTTATTGTATTCGCCGTTATGCTTTTATTTGTTTACGTAAATATTTCTTCTCGTAGTTTCTTCTCGTAGATAATCACCATATTTTCTTGGTGTTTTTATTTAATTTGGTTTCTTGTAGGCCCTATTTGTTTATTGGGTCCTATGTAGGATGAACTAGGTCAAATCCAAGTATAAGTACCGGTACATGTACATATAAGTAAATGTATATTGTATACCAACAAAGTACATGTATAAAAAATAACAGTAGCGATATAAAAAAATAAAAAAAATTAATACATCATTTACACTACCCCAAAAAGAAGATATACAATAATTTCGCACAAACAACCAAAACAGGAGAAATTCTATTTTTATTTTCATTGTGCACATTTGTGTCTGAAACTTTGTTACGTTAATTTTACTTTTTGTGCAAAAAGCAGGTTATTATTTATTTTAGTTTTATTTTACATTAGTCGTTGAGAGTTTTATCGTTTCATAATTTATTATGAGTTTTTGTATGTTTACTTTTTGAACTTTTAGTTTAGTTTACGCATTATTTGTTACACTTAAAATTTTATATATTCCACTTTACGTTTAATTTTATTTTGTACGTTACGCATTATCATTAATTCGTGCTTTTTATTTAGCTATATTTTTCAATTACACTACCATTTGTTACGCTTAGTTTGAAACTCGTTACGTATACCGTATTCTCTATACTCTGTAGGGCCTATGTAGTTCTCAGTGCGATATGAGTTTAGGAGTAACATCCTTTCCTGTCAAAAGGTAATCCAAAATCAGAGTGTTTGTACAAGTTTCTTTCTTTGGCCTTGCATAGTGGTCGGGTGATGTCAGAATAACAAATTAAGATATCACTTTGCTTGCAGCGGCTCTTGCTCATTGTTGTTTACTTTACATATACATGTGCATATAACGGTAAACCACAAGGCCTGTAGTCTATATCATCCGGTTATATAAAATAGAAGTTTGCTAATGATGATCCGAGGTCATCGCTTAACCCCGAGAACTGTGTAAAGCTTGTATAGAACAAAAATATATAAGAAGTAAACAAAACACCCTTTCCGTTGACCCTTTTGGACGTTGTTATAGACAATAGACATGCCCCTGAAACGCTCAATGTTTTTTAAAATATGTCGTGTAAATTTACTAGTCGAATAAAAACACTGAAATGGCGATGAGGCAATTTTCAATATTGGCAAAGTTTGCAAAAATAAATAAAATAAGGATAAATACATACATTTTACCTTTATTTGAACAAACATTGAATTTTACGTGAGTTTTATTGCAAAATAGAATGCATCTACACGACGGCTGAAATATGGGTTAATATTACCATATTACCCCACATCACCTGACAAATAGCTTTGTCGTGTTTGTTTGTACACGGGACGTTATCACGTCTATTATTATGTAGCGGAGTGGCTAAACCGCATACTGTAGGGTGCCGCGAAATGAATAAAACGAACAATACAAATGTGTAAATGGTTCACGTTCCTTCAATGTACAATTGCGCTCAAAACATTGATTGCGCACTACGGAGACGTTTAAAATTACCGTGAATTCTAGACCATACGACTGGACAGAATCGGACAAGTCCGGATGTTTACCACTCTTCAATGACTCATCGCTGTTACATAACGCGTGGAGATCCCCCGCTAAATTCTAAAGACCCAATGAACCATGCACGATTAAACCAACAGTTCTATTAACAGGTTGTGTACACGTATGTGGACAACACGTAGGGTACAATCTCGTCACAATACAGGAGCAATTAAGCTCGATCAAGGACTATTCCTTCCTTCATGGTTAACCATAGTTCGACCATGGAGGTTCCTACCTCCATGGTTCGACCATGGAGTTATGCATGGTTCGACTATTAACTCTGAGAAAACTAGTCCACGATAGATGGACTAGTCTTGGAGGAATAGTCTAGTAGTCGACTATTCGCGACCAACCTACCGCTGTTGGTCGCGCTGGTAATAAAGAATTGCATGATATAGTGAGGCGGGAACCAACAACAAATGGCAGACAACGAAACTTTACCGTGCAAAATGGTTGTTTTTGTCCACATTATTGTGTAATTATGTCACTTTTGTCACCATGGTATGACAAGAACGGAGGTTTTGGAAGACATCCTAAACTACGCAATAAAAATTACGGTGCAAATAAACGGAAATATTGTGTTGATTATTGTTTTGCCGGTGAGTACTGTGTTTTCTACAACCGCGCGCACATGATACCATGTATTTTGCGTACAATTTTACTTGAATGTTTATGGCAGCAGTGCAGAGTATACTTTTCGTGAGACTGGTGTCTCTCTCCCGATAAGCGGCCATGTCATGACCAATATCGGTGCGACCATTTGTGGGCAAACCACATTATGTTCCTTCTTGTTCCTCCATGGGCTGATCAATACTCCGGCCCGGCCCGGCCTGCCCCACTCTTGTACGGACGTGTGGATTATTAGCTCTCTAGAATTGACCGTGAACATCATGTGCCAGTTAAAACAATATCGGGCAATACCGTGCGAGTAGGCTGTTTACTGGTGAGTGTTTTTACATTGTACCAGCAATATTCAATAATGTTACATAGGATCCCCGTTATATAATACGTCTTTCATTTCTGCAGCGATCACAAACACGACCGATACACTTAATTGTTGTTGTCATGTCTGTACACGTAAATTGCGATTGCACAATTATCGACTATGAGTCAGTCACAATACGGGTTGTTCCATTCTAAACGACGTGCGTCGAGCTCAGTGACATTTTATTTCATGGTTGATTCTTTACTGCGACGCTAACAGTCTCTTCTAAAATATCCATACAAATTGAAACTCATTCTTTACATACGATTAAATCAATTATCTATTGTTAGTATTGTATTTGCATTCGCTTACGCGAATCAACACCCCTCCTACACGAATGGGAACGGTCCCGTCTGCTCCTCAAATTGGCTCCTCAAATTATGCTAATGAGGCTTAAATGCAGCGTTGTGATTGGTCGAGAGGCTAAAATGATAACGTCATATCGACTGTACCAGCGATATGCACTACTCACACAGGCCTCGTGGAGATACGAATCTATGTACTAAGGTATAGGACACATGGACACACTAAAGGCGCTTTCACACTGTCCAAAATCTCGGGGTTGGAACCGGTTCCAACCCCGAGATTTTTTTAACCCCTTTTCACACTACTAACATTTCAACCCGGTTCCAACCCGGGTAGCACGCTCTAGCCAGATCGAAATCAACCCTGGTAGGGGACCAGGGTTGAAAATCTCAACCTGGATTGAAATCGCATTTTTCGGCGTGAACCGTGTCGAAAATGATAGTGTGAACCGCCCCGAGTTGAGTTCGCTTACCGCCGATCCGTGTTGAGTTGTGGCGCGAAATCCTACAGAAATCGGTCACGCCGTGAAAGGGAAATAAATATTGTACATGCATGCGTGTTGGTGTACATGTTTGTACATATGTACATGTACTGGCACGTCACGCATGTTGTGCATAATGCGCTAGCACACACGTGGTTCTTCACCAAACCCCAAACACAACAGCAACAACACGCATCCAGGCATTTCTCTTCAATTTTCTTCGAAAATGGGTCCCAAAAAGACCGACAATAAAGCTGAAAGACAAAGAAAGGACAATGAAGTAAAGGCCATGTTGACGATTTGGTCAGACGATGCGGTTTAGTTGCAACTTAACTGGGCGGCGGCACGACAAGAAATAAGGTGTTCACAAAAATGTCTGAGGATCTCGAAGGCCAGGGAATCCACGACAAAATGCCCAGCCAGTGCCGCATAAATTAACAAATTTGAGGCGGGATTATAAGCATTGTGGGATCGGGAAAATCATCACAGCGCGCCCTTTTTTAATGTGATCCGTGTTGAGAATTGTGTAGTGTGAATGCACGGCGACCCTAGCCGGATTGAACGTTACACGGTTTACTAGCGGCTGGATCGCGGCATGAACAGTGTGAACGTTGTGTCTCCGTGATCCGTGTCGAAAACAACCCATGCTGAACCGGGTTGGAACCCGGTTGGTTTCAACACGGTTCGAAACTGAGATAGTGTGAAAACGCCTCTAGTGTGCAAAATGAGCAGAGGGAAATTCATATGCACAGTGGCTATAGCTGCCATCCAGAAATGTGGATTCAAATTAGTCGAATACCCCCGTTATTCTCCTGATTTGGCACCCTGTGGCCTCTTCCGAAGTAAAATAGATTTAAAAAGTTTTACTCAAGAACTAGGAATATTTTTACAGTCGCTATTGGTCGCAAAATGATCTTTGAGCCCTAAGGAAGAATGGGTTAGGGTTATAACCCAGGAAATTAAATCTAGGGTATTAAATAAGACCACTTTGAAAATAACCCTCAATGTTAAGAGATTCTTGTTCACGAGAACAAAGAGATGGCTCACAAAATGGGATACAAACATTTTGAAACGCTTGAATTAAATGTGTGTGCAGAACTGTGTTCTTCCACAGGAACACATGCAAAAGGCTGGACTAAGGACATTTTGTACATAATGTGCTGCAAAACTATAGGAGGGTTAATGTGAGTTTAACTATATAATAACGATTCAGTGAAACTAACTTTGGTTAGCCAGGACAAGGCGGGAATCTAAAAGCTATTAAACTAAATGGTGGTTATCGTGTTTGCAAAATAAACTCTTCCTTTTCCCACCAGTTAGTTTTTATGGTTTTAATTTTATCATTGCGTAATGAAATTTTAACCCAATTTGTTTACAAAACTAATGAGTGGGATTCCTTTTATTAATCAACAGGTTCTAACGATTACAAGTGTTTCCGGGCTTTAGTGCAAACCTTGCTCTCTGTGCCTGATGGACAACTGAGTGAGCTTGTTGCTCCCATGTATAAGTTACCACTGTCCAGGTATTTCATTCAGCAAGTTTAATATTTCCAAACCCCCCCCCCCCCCCCCCGACACAAATATTTTGTAACAAATTCTTTAAGGGAAACTGAAATTGCAATAATATACAATTTATTAATAATTTTTTTTTTTTTTATAAAATTATATTTTTCGGAATAATTACAGGATATCTAGCGCAATCATTTTGCTGGATGCCTAGAATCATTATTTACCTTTAAATGAGTAAGATATTTTTTTATAATTCGGTAGTAAATATTTTCAATATCTGAAAATGATGTATCTAACCTTTGAGCACAAAATCGGCTGTTGGGCCCTGGATTTCTGCCATATTATTGAATAAAGACCCAGTTTCTATACCGATATAGGTGGCTATTTTTACTTGATAATTGTCTATGGTAGATACTTATACCTTGTTAATTACCAGTCAAGAAAAATTTAATTTTGTATCGTCAGGTGTCTAATATTCCTGTAGTGCTTCCATTGCACTACATTATTGTAGAAAAATCTTGCACTCTTATTATTGCCATAGCTCCTTTGAGACATGGTTAATGTGTGTATGGGCACTGATTACACACAATGGTGTCTTCGCATGAGTGCCATGCGCCATCTCCAATACATGCATGAGTCCCTCCAAGTAGTTTCCTAAACACCTTCCATCGTGAACACCCTATTTCATAATGCCTGCCTAATTGCCAACTATCATCAATCCAATTAAACCCCCATCCATTGTTGTAATATTTGACAGGGTTTTTATAGTTTCTGTATCATAGTTTGTAAATGCTGATTATTATTATTATTATTATTATTATTAATATCTTGGAATAAGTACCCTTTGGGAGACCATTTTGCGTAATTTTAACATGGTAATTTTAACAAAGACCATGGTCATTAGGAAGACATTTCGAGATCTCCCTAACGTTCCAACTACAGGAAGGAGATACATTTTTAAACATTTAACAGTCCAGATCGATAGAGTAGGGTCCAAAATGAATAAATATGAAATTTCGAAAAAGCTTTAGGTAAAAACGGGTTAGGTTACAATAAAGAATGAAAATTTTTGTGCACGTCATTATGGAGAGGTCTCCCAAATGTACCATTTTCGGTTATATATATTATTATTATTATTATTATTATTCGGCCAAATTGAAAACATACAACAAGCAATCCACACAATAAACAGATTTAACTAAACAAAAACAACTCAATTCAAGCTGGCCAGGATTGACAAAAGTACAATAAAACACTGTGACTCGAAAACCTGTCAATCTTTACTCGAATGGTAACATACAAACAAATAAAATCTAGATAAATATTGTAAAGGAATTACAACTTTATTTCTTGCTAGACGTGTCCGTGACAAGCAGGACAGATTGCACATGATGGATGGGCTAGTCTCAATGCTGTCTGATAGCTCCCAGTCGCTCCTCACGGATCTCATCCTCCTGTCTCCAAGACCAAACAAGGAGCTGGTAAAGAGACTACTGGTTTCCTCTGCTGGCTTCTCCCACACCATTTCAGAGGTATTTCAGGCATATTGTTTTCACTCCCTAATCAAAACTGGATTGTTTTTGACGGCAGGAACAGATCTATAAGACTTTAGAAAACAATCGTTTGTTTCTTGTTTTTTTTTTGGGGGGGGAAGAGGGGTGATATGATGCCGGCTTTTGAGTATTCCTACTTTAACCAATTTTTTTAATTTTCTCTGGAAAATCCTACTTTTTCCTACAACTCTGAAAAAGTAAATCTTATATATTGCATTGCATTCATTATTTTTGACCCAATTTATGATCTTAACATTAGTCAGCAGCTCAAATGGTGCAGGTTGCAACCCCTGTAACCGGTGCGTACCTATGTTCCTCGATTCCTATGTTCCCCGATCCCTATGTTCCCCGATCCTTGGGGTTTGGCTTAGGGTTTAGGACCAGGGAACATAGGGACAGGGGAACATAGGTACACCTCTGTCTCAATTTTTTCCGGTCCCTGTATGTTTCCCGGTCTCTATTTATATGTTTCCCGGTCCCCATATGTTTCCCGGTCTCCATACATGTATGTTTCCCGTTCCCAATATGTTTGCTGGTCCCCATATGTTTCCCGGTCCCCATATGTTTCTTAGCCCCCATATGTGACCTGTTACCACGATATGAGAGTAAAGTCGGAAAAAATTGAAAATTTAGATATTGGTATTTTCAATATCTTGAGAAAGAGAGCTTTCCAATGGTATATAATATCACTTGGGGGTTTTGCGATAAATACATTTTACAGCACTCCAGAAATTCACGGATTTCACAAAACGAGTTTTTGAGAAAACTTACTTATAAACATCCGAAACAAAACACACAAAAGATTGCCAAACAGGACATGTAAGGTTAGGTTGAGCATAGCAACGGCTATGTTCTAATCATTATTTCTTCTTGAAACTTCCCACACATACCAACTATTGTATAATCGACATAATATCAAAATTTCAAAAACGTGGGACAGTTACGAAAACCTAATTTGCATATTTAATTACTGTGTTAATTAGACCACTGATGAACTTTAATCCAAACACTAACTACGCAAACACTACTCAAAATCACGTAATTTAAGAGGTTTTCGATCATCTGATTGTACCCAAAAAATAGGAATATGTAGAGGAGGACTTAGGCTTTCCAAATTATGCAAAATCTCAAAATTTACCACCCCTTCATATTTTGACTTTGGATGGCCATATCTCCAAATCACATTGTGCGACTTTACTCTCATTTTGTGGTGACAGGTCACATATGTTTCTCGGCCCCCATATGTTTCCCGGTCCCCATAATTATGTTTCCTGGTCCCCATAATTATGTTTCCAGGTCCCCATATGTTTTCCGGTCCCCATATGTTTCCCGGTCCCCGTATGTTTCCCGGTCCCCATACATAATGAAAACTTTAAGCCGATTTCAAGCAAAAGCTCAGACTGGTTTGTGTGTGTGCAGCAGCAGGGAGAGTTGACCTTCCTAATTATAATAACACCCGCAGCGCGCACAGACCATGAAAATCCCCCCACGTGGGTTATTCCATTACGATTTATAGGGGAGTTTAAACGACAAGTAGTACATCATGTACATTTGTACAGTCGAACAATTACCCTTGGACTTCTTGTTAGGCATTAGGCTATAACATGTTTAATTCACTACAGTAAACAGAAAGAAATACATGCTAATTTGTAATGTAAAACAAACAAGCGATAGAAATGAACATTGACATACACGATCGAAAAATCAACAGCACGTGTGCACGTACATATACGTGTGTATGTTTTCATAAACCTATGGGGAGAATGCAGTAGTCCTAGCGTGATTCAAAAGGTCACCAAGCCGGGTACCGAAGTAGAAAATGCGTGATTGGACACTATTTTTTATCATGAATGGGCGGCCGAACTAAACAACCAATCAATGTACAGTCAAACCTGCCATTGCGGCCACCTTGATACAGCGGCCACCTGGCTTAACTGGCCACCTTTGCTTGGTCCCAGTTTGATTCTTGCATAAACATACCATAACCATTTCTGCTAATGCGGCCACTGCTAACGCGGCCAGTGGCCAACCCATAATAGCCCACAGCAAATAAAATGTGTACAATTACATTGCCGTGAAACCTGTGTACTCCGGCCGCAGAAATGAAGTGCGCCCTCTGTTGACTTTGAAATCTCCCCTGTTGTTTGGTTCCTGGACTTCATACATGTACATGTATGGGTGTGTGTACATGTGTACGTCTTGCTATAGTGGCCACTTGCGTATAGTGGCCACGAAAACCGGCACCGTCGATGGCCGCTATATCAAGGTTTGACTGTATGTCTTATATCACTGGAAAGCTATTGAAATCGGCTACACAAATCCGTTCACTAGGAGTCTGTACGACAAGCGGTTATTGATACGACCTGCTGAACGTAAACAAGTGTACCCAAAAGGGCGTGCGCGTGCATTGTTTTGGTTGAGCAGATGACCGTAAGTTTTCATTATGTATATGTTTCCCGGTCCCCATATATATGTTTCCCAGTCCCCATATATATGTTTCCCGGTCCCCATATATATGTTTCCCGGTCCCCATATATATGTTTCCCGGTCCTAATATGTTTCCCGGTCCCATATATGTTTACCGGTCCCCATATATATGTTTACCGGTCCCCATATATATGTTTACCGGTCCCCATATATATGTTTACCGGTCCCCATATATTTTCATACAGATCGGGGAACATACAGATCGGGGAACATACAGATCGGGGAACATACAGATCGGGGAACATACAGATCGGGGAACATACAGATCGGGGAACATACAGATCGGGGAACATACAGATCGGGGAACATACAGATCGGGGAACATACAGATCGGGGAACATACAGATCGGGGAACATACAGATCGGGGAACATACAGATCGGGGAACATACAGATCGGGGAACATACAGATCGGGGAACATACAGATCGGGGAACATACAGATCGGGGAACATACAGATCGGGGAACATACAGATCGGGGAACATACAGATCGGGGAACATACAGATCGGGGAACATACAGATCGGGGAACATACAGATCGGGGAACATACAGATCGGGGAACATACAGATCGGGGAACATACAGATCGGGGAACATACAGATCGGGGAACATACAGATCGGGGAACATACAGATCGGGGAACATACAGATCGGGGAACATACAGATCGGGGAACATACAGATCGGGGAACATACAGATCGGGGAACATACAGATCGGGGAACATACAGATCGGGGAACATACAGATCGGGGAACATACAGATCGGGGAACATACAGATCGGGGAACATACAGATCGGGGAACATACAGATCGGGGAACATACAGATCGGGGAACATACAGATCGGGGAACATACAGATCGGGGGACATACAGATCGGGGGACATACAGATCGGGGGACATACAGATCGGGGAACATACAGATCGGGGAACATACAGATCGGGGAACATACAGATCGGGGAACATACAGATCGGGGAACATACAGATCGGGGAACATAGGAACTGTTGCATACTGGTCCCAAAACCTAACCCAAATATAAAGGATGAATCAAAGAACCTAGGGACCGAGGAACGTAATAAGGACTGGACTGACCCCATCCCCCAGACCCACTAATATATGGTGGTTTTGGACAGTGCTTAAAGGTCTTCATTTGTAAATCACTTTCTATAGTTTTCTTTAAATGTTTACCTTTTGTTTTGTTTTTTAAGCACTATCTAAAGACTGTTGAAGATATTGTCTTCATGCCTGGACAATTTTCAGGTAGGTGTTCTGATTAGGAAAACATATACATATTAATCTCCTTTAACTCTAACATTTCCAAATCCATCAAACTGCATGCATTCCACCATTTTGGTGGACTTGGCCCTACAGGCTTGGCCCTAAAGCAGGTGCGGATCCAGAGGGGGGGCGGTGGTTCTGAGGGTCCGGACCCCCACATTTTTTTTTTTAATTTTTTTTTTTTTTTTTTTTTTTTAACACTTTGAGTGCTGCCATTTTTTACACCGTTACCGCCCACGGTGCTGCAGTTTTTGTTTAGAGAACTACAAATAAAAATGTTTTTTTTACCCCTGTCACTATAAGAAAAATAGGCTCATAATGTGCCAGAATGCACCTCGGAGCTTCTACTGTAAAAACAATTCGGGGGGAGAGCCCCCAGACCCCCCCCGCCCATGGGTAGGACCCCCACATTCATAAATTCCTGCATCCGCCCCTGTAAAGTCTTGGCTTGACTAAATTTTGATGGATTATGATGGACTGGTCATGCAGTACTGCTGTTCTTAAATATAACTCTATCAAAATCAACCATGGGCCAATTTCATAGAGCTGCTTAAGCATAAAAATAGCTTAAAGGTATGATGCACCATTTGCAGATATCGAAAAAATTTACTACCGAATTATTAAGAAATATATTTTTTTCATCTGAAAGTAAATAATGATTCTAGGCATCCAGCAAATGATTGCGCTAGATATGCTTTAATTATTCTGAAAAATGTAATTTTATAAAGAAAAATTTGTGATTGCTGTGCGAAAAAACCTTCAAAAAAAAAAAGAATAACTGCTCGAAGCCAGTTTAAAACAAACGCTGTTTTTTGTGCTTTTCTCGGCGTTCATGATTGTAAAATTTCGGTCAGGTTAGTTAAACGATATACATGTACTATAAAATACAACCCCCCAAATCCACCCATTCATGATAATTCAAGCAATTACCAATGGTGTATCCTACCTTTGGGCACAAAACATTCTTGCTTAGTAAAACCAGCTTACCAGCCACAACTCCATGTGATGTATATAATTTGTGATTGGTATTTAACTGTTGTTAGCTTAGCATAACGATCACATGGAATTTTGGCTCCTAACCTGATTTACCAAGTAAGGGTTTTTGTGCTTAATCAAAATGTTGTGCTTAAGCAGCTCTATGAAATTGGCCCCAGCGGGTCTCCACCATGTATCAGAAGCAGAGTGAGTAATGAATTTTTCAACGCTCTGAAATTTGTAATGTAAACCACATAATTGATCTGAAATGCTATTAACTTTAATACTTTTATGGTAATATTCCATTCTATTTACAACTGCTGTGTTTGTGCAATTGTGGTTCAATTGTTTTTAGAACCTTTACAGGACATTGAGATTCAGAGAGTTGCTGTGCTGGTGCTCGGCGCTCTAGCTGGTCACCGATGGAAGGATGGATACAAACATCAGGCAGAATCAATTGTCATCAAGATAGAAGACAAATTGGGTGTACACGGTAAGTCCTAAGTTATGCAATATGAGAGTCGTGTTTCACTTGAGTTTGTTTGTAGTTTGTAGTTACACGTCACACCGGATCGTACGATTTCTGGATCGTGCGATTAGTGGCGATTTGGCCGAGGTACGACCAATCAGCAATGTTTGCTACTATCTCCATTAGCAGTTGCTTTTTAAGACTGGTGGTAGATCATCGTACGATTGGTGGTACGCGTTGTGGTGTAATCACCAATGAATGGAGAAGATCAATGGAAAGATCAATTGTAGATAATCGTGCGACTAAAGTGGTGGCGATCAGTGACTGCTTGCATGATCGATTATGAGGTCATACGACAGGTGGTAATACCAATAGTCAGGTGGCACCACCAGTTGCATGACCAATTGTGCGACTGCGTGACCCGTGATCATTCACGACTGGTGGTGCGACCATGTAAGACCAGCTGTGACCTCTTACGATTTGGAAGCGCAGGTCAGAAGATTTGAACATGATCATTGACCTTGCTGCGACTAGTTCTTGTGATTACCCACGACCTCTGCGACCAGTTGTGCACTTTTTTTACAATTTGCCAGCAATTCCAACATTTTTCAGTCGCAGCTAGGTTGTAACCTGGTTGCAGGCCTGGTGTGACTTGGTCCTATACGTCTCTAATTTTTGTACTTGAAATTTTAGTTCTGAGCTGGAAGAATGACATCATCCTTGGAAATTTCATTCTTACTATAGTAAATATTAATGTTAGCATTCTAAATGGCTTCTCATTTTCAGCGAATAGCAAAGCAAAACACATTGAGTCTTCATTTGTAGGTGTTATATGTGGCATATCCCAATTTGGACTTGTAATTAACTTTATAGGCACTTCATGCTTGGTGCATAGTTTTTGTGAAAAGAACCGAAAACTACGGCTGTCCCGAATATACCGAATATGACCATCATGCAGATGCATATTCAAATAGTTTGTTGCTAGTTTAAATATTTATGACTGTGGTGACATTTTAATCGTAAAGCTGAATTGTTTTATTGTCAGATACCACTTTTTGGTCAACAGTAATTTGTTTCTATGCTTTTTTTTTATTGGGCCCATTCTTTCATCAGCTGGTAAAATTTATTTGACAGCTTTACAGTAGTACTTACTGTAAAACACTCTAGCAGCCAATAATATCGATCACTACATGCAAATTTCAACCAGCGCATTGTATGCAACTTTTGACTATGTTGAAGGCTGCTGCATGCAGCTGATGTGTAAAAATTGATCGGCGAGTTTAGAATATTTTAATATTCGGTCAAATGCATTTTCAAATGATTAAATAGAATGAATATTCGGAAATGAACGGCCCCACTCCCTACCAAAAGCATGTTGGGTGGGAATGAAATGAATGACTTTCTGTTGGCATTTTGACTTGTTCAGATTTGATATACATGTAACAGTAGGCACCACTTGAAACATTGAATTAACCGCTGTCTGGAAGTTTGTGGGGCAATCTTGGAGGTCAAGTGATAATGACATCTGCACTAGTGATAGGAGAAGTTTGTGGGTTGAAACCCACCCGAGCAAGTTTAGGATTTTACAGACTTAATTGGATGAGTTTCTTCAGCACTGTACTGACTGAATTATTTACTCAGAAAATAATTCTCTTAACAAATATTGTGGTAATATTGGTCAAGTATTGATTGATTCACACAGCAAGTCTTTTCCGGAGACACCGAGTCATTTGTCATCGGGACTTGAGTCTGAGTCTAAGTCGCGGAAAATGGGACTCGAGTCTGATTCTGTATCACAATTAGTCAACATTGATTTGTTCCTGTTCGTGCCACCTTGGTACTTTGTAAATTGCCATTCATGTAGCATTATTCAATTGAGGTTTTTATTTGTTGGATAGGTATATTGCCATTCATAGTCACCCTTATGGATGATTACATTCTAAAATCCTTGAATCACAAGTAAATTTATAGAGTGTTCCATATTGTAACCCCAGATCCCTGGGGATATGAGAAGACCTTGACGTCTCTGACCGATGACGAGAAAGATGAGTTTCACCACGACACCGTGGCTTTGATTGAAGCCCTGGGCAATGCTGGGCTCCAACGCTCCTTCCCTCACATCCAGAGCTATACCAACCACAGCGCTACTCACCCACTGCTGAAAAGGGCTGGCTTACACTCCATGAGAGACTACCATCATGACATGGTGAGCAACATGCTCTCACTAGCAACTAACAAATCCCAGCCTGAATCATGAGCCATTGTTAAGTCTGACTTAAAAAATCTTGTCTCCTAGGTTTGGCCAATATATGTTGTAGTCCTTGTAGGCCCTACATGTAGCTTGTGACTTGTGATTGACTTTTAAGGACTTAATTGACAAACTCTGTGGTAGAAGTGATTGTATTATAAATGCAATGCATTTTTCTTCTTTTTCATTTTATGCAACTTTTAAATGTATGAAAACTATTTAATATCCTTTTTTGGTTAGCTTTATTGAAAAAGGCACTTTGTTAAACATGTCAAATGCTTTTCCGGACAACTGAGGGTGCTATTGCTGTGATGTAATTCCAGGAAGACACTGTTCAGTTTAGGGGTTTTCATCAGTTCAAATTGTTAACCCGAAATTTGCTTATTGAAAAGGTTGCTCAATGGATTACTGTCGTAATCCATTACTGCCGTGAACATTTACGACAGCAAAATATTCAAAATTCTGGCAACTTTTTGTGCGGAAATAGTTGTAACATTGAGGTTTCTGCCCGGAATTACATCACAGTTTTGTCATGAATATATGAACATTTTCATCAGCTTAAAAAAGGCACCATAAACTTTGGTCTCGTAGTCTGGATCATTGAATTTGTAATCTGTAGGTAAAGCTATAGGTTGTGTGTTCGAGTCCTGCCTGGGACTATGGTGCGTGTGCCCTTGGGCAAGGCACTTTGTCACTCATTGCTTCTCTCCACCCAGGAGTAAATGGGTACCTGTGAGGGCAGAGATGGTTATTGTGGTTGAATTTAGCTGCTTTGCGCCGAAATGGCAGCATCGAGCTGTATACTCCTCAGGGAGCTGAGATGGTATTTGGAATGTTTCATGGGCCCAATGACCGCGGTAATAATGTAAAGCGCTTTGATACACCCACATTGTGGGAATCTAAAGCGCTATATAAGAACTAACATTATTATTATTTATTATGACAAAACCAAATTGGAAAATATGATTAAATGGGACACATAGGTGCATTTTCACGAATTGTATTGAAACCATTACATTGCATGTGCCCATTTTATTCATAAATACCTCAGACAGTTTACCCATTTGTATTGGTCGAGAGCCCGTCACATGGCTGTTTTTTAAACGGATGATAAAGACCGGCTGGTTGGTTTTAAACACCTTTTCCAGTGTCGCATTAAATTTGGACGCCGGTGAAATCTGGTCGCTTTACTGTTTTATTGGTTGAAACTTCACAAGGCATGCGCATTACTACAAACCAGTCCGTATTTCATAGTCCTTAATTCGCACTGTACTGACAGCTTGCAATCCGGCATAACATCGCTCTGGACGCGCTCGCCAATATGTCCATATTAGCGGTTAGCTTACCTCCCGGATCGATCATGTGAGTGAGGATATTCGAGGAACATACCATAAACTTAGCTAGCTTGAGGGGTGTTCACAAAACATGAGGTATATAATTGTTTAACAAAATAGTTAAAAACTTATATTTTTGACTTGTTTTGACATAATATTTTACCTCAAAGGTATTTATGAATTGGAATAAATATGTGGTTGGCCGGTATCAAACGTACGTTTAAAACTGCCTCATGGGCCTGGATGGGGGCATTAACAAAGCCAACCAGCCAACCACATTTATTCTTGTATTTATTCCCTTAGTAAAAAAAAATCATTCTCCATGTCGTACTTGATTGTATTATGTTTTATTAATTTGATGAAATCCCCATGTGCACAGGCAGCAGAGATTATGCTGAAATCTGCCCTGGATGAAAAAGAGGATGAGCACGTGAGATATGAGGCTTTCCTGTTCTACAAAAATCATCCCAATGGTGGCAAGCAAAATATCACTAAGTTTGTCAGCCCAGAGGGGTGAGTTCATGTGCTGTACAGATTACACAAACTGTAGCCTGATGAATGCAGTTTTATTATCATTTGCGACATTCGCTTCACACTGAAATTTTCCCCCCGAGCTGTGCCCGAGCTGTCTATTCCGCTATTGCTTAATTTTCACGCGTTAAGCTGAATTGTTGACAACCAGCCTCTTGCAACCGGCTCTGAGTTGGTATTGATAAACAATATGCAAGGGAATTGAAGGAGATCATAAAACTACCTCACTGACTGAGCACTATTCATATGTTGTTCTTTCCGCAGTGTTTATGAATCCAATTCTTCCCAAGAAGTGACAACCACTGAGGTGGCCAGTGTTCCTTCCAGGCACCGTGTGCGGCGCGGTTTCTTTGAGGGCATCAAGTTCAAGCTAAAGAGTCCAACCAAGGAGTGGAATATGCACATCGGCTCCTCCAAGATGGGTGCTGAGTTTGGTTTGACTATTAGGAACCAACTTGACATGAGCATAGGTACGGACTGGGTTTAAGTCGCATGAACTGTATTTAAAGCTGAAGTATTAGCTATTCAAAAAGTAACGAACAAAAATATTGTTAAAAAGCTTACTTGCTGTATAGAATATTATTGACACTAAAACTCCTTGTGAAATTATTTCCTCTGGCATACTGTCATATTGAAGAAAATAATAAAAAGTCCAAAAATTTGTCTCAGAGATGCATTGATAAAAGTTGCTTAAATCTTTTTTTGAATCTTTGAATGTTATTTTCTTGGAATATACAGCATTCACAGAGCTAAAAAAAATTCAGATATTGAGAATGTTGACAGTGCCTCAAACGATACAAATGCACAACTGACAAAATATACTGTAACTTTATGATGCCGAGATGCTATTTTGGAAATTTCCATTAAAAGTTAGTTCAAAATTGGAATCTTTGAATGTTATTTTCTTGGAATAGGCCTATACAACATTAAACTGTACAGAGCTAATACTTAAAAAAAAAAACTCTGTATATTCAAAGAAAATAATATTCGAAATATTGTAATTTTGAACCAACTGATAGTTGTAGTAGATGTAGAAGTGAAGAAAAGTGTGAGGCATTTTCAGATTGAGCACCACGCCCCAGCTAGGGTTTGACACTGGCATTATGCAAGTTAGCATTATCATCTTTAAAATCTTTGTGCTATTGCATGTCCACTGTTTCTTAGATGTCACAACAAATACAAGCAAATTGGCCTTTTCATTGTCTTAAGTCCTGTTCAATCAAATTTGATGCCACAAAACTTTTACTTCGGCTGTGTTGAAATGTGTTGCATTGCAAAAACTTACCCTGACAAATTGGCGCCGAGTATGAAGCGTTTTTATTGTGAACAAGTGTCACAGGGCTATCCGGAATATACCTAATATTTCGAATAGCTTTTGGCCAGTTTGAATATTCGAAACAAACAAAATATGCACGTGCAGACACGACTGTGGTGTCATTTTAATAACAAAGTTTCATTTGTTATCGTCCGATGCCACATTGGTAACTTTTTATGTCAACGCCATTTTTGGGTTGTTTTTTTTAGACCAATTCTTTTAGTTTGGTGAATTCCCTTGACAGTTTTGTAGTATTTACTCTGCAAAACACTCCAGCAGCCCAAATATTCATCGCCGCCAGCATGAACAGTTCGTCACCGTTTTCCCGAAGAAATACAATACAATACTCTGGATTTTGTAGAAAAAACATTTTTCAGATAATCGCAGAAGGAGTTTCTCCTATTTTAAAACTAAAAAAAATACTACTTTGCAACAACTTTTGCAGTAAGGAAACCTTCACATAATTCTATGAGAGGTAATTTTTTACATGAACCCAGTAATTAGAATTAACACATGAAAATTCCACTTGACCTACTTTTACGCCTTTCCGTGCAATATGTTTTGTTCGCATTCAAGGTGCAGTAATGTTTGTGTCTCTTCGTGAAAATGCAAAATGCAATTATTGAGATTCCTGCCCCTTGAATCATTAATGTAATTTGATTAATAATGTTTTGCTTACAGAAGCATGTTAAAATGGTTGAGTACAGTGTTTTAAAGCGAAATAGTGATAACCAAATCAAAATAAAAAAATTGTCATTTTGGACATTTGTGTCTCTTTATGAGAACAGTGACGATTTTTACCAGTGGTTTTCATTCAAATATTGACCAGCAAGGAAGGCCGCTGTGGATGAAATGTGCAAAACTTGAAGTTCTGAATATTCAAATATTTGGTAAAGTGGATTTTTCGAATAATCAACAGAGTTGTTTCTACATCTACATCAATGATGGTTCTTATCAAAGCCGGTTTAGCATCTAGATGAGGGGTTGGGGTTATATTTCTGGTACTGAAATCATATGCATTTTAGCTGTCCAATTATTAAAACTGCCTTGAATTTTTATCTGACAGATCCTCTGGAAGGGCATCTCCGCGTGGATCTTCATGATGAGGCATATGCCACTGTCCTGGTTGGACTAGTGAAACAAAAAGTGGATGTTGCTCGAGCTCGTTTCTGCTTCAATGGATACATTGATTACAACCTCAACATTTTGCAGGTAAAACTCAAGTGGTAATGGATCAACAAATGTCATAATACCAAGTTTCAATGTTAGATTTACACAGTCATCAAGGTAAAAATGAGAGTGAACATTCTAATATTAAACTATTGTTTAAGACAAAACAAAATAACAGAAGACTTGTGCACACAGCACTGATGTTGCTAGCGACAAAGTTGTGCGCATGTGCCACTTTTACATCCAGGTAAAACAAATTGCATAATTCATGACAGAGGAACGATAAAAAACATAAATTACCGATAAATACTGACATTAGGGACCCTTTAATTTTCATGAGTTCATTCATAAGAATATCCGTGATGTAATAAACCCCCATAACCAAACAAAATCGGTATGACAAGCTCAAAATTCAAACTCAAATATGGACGCTCTGTTCTGTTAGTCAGGAAAGGATAATTTTCAAGACAAATTTGACAATGAAGATGAAATTGTCCAAACTTAACATAAGGTTTGTATAAAAAAGCAGGTTGTGAACTCTTTGAATGTTTTTGTAAGAGCAAACCCATCACTTGAGCGTGATGACATCAAGTTGTTGTGGGTAAGCATCAAAATTGGAACAGAGTCTTGGCTTGTGCACCATTTATCACCCGCCATCATCAAATGCATCATATTGGCCAACAATTTATTGCAATTCTTCAACATGCCAACATTGAAGATTTTGACGGTTGTCTCGTTTTGGGTGACTTCAATGTTGATGTTAACCCTTTCCACTAGTCCAGTCCCCAACGAACCAGACTCGCTGAAATTACTTCCGAGTTTTTACTAGAACAACTTGTTTTGTCAGTTACACATCCAACTGACATGGAATTAGCATATCAACATTCTTGTTTCTCGTGCTAATCGTCTCCTAGGATTCATCCGTACAGTTGCTGGTGGTGCTTTAACCCAGGCTATTTTCTTTCTCTACAAATCCCTTGTCCTGCCTATCCTCGAATACGGCGTCCTCTCCTGGTGCACACATACATTGTCCCAACAACAGCTGGTTGAACGTGTGCAGCGAACCGCAACCCGCATAGCTTTAAAGCAAAGGCGAGGTCAGATGTCATAATGAGGATAGGTTAGGCCAATTAAACTGGTTGTCTCTCTCCTCCAGACGAGATTTCCTCACCTGTTCCTTCGTTTACAAATGTTTGTATGGCCTTTGTAAGTGTGAATCTGTCACGGATAACACGGTCATTAATCCAAGACATCCCGATTCTTTCACATTTCGTCATCTCTCCGCCCGTACTCAAGCTCTCTTTTTCACCCCTACCCGTAGATTTCCTAGACTTTGGAATGCTCCCCCCCCCCCCATATTGAAGATTCTGCTGTCATCAACTCTTCCTCTCATTTTCCTTAGAGATCTAAAGCACTAATTCTTTCTTGAAAACTAAGTTTTATCCGGTTAATGCCATCATTAGTTTATCAATGGGGGCCAATTAGTATAGTTTTTGTTGTTGTGTGCTTTTGCTACATCTGTTTTTCTCTGTTGAAACATGTGTGGGATGGCACACCTGCAGGTAACAGTAGTTAATTTTACTTTTGCTTTCCCTGGCCCCACATATTTTGTTGTATTTTCTAGTTCGTCTTCGGTTATTTTGTAGATTTGTAATTGTGTTTGGCTCCCATTCTGTCTTCGGTTTTTATTATTACATTTGTATAACTGTTAAATTGTTTTGTTTTCATTTTGAGTTTTTTTGTCTTGTTTCTACTTTGTTTTTTTCATATTTTTGGGTCGAATAAATAATAAGAATATTAAAAAAACTGGGTCTTGAACGGAGTTTCCCGCAACATGACATTGCAGCCTAGTATGATACTTGTGTAAATGAGTCTTGTATATTGTTTAGGGCATGTTTTGGAATACGCGATTCTGTAGATTTTGGACCCCGAGTGGGAAAATATTATACCCAGCACGATATGTGGCAGAGGAGTAATCCCCACTTTTATCCCTATACCTTTTACACACTCAACATTGTTGTTACCTAATACACGCTCCCCCCCTTAAAACCTAAAAAGAATTCCTGAGCTTTAGGGAACACAATGGCCAACACAAATGAGAAGGGGGGAGGGGAGGGGGGAGGGGGTACCCTCTGCCACATATCGTGCTTCATATGGCAAATATCGGCTGAATACTGTTTTACATAAACTTGCCGCGTATTCGACCCGAGATTTGCCAACTGAAATCTAGAACCACGTATTCTCAAACGTGTCCTTAAACAATATATACAGACTCATTTACACGGGTATCATACTAGACTGCAAGGTCGCGTTGCAAAAAAATGAAATATTCAAACCTAGTTCAAAATGGAAAAATTTAATATTAAAATCCATTTTTTTTATTATCACTTCTAACGAAAACACAACATAGATCACAACCTGCTTTTGTATACAAACCATTTTTTAAGTTCAGAAAATTTCATCTTCACTGTCAAATTTGTCTAAAAACCTTCCTTTCCCTAGCCAGTTCACGCCGGAGGACGTATGTGACCTGTCACCACAAAATGAGAGTAAAGTCGCACAATGTGATTCAGAGATATGGCCATCCAAAGTCAAAATATGAAGGGGTGGTCAATTTAAAGATTTTGCGTAATTTAAAAAGCCCAAGTCCTCCTCTACATATTCCCATTTTTTGGGTGAGATCAGATGATCGAAAACCTCTTAAATTACACAATTTTGCGTAGTTAGTGTTTGGACTAAAGTCCATTAGTGGTCTAATTAACACGGTAATTAAATATGCAAATCATGTCCTCGTAAGTATCCCACGTTTGTGAAATTTAAATATTTTGCTGTTTATACAATAGTTTGTATGTGTAGAAAATTTTAAGAAGAAATAATGATTAGAACATAGCCGTTGCTATGCTCAACCAAACCTTACATGTCCTGTTTAGTAATCTTTTGCGTGTTTTGTTTAAGATGTTTAAAGTATGTTTTCTCACAAAAATGATTTTCTAGAGTGCTGTAAAATGTATTTATTGCAAAACCCCCAAGTGTTATGTACCATTGGAAAGCTCTCTTTCTCAAGAATTTGAAAATACCAATATCTCAAATTTCAATATTTCCGACTTTACATTTTGACAGGTCACATATACACACAAAGTTTTCCCCCGATTCAAAACGAATGACGCATAAATATGTCACAAGCAAGGCCGGAAATGCGTGGGTGTGCTTCCCAGCTTGAACCTGCCTTGGATCGAGTTTTGTTAAAAAATAATCACACGCCTCGGTTCGGTGGTGTTAAAATAATCTCAGCGCGAACCGCCCCTATCTCTACATCTGAAGCGTCTGCAGCTAAAATATAGGGTTTATCGGAATCTGGAAAAGTCAAGATGGGTTTCGACTCTAGGCGTGCTTTCAGGTTCTGAAGGATTGCTCGTTTGATGCTCCCCATTTCACGATGTTTGCTGCACCTTTTCTAGTCAAGTCGGTTAAAGGATCTCACTTCATTCTTACTTACGGTCTGGCTGCCTGGATTATCTGCTCTAGCTTACTTGGTTGTGGTTTCATCACTCCCACTCCAATCACGTGACCTAGAAACCCAAGTACATACAACCCATGAAGCACTTGGATGGACGTGCTGTCAACCCCAAATTCTGCAATCTTTGTAAGAGTTCCTCCAGTACCTGCAGATGTTCAGTCCAAGTATCTTTGTAAACTAAAATATCATAATGATATGTTTTTGGTTTTCTAATATTTTTTTTTATCATTCTGGAGAAGAAAGCCAGATCATTTACCAGGCCAAATGGTAATTCTCGAATGCTGTTGATGAGTTCAGTCTGGTTCCAGTTGATCTGATGGTCTTCGATGTGGGAGTGCTTGAAAATTGATGTTTTTTCGAAGTCTCTGCCAGTCGCGTCGTAAACGTACCACTTTGTAATACTTTGCCACATTGGCAGGTGGTCAGCAGGTTCTGGATCTTCAGGGGAGCTGTGTGTAAAACTTGAATTCTGTGCTTGTGAAGGATGCGCTGGATCTGGTTTAAAGTACTACCAAGGTAGGGGAGAGTAATGGAACTAGTTGGCTTTGGTTATAGGTGACTTTTTGGCCGGGATTGGGTCTTGGGTCTTTTGTATTGACTTGCCTTGTATCCGTTGCGGTGCAGCGCTGTGGTGATGTGGTGGAATGCCTGGGAGAGATGTTCCTTGTCGCAGACATTATATATATGCGCTGTACTGTGGACGAGGGCTTGGTTGATGGAAGTCTTGATTTCGGGGTGAAGGAACTTCTGTGGGGGGGTACCTGTTGGTGTGGGTTAGCTTGCAGTAGATGCTGCAAGCGAGACTCCTGTCTTGCTTTCTGGACACCTCATAGTCAAGAAATGAGATGAGCCATCCCTTTCTTGTTCCATTGTAAACTGGATGCTGCTTTGCAGCCCGTTGAGGTGTTCCAAAAAGAGCCAGAGGTTATTCTGCCCATGTTGCCAGATGACAAATGTGTCGTCTACATACTGGAGCCATACACGAGGTCTGTGGTCTGCTGTGGTCGTCTGTACGTTAACGCTAGCGTGTTGCTATGCACGGTGGGCCCCAGTGGTCAGCTAGTCTGGTCTCAAAGTATGAGTTATAATAACAACACATATTGAAGAGACAGGGTGCCATGCATAAGCTAAAACATGGCCCCTAAACATGAACACAAAATGCTGGAAATATCGCCGAAAGGAAAGTCACGAAATGTTGAGCATTTTGACCATTAATTTGTCTAGTTAAAAATGGTATTTATTAAAGTTAATAACAGTGCGAGGACCCTGTTATTACTGCGTGATAATGACCGGGTTGGGGGATGACCGCTGGTAATGGACCTCGCCTTCGGCTCGATCCATTACCAGCGGTCACCCCCCAACCCGGTCATTATCACGCAGTAATAACCGGGTCTTCGCACTGTTATTACCTATATAATGTAAATGGAGGATGCTGACGTAGGTGATATGAAGATGTAGAAAGAAAAATCAGTGCTCACCAGAATTTTTTTTCCTTTTTTTACTTTTTAGGAATTTGGAGTTGAGCGTATTAGTGACCTGACCAGAGTGTATGACATCGTCATTGACAAAGTAGTGGGCAACATTGTGAAAGGTGTAGACATTGTGGTGGATCTCTTCAACGGTGATAGCAGGGTCAGCATGCTGTTTGATGAGCTTGAGCAGACACTGGAGGGAATCCCAGTACGAATTGGTGTAAGTGCTTTTATAATTGTATTTAATATGCTCCTCATATAAAAAAAATTGAAGTAAGGGGGTGAATTTTATATGATAATATAAATAGGTATTGGGCTCAGAAACTTTTTTAATATGATGGTAATAATAAATTATCCTAAATTATCTGAAAAGATGCAATGAAATGTGGGAAAATCGTCGGATTTTAAAGTTTAGCCTCACATCCAGGGCCCGTAAACACGTGTATATACGTTATATTGGGGTATCACACTTCAGTGATTAGGCCTATTCAACACCCTAGTTCCATTGTCTCCATTCAATTCATACAGCCGAGGATTATCAGCTGCGTCCAGTAATTTCTTGACATACAAATTTCCCAACTATATTGTTCCTTAGTCTCTTTTGAAATTCTTGAAAGGGTGCTTTTTAGCTGGGCTTGCAAATATTTGTATATATGTGACCCAGCACGAGTAAATGAGACACTTTGCGGCAAAAATGAAAATTGAGATTTTGATTTCATCATTTAAAGCTAAACAAGCTTTAAATGATGAAATCTAAATCTCAATTTTCATTTTTGCCGCAAAGTGTCTCATTTACTCGTGCTGGGTCACATATTATGACGGGTTAGTTATAACGATGCTAATAAACTAAGTGTTGGCATCTTTTAGTAGTTGCATTATCAAAACAGCAATATTTTACTGGAAAAAAACCACAATTTTTTACGATGAAAAATAATCCCACCAGTGGTCTCGGTAACTTGTACGTAAATCCGGCGCGCGCTGGTTAAACATATACTGAAATGCAAAAGAAACTTAACACTTTTTTAAAATGTAATGAAATCGTAACAGTTCAAAATAAAACAAACCAACAATTGCTAATTGAAACATTGGCATTTTATTGATGTCATATCAAGTTTTTGACCAAGATACACCATCTCATCAGTTTGTTCTACAGTAAAGAACAGAAGAGGGTGCAATGTCAGTCACCTTTCAATAACGTGTGTGGCCACCATTGATTTGGATACAGGCAGTGCATCGTCGGCGCATACTGCCTACCAGTCTTTGGATGGATTGCTGCTGGATTCTGTCCCACTCAGTCCTCAATGTCTGAAGCAGCTCTGCCCATGTCCTGGCCCTGCCAACTACACGTATACTCTTTAGTGAGATGTGTGGTTCTGAAAAAGAACCAAAAAGGGAACTTAACGTTTTGGACAGTATGCTCTGCCCGTATTCAGGAGACGGAGATTCCAATAGTAAAGTGGGGTTATATGGGGCCATGGAAGCGATAAAGCGTACAAAGGATGCAACTCGGATGGGTCTCCTATACCACTGGGACACTAAGTTATCCAGCCTATGGGTCGCCTATACCCTTAGCCACCTTCCCCTTTGCCCCCCTTCCCCTTTGCCCCCTTCCCCTTCGCCCCCCTTCCCCTTCGCCCCCCTTCCCCTTCGCCCCCCTTCCTTCACACTGACACGCATCAGAACCACACCTCTCACTAAAGAGTATTACCGTGGTGATACCGCAAACTACTATTTTCAGTTATTTTTTCGCATGCACATCATTTGCTCTTAATTTTGGTATGTCACTGAGGTTGGCATCTTATACAGATGTTATTTGGATGAAAGGGTTGACTGTTTGCATTGAGCTTTACACTGCTGAAAATAGTATTCTTAAAACAAGAAAACAATCTTATTTCAAGAAACATGTTCTTGCCATACAACCTAGAAAAACATTTAAGGGAGTTAAAAAAGAAAATATTTCTTGAAACAAGACAAAAATTCTTATATCAAGGAATGTAAGAAAATCATTTTTGGCAGTGTATTGTTTGGGTTAATGTTAAAAGCGTACTATTAAAAAGTAGCTCTGGCGACTTGCAATTTATTTTGCTGGGTTGGGTCACAAATGGTCTTTGCACTTTAATTTCTCCTTTCTCTTTCTAATCAGAATGTCAGATCTTTGGCTGCAAACGCAGTGGCCCGACTGTCTCAATTTGACCCAGACCAGCTGCCACCTTCCATCAGAGGCGTCATCGATGTAGTCAACAGGGCTGCCCAACTATTCAGTGACATCAAGACAGACGTCATGGAGTTCTACCAGGTCTAGTATAAAAATATTACATTGCGTGCTTTCAACTGGAATGTAACAGGTTGATCAGTGTTATACTAATAAGGATAACAGTGGTGGATCCAGCATTTTAGATCGCTAAAAATGATGATGGCTCGAAATGTTACAAATCGTGATCCCCACCCATTTTGCACCACACAAAATGTTAACAAAAATTATGTGTAAAATACTAATTTAAAAAACTCCCAAAAGATGTTGCTTGTCGAAAGACAATAATTTAAAAAGGATTTTGTGATCTGATTGTTAGAAAAAAATACTAAGCGACAAATCATAATCATTCAGCTTGGAATCCACCAATGAAATCATGCGGTGGCCAGCCTTTTTCACAAATAACGCTTAAAAGACAGCAACAACGCTTAAAAGACGAAACAAACATGACAACGGCGAGTCGCTGATCATGTTAGCCACTGGCACCGGCTGCAGCTAGTCTCCGCCCACTTGTTCCATTATTATAAAGTCTTTAAAAAAAATTATAAAAAACCCGCATTTTTTTATTCATACAAACACCACGTTTATTTGTGTATTATAAGATAAAAAGTCGTATCCTCATTGAGTGATCCCCATAATGTTGCTTCCCAGGTTGTATCGTAAAATTGGGCGTGATCCCTGGCCATACGGAATTCTGGTGTTTATGACTTCTGACTGTGCACTTGAACAAAGATACTGACAATTTGGGAGACCGTCAACATAGGGTAGCTCAGTTGGTAGAGCACCGGTCCTGTAATCTCAAAAAATCTAAGTGGTGGAAATATGACTAATTTGCATAAATTGTTAATCCCTGCCGCGTAATATATTTATTCCTATATTTGAGTATATTATTATTTTATTTTTTTCTTAAGTTTATTTTGGTGATTCTACTTACACATCCTTACTTTAATAACATTTTCTAAAGCTTGTATAAGTGACTGAATAATTATGAAAATATAGTAATGGTCCAAAATGACTACAATTATACCCTATAATTTGCACACATTTACCTTGTCTTCAGATATTATTAAGTTGTCAGTATTGACGAGCTTCAAATTCACCAAGTTGCTTACTGGCACAGTTATCCTATTAAAACCTTATTGAAAATCATATGAACAAGGATTACATTGTGATATTTAGCCCAGCAAACCAAAACTGGGGAAAAATGGTGTGTCCATAAATTGGGCTAAATGATAGGTGAAGGGTTGCCTAAAGGTGAGAGACTTGAACAAGTTCAAGGAAACCCCCAAATTAAAGATTTTTGTTGCTAACAATAATCATATCTTCGTTAAAATGTATTTTAGGGACATTCCATTGCCCGTGAATTTATGCACAAGTCGATGACGTCATCGCGATGAATGTCTTCTTGATCACCAGTGGGTGGTGGTCTAAGTGGGTGCCAAGTCTGAAGTCGATCGGATTTACCAAATTTACCAAATTTACCAAAATGTATTGGTTGAAGAAAACGGGTACAAATCTTTTAGGGAAAAACTACACCTTTAACGTGGCGTCACATGACACCCGATGACGTCATCATTTGTTCTGGAATCATCTGTGCCAAGTCTGAAGTCCGACATTGTGGGGATCACTCAATGAGGATATGATATTTTATCTTATAATACACAAATAAACCACAAGGGAAACTCACTAACTTTGCATAAATTTCAAAGTGAACAAAGGAATTGGCAAGACAGAACTCGGACTCTACCAACTGAGCTATCTTTTTCTATGTTGGCGGTCTCCCAAATTGTCAGTATCTTTGTTCGAGGGTGCTAGTCAGAAGTCATAAACACCAGAATGCCGTGTGGCCAGGGATCATGCCCAATTTTACGATACAACCTGGGAAGCGACATTGTGGGGATTACTCAATGAGGATACGACTTTTCATCTTGTAATACACAAATAAACCACAAGGGAAACTGACTAGGTCAATTTGCATAAATTTCAAAGTGACTATTATTATTAAGCAATTAGGAATCGTTTCATATAGGTAAAGTTGGGAACTATAGGGGTTACACTGGAGTCTAAAATATATATGTGACCCAGCACATCAAAAAGTTGCAAAATGACTTTTTGAGATATGTACATGGGGACATTTTGAAATTTCATAGGCTTTTTAATATTTATTTTTTAGAGTGCACCTCAACCCGTGTTGTATAATTTAGGCAGACCTGTGCATTTACGCATTCAAATAGTTGACGATAAACAATTGAGGGCAATATAGATCACTATTGACAAACGTTCACTGTTGAGATTCATATATAAAACATACAACATACAAGTCTTTCCAAAAAGTTTAAATACAAACAAAAGAAGACAATAGGGGTACCACGATTGGAGGCATTTACAACGTTGCGTTTACATACTGTGTGTGCATATGGAATGGTACAGTATCACTAAGTCAACCTGTGCCGAGTCACAATGTGTCAATAGCATTTATGAATATTTGTGACCTTTTGCTCAAAACTTCCTGAACGAAGTGCGCAATTTGAGCAATGTTAAAAACCGCTTTTTAACCATTTTGCCCCGGGACTATTTTAACATTACTGAATTGAGGCGCGGGATTATTTTTAACGAAACTCGAATCCGAGGCGGGGTCAGGTGGATGGTACCGGAAAGCACACCCACGCATTTCTGGCCTTGCTCGCCGCTGACAGACATTTCCGGCCTTGCTTGTGAAGTACGTGTTTATTTTTTTTAAACTCTAGAAATGCCTGCCAATGCAAACAAGCAACAATATTTGTTAGATGTTAGATTATGTTATATTTTCTCAAAATTCGTTCGGAAAAGAAAATCAAAATTTTGAAAAAGCACGGAAATACTGAATTTAGGTTGTAAGCATCTTGAAATTGACTCCACACTTGAAGAATGTTGAGGAAATTTCTGATACGTTGCACATCAGGCGATAATCACATCAGAGTGATAATCAGGCGTGCGCCTAACCGGCAGCCCCATTTTTTGGTCTCTCGGAAAATCAACATTTTGTAAGATACCATCCAACTCTGGTCCGTAAGAATTGATCACAAGACGTGTCTTCAATCATATAGCAGTTACTGTACCGTTGAAAACCAACATTTGTCTACACTCGTCATTTGGAGGAACAATTGCCTATCGACTTGTCAAGAATCTGAAACTGTATGTAAGCATGGTTCACCTCCATTGTTACTGCTTGTTGTTAATGGCACTGGCTCTACCGCTATCAGCGATGTCTACCCCCAACACACTACAGTATACCAGTGACGATCTTTACGAGATCAAATCCAGTATGTTAACCCTAGGGACAAAACTCTCAAAAACGTTCTTTGATAATTTGACATCCTCGGGCATCTTTAAATGGCACCATAGACACAGGGGAAGCAGAGGAGGAAAGCGCAGAGTAAGTACCAGTACCCCTGCACCCCAACAGACTAGTCGCCCATCGTACGGAGACATGATGCAGCTCGGCTTAATCAATTGCCAATCTGCGTGCAACAAGTCTGATCTTATCAAAGATCACATCAATGACTACAACATTGACATACTGGCATTAACCGAAACTTGGTTCTGCTCGGAACAAGACAAACACACTCACGATATTATCCCCAGAGGTTTTAAATTGACCCACATGCCCAGGAAAGGAAGGAGGGGGGGTGGCGTGGCAATGCTCTACAAATCAAGCCTTTCGGCATCTGTTGTTAAGGACGCCAACAGCCAACCGCCATCTTCCTTTGAATGTATTGAAGCGGACTTTATTCACAACCACGGCAACGCCAAACACTTTCGCATTATTACAGTGTATCGACCACCACCATCTAGGAAAGCAAACTACCCATTCAGTGTGTTCATCGACGAGTTTGCCGATCTCCTAGACAGGCAGGCTTTGTTCACCGGGAACCTTATTATTCTCGGTGACTTCAATGTCCACTGGGGAGACAAGGCAACTGAACACAGACGACTCAGTGATCTACTCATGCAGTACGACATGCACCAAAGAGTCGACACCAGTACTCACATGTCTGGTCACACAATAGATCTTGTCATCACTCGACAACCGCATTCCCTCATACAGTCCATTACAACATCAGACTTTATCTCTGACCATTGCGCGATCCACTGTCAGCTTGACTTAGAAAAACCCAAATACAAAAGGCGACAGGTCACCTATCGACAATTAAAGAAAATTGACCAGGCACAATTTAAATGTGACATTGCCACATCCTCCCTCATCAGTAACCCGGTGCACATCGATCATTACAACACCGTTCTCAGTGCACTGCTTGACATCCATGCCCCAACCAAAACCAACATGATCTTGGTAAAACCCAAGGTCCCGTGGTACAACGAGGAAATAGCCACAGCTAAACGCAGACGCCGTTAAGGGACACAACTGATCTTCCATCATTTAAACGCCTTCTGAAGACTCATCTATTCAATCTCTCATACGGACCACAGTAATTTCCAGTGACCGGCGCATTTGAATGGTTCTCCAGATACTTTGCGCTATATAAATCCTCTGATATTATTATTATTATTATTACATTGGGAGTTTCTCCTGACGACATCTCTGAAGTGAAATCCTTTTAAATCAGTATTTTAGTCATAACAAATCATTTGATGTTTGTGTTTGTAGGCCGTCAATGAGGCAATCACGGTCACCTTACCCTGGGCTGTAGAGCAGATCTGGGTATCCATCAACTCAATCTCGGACACTATCGGAGACCTACTCAAGTCGCCCTTGAAAGCCATTGCTGATATCTTAAAAGGAATCATTAAGTGAGTTGCCAGGAAAGGTTACATGGTGCACACAGAGTTGAGGGTTTAACAGAGTTTATGTATAGATAAATTGACGACTTTGTCTCATGGTGTCTCTTGGAGTTCAAAATAAGTTATGATAATACCTGTATATCTGATTTGTCAGTTGTACCTTTTTATTGTTTAAAGCAGCAACCATTCTCAAAATCTAAAGAATGGTGCGTAACAACTAACCTGACAAAGTTTTAGTTCGGTAAATGCTGTATATTTCGAGAAAATAATATTTCCAAGATTTTTTTCAATTCAAAATTTGCCGAGTCACGATTTCGGGATGTGTTCTCTTTTAGCCGAATGCAGCTACGCGCATATCACGGACTGAATTGATTAATAATAGTGCCCAGGTGCACGTCACTATGAACATCTAACAAAAGAAACGTGGTGCACTAACAATAACAAATTATTGTTATGGCCTACTTGGCACTAAATTCATTGTTGCTTGTTCAGTGTGTGCATTGTTAGAAGGCTTACGTGCACATTTGCGCACTATTTCACGGAAATTATTTAATATGCGTTTCAGAGATGAATCTTTGGAAATGGCATTCTTATAAAGTTTAGAGTCATAAATATCTTTACAAGTAGCTTTTTAACAATATTTTGGTTAGGTACTTTTCGGATAGCTGCAAAAGGTATACTCCCCTGCTTTTAAAAAACACACTAATAAATTTCTACGTTTAAAAAAATTTCTTGTTGACTTTATAATTCTCTCTTTATAATCCTTTCCTCTAAGCATCAAGATAGCTGTTGATGCCATTCTTGAAGCCAAGATGGCAGTTGACAAGGCCAATTTCTTTAAGGAAGGTGAGGCAAATGTCATATTGAGATAAAACAAGTTTGAAAGGTTAATCTAGCTTGTGCAGGAACAGTGGAATTTTTAAAAGGAAAAACGGGGAAATAATAATAATTCTAATAATAATCAGTTTTTATATAGCGCTCGTATCTACCAAGACTGGTACTCAAGGCGCTCTGTGATTTTCAAAAACAGGTTGATGAAGTTTTATGAGAATATGAGACCCCTTATGTAGCACCTTTGTAAGAGTTGTTTACAAGGTGCTGCGGCGCACTTTGCAGCCACTGCCAGGAACACCGGGGCAAAAGCCTTCTCTTAGCGATAAGTGTTACTAGGTTCTTTTACATGCATTACGCAACACACGGGACCTACAGCTTTACGTCCCATCCGAAGGACGAGGCATCAGTGGTTAAGTGCCTTGCTTAAGGACATACGTGTCAAGACAGAGACTCAAACCCACACTCTGCTGATCAGAAACACCAGAGCTTGAGTCTGCGTGCTCTTAACCGCTCGGCCATAACACGCCATAGTACAAAGTGACAAAGGAGCTTAATGAAACATTGAACAAACCTTTAACAATAATAAATACCTTTAAAGATAGTATGTTAACACCATTTCCTTTTGTTGTAATTTAAAAATTGATGGATTATAGAAAAAATAACTTATAGCAAATATTATTGTTTCACTCTCCTGTTAAAAGTTTGTGTTCATAGATGCTGGGAAAACCAATTTTTTTTAATTTCTGTTTATTGTAATCTGGTTCTCAGACCCCATTTTGCATAGAACAGAGCAATTATCAAATTAAGGAACCAGACTATAAACTGGCTCGCAGAGGGGGGGGGGGGGGGGGGGGGGGGGTTAAGTATTTGAAAAATTCATCTTTTTCCAATAAAGGTCTGCTGACCATCGCTAGAAATGTCTACAAAAAAAGAAACTTTTCATAAAAATGACAGCCCACAAGTGTTATAAGGATTATAGTGTTATAGGATGCTTGAGACTATTATTCACTTACAGCCAAGTAAGGTATTTCATGGCATTCGCTGCCAACATTTGCCGAAAGAAGAAATGTGTTCAACTTTGCGAATTCGCTGCACGAAAAATTTAATTGAGGTCACAAGTTCGCGTTCGCGTTCGCGTTCGCTTTTACTTTTGCGCTGAGTATGAACCAGGCTAAAGAGGTGGGTATCATTGTGTCCCGTTATTCCCTGTTTAACAGGTCAGAGGCCCTACTGGTTTGATCTGCCCAAAGTCATCAGCGATATGCTCAAAGAGCTGAGAGAACACCTGGGTAACATCACTAGAGACCTGGCCATCTGGGTGAAGGCGATCGCCAACTCCTTAGACCCCATCAGAAAGCTGACTGGCGGTGCTATTGACTCGGTAAGATGTTGCATACTACTAATTAACCACAAAATGGAACCATACAAATTTGTATAAGGTTAATGTAGGTAAATTACGAAGGATGTGTTGAAAAATATGTTCCGACGTAAGAAATGTCACAATAAGGTGCACCATGTTAAATTGTTTATAGCTACTGATTCACTTGTCTTTCAGGTAAGAGTAACTAACTTAAAGCTTGGATGGGGTCCATTCTGTGTGTTGTACTTTAACATGCATAAACAAAAATGTGTAGTGATGTACTGAAATCGTCTCACAAGTTCAAAACAGGTTCTGGACTAGAAGACCACTGCAAAAGACCACTGCATTCAACAGTGCGCTCGCTAACAACACAATATATATTTCCATCAGCTCCCTCGATCACGCAGTGGTCTTTGCAAATTGCTCAAATAGGGTGTGACCTTTTCATGCGAATTCGACCGTTTGAATATAGGCATAGCATCTTTACACAGTCAACTACCATTCAACGGTCGGGCTGGCCTGCGTTGCATATCTAATTAGCGCTGCTTCACAAAGGAATTTTGTGCGTGCGCGTAGTTCGTGTTCATAATCGCAATTCTGCGATCGCTGATTGGCTCACTAGGAAAGCCTGCGGAGAAAAAAGGAAAAACGTAAACCACTAGAAGCATTTTGCAAAGACGTATGCGTGAGCGAAGAAGCGGGTCTATAATCATGTCGGTAGCGGGCGCACTGCGTGGAAAGAATACGCGACTTACACAATTGATCAAAAGCATTCGTCTTTGGCAAAGAGTAGTTCTGGACATTACGTCACCATTTTCACGAAGAGACACACATATCAAAAATTATCTTTTTTAAAATTTCAACACTATACTTGACCATTTTGACATGCTTCTGTAAGCAAAACATCATTAATTAACCAGTTTGCGCCGGATGACGTATAAAACGCAAAAATTTCCCCAAATTCAAAACGGATGACGCATAAACACGCCAAGTTCAAGTTCGGAAAAGTATGTCAGCAGCGCGCAAGGCCGGAAATGCGTGGGTGTGCTACCCAGCACTATCCGCCTGAACACGCTTCGGATCGAGTTTCGTTAAAAATAATCCCGCCTGTCAGCTCGGCTATGTTAAAATAATCCCGGCGCGAACTGGTTAAATAAATTGCATTAACCCTCCAATGCGGAAGTCACTACAAGTATTTGGGCCAGCTGTTCGGCCACACAAAAATGCACAGACTGTGTCTTTTTGTGTGTAGAGTTTGTACATTGAAGTTGTGTGCAGAATTGTGTTCCCCACAAAACACATGCAAAAGGCTGGACTCTGGACATTTGTGCATATTTGTGCTATCCAACCATAGTGACAGGAATCGCAATACAAATGTAATTTCATTTTCGTTTTCACAAAAAAACATAAACATTACTGCCACTTGAACGCGTACAAAACGTATTGCACGGAAAGGGGTAAAAGCATGTAAACTGAGATTTTCAGTTTTCATGAAGAGCTACACATCTACACACCCCGTCTATATGAAAAACGCCTATCAGCAAATTTGTATCTCTGTGGAGACATCTCTTTGTTCTCGTGTAAAAATTATATTTAAAATGCTCCTATTTCAACCACGGCTAATTTCCTGGGTTAAAATTTAGACCAAATATACCCTATATTATACCCTAACCCAAAACCTAAAACCCTATAAACACTAACACCTTTTTTTGAGTAAAATCCATGAATCTATTTCCTAAAAAACTTCTCGAGACCTATTCTTCTATAGAAATATACCCAGTGGAGACCATTTGACTTCCATTGTCTTTATTGTGTTCAGGTCTCCACAGGTACCGTACCAAATTTAGAAATGCATTTAACAGAAAGGATGTCGACTTACGAAACTTGAATTTTTGTTTTCACAAAGAGACGCACATCTTTACTAATTAATTTAGACTAATTTAATAACCACCATGTTCATTCTAATTACTGGTTCACGTAAAGATTCACTCATAGAAGCGTGACGTTTTCCTTACTGCACAAAGTTGTTTTAAAATAGTATTTATTTATTTATTTTATTTCTCTACATGAAAACGGTGACGATAATAGAGACGCCACGTCGCGCCGTGTCTCAACTTCATGGAATGACCCTTGTACTTTTCGCTCAATTGTACTCACAAAAATGTAAAAGTCATGACAATTAGGTTTATTGTTATTCTGCATATTGTTATTTTAATTTGTGATTCTCATGAGATTTATTTGTTTTCATCTCATCCTGAAGAACACCCTGAGAAGACGGATTGCTGACGAGATTGAGAACATCATTTTGGAACTGATAGGTCCGATAGAACCCATTAAGGATCTACTGGCACCCTTCTTTGAACTGTACGATCTTGTCATCAATACCATTGAGAACATTAAGGAGGCCTATCTGACTTTGAAGAATTCGTGAGTATACAACAACAACTTTACTGTGTGTGATCCAAAGATTATGTTCACCCTGAACTATATATTTGCTGAATAAATCGTCACCGTTTTTACGAAGAGAGAAAAGTTTGTCCAAGGAGTAAAAACAAATGTTTTGAGAAAATCGCATTTGAAGTTGGTATCTTTTTGACACCAGATGGCCCTACGATAGAGGAAATGTTCAAACTCGGCTCTGACAGTAAAAACATCGGGCCATTCGTGAGGGCATCTTAAGCCATCGTATGACCGCCGGTAGAGTTTCTCAGGCTCCGGCAACAACTTCGTGAGTGGTGGCAAAATCTTTGGCATGCCCAAAAATTGCCGAAAAACCTTGCGAAGGTTCATTTTCGTGTTGAATTCGTGTGTTCATTTTTTCCTTCATAAGGCCATCGTGAGGGCGTCTTGTAAAATCGTGTCATCTTCGTCTTTACTTCGTGTGATCATCGGTGCCATCGGGCATTTTTCGCCTCACGAAGACAATACGAAGGAAACAAGAAGCGGCCCGATTAAAGGAAGGCAACTCGACTACGTGAAGCCCTCGCAATGCCGTCGTGTAGCCGTCGTATTATAGTACGATGACATCGAGATGGGACCACGGTGTCGGCGAAGACAGCCGAATTTGAGTAGCTCAAGTGTTTCCCATGTGTCATGGTAACCTACACATATTAAAGGTCAGCCTCAGAGCATCTTCCTCAGTCAGTCCTGAGCAACTCTACAGAGCAGACTAGGCGTGTGTAACTTCCAAAACGTGACTCCTTCGTGACCTAGTTCGAACGCATCGTACTCTCAATACGACGTCGTGTAGCCATCGGGTGACCTTCGTGTGGCCTTCGTGTGTCCTGCGGAGTAAACTACTTAATAAAAATTCACATCTTCGTGTTGCCTTCGTGTGTGATTCAGGTGCCATCGTGTGACCTTCTGTAGGCAACGTACCTGCTTCGGCTGTTAATTGGCTGTTGACCAAGTCCGGGGCCATCTTCGCGCGAAATTCAAAATTCCATTTTCGTATGGCAATCTGGTGTCAATTTTGGGACAGTGTGACGCCTGCAATAGGATTGTGTACACATGTGCATGCTTGCAGGTGTGATTTTGAAGCACATATGTAATAAATGCAAAGTGCAAGTTAAACACGTCACGGCCAAAACCATCCGCAGTGGATATGCACACGCGTTTGCAGCTTTGTGCGGTGCAAGTGTAATGGCTTCATGTAATGCCTGAGAATACAAATGCTGTAATGCAAATAGCCTTACAAAATTTTGAATTTTCCTTAGGGTGGGTTTTCACGACACGCGAACGATCCGCGAAGGATGCGAATGCCGACAAAATTAAAAAAGTTTTTCTCCAAATGTGTCGCAACAATGCAGTTTGTGCGTAGTTCTCACAACGTATGTGTGAATGTCGTGTGTAGTGTTGCCGAACTATGGCCAGTCCACATATACGAAAAACATGCGACTAAAATGCGAACACGAATGTTGCACGAATCTTGGGCAACATTCGTGCGGACATTTCGCGAAACATGCGACGCTTTTTTTTTGAATAATGAGCGTCGTACGACATTCGTACATATGTCGCCCGATTATCTTGCGACCGGCGATCCGATGCCTCTTTGGTGAAGTAACCTATTCTCAAAAAGTACGTGAACAGTTCGTGAATAGCTCGAGAAATGATCGGATGAACTTCGCTGCTTTCACGAGACATGCGCGAGACATTCTCCAAACTTTTGGAATCTGTTTGGCGTTTCACAAAGATTTTGCGAACATCACGCACGTCGTTAGTATGTCGTGCGCATATGACAAAGCTTTTTAGACATTTTTGAGGGCAAATCAAGATCAAATCACGACCCGGAGTGCTGGAAACGTTTGCAAGAAATTTCCAGCAAGAAACTTTTTTAAACCCAAAAAAAGCATGTTTGGCGAACTTTTGGAACCTAAAATACGAATGTTGGACTTTGCCATTTTTTTGGCATGCGCATCCCTCGCAAATTGTTCACGTGCCCCGTGAAAACCCACCCTTAGGTTTGTGCACAAACACGGAAGCGCCCAACAACAGGACTAAGTTTGTAATCAAGTCAGTGCTCTATAGTAATTTAATATACATTGTAGCTCTATGTTTGGGACACAGATTGTGTGATGGGGAAGTTTTCTGTTGTTTGGAATGTTTGAACTAATTTGTCTCAACATTTTTTTGTATGTCAGTAAAATAGGGTCACCTAAAGCATAGAGTTAAAATTACTAGTTAAATTGCTAATGGGAGTCAGGTTGGCCTAGCGGTTCATTACTCGCCTTCGACCGATGGACCTGGGCCAATATGTGGATTGTGTTTTGAGTTCCGGCCTGATTTTGTGGGTTTCCCCAGATTATTATTTTGGGATTTTCCTCTTACCTCTAAACTGTAACTTCTTCTCAATTACTTCTACAGGTTTTTGCAGGCTTTTGAGCTACAGTGCCTAGAATGCTTTTGAGAGATCATTAGTTTTTAATTACCAGAAAGAATTAATAATAATACATTGTCTCTTCAGATATCAAGAGTCTCAAACTCTCATCTTGAAACTCTTTGGACCCAAGTCCCACAAGAGGTTTCCAAGAAAATTCAGAGAACCTGAGGGCCCCAAGGGTTGCTCATCGGGGGGCTTCTACCCAACTGACTCCAAGGGGCGTTATGCTGACATGGGTGTAGATCTTGAGATTCCAAGAGGAACATGGGTATGCAAAGAGTACTTTAGTTCACATGATAATTCATGGATGAATGCATTGGCTATAAAGTTTGAAAGACTTCCGAGTATCCTTATACCTATATTCACAATGAAAACAAACATATAAAACTGTTATGCCTGTCGAGGGAAGGTTTTCGTGCTGAATTTTCACAGCGAATGCTTCACGACGTCAAATTCGCATCGAATTCGCTTTTGCGTGAAGTTTGAAGTGAACTGGTATGTGAGCAAAATAAAACATGGATGTTTTTGTTGAATACATTTTTTCTAAAGCATACCAGCAGTTTGTCTATCTTAGGCGTTGTAAATATTCCAATTATAAAAGTTAATGGACTCTTGCTCATCCTGTTTCTCCTGCAGCTGGTTGCGCCATTTTCAGGTATCCTCTTTAAGAGTGCAGGCTATCCCTACCAAGTTACCCTGCTGGCCCGTGGCGGGGCCTTCCGCAACATCAAGATCTTGATTGACAACATTGAGCCCAACCGTACCCTCTCTACTACCAAGGGAGAAACTGTAAGTGTAGACTATTCTGGTGTTAATTTGGCAGTGTTTGCTGAATAATCAGTTCAGTATTCCAATTGCGCATGTGCTCAACAAGATTCAACATTTTTCTCTTAGGATCAACGCAGAAGATAAATGCAAAAGATAAATGCACACAAGACTAATCATTTGGACACTTAAGATACTCAGCTGACTCAACGTTTTTTGTTTTTTTTAATGTTACTTCAGAACACGACGATATCTTCAAATTAGCTGGTATCCACAGTGCTTTTGCTGTCATAATTATGACAAATTTTCTCGAAAGAAAATTTTTCAAATCTTCATGTGCATATGCGCAGTTAGAATACCGAAGAAATTGCGTATTCATACTGCATCCTGTAACAATACAACTTTCTGGGCACAAACTGGCAAAATCACATTTATTAAAGTAGCTTTAGGAAGTGTACTTTTAACTAAACATCGGACAAGTGTAAACTGTGAGTTATCTTCAAATTCGCTATCGATCATACCCCACATTTCGTGAACAACTGTACATTTTGGAAAATTAAAGGTATTTACTAAGATTGGGTAAATATATCTAACCTATCAACCAAAATGCTGTTACAATGTCCTATGCAGTTTAGTTCGTACGTCTTTAGTTCGAATACAAACGAGAAGCAAATTTGACATAAGATCATATTCAGGGTGAAATTTGCCAACAATGATGCTGGTATGTGTTCATTTTTTTTGCGCATTCACAGTGTGAATACTTAACGTGACATCTCCAATTTGTATTCACGTTTAGTTTTGCTGCGAGTATGACCCTCTCTCTAGATGTGCCATTGACCAGTATCTGTTTTGCTACTTTTACTCACTTCACTCCAGGTCATAGCTGGCAGGAAGATTGGCAAAGTGATTGAATCCACTGCCTGCCCTGGGTCCAACTACATCCACTTCTCCATGAAGAACATCAAGCCGAACCGTCTGGCTTCTATTCTGGACAGCAGCCTTAATGACGACCCCACGCCGGCCGACAACGCGGCCCAGGAAGGCTACGTTGACCCAACCAACTATCTGGGCAAGAGGCCCTTAGAGATACCCAAGTGGACACAAGTCTGTGATGATTACAAGCTGGTCTGGAGGGTGAGCTTATGCATGTAGACCAGTAGCAGATTTTACATGATTAAACAAGATTACTCCACTTCAATGAGCAAACCTTTGTATCTCTGTATGTATCTTTGTATGTCTGCATTTTCCTCGGACACCGGCGGTCTGACAGGATTCATATTTGGCATGTGTACCAGCAGGGATACCGAGCAGACAGACAGGGCCAGTAATTAGGGGCGATTAAATGGCAAAAAATGACTAATTAGAGATTAGTGCACAGGTCAAACAGAAGGATCTGAACAAATTGATGGTGCCAAGTGTTAAACTTGTGCTTATACAAGTGCTTATACACTGTAATCTACCCATTCCCCACATGCACATTCGGAATGGTCACTCACTGGACGTTTATGAAAATAAAGAACACAAATAGTATAACAGGTGTTTCTTGTTTTGTTTTTTTACTTACAAAAGATGACAAATAGGTGGTAATCACATGTGGGTATGCGAACGTAGCGTGCACTGACTATTCCATTGCGGTACATGACTTGTGTTTCACTTTTCGGCCGGCCGCTTGTCCCGGTACGCGTAGTACGACCGGTCGGTGTAGAATCCAGTTGAAATATGCCGGAGTAGCCAGACTTGGGCGCTGGTTGCGGTAATAAATTCAGGGGGCTGCGTGTGTTTACGGCACCAAATGATAAACTGGCTACTTGTATACAGAGACTGTCTTCGTTTATATCGCATCCTACCTATATATATTACCTTTTCAAATTTAGTTTAATACCACAGCCTTCCAGTAAATTCTCCATAGATTTCTAAACATATTCATATAACATGGTCAAAATTTGTGACCACGAAAATGGGGTTATTCTGAAATCACAACTGGAAGGGGTTAATTTGACCACGGGATTGGGGTTAATCAGTGATTTCAACCACGATTGTTGTCAAAATCTGACAACAATATGTGACCCGCTCCCACGAAACCAGACAAAGTTTTTTTTTTTGTAAAAGTAATATATATTGTTATTTCCATTTAGTACACATCTGCAGCTTTCATTTTGTACCAAAACCACCTTTATACCATACATACTTCCAATTTTATGATGATTTTAAGACTGCCCTGTACACGCGATTCTATGGGAATAAACAAATGGAAATAACAATATCTCACTTTTCAACAAAAACACTTATGTCTGGTTTTGTGGGAGCAGGTCACATATGTGGTTGTTTTCGTTGACCACATACGTAGTCATCGATGCATATCTGATGGGACGTGGTTAAAAATGACCACGACATGGTTACTTTTTAACCACGCATTTCTAAGAGTGTAGAACTTCGAAAGTGGACACTATTCTAGAATGGACGCCCGTTACAAATGGTTCAAACAAATTTATGAACTTAAACTGAAAGATGTGTACGTAGCCTACTAATAGCAAAGTTTAAAGTCCAAGTGTTTTATTGGCGATATATTATTTACACAACTGATAAGCAAGTGGCAAGTACACGTACAAAGCATCAACAGCCAGTTGCAGCAGTTTTAAGTCATTTTCATATTTAAAAGGATGATTATTTGCAGATGTGTCGTTCTGCGTCAATTCAACATGCCTTTAGACCCGACCGCCACAGATTGAAATATTTGGTGTTATGATTGGCCTACATGAGAAACCTCCAGAACCGAAATTTGTTGTAATTTGGCTTGGTAGTTTTTGAGATATGGGCCAGTGAACTTTGGACTAATTAGCATGACCTCCAAAATGTTTATACATGTACATGTATAAATAGAGCACCTACAAGGCCAAGATGTACATCATTTTTAAGCTCTTGAATGGTCCCGATTTCATAAAATAAAATAAAAATTGTAGCATGAAGCATAGAAACAAAAGTATCTTAAAAAAACCATAACTTTCAAAGTGTAAGACTGCCCATCACACATTTTTTCAAGATTGTTGCTAACATCATAAACTTTTGAGAAAATATTTCGAAATTTGAAGCTGACGCATTTGTATAGTTTATTAAAAGGAAACATGCAGTCTAACATTTTCATTACGCATTTTTTGTTTTAATTTAATAGATTTATGGGTATCAAATGTAAATAAAAAGCCAAACTGGTTCTAGTGTACATTTAGTGTGGTAATTTGCCGTCCAAAAATTGACCCCCCCTTTTCAAATTTCGCGGCCAATAAAAATGAGTGACGTAAACCGAGGCAGGACCCGGACAAATTCTCGATAGTCGGTATGCGACGGTCTAGGTACGAGACAGGTTCGCGTGGCCACGTACGTACATTGTTGTGTGTTGATGCCCCACAGTGTATGAATCGCAGACGCTTTGTGCACGGTAATCGAATGTCACATGGACGATCGTAAAGTTCTTCCTCGGTTTTTGGTGAACCCGACGAAAACAGTACTGATTTGTCTGATTCGAATCACAGTATTTCTTATTCAGACACGGACTCGAGCAAGGATAAAGATATAGGTCCCTCTAGGCGCTCTAGGCGCTCTAGGCGCTCTAGGCGCTCTAGGCGCTCTAGGCGCTCTAGGCGCTCTAGGCGCTCTAGGCGCTCTAGGCGCTCTAGGCGCTCTAGGCGCT
Source organism: Crossaster papposus (assembly GCA_037893245.1). Lineage (NCBI taxonomy): Eukaryota > Metazoa > Echinodermata > Asteroidea > Velatida > Solasteridae > Crossaster > Crossaster papposus. Next base: position 1,101,374 of record JBAIAA010000355.1, on the reverse strand, counting down.
CTAGGCGCTCTAGGCGCTCTAGGCGCTCTAGGCGCTCTAGGCGCTCTAGGCGCTCTAGGCGCTCTAGGCGCTCTAAGCACGACCGCTCAAAATGTTCGCTGCAGAGGGCCGAAAATGACTAGGCCCGCCCGGACCACTTCGCTCTGTTAAGCTTTACTTTGGCTGTCCAAATCTTCTGATTTAGGATCAGCCGGAAACAAATAAAGCCTGTAGTACTCCATCCTTAGTAGTTTTGCCACACCTAGCAGCTACACACCTAGTCGGCATGACCGAAAACTGTTTTTTTATTTTTACCCTGATCCAGAATGAAAGGCCATGTAAAGACGGAAACTTGTTGCAATGCGCGCAGTCAGTACACGATAGGCCGGGTAGCAACGCGTCAAGTCTCTGCCTCGATTTTCGTCATACCCCTCGCGAGGTTTTATGTTAATAAGGCTTCCCTTCGAGGGGCGGAGTGGTTTGACCAACCTTTTCAACAATTATTTTCTCCCATTTATTACAGAAAATAAACACAACCACACACATAATGTTGTTGTCAACATTATACTTTATTGATTTAAGCAAAACAAATCCTTATTACATGTTTCCTTTAAGTTCAAAGGTCATTTTGTTTCGTATTTTCTCTACGCTTCACGCTCTGATAATTTATGAAATGTAGACCAATGAAAGAGCTTCAAAATTATGTACATCTTGGTAGGTGCTATATTGTTTTAAGATATATAAGTATTTAAAGTTTGGAGGTCATGCTAATTAGTCCAAAGTTAACTGACCCTTATCTCAAAAAAATAAAGAGACAAATTACAAAACAAAATCAGTTCTGGGGGTTTCTCATATACCGGTAGGCCAATCATAACACCAAATATTTCAATCTGTGAGGGTCAGGTTGAAAAGCGTGTTGAATTAACATGGAACGACTCGGATGCTTTTTTATTTATTTTTATTGAGCAATAAATTGTTTGTTTTAACCAGTTTGCGCCGGGATTATTGTAACATTCATCGAGCCGAGGCACGGGATTATTTTTAACAAAACTTGATCCAAGGCGGATTCAGGCCGATGGTATCGGGAAACACACCCATTACATTTCCAGCCTTCATCACTGCTGATAAAAATTACTGGCCTTTCTCGTGGCGTGTTTATGCGTCATCTGTTTTGAATCTCGGGAAAAACTGCGTGTATATACGACCTCTGGCGTGAGATGGTTGGGGATGACTTTCAACTTACATAAATGTCCTAAAATTTCTGGAGAAATATATTTGCAAAAGAAATCATTTGTCAAGTATTTTTTTACGAAACTGCAGGGAAAAACAATTGAGGAAGGGTCTTTGCTTGATCGGGATAATAAGAAGGGAAAGAAGAAGAACACCAGTCGAAAGCGCAAAACATCTCCTTCGACCAAAACCAACAAGCTCAATGAGAGCAACAAACCCCCCAAAAAGTCGTCCTCTCTAGATAGTGCTGCATCAGCCGGTAAGTCATTTAGAAGACCACATACCTCAGGCACCACCCTCTAAACTTCTGAAATTGTAATATTGCAGTTGCCCAACTATACCGGGAAGGAGAAGAATATTACAGTTTAGTGGTGGGATTTAAAACCACATTTTTTTATATTCGGTTTAAATTTCACTATTTCCATTTTGTTCTCATTGATGCTTTAATTTGATAAAGTCGGGTAGTATTTGAAAATACACAGGTTTTTGTTTTCAACAATGGCCAGCCAACCATTTTTTGGAAATTGATGAAAATGCAGCACACAGGTGCCATGATTTCACAGGCTGCTTGAGACTATTATTCACTAATGTCTTGGTCCTACTGTGGTGACTAATCATAAATAACTACTACGACTATAGAAATTCAAGCCAGTACGACTAATCGCCAAAAATGTAATGCCCACGAATGTATTGGTATAAATACAGGCGATTCTCTGCAATAGTTTTGTCACACTCTCCAGTGGAAGGTTTAATGTGTTCCTGTCTATATCATCTTTATCAACATAGAAGTAAAGATGAGCGGTAATCATTTTTTTAACATTTCAAAACTGTTGTCCAAACGAGGAAGAACTATGAATAACATTAGAACCAGAACGACTTCAGAAGACTTGCAACGCATTGCAAGGATAACAAGAACGACTGGCTCAGTTTCTATACTACTTTAGTAGTAGTAGTTCTTTATCGAAAGTCGCCACACTGGGACCAGGGCATTACAGTCAAGTTTCATAATAATTCAGTAGTTACGTTTTTATCAGTGGCATAGCCAAGAGGCTACAGGTGTCCCCCCCCCCCCCAAGTTCCCCCCACAACAAATCTTGATATCCTAATTTCCTTCCCAAACCAAACAGACTTGCTGATGCCCCATCCCTGGACCCCCCCCCCCCCCCCCCCCCCCACTGAAAAGGTATTAGCTACGCCACTGATTTTTATGTTTCCAAATATTGTAAGCTACCTTTAAAGATGAGAACAAGGAGTCATTGTAAATTAATAAGCATTATTTTAATGATTTTAAAGTGCTGAAGCTTAGAGGGGCACATACTTGTTTGCATATTTAAATACACAATTAAGAGCCAAGGAATTCTCCTGATGTGTTATTCTCTTCCTCTAATTCTCTTTGCAGAGAATAGGCAAGAAACCAAGGAAGCACTAAATCTCCCCGAGACAAAAACTGGCTCCGGGTCGCCCTTCAAGAACTTCACTCTGAGAAACTTGAAGATTGGATCTATCCTGGCATTTGCCCGTAAGCTTGGACTGGAGGAAACATCTGACGCCTTGCTGACTGTTGTCAAGACCATTGTTGTAAGTCCACACATTCACCAATTTTGTGCAGGGCTTGGATGAGACTGAGAGCGCATGCATGCTGACTAAATGTTTGCAAGAGCAAAGAGTACAAGAGCAAGAGTACAAGTTGCCACAATTTTATTGGGTACAAACTGTTTAGTTTGACTACTCTAGTTAACTGGTGTTACTGGACCACTTGGCTACATTTTCCTTGTTTTGCAATAAAGCACAGAGAGAAATAATGGAAGAAGAATATTAGGAGAAATGCTTTTAGAAAATGTGAGTGTCAGTGTGTAAATTGATAAAAGTCGTGTTCCCATTAGACTTTTATGTAGAATGACAACATTAAATCCATTGGGGATGCGCATTAGACTAACATCCCTGTCAACGTACCGTGACAGTGATGTAAAACCACCAGCTGAAAGTGGTCGCGGAAAGTTTTCACTCAGCCGTGGTAAGTTATCAGAAGTCCAATAGGAACAGCCTCCTGTAAAAGTACCGCGACCACGCGTAAACCGATTTGCACATCCTGTATATGTCACAGCTCCGAGCCAATAGCGCACGAACAAAATATGTCACCTCACACGGCATATCCCGCTTAGGTCAAAGGTTACTGTGCACAGCACCTGCAATGTGTGACAATCTGCCAGTCACCGCAAATGAAACGTTACGTGGCGGTATAAATGTCCAGTTGGGGGAACATGGTACATGGAACATGGTACATGAATACACAAAGGAGGCCGCGGAAAAAAGTCTAATTGGAACACGGCTAAAGAGTGCTTTGAGTTCAGTCATTTAACCAGACTGTAATTATGCATGCATGTTGAATCTAAGGAGAGATCAATAATGGAACCGGTGTTTTTTGGCCACGTGGTATTTGGACATAATTCTGCATTCCACTGTATGTACGGATGTCTATGATTAGCACATCGAGTTTCATACAAAACTGACATCTGTTTGGTTTATAAATTGTTTTGGTTTGCATGTGCATTTAGTTGAAAAAGTGATTCTAATAGAGTTTTACTTGAATTTCCTTTACACTAGAAACTAGAATTTTACACTAGACTTGTTTGAATTTAGATAAATTAAAGAATGTATTAGCTAATATATCTTACTGTGCACAGAAAGTTAATTCTTTGCAAGGAGCATTTAAGAAATTACCTGTAATTACATATGTATGATCAATTGATGGTAATTTTAGTTTGACCTAAATTTCCCTAATGCTAGAAACTAGTCAGCGATAAACCTTGTGTCCTACCTGAGTCTTTGACCACTGATTCCTTGAGGATAGAACTACAACAGCGCGGTCTCAGCTCACAGGGAGACAGGAAGACATTAATCCAGAGATACAAGCAGCCAGAGGATCGTAAGTGTTTTAAATAGTTCAAGTTGAGCCACACACTGTCACAATTTAACGATGATAGCTCACGATTCAATAAAAACGTGGAGTACAGGTACTAAACATGTATATATATATATATATTTATAATTTTGCAAAACTATACCGTATTATATCTCTACGTCTCTCTTCGCCTTCTATGATCAAGCCGCGCTGTTTATCTCAAATTCAATCAAACAGAAGAGTTGAGGTCAAGGCCACACTGTTTAATATTACGGGGGGGGGGGGGGGGGGAAGTGGAAAATCCCTAAACGCCTCTAGAACAAAGAACGTTCCAGCTCAGCGTTACGTTGAGTTCAAAGCAAGGTCAAGGCCGCGCTATTTATAGTTTTCTGTCTCCAGAAGATTTTCAAGAGGCTGATTTAAGGGAAACGAGAAGGTTTAAAAATAATTTAGAAATTTGGAGTCGATTCCTACGTTATTTAATAATGATATAGAACTGCGTTTGTTTTAGCACTCGCACGCAGCAGATCGAAAGCAGAGTTGTAACAGAATTGAGAGAACTGACAAGCATGAAACTTGAGTTTGCGATTAAAGCGAGATACGTTAAACATAACAGCGATAAACTACATACCGGTGATTTTATTTGTTATAGCGATAATACAGTTATTATGAACGAGAGTCGGTCAAAGCAAATTGTCAAGGAAGAAATTGGTAAGAAAAACACGCGCATCGTACGCGGGTGGTTCGGCTTCGATACTCAATATAAACTGTTACAGACCTTCGAGAGGTACCTCTTATATACAGCTACTGATCTTCAAAAGAAAAAGACGATCATCAATGTTAAAAGCATAGACAAGTGCTTTGAGTTGGCCTTTGAGAGCCGCTCTGAGTAAATACATGGACAAAGTAACAAAACAAATAGCAAACAACCCAAAGTATAAGATTCACAAAGCCCATCCAAAGATATACAACACAAACAATGGATTAGCATTTAAAGACATGTATTTTCCCATGCCGATCAATCGGATATAGGGTAGAAAGACAAAATAATTTATCGATAAACGTTTTGGGTTGATAAATAAAATAGAGGTAAAATTAAAGGTGGGTATAATAAACTTCATTAGGCCTATACATGTCAAAAAACTGTTATGGTACGCTTATCGATCTGCTGCTGTTACCAAAAAAGATGTCGAAAGCGGAGATGTTGAAAGCGGAGATGTTGAAAGCGGAGATTTCTAGATTCTAGATTATTTAGATAAATTAGAGCCTGCTAATTATTACACCGCGAATTATTGTGGGACGCGATGTTGAAACTCTTAGATCGAACTTAATCTATTGCGAGACATTGGACAACTTATTTATTTTTCGGAAACAGTGAAACGAGGAGAAATGACGAGCATCGGTAGCTCGAGATATTTGTTAAGGAAACAACGAGTTTCTACCCGACTACGACTCAAACAAACTGAATTCAGACATCACGTTACTCGACGCTAACAATTTATACGGTTGGGCCATAAGTCAATACCTAGAAATACCTAGAAATTTAGTACCGATTTCTCCAACATCAAATACGGTTAATTTGTAGACTTAGATCTAGATTATCCAGACGGTCTTCACGAATGGCATACTGATTACCAGTAAGCGCCTGAAAACATAGTCGTTCCCAAAACCGACCTGTCGGAGTATCAACGAAACCTGTTGTCGACAGCCTGGTAGCAACAAACCCAAATTAATTGCCACTCTAAAATCCAAAAGCAAGTACAAATTACACTAAACGATACGAAGAAACATACGGCGATATTCAAAAAATGTAATCTAGCATTATTCAAAATGTACAAAACTAAAATATTAAATATGAATAAGATTAATACTGCTGCAAACTGCTTACTAGCTATCTAGCATTATTCAAAATGTACAAAACTAAAATATTAAATATGAATAAGATTAATACTGCTGCAAACTGCTTACTGGCTGGAATGACCTGAAATATACAAATCAAATAAGTTAAGAGGGCCTAATATTTCGATCTTAACAAGATCTTCTTCAGAGACTAAATGGCTGTGTACAAGAAACAAACATATATAGGGCAACATACAGCATGATGCATATCATGGTTGCTGAAGAAACACAAAAGAAAAAGCTCAGAGTTCAAAGGAGGATTAGGCTGAGGGATTAGAGGGTGAGGTCAGTGTGGGTGGGATCAAAGGCAGGGTAGGAACAAAAACAGAAGGGGTAAAACCAAGAGGAAGGGGGTCCAGGGTGGAGATCAAGGGGAAGAACTAACAAAGAAGTGTGAATAGGAGTAATGTGGAGGGGGGGGGGGGGAGGGGGGTTGAGGAAAATAGACATGGAAAACCAGAGGAGTGAGAGCAAACAAAAACAAATTTCTGGCAAGGAATGAATCTGAAACAGATGACAAATGGAGAACAAAAATAGAAGTTAATCATTTCCTAGTTGGATGTTAAGCCCATGTGGTTGAATAGTCCGAAGACGATTCATCCAAACTTGCAAGAGATGAGATATATGACATTAGATGTACTGCAAGTGATGTTACCAATAATTCTATGAGTAGTACCAGAAGAGTAGCCAGAAAAGGAGTCAACCTCCTGGATGTGGATCTGGCAGACCACACATCTGGACAGTACTTATTTGACAGTATTAAATAAACCGATTTACTGCGGAGTGAGCGTATAGATCTCTCAAAGACGCTTATGTACGACTTTTACTAGTCATTTGAAAAAGATGTATGGAGATCTAGTTAGATTATTGTACACTGATACAGACTTTGAGTGTATACGCAAAATAAAATACCGGTAAGACACAGCGAACAGCCCAGATTTATACGACTTGTCAAACTACGATTGACGGTCTTTTGTTGTCTCCGGTAATAAGTTTGTTGATTATGTCAAAACATTTAGTCGTCAACAAAGATAATTTTCCTGTTAATACAAGCCGAAAAGAATTAAGTGCAACCGGAACCAGCGGCTCCAGCAGCTTCCAAAACCTTGAAGGTCGAGGCGGTACCGACCAAAAAGAAAAATCCCACTCGAGTCAAACAGGTTAAATTATGGGCAGAACACAAATTGCTAAAATGCAGTCTCGATGTAAAAACAACTAAAACCGAGTCAGCGGAGCTAGCTGAACCGGCTTAATGGTTGAGAGTTGGCGTTTTAGCATTAGCAGTTGTAAATAGCAACTTTTACTCTAAAAACTATTCAAATATTGATGGTTTAGTGTTGGGTAAAAAACCTAAGATATAATCAGCAGATCTAGGTAAACTAAATCTAGAAGATATAGCAAATATAACGTCTACGGTATAGATGGTGCGATGTACACGAAAACCTGGCTCATAAATCAGGGTATACTACCACCAAATATACTCACTCCCTAAAACAGACTCCCATTTTACATGGTAATAACTAAATGGCAAAAGGTAGAATAGAATTAAATGATTTTGACCCTGTTGATGCTTCAGCTGACGATTATGAAGATGAAGATATCAGTCTAGATTGAGAGAAGAGACGAAAATGCGAGGGGCTATGGATCTCTATTATATACTAAATGGAAGCTTACGTTTTGGACTTTCTAATCATGTATATAACTCGATTAAAACACCTTTTTGTAGAGCCGGTCACATCTGACCGAGAATTGAAAATGTTGCTGACATACATTCACTTTAATACATAGAAAACTGCTGGAAACCTGCTGGAAAACGTTGATGTGCCCATAGTCAATTTAAAAAAAGTTGACCTTCAGCAAAAGAATAAGAATTCCATGTCCCATGTTGAATTGTAATGAATGTGATTGGACAATGTATATTTCACGAGCTGTACTTACTCAGCATTGACATGATTATACCACAATAATATTGGTATATATCTGTAAACAAATTGACAATTTATGATGTTTTCTAGGCTGCCCCCTCCTTCAAATCTCCTTGCCCAAGGATGTCTACTGTAAGATAGATGAGACCTGCCTGGGCGTGGAGTGCTGTATGAACATCAAACTCTTCATGGTATCCCTGGCCTTTAAGGCGTTCATGCGCTTTGATCCTTGCGAGTTCCAGTTTGTCATCGGCGTCAACTCCTGGAACTACACCATTGAAATCATGGATGCCGATTTTGGTATTATATAGTTAATTATTTTTGACAATTTTTGTTGTTGACTTTGACCAATAATACAAGGTGAAAAGATGACACGTTTAGATTGAAAAGGGTTTAATTAGGAAATAACAGTGCAAGGACCCGGTCTTCACTACATGATAACGGACCAGGAATGGAGATGGCCACAGTTACATAGGCCATCTATTATCAGGCAGTGAAGACCGGGTCCTTGCACCCTTATTCCGGTTAATAAATACCTTTTTAACAAAACAAACAGTTAAAATGATTCAGACTTGTGTGTTTATGTTCAGGGCCCATATTTTAGCTTTTGAATGGTACACTGTTTCTTCAATATGCGTTGTTATTACCAATACTTTGAGACCAGACTATTCTGACCACTGATCTATCCCATGCATAGCAAAGCACTAACGTTAATAGACGACATATATGCCCAAAGTTTTGAAACAATTCCTCGCTCAGTTTTACAAACGTTCTACCCGCCCGGGTACATATAGCATGCGTAGTTTCAAGATGTGACGCGTTCTTTATTAACATACGTACACTTAATCGCTGTATTGTTTTAAGTTGCTGTAGGACCGTTGTATTATTTTGTCACCGTCACCACGAAGTAACACTAACGTCACGTGATACGCGCTACTCCTTTCTGGCTTGTTCACGAAGTAACACAAAGCCCATAGCTAATACACACGGATAGCGTCACTTCATGAAAACTCGTAAACAGCGTAGCTGATTTGTGAGTTTTCACGAAGTGACGCTATCCGTGTGTATTAGCTAAGGGGTCGCTATTACATTAGTGTTACTTCGTGGTGACAGTGACGATTTGGTCAATCATTGGCTTGATCATATACTAACGCCCGCCCACATGATCGAGTTTCGACCCATCAAAATCTATTAACTCTCCAAGGTATTTATTAATATTACGTAATTTTAATGGGAAACATAATGTTGACATTATTGTAATGTTCTTCCCCAGCCAAAGAATGGGAAGTCCCAGTGCCCTTTGACATCCCATTTGTTGATGACATGGAAATGCATCTCAGGTAAATAAGTATAAAGCAGAACTTGTTTTTTGGCATTGTATACTAAAAAAACGGTTTAAAGATGGTATGTCCGTGCTTTTTGGGTGTGGCACCCTGATTTTTTTTGTTTTAAATTGAATTGATAATTCGTCACCGACACCACGAACTGACACCCAGTGGTCGCCATTACAGAAATACAATTCGGAGAAAAACGCTTTTAAAGGTTTGACACGAATTTACTCAGTCAACAAATCCGTCTACTTGAGGGGTTTTGGTATCATTAAACGTAACAATTCGTTAACTGCTGAAACACAATTTTTATATTGTGAAAATATGGTTAGTTAATTAATAATTAAATGATTAAGACGGGTGTCAGTTCGTGAAAACGAAAACTGTCGCGTTTTCGGAGAGTGCGCGCATACATTGCAGTGAGTGGGTGCCATTTCGTGAAAACGAAAATTGACGCGTTTTCGGGGAGTGCGCGCACACTGTGCTGGGTGTCATTTCGTGAAAACAAAAACTGTCGCATTTTCGGGAAGTGCGCGCACACAGTGCTTGGGTGCCGCCGTGTTGACAACATCGAGTTCTATTTTTGTGATACTTATACACCGCGTAATACAACATTGCCCTGGGTACGTTGTATAGGCAGTGCCAGTTCGTGAAATCTTTTTCACAGCGCGCCCCCGCAATTTCGTTTTCACAAACTGACACCGAGTGCAGTGTCACAGAATGGACTAATTTTTGCAAAACTCCCCAAGAAAAAACAACTTCGCCATGTTATACTTCATGGCACAAAATGATATATTCGGCAATAATTTGTTTTTCAAATTTCTTGAATTTTTTGTACACATGTTTTGTTCGTGTTGTCGGTGACGAATTGTGACAATTACAGAAAAATTTGGATGTCAAATCACACTAAAAAGCTATTTAACTAATACTAAAAAAAAAAAAAAAAATTATTAACAAACTGTCAAAGGGGTTAATAACTCGCCCAGTTTGGGTGACGGATGTCCAATAATTATGGAAAAAAACAATAAACTTTCCAGCATCAAAATGAAGACTTCCAATGTGGCTTAAAAATAAATGAAAAAACAGAGAGCATGGTTTTAACCAGTTTGCGCTGGATGACGTATATAAACGCAAAGTTTTCCCCAGATTCAAAACGGATGATGCATAAACACGCGACGAGCAAGGCCGGAAATGTCTGTCGACAGCGAGCAAGGCCGGAAATGTGTGGGTGTGCTTCCCAGCGCTATCGGCCTAAACCTGCTTCGGATCGAGTTTCGTTAAAAAAAATCCTGCCCCTCGGCTCGGTGATGTTAAAAAAAATCCTGGCGCGAACTGGTTAAAGGGCACTACCGCTTAGCAAGAACAGAATTCACACTCAACACCAATAAACTGTAATAGCGCCCTCTGAGAACTTATAGCTAGTTTCTACACAGGTACTCATTTATACTCCTAGGTGGAGAGAGGTAACTGTAGTAAAGTGTCTTGCCCAAGAACACAAACACTATGCTCTTGTATCGTATTACGATCGAGGATCGAAACACAAAAGAGAATAAAGGGAACAAAGGATCCTCGACCGACGGTTTGATTGTCCGAATTCGGTCGTCGATCGTTGGGGCAAGCGCTAAGGTAATGGGGTTAGGGTATAACATAGGAATAAAGGAAAACACAATAGGGGATCCTCGATCGTTATGTGGTTCACGACCAGGGTTTGAACCTGTGTACCATCGCACACAATTTAAACACTAACCTTTGGACCACAGCACCCGTACACCAGCGCTATACAATTTCAGCCAGGGAATAATGCCAATGGGACACTAGTGCCAATCCAGCCCTGATGATGGACACAAATACACATTTTCATGATGCTTTATTCTTTCAATTGTATTATTTTTTTTGAGCTGCATAACTGTTCCAAGTGGTAATTTTCACCTCAGGTATGGCATTGACAAGAGCAAGAATCAACTACTTGTCAGCATGGCTGTCGGTTTCTGCCCAACCATGGGAGATGCTGAATGTTTGACATTCATCGACGTACTGAAGGATACTGCCGTCCCCGTACCCATCTGCCATCCTAATGGAACCTTCACATGGCCAAACGGTAAGTCAACTCATGATCTGGTTGTAGTTTCAGGAATTGAACAAGAACGCCTTTGGCACAGTTCATTTGAATAGCTTGTCTCATGGCCTGCGACAGGACAAATGACTTGACAACAACACTGATCCAAATTACATACAGAGGGAAAACATTTATTGGTTCTATGGGAATTTGTTTTTTAATGCGGGCCGTGCTATAGATGATGTGCCCTCTGACGTCATGTGTTTACATCTGTATTCAAATGTGCCCGGCAGTATGCGCACACATCGTGTTTTACATAAAATTTGCTTAAAGAGCGACGTTGCAGGTCAGATCGCCTTTGAATTATGTGACCTCTGATTCCATCTCTTAACCAAATGTATGTAAAACATGATGCAAGTGCATACTGCCAGGCACATTTGAATACAGATGTAAACAGAGGGCACATCGTCTATAGTCAAAACCAGTAAGTTCCTACCTTGCAGTAGTCAAGACTATTTCATATACAGGGTGTTTTTAAATACATATTATTGCAAAACTACTGAATATGTTGGTTAAAAGAATATGTCTGTGGAAAGGGTAAAATGTCCTCTGCCCAATGGTATAAGGTTAATTTTGTCATGGGCATGGATAACTGAGCAAACAAGACAGTTATGAAAGGTACTAAAATCAGTACTGTGACAAGTTGGGATGATAAGGTGGGCAGTAAGAGACATATGAAACAAAGATGCCATGATTGTGGCCGTGTGGAGGGTACAACATGTTTAATTTGTCAGGTATATGTGTACCACAAGGAGAAAGAGATCAGAAAAATTGATTCATCGCCCCTGTCATCACTTTTCTATTGGGTTGAAAAAAATATATATCTTTAAAAACATCTGCCAGAGCTTGTCACTCATTAAAAACAACTTTTCACAGTGCTGATTTCAGTTCCTTTCATAAATGTCTTGTTTGTTCAGTCATCCATGGCAATGACATAATGAACCTTATACCATTGGACAGAGGACATTCTACCCTTTTCACAGATATTTGTTTTTGAAATATTCATTAAGGCCCAGTCCCACTGCACTTGCGCACGAATTACTCATGAATTGCGCATAAAATTTTCTTCGTGCGTGATTCGTCAGTGATGTGCGTAAATCCCACGTGTTTCACACGTGGAGCATCAGTTTTTGTAAGTGATTGTACGCGGAGACGGGTTTGTGCGCGATCGCCGGTTTTGAACGGTTCAAAAAATTGTCCACGCACAACGTGCGCGATTATACGCAGTTTATGCGCAGTTTGTACGTAGTTTGGACGTGGAAGGTGCGTGATATGTCCGTGTTCTGTCAGTGTTCCGTCAGTGCTTGTGCGTCAGGAACTGGCTCCTAGCACGCACATCACTGACGAATCACTTACAGAACACGCACATATCACTTACAAAACACGCACAATCCACGTATGTTCCACTTACAATCACTTACCAAAATTATTATTGTGCGTGGAATGTTCTTTGTCAGTGATTGTAAGTGATACATGCGCAGTTTATACGCGATTCATCGGTGATTCTGACCACGCACAACCCCAGAAAATGACCAATTTCTCCACGAACAATCACGCACAAACCAATTTTATGCGTGATTTATGCGTGATTTATGCGTGATTTATGCGTCATTGGCAATGGGACTGGGCCTTTAGTTTTGCAATAATATGAATTTAAAAATGGGTATACTTTTTTAGAGACACCGTGTATAATTCATGGATTAAAAAGTTTTAAAGAGTAAAAATTGTTTTCTCTGATTTTACATGTTGGAATAAATATGGAAGTATCCAAACCGAATGCAATATCATTGATCTTTATAGCCCGCCTAAAAATAGTTTAAAAGGACGTTTTTTTTCTGTTCATGCCAAGAGGCGAATTCTTAAAAACGTAAAGGTCACGCTTTTGTTTTGATGCGTCATTGAGGGGAAAACAAAGAAATTGAGGAGAAACCCACACATGTACGCACACACAGTCGTGAACCACATAACGACCGAGGATCGATATTGTGTTTTCCTTTCTTCCTTTACTATACCCTAACCCCATTACTTAGCGCTTGCCCCAACGATCGAGGACCGAATTCGGACAAGCAAACCGTCCTTCGAGGATCCTTTGTTCCCTTTGTTCTCTTTTGTGTTTCGATCCTCGATCGTAATACGATACAAGAACACACACACATCAACGCATGTTGTACGTTGCCCTCTTTGGAAACCTCAGAAAATTTACTTCAGGGTTTTTAAGACAATTCCTCAAACATTTACCTACCACACAGGACTTTAGCACTTTAACAAAATCTACCAAAATACGAACTAATGTCGAGAAAAACATTGAGAAAGAAAGACCACAAGCAACACAATCGCAAACCGTATATACGCGCACGGTGTGGTGGTGGCATGCTTGCCTCGCCATCGCACGCATGCACCATACTAGCTGAATAACACGATGACGTTTCGGGGTCATATGAATCTTATTTGCATACATTAAACATGACTGTCGTTTTCCCAAAAATAGAGCCGAACTAAAGTAAACCCCATGGCGTAAAAATATATACTAACGGTAAGATTGGTATATACTCTGTCATAAAATGAACCAAATACCAAAACTACAACTTTGTTAAAGGTGTTCTTTAAAGAAACTTGATACCAATTTAAACAATGTCTAGCGTTTTTTTCATAAAGACTTTTTAATACAGAGAAATTGAAATCAGTAGCTACATTTCTTCACATTCACCATGTTCTAAGATAATACAGGGTGTCTCTAAAAAAAGTATACCCATTTTCAAATTCATATTATTGCAAAATTACTGAACATTTCAGAAAAAGGCAAATGTCTGTTGAAAGGGTAGAATGCCCTCTGTCCAATGGTATAATGTTCATTATGTCATTGCCATGGATGACTGAACAAACAAGACAGTTATGAGAGGTACTGAAATCAGCACTGTGACAAGTTGGGACGATAAGTCAGGCATGAGACTAAGATGCCAGTTATGCATTAACAGGAATGGTGACCACCACCTTGCATTTGTCAGGAAAGAGACCCTGTCATAATTTTTCCAATTTGTTCAACCTCAAACAGCAAAAGAATTTGTCCTTAAAAACACCTGCCGGAGCTTCGTCACTCATTAAAAACAACTTGTCACAGTGCTGATTTCAGTTCCTTTCATAAATGTCTTGTTTGTTCAGTCATCCATGTCAATGACATAATGAACCTTATACCATTGGACAGAGGACATTCTACCCTTTCAACAGACATTTGTCTGTTTTTGAAATATTCATTAGTTTTGCAATAATATGCATTTAAAAATGGGTATACTTTTTAGAGACACCGTGTATAATTCATGGATTAAAAAGTTTTAAAAAAACTTGATACCAATTTAAACAATGTCTAGCGTTTTTTTCATGAAGACTTTTTAATACAGAGAAATTTAAATCAGTAACTAAATTTCTTCACATTCACCATGTTCTAAGATAATACAGATATGCCACAACTTTAAGTCGGTGTGTTTTTTTTTTTTTTTTAAGTTACCAAATATAAGTTGCAGTGCAGTGATGTCAATGAATAATTGTAAATTCTGCATCAAGTTGAGACATGACAGTTTGGGACCACTACAATAGCATTATCTATGACATGATGTATCAAATTGTTACTGTTTTGACAAAGAGATGTACATGTATACACAGCTGCTAATTTGTTCAAATTATGATTTTGCATACATTTCTCCCTCCCAAAATAGCAGGCGTGGTTCTAGAGCGAATATTTTAGGGGGGGCTAGACCCTTCGCACTTGACGTCAACTTCAAAATTTCGCAGATCCAGTATATGCATTTTCCAGAATGTACTTTTTATTGCATTTTTCGGGGGGGGGGGGGGGGAGGATGGGGCTAGACAAAAGTTTTTTGTCTAGCCTAGCCTAGTTTTTTGTCTAGGCCCCCCCCCCCTAGCCCCCTGTAGAACCGCGCCTGCAAAATATATACATTTATAACTGATGCAATAACTCAGTAATAAAATAGGCAAACAAAATTGTTTAAATACATTTCTTTTTAATTAGGAGACATTAAATACTAAAGATATTCATCACTTTGTCAAAACTTAAATTCTACACGTAATGTAGCATATTTTTATACACAGTATGCACGTGTATAACATTTACCTTTTAAGAAAATACATATTTGTCACTTTGTCAAAATGTAAATTGTAGAGCTACATAAATCTAAATATAGTACACATGTAAAATCAATGAGACTACGAATACGTATTTGTCCAAATTAAAAAAATGAGTTTGTCGCTAATGTAATTAGCATATGAAGTGTTGAAATTCAGTAACCATGTAGATGAAATCTTAGAATATCCAAAAATTAATGTTTTGGGCACTTTGGTAAAAACAGTGGCAAAATATTGTCCCACAACCCTTTTTGGTTCTTATCCACCGATGCTTTCCAACTTCTTGATCTTGTGTTTTTAATAGTTGACATTGGGGAGTATTTTGCCCGTGAAGCTCTGAAAAACATAATCAAATCGACTGGAGAGGAGCTACTGAAGGCAACAACAGAAGCCGCGTTGAACTATGTACTGGACGAACTGGGCATACCAAAGGTAGGTTGACAGTTTTTGAAATCAGCAGCAGTAGTTCTTTGTTTCTACTGCTCACTGACAAAATAAAGTTGTTGTTTTTTGGTTGTTTACTTTGTGTTAGTGGACACGTTAAGTTTTACTTTGTGTTAAGAGTGGTGTCCAGAATTCGCAACATACAGAAGTAGCTAATTCCACAAATAATAGGCCAAGTACAAAAGGTAAAGCATTAGTATGGTGTTAACAAGTTGATTAGTTGGTTGGGCAATCTCTGCCATGACATTTATTGGTAAATTATTTTTGACTGAAATCTTAAAATCAATCTAAAGATAGGGAGGTGAATTTCAATTTTTAAATGTGAGCTACAGTTAAAGGGATCGTATACGTTTGGTATTTACTCCAACAATTTATGGCAATAAAAACTTACTTGAATTTAATTGAATTAAAAAATTAAATCTGAGAAGCGTTACTGCAGTGACGTTTCTCAGATTGTGTATTCCAATGCAGATTATTCTTCCTGCGTGGACATAACCGCTCCAGAGTTTTGGCAATATCTCAAAATCGCTACCACCTTTTGAAATAAAATTTGTACTGGTTAGTTTTATGGTATATATCTATAACTATATAGGATTGAAACAAACAGTGGGTTCCAATTACCAAATGTATACGAACCCTTTAAGCTTACATAGAGCTTTTTCCTGAGCATTGTTTTCGGCAATGGTCATGTGTTCAACGTATGAATGGTGATCATTATATTTACATACTTTATACTTTTGATTGTCACAAAGAATTTTATATCAGTTAATGTATCAACACATGAAGTTTCAGTTACACGGAGCATAATATAAAGGGCTCAATGTCAGCATTGCATATCACTTTTAGGAACTATTAAATGATAAGGAGCCCTGCCCAACACCAGTCAGTTTGAGTAAAACCCAGCTGATTGCTACATTGGAGGAGAGACAACTTAACATCACAGGAACTAGGACGGAGATGGAAGCAAGGCTATCTCACGATGACAGAAGTAAGTGGAACAGTCTTAACTATTAATACACTTCATGTATGGACCACATGGGTTTGCCAGCACTTTCCAACATAAAATATCACCAAAGATTAAGAGCATTGATAGATTGAGTGTATATAGGGCAGAGTTGTATTCGAGTCACCAAACATCGAGTCCGAGTCCGAGTCAGAGTCCCCCCTCCCGAGTCCGAGTCCGAGTCCCGAGTCATACAGGTCGAGTCCGAGTCCGAGTCACGAGTCACAAAGGTCGAGTCACGAGTCCGAGTCACGAGTCACCATTAACTAGTGAAGTACCGCGAAAAGCTAACGGTGTAAACAGTTCAATTTTTACAGCTTTCCTCTACTTTAATGAAGCAGGACAAGCATCACTGATATGAGCGCGTGCAATATAGCTAGCAACACACAGGATTCAAAGCTATTGCCTGGAACAGCGCCAGTCTAGCAGTCTGTGCCTGAACGGATAATCCGGACAATCTCAATTTGCATTACGCAGTATCACCGTATGTGGACGCCGGGATACATGTTTCGATACATTGATTTCGCTAGTCAATATATCGGAAACTAGTCTTTGGGCAAGACGTCAGATACGCGATAACGTCCTCTCGCGGCGGCTGGTTATCGCGTATATCTATATCTAAAGTAACAACGTCTTGCCCAAAGACTAATCGGAAATATCGGAAGCCAACTGCACAGTACGTGCATTTCTAGAGAGATGCGTTGCGTCGCGTCGCGTCGGATCTGTGTGAACAATCTTTATTCCCTCTTGGTCAAACAAAAAGTGAGTTTCTTGTTAAAGGTAGTATACACCGTTGGTAATTGCTTGAATTATCACAAATAAGTGGATTTAGGGGGTTGTATTTTATAGTAAATATCGTTTAACTAACCTGTCCGAAGTTTTACAATCATGGATGCCGAGAAAAGCACGAAAAACAGGGTTTGTTTTCAACCGGCGTCCAGCAGTTATTCTTATGTTATTTGTGTTTTTTCGCGATCGCCGTTCGATATCTGCAAATGGTCACTAGTCACTATCCCTATAGAAAAAACAACCGGGATTCCCGCCGGGATCCCGCCGGGATCCCGCCGGGATTCCCGCCGGGATCCCGCCGGGAATCCCGCCGGGATCCCGGCGGGAAAAACTTGCGGGATTTTTTGGCGGGATTATCCGGGATCCCGGTTAAATCCAACCGGGATCCCGGTTAAATCCAACCGGGATCCCGGTTAAATCCAACCGGGATCCCGGTTAAATCCAACCGGGATCCCGGTTAAATCCAACCGGGATCCCGGTTAAATCCAAATCCAACCGGGATTCCGGTTAAATCCAACTGGGATCCCGCTTAAATCCAACCGGGATCCCGGTTAAATCCAACCGGGATCCCGGTTAAATCCAAATCCAACCGGGATCCCGGTTAAATCTAACCGGGATCCCGGTTCATCTAACCGGGATCCCGGTTCATCTAACCGGGATCCCGGTTCATCTAACCGGGATCCCGGGTTTACTCAACCGGGATCCCGGGTTCACTCAACTGTGATCCCGGTTGAGTGGTTCCATTCAACCGGAATCCCGGGATCAATCAACCGGGATCCCGGTTCAGTCAACCGGGATCCCGGGTTCACATAATTAATGCATGCCAGCCCCTTACAGAAATATTAGAAAGCTAGCTTGCCGGCAAGCTTGCCGGCAAGCTTGCCGGCAAGCTTGCCGGCAATTAAGCTTGCCGGCAAGCTTGCCGGCAAGCTTGCAGAGAGCTTGCAGAGAGCTTGCAGAGAGCTTGCAGAGAGCTTGCAGAGAGCTTGCAGAGAGCTTGCAGAGTTTAAATTATGCAAATTAGTTGAAGCTTGCTGCAAGCTTGCCAGCTTGCAGCAAGCTTGCCGACAATATATTCTTGTGCAATTTTTGTTTTAAACTTTAGGCATTCGGTTAGGCCTATGGCTAAACGGATGTAGCCTAAATATTTTATCAGAAAGGCTGCTTGATTCGGTTAGTTCCCTCTGTAAATATTATTTTTTTATAAACAACCTAAATTAGGGCCTAATAGTACCGTAGTAGTAGAGTACACTGTACAAAGCAGTTTTTCAAGCGATCTGGAACAGGAAAAGAATGAAAAGCGATGTCAGTTCGTCGAGGCGCCCTGGCCTAGGCCAACATGTATTTTCAAAAATAGAAGTAGAACTTTTTACTTTATAGAGAAGCTTTTTTTATTTTTATGGAAAACAAATTTAGTGCCTACTCTCCAGTGAACAAGTTCATCAATCATGCCAGTTTTTTTTTGCCACTTCATGTCTATTTTATGTGTTATCACTCAAACCCATTTCACTTGATTTTCGAGGATAATTGGCCTAGGTAGCCGATCCGAAAGCAGCCTAAATATTTGTTGCGATCCCGATATCCAGAACAGCAAAACTATTACGACCGTAACGTACGTTACACACGTGTGTGTCCCACTTGGCACTTGGTTGCCCGGCCCCGGCCAGAACTAATTGCGGTGCAGCCGTCGTCAAAGTCAAACTTCTCGATGTCTCCCAATCTCGAAAAGATTCTTTCCAAACCATTATGAGCAGATGAGTAACAAAAGTAAGTTAGTAAGTAAGAAAATTAAGTTACAAAACCCTCTTCTTATTCATCCAGACTATGGGCTCGCTTCTTGCCTGATGAAAACCGTTACTGGTGTGAACTTCGATTTCAAAAAGTGAACACATTTTTAGTCGGGTACCTAATACGGAAACGCGTATTTACTCAGCGCAAATTAGGGCTGGGAACTTGACCAAGAATCGCTGTAAAAAAAAAATTACACGATCGGCTCGGAGCATACCATTTTTTTAAGGGGTGTACGCATGACTTTCTTTAACAGAAAATCACCCCAAAAATCACTTTTTAATATTAAAACGCAACTAAGCAGAAAATATTGGATGGATATAATTAAATATGCCAATGAATTATTATTTTTGTTGCCATTTTCGCAATCCTTGGGCGGTCTTTTTCATTTGACCAATTGTATTTTCCCAATGGTAGACCTATACGACCCCTTAGAGCAAACCATACCTGGTTAAGGTTTAGGTCAACTCGGCCCCAAGTCGAATCGGCCTTAACCCTTAGCACGCTACCATTCATATACACACGTATTCCCATGGCGCTGGATTCCCTGTGCAAGTCACTAAGTAATGCACACTAATATGTTTCGAAGCTTTTTATTCTATGATGGGTGTGTTTTACAGGAAAATGCAACATAAACTATTTGTTCAGTATGAAATTTCCTTTCCATTGGTTACCGTGAGGATGGCTAAAATTGATCAGCCAGTTGTGGTGGTAAGCCCTCCGAAATGCATCATTACGAGCTGCGATCCGAGCCGCTTTAGGAGCCGCATAACCTCCCGCTTGCTGGCGAACTTCACCGGGGCCATCGTCGCGTTGTGCCCCATCACTACTATCGTCATCAATGGAACCTTCACCACGTCCTCGTACACACTGGCATACTCGTTGTCGACACTATCGTTGACATAACCGTCCTGAAAAAGGCCTTCAAAGTCCGAATCTACGGAGTCCGAGTCCCCAAAAATCTCCTGAAATGCAGCTCCGGCGTCCATTGAACACTCGAACATCGGAACGGACAGATTTTCAATCGAAAATAGCAGAGAATTTTGTAAGAAACGAGTGTGAATTTATGATTGAACAACGTTAGCCTGGTAATCATCTATCCAATGGTACCCGGGTGAGGGTCAGGGGTCAATGGTTTGTCATATTCATTCATTTATAAATAGAACGTTGTCGCGGGCGACTGTAGTCGCCCGTAGCAGTGTGGGAATAAATGCGCTGGGCGACTGGAGTCGCCGATAGCGTGCAAAGGGTTAAGTTAACTCGGCCCGAAGCCGAGACAGCTCGACCGTCGGGACAATTTAACTTTTCCCACCAAAACTATTGGTGGGATATAGGGGGACCGAGCGAACGGCGCACCAATAGTACGCTCTACACGCGCTGCATGTACATGTACACATCGACTTTGGGTTGTCTGGACGGTCGAGTTGTCTCGACTTTTGGCTAAGTTGATTTGGGGCCGAGTTGACTGCATGGGACCAAGTTTCTTCTCGCTCGGAAAACAACAGCCGCACAGAATTTGGTTATTTTTTCCCTCTGTAACGTCGTTAATAATGCTTATAATAGATTGAAACTTTCACAGATTGAGAGATAAGATAAAAAGAGTCGCCTGAACAAATGTGTGACGACACTGAACTAGGCATACATTTACATGATTTATCAAACGTTAACATTTACTGCTCCGAGGCCCAGATTACGGACGCGAATTGCCTTTTCTGATTTTTCTCTCCATATTATTATCGAGTTACTGGCCTCTAGTTATCACTTGTTTAACATTTTGGCATTATCTTGCGCAAATTCCTAGATAATAGAAACATAATAAATAGACACAAAATAGTTTTGGATTTTCAGAAAAATCTCTAAGTCCCAGAAAAAGAAAAAAATAAGCATTGATTTTCAGAAAAAAATTATAAGTCCAGGAAATAGAAACCAAAATAGTCTTTGAATTTCAGAAAAAATTCAAAGTCCTAGAAAATAGAAACAAAATAGGCTTGGATTTTCTGTAAAATCTCTAAGTCCCAGAAAATAGAAACAAAATAGGCAACAAAATAAACAGCCAAAAGTACAAAAAAAACAGCCACGATATTAAGTGTTTTAGAAATAAAAAAATATTAAACCTTTCAAAGAAAATTCCCGGTGGAAAAACATCTAAATATAAAATCCCGCCGGGATCCCGGTTGATTATACCGGGATCCCGGTTGTGAACAATTTTTCCACCGGGATCCCGGTTCTGACTAAAACCGGGATCCTGGTAAGAAACCGGGATCCCGGTTGTGAATATTATCCCGGCGGGATCCCGCTTGTGAAAATTATCCCGCCGGGATCCCGGTCCCGACTAAAACCGGGATCCCGGTTGTGAAAATTATCCCGCCGGGATCCCGGTTGTAAACATTATCCCGCCGGGATCCCGGTTCTGACTAAAACGGGATCCCGGTAAGAAGCCGGGATCCCGCCGGGATTTTTCCATCCCGGCGGGATCCCGCCGGGATCCCGCCGGGATCCCGGTACAATTTTCTATAGTCACGCAGGTCGAGTCCGAGTCCGAGTCCGAGTCCGAGTCACTTGTCATCGTGACTCGAGTCCGAGTCCGAGTCACGAAAAATGGGACTTGAGTCGGACTCGAGTCGGACTCGAGTCCGAGTCCGAGTGACGAGTCATACAACTCTGATATAGGGAATCATCTGCAAAATGTGAAACTATATATACGGTATTCTCAAAGGTTTGTTTACTATAAACGATAATTCAAAAGGTAAACAATATGTTGCTTTGAAACTATGTCAAAATGTTTCTTGAAGCAAATGATCAAAAGACTAGTAAAACTCAAAATCGACAAATTATACGATTTTGAGGTAATTGTCACTATGTATGTAATTGTTAACATTGTATAGCACTAGTGCATTTTCAAAATACATGGTCAGTTAATACATTGTGACTCCCTGATGGACTCTCAATTGCTATTTGTCATCGTAACTGAAGATGAATAAAATTCTTCTCTCTTGTTGTTGTTTCGTTTTGTTTTGCTGCAGCTTGTCAGTTCTTCACTTTGGAACCTTTCCCCCCGGAAGTGGCTCAAGTTGCCTACTGCTCCCTGAGTGATAACTGCCTTCGTCTGGACTGCTGTCTGGAACTCAACATTAAGGAGCTGAGATTTCGCCGCTCGTTTAAAGCCTTCGTGGAAGTTGACGCCTGTGATTTCACGTTCTACGTTGCCTTTCAGCACTTGCAGTACAAAAGGTTGCTGCTGAGCTATGAATGGGGTGAGTGAACTTGTAATGGTAGATATATAAAACTTATGTGATTTGCATGTAAACTACTAGAGAAGTATGGTCAAGTCCGGCCATCACATACCCCTGTAATGCTACAGTCACACGGCCATGTTACGGACCTGCGGATGCCTGCGTATATTTGGATAATGAAAATGCGTAATTTTTAACCCCAATACGGAAATTTGAGCAAAAGTTACCTATATTCTGCGGACGATACGGATTAGTTACGGATGTTACGTATGAATTACGGATGTTACGGGTAAAACCTGCGGATGAACCCATCCGCTGCCAACCCGCTGGCACATGTTACTGACGACTTACGGATGACTTACGGATTTTACGGATGACTTACGGACGATACGGATGACTTACGGACGATACGGATAAGTTACGCTCGTGTCTGCGCATGTCGGCTTCCTCTGGCGTCCGCACCATCCGCAAATAAACCCACGTGGATCGGAGCTTGCTTCAGTCGCATTTCATCAAGTCTGAGATCTAGTTCCAGTTATTCAACAGTTTCTTCTCCATCTTTTTGATGTTTACGTACCCCTATGTATCCGCAGGCAACTGCACACCCGACAAAGTGTGCGGATCAGTTACGTATCTAACGTATCCTGCGGATGAGTTTACGTATCTTACGTATGAGTTACGGATGCTTACGTATATTTCATCCGCAGCAAAATTTTGAGATTTTCAAAATTCCGCTGCGGATCTGCGTATGTCTGCGGATCCTGCGGATTGAATTACGGATGGATACGGATGCTTACGGATGATACGGATCCTTGCGGATGCTTACGGACTTTTATCCGTAAGCATCCGCAGCTACCGTAAGTGCGTGACTGTACATAAGACCATCAGAGATGGCAGATCCATACGAGGGGGGATTAGACAGAGTGGCTTCGGGTTGTGGACTGGGGGGATGGGCCTTGCGTGATGCTGACGGGATATCCTAGATCAGGGCCGCAAGGCTACGTTGTGACTGTACAGAGAGAACATGGGGGAGGGGATAGAGAGGGCCAGAGGAGGGGGGAGGATAGGGAGGCGGGGGGGGGGCGAGGGGAGGGGGGAGGGGGGGAGGGGGGAGGATCGGTAGGGGGGGGGGAGGATAGGAGGAGGGGGGGGGGAGGATAGGAGGGGGGGGGAGGTAGTGAGAATTTAAACAAATTGCAGATTTTGAAGTCATAATGAAACCTTCCAACATTAATAGGAGAACAAACACTACACAGCTTAAATGTACCACAGTAAATGTTTAGAAAGGTGAGTGCCTAATTTCATATTAGATGCATCTTTGTATCATGACCATGTTTGCCAACCCCCCCCCCCCTTCGCCCCCCTCCCCCTATTCGGTCCTCCCCCCCACCCACCCTCCCCCCCTCCCCCCCCCCTCCCCCCCTCCCCCCCACCCTCCCCCTCCCCCCCCCCCCCCCTCCCTCCCCCCCCCCCCCCCCCCTCCCCCCCCTCCCCCTCCCCCCCCCCCATTCGCTCCCCCCCTCTTTTAACTCATCTGTCCAAAGTTTTACAATCATGGAAGCTGAGAAAAGCAAGAAACACAGCGTTCGTTTTAAACCGGCATCAGGCAGTTGTTCTTATGTTGTTCTTGTTTATTTGCAATGGCCATCCGGCGATCGAAAATTTGTATTTATAAAATTCTTGGAACAAAAGTAAAGTAGGAGTACTGCAACTGCACTTTGAAGGGTGTAAATGCAGACTGAGCATAATGTTGTAAGTACAGGACATGGGTGAGTATCACTGAAACCTACTCCTGAAAGCCCGCACAAGTCCGACTTTTATCCTGATTTTGTCTCCCAAATTCCTACTTAATTGTCCTGCTCCATTTTTTTCTCTACTTTTTTATCTGGGTCTGCTTGAAAGCCTGTAAGAGTTGTATTTTTTTCCTTACGAAGGATTGATGTGTTATAACACTTTTGTGTATCCATACTTATCAATTGTTGAACCTCTTTATTACCCTGACTGCCTACCCAGGCAAACCAGAGCAGCAGACCATCGGTCCCATCACCCTGCGCTTCGCCATCAACAAACTGGATGCTGAGAAGGAGTTTGTGATTGATTTTGGAGCATCTATCTGCGAGACTGCCGATGATTGCATCTTTGATTTGGACATTATCAAGGACTACAGGGTTCCCATTCCGTTATGCAATTCCAACTTCTCATTCGCCTTACCAGGTAAAATTTTAAAACACATTTATCCTTTGGGCCAATAAGACAGTTTGGTATTTCAACTGTACATGTCACGGGTCATTCGGAATGACCGTATGAACGAGTATGAATGTGCAAGGAAGTTGCATGACAATCACGTGTTAATATGAGCCTTTTTCGCGTAACATCATGTAACATCACGTCACGACTTTATCTCGAATTTAACATTTGGCCTTGACTACGTCATCGAGATACCTACTTGGCTTATTCAAATGTGACCCGCTCTGGCAAAACCCGACGCTTCTCGGCATTTCCAATTACGCGGTACGGTCCCGCAAAGAAAAAAATTGCATCCGGGGCCTAATTGAAAATTTAGCAGAATTGAATTCGGGAAATATTCTAGATTCGTTATAAATAAAAATCTCTATTGAAATTCATCTTAACAGTTGATTTTAATTGATTTTAAAAACATGACTACATCCCTAGTTTTCCACTCGGACGGGCTGAAACAAAGAAAACACGGGGAAATGTGCTGTTTTTCTTGCCTCGTTTGCTGATAATTTTCTGTGTTGATCCCCTAAGCTTTTGGTATGAAATTAAACGTCAGAGCTTGCTTGTTCCATATAAGGTAATTGTGGGCCTGGTCTGTCGTCACTACCCAATGAAAACTGTCATTAAACATGCCAATCATTTCCCACCTTCCCGTTGTCCAGTGAGTAAACAACTCGGTTGCTAACACGTCATGCCAATTGAACGATTTGATTGGTCCGTAGGCATGGCGTACGTGACGTGGCAGGTCGAGTTTGCTTCCGGGTTGTTCGTGTCTGACAAAACCGCGATTTCGACTCCTCGTGTGTGTGTTGTTAGTATTGTTTTTAACAATAATTATTCATCTAAAATCACTGAAATTTACTTAAAAGTATGTCGGACAAGCATACACATGTCGATGAACGAATTATAGCAGCAATGCTGGATGATGTAACTGCCTGCGGAATGGAAATAAATGGCGTGGAGAATGTTTTTGCTGACTACTTCACCGTTCCACCCATGGTGTAAACAGTGACACGGACAGCGATGCCGATAGGAGAGTGTTGCTGTTGGTAATGGTATGTACAAACGGAGCATACAAACATGGCACAAACTAGTACTTGTAGCTATTTATTTATGTGATTTCTCTGTGATGTAATACTAGCCCTAAGTTTACAAATAGCGTATCAATCATTATAAAACAATTAATACAACTCAAGAAAAAAGAACGAATTATTTTGTGTAGAGACTAGAGTGCTGCATTCTTTTCGTGAAAAAACCTTTGTATTTTTACCGCGGACTCGATTATTAATTTTAATATCAGGAATGGGGGTTGTCTGTGTTTTGTTTATGAGGTTTTGCTTAAAATTCAAATTCCACACAGTTTTAATTTCTTCCCACTATTTATTGTTCAGGCTTTGATGACGGTGATCATCAGACGAGGATGCTGCTGGACCTTCGTCACTGCCAATCTTGTCATCGGATAAAGATGAGTCGTCCTCTGAACATGGAGATGCAGAAGAGGAGCCAATGTCTCTCAGAAGTCATCGTTGTTGCCGCTGCTGTTCTGGCAAGAACACTTGATGATCTTGAGCCACTCGATGATAAGGTCAACAAGTGTAAATGTACACTATTCAATGGCCAGCGCTGAATCGAACAGTTCACCGACGCTAAGCATCTGTCTAAGCACTACAGAAAATGTCCTGGTGTGAAATCGTACCAGTTAATTAACTCATTAATTTAATTAACATGCAGGTATCATTTTTCTTAGGGGTAGGGAAAGCAACATGTTAACTTGATTTGCAGTTTAACATGTCGACTGACATGAAGCTTAGTTGTTGGCTTGTTTGCATAATTATGCATTTCTTAATTGTTGGCTTATTTGCATAATTTGCATATTATACATTTCATAATAATTGTAACGGTATAGTTTTATACTAAGTGATGTATTTTGATAACAGAGAATCGTTATTTCCATATTACAATGGAACAAGTATTTAATTGCAGAGTGGAAGCCTGACATAGTAAGTATAACCACATTCAGAGTCGTTTCCTTTAAAGATATCTAAAAAAATATTTTTTAAATTATGATTTTGCTTATTTGCATATCTTGAAATAAAAACACTCAAATTCAATGAAATTTGTTTCCCTGTTTATGTAAGGTGTTTTAAACGTTTTGTGTGAAGTTTCAAGCTTTAACTCCTTTAGGGTAGTGTCGTTGCTAAGGAGTTAGTGCTAGTGCAACTTTTGTTATAAATTATCAACTGGTTTGTCAAACTTTGAAGACCAATAACTCCATTTAACATTTTCTGACCTGTCATGCTTTAATTGGTTATAACTTTGCCAAATATTATCAGAATTTCGTCAAACATGTTTCAAAAGAAACCTTTTTGTATGCACATTAAGCTGATACTAAAACCTCAAATTTGAATTTTGCCCCGAAGTGTCTGGTTTTGCTGGAGCCGGTCACAAATATGTTGGCTATTTTTATTAGTTGATTAAGTTCATTATACCTGAGACAGTTTTGCTATTGTTAAAGAGCTTGTCATGCAGATGGTCTTAACCAGTTCGCGCCAGAGGACGTATATACACGCAAAGTTTTCCCCAGACACCAGCTCACAGTCCGGAATTTTCCAATTTCAATGCACCCTATAGGAGGGGTTAGGGTTAATATAAATACCTCGGAGTATTTAGCCAGAGATGATCATGATCATGTTCCATGTATTAAATGTTGTTCAAGACAAAGGTGCCAATCGTGTTTGAACAACTACGTGTATAATGATCCTAAATATTACAGCTCACTCTGTGTGACCCACTCTGTAAAAATGAGTGACATGGACCACATGTGGCTAGAAAGTGCATTATTTTTAATTTGAAATAAGTTTGGAGGTATGCCAAATTTTACAAAGCATTAATTGTATGCCAGAATTATTTTCAGATAAAACAAGCTTAATGAAACCAAGTAAACATTTATTCATTTCATACAAAATGTTGAAAACAGCAAAAATAAATGTACTAACTTAAAGATTACTCAGTTAATCATTCAGATTGATTGGAAATAATGATGGTAAAATACGACGAAACTCCAAATTGCATCACGAACCCAGAAATAAGTTGCACAGGGATATGCTTGATTCAATCAGGGGTCCAAACTTGTGACATTTTGGTGTCCTCGTTACAAGTGCAACCATTCCATTTTTTGCATGTAATATTATAACAACTTAATGAAACATTTTGTAGATTGAACAGTGTATTATACATGAAAATGTTTCATTAAGTTGTTGTACTATGACATGCAAAAAACTGAATGGTTGCATGATTAACGGGGGACACCAAAATGTCACAAGTTTGGACCCCTGATTTATAGAATTAACCATATTTAATATGGTAAATCACAATGCGCAGGGGTATTTTGGGTTACTGCAGTTGCATAGCTTTATAATTTTGTAGTTTTGTAGGTTTAACAGAACTACAGTATTTTCCGGCAAAATTCAAGCAAAAAAAACAGTTGTTAGTCATTACAAGTCACTTTACAATTCTGGTATCAAGCCTTGTACAGGTAGCAAACTATTCAAACACTATTTAACAAAAGCATTCCTTATTCACCGTTCATCCCATGTAGCTTGTGATCAGACTTTTGATCAGACTTTTGATCAGACTTTTTTACAACCTGAAAAAGCACTTTCACACGAAAGAAATGTTTTGGTACTATTTTGTCAATTTGTTTAATTACATCCAACGGGTTTTCCAGATCGCATCACAATTACAAGTAAAATGTCCAAATACATCTAGGAAGAATGTGATTACTTTTTCCGCCAACCGCCTCCACATCTGTCAGGGGCACACTTTAGACATCTGAAGTAAATTCACACACCTCCGTCTCTGTGCCTGGCTGACTCTTGAGTGCACTCTATAAAAAAATTATAATTTATTTCTAAGCTTTCTCAATAAATATGGGTAGGAAACAAAATGTATGTGCAGAGTGGTTCTGTACGTACGTAATATCTAAATTTTATCAACAGGAATAAATAAATACATAAATAAAAGCAATTATCATTAATTAGTTTTCTGTTCATTTCGAAAGGCCACAATTCATGCATACATATGATTACTTTACCTGTACAGTTTCAACTCAAATGTAATTGTGAAAAGTATATTTGCAACATTGAGAAGTGGTTTTTCCTTCAATGTTAGGGATATAATTGAATCTGGGTACAGTTGTAGTCAAAAGTTTACACACACCGCAGTTTTACAAAACAATTCCCAGGTAATCCCAAAGCTGTGCACCAAATCCAAATGATTATACATGCATGAGGAAGGACTTTTGAAACATGATTTTATTGATATGCTGATAATTTACAATAGAAAAATTGCAAGAAACAGACCAACTCTTGGAACAAGTCCATAATTTCCAAGTACATTTTTTATGTAAACTTTAGACTAAATGTAAACTCTTTTATTATACACAAATAAACCTAAAGATACTGACAATTTTGGAAACTGCCAACATGGGGCAAGATAGCTCAGTTGGTAGAGCGTTGGTCCGGTATTCCAGAAAGCGCAGGTTCAAGTCCCGCCTTGCCGATTTCTTTGTTCACTTTGAAATTTACTCTTTTATTTGTTGGACTTATTAAGTGTGTGATATTGCAATATTTGAAGATGGTCACTACATCAGTGTTTTGTGTTTTTGCAAAGTTGTCTTGTACATAAGGCTATAGCTCCGTCTATACTAACTATCATTGTTTAGGTGGAGATACTCTGAGAGATTTTGTGACTCAAGTTGGCAAGAGTGCTGGTCAGCAAGCCATCAACATCCTGCTGGAGTACATTGGGCTCAGGATTAAGATTAATGATGGAGGGTGTGACACAACTGCACTGATTGGACCAGATGAAGAAGGTAAGGTCTAGATTAAAACACAGCGTTTGTTTTGCGTTAGATAATGCTGGTACTTTCACAAATGTGTTCCCTGGTTACATTGCATTTAATTTACAGGGTGTATTTCTTCTCCAAAGCGCCCCTTAATGAAACACACGAACTGCCTAACACAGGGCTATAGTCAGGCAGATTGGTGCATAATATAATTGAATTGTTCACTTAAAAAAACACCATGAAATTTAGCACACAGTCAGAGTATCTCATGAAAAAAGATCATTGGCTATCAGGCCATCACGGATTTGACCTTTAAAAAAAATAGGATGATAACGAGCAATGGCAACTATTTTGAAAATTAAAAAATTGCTTAGTAGCCGTTTTGGCATTTCCGCTGAAACAGCTCCTGTTTTCGTTAAGATTTTGTATTTTCCTTTTTTCTTTTTTTCGTTTTCAGACTTTACCCCTATAGGGTTTGTACACATTTTTCTTCCACCAATACAATTTGGCACTTTTGTAAAACCGATCGACTTCAGACTAGAGGAAATTTGTGACAATGATGTAATCGGGTGTCATGTGACGTAACATTACGTGTTTTCAAGAGCTGTATCTCTGAAAGTACAAGTACGAGTATGAGTACTTTGCCAACCGAGTACAAGTACAGGTCTCCGAGTACAAGTACCGGTCTCCGAGTACAAGTACCGGTCTCCGAGTACAAGTACCGGTCTCCGAGTACAAGTACCGGTCTCCGAGTACAAGTACCGGTCTCCGAGTACAAGTACCGGTCTCCGAGTACAAGTACCGGTCTCCGAGTACAAGTACCGGTCTCCGAGTACAAGTACCGGTCTCCGAGTACAAGTACCGGTCTCCGAGTACAAGTACCGGTCTCCGAGTACAAGTACCGGTCTCCGAGTACAAGTACCGGTCTCCGAGTACAAGTACCGGTCTCCGAGTACAAGTACCGGTCTCCGAGTACAAGTACCGGTCTCCGAGTACAAGTACCGGTCTCCGAGTACAAGTACCGGTCTCCGAGTACAAGTACCGGTCTCCGAGTACAAGTACCGGTCTCCGAGTACAAGTACCGGTCTCCGAGTACAAGTACCGGTCTCCGAGTACAAGTACCGGTCTCCGAGTACAAGTACAAGTACTTGTGCTTGTACTTGTACGAGTACTGACCTTTCTGAAATGTAAAACGTACAGACAGCGCTGTGACGTTTTACTCTGTTTTGCACAAATTCTCGGTGTTCCTTGAATCCAAACTGTACAACAGTTGATACAGACGACATAATTCTCGTGGTGCCATCAATCTAAAGCTGGCCGTAATCTAGGCCCGATTTCAACTGCAGCCTTGAACTCTAGGTCATTTTCCAAATCTCAGCTTTGTCTCCATTTTGGCTTCGTTTAATGCAGTTTAGCAATGGTGATGGAGCATAAGATGGGTTTTGGAAAACGGCCCTAGCAGGTTTGCAATAGGATGGACTCGGATACGGACCGAAGCATGCAGGGCTTTTGAAAAGGCCCCATCGTGCCTTGTTTAAACCGACTAATGTAGTCAAACGAATGTTTGGAGGCACACGTTGGCGTTTCACGTTAACAGCGCGGCCAATACATTGTGCGCACAGTTTACGGCAGATGGGTCATTGTGCGCGCATACGGCTAATAGGTCATTGTACGTAATTGGCCCAGGCACAGTCAGACCAGTATACAGATCCGCTCACATACGCGCAGAGGCGTTAACATTTTGAAAGTATCGATAAAATAAAATAAGGCCGTGGTAAGTCAAGTTATACAAATTGTTTTTAATCGAGTATTGCTATTCAAGTGCGAGTACCTTGAAGATCGAGTACAATTTTGACGTGTCTAGTACGAGTACATTGACTGTACGAGTACATGAGTTCGAGTACGTGAATTTTCGCATACGGGTACGAGTACTCCAAAAAAAGTACTCGAGTAGTACTCGAGTACGAGTACTACAATACTGGTTAAAACTTATTTTTCTATGAATTACTCAGTTTCTGCACCTTTTATGCCATATCTCATTAACGGAACATGCTAAATACAAAATTCCTTTTGCAGATTTGTTTAGTCATAGATATTTACACAGAATAGTGTAAATTGTGTGACATCATGATGACGTCATAAAAAATGGCAGTTTTAAAAACACATAGAAGGGTAGGTTCCATTGTCATGAAACTTGGTGGGCACCAAGATATTGGCACTAGTATGTAAAATCCGAAGTGACGTCATTATGACATAAACGTTAAATTTTTGTATGGTTTATGGCATTTATCTGACTTTATTCTACTCATAAAATCTCACACTTTCTTTGATCAGATTGACAAGAAAACATACAAAACATTTCATTACAGCCCAAATAGCTAGTGTTTGTCCACAAACAGCTCTAGTTCTACCTGTATTTCTTCAAAGAACAAATCTGCAATGTGCATACACTATGATTGTGTGCTAAATTCTATGCTCTTATCATTTGATTAAACAACTTTTCACCAATCTGCCTGACTACGAGATAGCTGAGTGGGTAGAGCACTGGAATGGCAATCTGGAAGTTGCTTAATTTGTTTACCAAATCAATAAAAATGCATCAAGTCACTTTTCACTTTGTGGTATATTTGAAAATGTGACAATGGGTGAGCTGTCATAAGAAAACGTAACACATGTATGTATTGAACAAAATCAAAAGAATTTAAACGATAATATTTCAGCATTTAGCAAGACCTTGTTTAAAGGCAAAACGACAGAGGAATAAGAATCAAACATGTAAATAGTAAATTATTAATAAATTTATAAAATCATACAAATCGATTTATTATGAAAACCATTCAGATTTTGTTAAAAAATAATTAAGAATTTTTGTTTCTTTTCTAATATCCGTGTTTGGCACAGTCAACATTCTGCTTACTCTGACTTGTGCTTTCCAACTTTTTATTTTTATTTGTATGTTTTAATTTTCATCCAGTTTGCATGAATGCAACCCTACCCTCACTGCCCAGTGGAGTGACCTGTGAGTTTGCACACCGCTGCCTGGGCATGCGATGCTGCACTGAGCTGGATCTAGAAATCACGGTGTTATCAGTCAACATGTGGATGATTCTGGACCCCTGCGAGTTCACGCTGTCCTTTGGATTGGGAACGTGGTCCATGAACTTCACTATATTTGACTACCACTGGGGTGAGTGTGTCATAATAAAGTGATACATTCGCAGAATATTTTGCTGATTGGTTGTCTTTTATTCAAGAAGATTACGTTTCTTCAAATCGTCACCATTTTAACAAAGTGACGAATCTGTCCAAAACCAGGTTTTAAGCAATCTGAGATTTGTTGGATATTCAAGGTTTTATGTTATCCTTTGCATAATTAACAAATTTTTAGCCAGACAATTATATTGTTTATTAATTACGCTAATTACACAGTAATTAAAGTGCGACACACTCATTTAAATGTTTTTTTATGAAGTGACGATTCTCTATTCATCACTTGCTCTTATTGGTTTAACATGTGTGCTATATTTAGATTTATGTACATAATGTGTTTTTGATAAATCTGTTTTCTAAAATTAATATGTTTCATATACGCGCATTCTGACAAAATTAACACAAAATAGTAATTATTATCTCCTATTATTAAACATGAATTAATGAAAACAGAGAATTGGTTTGGGTTATTTAACTACTGGGCTATTGCATCAGATTTTCAATTCTGGGGGTTGAAATAAATGCGATTTGAAAAATTGCTCAACTTTAAACACAATTTTCTCAAAACTAGGTCTTGCAGCTGTGTGCACAGATGGGTCACTTAAAACGTTGACGAAATTTTGACCGAATCGTTGTACTGTACCTCATACATATTCATGATCGAGAGCCACATTCTTACTGGTCCATTCACCATCACGTGCCATCCGCTATTTTTGCTGTTTGCCAAGCGCGTACCGAGTGTTCATGCTCATGTATAGTAGACTAGCACATGGCTAAACCCGTGTGCTAGTTTACTACGCATGCGCTTTACGATGCAATCGTGGAACTAGCACACGGACGTAGTACGCACGCGCCAACATTGACCAAGCTGTGCGCGACACAAAAAGATGGCAGCACAAGTAAAATGTAATCAGTGTTTTTCCGAGCTCCTGACAATAAACTCGTATAAGGTATAGGAAAACAAATATAACATGGTCTATTTCGGGTGGGTAGTCGATATTAATTTCCCTCGCTATTGGAAGTTGACAAACTATAGTTCCCTCAGCTTCGCAAACTAGTTTGTCAACTTCCAATTTCTCGGGGAGCTAATATCGACTACCCACGCTAAAACATGTTATATTTTCTACAACATTTATCCCTGAACAGGATGTGGATGTAGAACACAGAGAGAACCAGAACCCCAACCCAACCCAACCCCAGAATTTACAGTTAAAAGCATGATCATTTTCTTTTCATGCATTTTGTTTGTATTCAATTTAAACATCCCTCACAATAAAACAAAATCCACTGTTCAAAACTTATCCTGTTTTAGCTTGAGCTCAAGCGCTTTCCACACCTCACTAATTTAATGTTCAACCTTGTGTTTAAAAATCAGTTTTGGGTTTGACGCGGGGATAGTGCAGGTTGAACATTATGAAGTGTGAAACGCCACATGTTCTGAATCCTGCGTTAACCCTGAATTTGTGTCAAAACAGCTTTACACTTTAAAAAAAAATGGTAAAAAAAAACATGCACAAAAGCACAAAATGCACAAGTCAGTTCAGAAGCATCAAGAGGAACAATAACAAAGAAAGATTATTTAGGAAGTTTATTATATAATGACTTGTGATTTACTTGTGGTGACTTGTGACTGACTCAATTACTCCCAATGTACATTTGTACATTTCCCAATGTACAGTGAGCAGGATGTTTTATTATTCTAATCATGTCATTTGAAATAATTTTTTTAACCCAGGTACCCAGGAAGAGTTGAAGATCGGCAAAGCCCTGACCCTGATCTACACCATTGACAAGCTGACTGAGGACAAGGAGTTTGAATTGGACCTAGCGCTGTCCCTGTGCCTGCCCGACTCAGACTGTGACACACCCTCCATTGACCTCCTTAAGAAAACCAGAGTCCCCATACCACTCTGCAACGAGAACGCCACATTCTCACTTCCTGGTAAATTTTTGCCCCCCCCCCACCACAAAATTCTTCTATTTAAAAAAGTAGTTGATGTATTTTTTCAGTTCCTTGTCAAAAACCGACATTCTTTAGAATTTTCTGACAGTCCTTTCTTGAGTATTTTCAAATCAGTATAATGCAGATTTGTAGGACTATTTGTGGGACTAGCCAAAGTTTCGTGACGGCCTGGCCGTTGAAAAGCCGGGCCAGGCTTAGGCTTGGCCCGGGCCATCGTGTTTTTTTAAATCCCTGGTTTTGAACATTAGACTCTCCACTTAAGCTTCTTTACGGTCCTAGGTCGTATGAAGCAAAAATGAGACAGAGAGGACTCCCCCCCCCCCCTCCCCCCCCCTCCCCCCCCCCCCCCCACTCCCTCCCCCCTCCCCCTCCCTCCCTCCTCCCCTCCCCCTCCCCCCTCCCCCCTCCCCCCTCCCCCCTCCCCCCTCCCCCCTCCCCCTCCCCCCTCCCCCTCCCCCTCCCTCCTCCCCCCTCCTCCTTTGTGGTGGTCATTGTGCTGGCGGAATGTTGTGGAACGAAATACAACCGGGGAACGAAATACAACCTGTTGAAAAATAAATACAACCTGGGGAAAGAAATTGCGATCTCAAACCATCACTAAAGTCAAGTTCTCGTTCTGTTTAGAAAGTCGACAGCTAGAATGAACCAGCTACTATTTCAGGCCCGTTTTTGTGTGTGAACATGCATGCGTCATAAACATTACATTTGTACTTAAAATAGAACACCACATTTACCATTTTTTTGTTTAAAGCTGTCTTCAACGACATTCAAGGGTTTTTGTGTATCTGTAACGAACAAGAGAATTCATGTTGAAACATGTCGTCTGATTCTCGCTGCGATATAGTTCAGTGTGGTCATTCAGCAGCATACTCAAAGAACTTATTGTGCTAATTGATTGTGCACTGAATTGAACTGAACAATAGCCACTTACCAGTCTGAAGTGTGAGGGACCCAGCCAGGCCTTCTCCAGGCCGGGCTTTATTGATTGGTAGTAGCTCTATTAGTAGCTCTAATAGGTGAGTGCTGACAAAAAAGCAATTTAAGGCCTGGGCCTGGGCTCGGGCTTGGCCTGGGTTCAGCCTGGGCTCGGCCTGGGCCCGGCCTGGCCTGGGCTCGGCCTGGGCCCGGCCTGGGCCCGGCCTGGGCCCGGCCTGGGCTCGGCCTGGGCTCGGCCTGGGCTCGGCCTGGGCTCGGCCTGGGCCTGGCCTGGGCCTGGCCTGGCTTTTCAAAACGTATTCACAAAACGACTTAAGTCCCAAAAAAATAAGCACCCCACTTAAATACCCGACTTAGACAAATCTGAATGACTTAGCGGTATTCACAAAACATTTTTGCTAAGTACCCCACTTATTTTTTAGTCTTAAATCTAAGTGTGGTCTGACTAGTCTTAACTCGTTTAAGCGGGGCGCTTAGGTGTCATGGCGGCTTTTTTCTGTCCTTTGGTTTGTGCATTTTGGGCACAAAATTTGATATTCTATAGGGCTATGGGAAATCTTGACAGTATCGAATTATTGTAAAAGGAAGCCAATTTGAAGTTAATGTGTGACAGCTCTAGAATTGTAGTTCGTTGACATTCTAACGAATTTTTTCGATCGATTTGTTAAATTTTAGGCGGGCGGAATGATTGCGATTGGTGACATGTTACGTTAACGTTAACCAATGACATGCAATACACGTGACTGCCGACTATAAAATGCAAAAGAACTAGCCTATCTTACCTTCCAGCATGTTTGAAAGAATGCGGATAAATCACCATCACAATTTGTTTCACACTCGAGAGTAAATAAAATGAACATTTCACTACGATTCTGTGTTAAAACATCTAAAACGTACATGACGAACTCGTTTAACGCGCGCGTGACGCAGACTATTTTGGTGCACTAACTTGGGCTTGAAAACTGCGTCGCTGGCTGCGTGCGTGTGCACGCGCGCATGGTAAACCGCGCAGATAGATTAAATTTTCGTTGCGTAGGAACGTTTATGACAAATGTTTTGCGCATGAGCAACAGTGACTGCTTTAAACACTTAAGTTAAGTGGAGCACTAAGATAAGTGGGTTGCTTATATCTTTTGTGAATACCAAATTAAGCGGGGCACTTAAGTTAGCAGGGTGCTTAGATTTAGGTATGACTTAAGTATTCTCCTAAGTTTAAGTTTTGTGAATACGGCCCCAGGCCGTCCCGGAACTTTGGCTACGCTGTCTAAAAGGTCAACACTTTGAATGAAGTTTGTATTGACCTAGCACTTTAATTTATGGTTGCCACATGCCCTCCTGTAACCCAGGGTCCGTATTCACAAAACGACTTAAGTCCCAAAAAAATAAGCACCCCACTTAAATACCCGACTTAGACAAATCTGAATGACTTAGCGGTATTCACAAAACATTTTTGCTAAGTACCCCACTTATTTTTGAGTCTTAAATCTAAGTGTGGTCTGACTAGTCTTAACTCGTTTAAGCGGGGCGCTTAGGTGTCATGGCGGCTTTTTTCTGTCCTTCGGTTTGTGCATTTTGGGCACAAAATTTGATATTCTAGGGGCTATGGGAAATCTCGACAGTATCGAATTATTGTAAAAGGAAGCCAATTTGAAGTTAATGTGTGACAGCTCTAGAATTGTAGTTCGTTGACATTCTAACGATTTTTTCCGATCGATTTGTTAAATTTTAGGCGGGCGGAATGATTGCGATTGGTGACGTGTTACGTTAACGTTAACCAATGACATGCAATACACGTGACTGCCGACTATAAAATGCAAAAGAACTATCTTACCTTCCAGCATGTTTGAAAGAATGCGGATAAATCACCATCACAATTTGTTTCACACTCGAGAGTAAATAAAATGAACATTTCACTACTATTCTGTGTTAAAACATCTAAAACGTGCATGACGAACTCGTTTAACGCGCGCGTGACGCAGACTATTTTGGTGCACTAACTTGGGCTTGAAAACTGCGTCGCTAGCTGCGTGCGTGTGCACGCGCGCATGGTAAACCGCGCAGATAGATAACATTTTGGTTGCGTAGGAACGTTTATGACGAAAATGATTTGCGCATGAGCAACAGTGACTGCTTTAAACACTTAAGTTAAGTGGAGCACTAAGATAAGTGGGTTGCTTAGATCTTCTGTACTAAATTAAGCGCGGCACTTAAGTTAGCAGGGTGCTTAGATTTAGGTCTGACTTAAGTATTCTCCTAAGTTTAAGTTTTGTGAATACGGCCCCAGGCCCATGAGCTGGGGTACATTTTTAAAGCTGGCCAACCACATTTTTATTCCCTTATTTATGTTTCCTACCAGAAGAGATAATTTTCGGCAATTTTTTTTTATCAGGGGATGGAACTGTCAAAGGTTTCTTGGAGATGGTCGGCCAGAATGCTGCTGAATCGGCAATAGATGCAATTCTGGAACATCTCGGACTGTCTGTAAGTCTTTGCTAATAAATCATAGTTGTAGACTTCAGACACAAATGCTTC
Organism: Crossaster papposus; assembly: GCA_037893245.1. Taxonomy (NCBI): domain Eukaryota; kingdom Metazoa; phylum Echinodermata; class Asteroidea; order Velatida; family Solasteridae; genus Crossaster; species Crossaster papposus. Next base: position 1,062,876 of record JBAIAA010000355.1, on the reverse strand, counting down.
CAAGTCCACCTGACATCTTTTGTTTTAAATTAGCAATAGGTTTCTGTGTTCAGGGTCACTAATTTTACAGTTTTGAAAAAGCTGAAGTGTGGTATTTAGCGGTTTTGGAAGCTAAAAGTTTTTGATTATCGTTTACTCGGTACTGAGAGCTTTCACTTGACATTGTTATATAATTTGTCATGGAAGTGGCAATTAGCGGCTTTCGCCCCTCAAGTCTTCAGTTAACATAGTTGCCACAGATCACAATGTTCAAATTTAATCACTCAAAATGTATTTTAACAGTGAAGTAGATGTAAACAGAAATGTAAACACGGATACCACATGAGATTATATTTGATTAATACTATAAAGCCATCAAAGTATTTGTTTAAATTTTGTTTTAAAAGAAATACATTGATCAAGCACCATGTGTTCGTCCACAAGTCACACAGAATGGCTGGTACAGACGTAAGTAATAACTTTCCACATGAGTTTCATTCCTGTTTTGTCTGAAGGGGCCCTCTGGCACAGAACAATTAATAATAATGTTGGTGCTTTTATAGCACTTTATACCCTTACAATGTAGTGTTTCAAAGCACTCATCAATTCGTCACCGTTTTCACAAAGGGGCGAATTTAATGAAAAATCGTCTATTTATTGATTTTTTTTTTTGGATGAAAACAATTAAATATTGCAATATCTACAACCTGGTGAAGTTATACATAAAAAAAAATCATTAAAATCCCAATCAACCTAATTATCGATTGGGCAAATTGAGCCTCAAGTGCTGTTTTGCATTTTCACAAAGAGGCGAATTAAAAATAGCGTTGACTTCAACGTGTTTATGAAGGGGCGCTTTGGTGCGCGTATTGACTTTAGCGTTTTCACGAAGAGGTGAATTGCGCGAATTTGGCGCGTACTGGCTTTTAGCGTTTTCACGAAGAGGCGAATTGGGGCGCAATGGGAAAATGTATACATTCTGACTCTCACAGCCACGGGCTAATTTGCTAATTTCTATTTTTTTTTTTTCACGAAGAGGCAATTCTATTAATTGATTAATTCAGCAAAACTAATCACCTATTTTTCTTAACGTTTGCTATATTTAAGAAGATTGGAATCTCTTCTTTCCCATGATACCTTAATCTTGTATATTCTATGGATCTTTATGTTTCAAACTGCCAAACGAAAAAAGGACCAACTTTACAAGCGATTTTCTCGAAAGTTTGTTCAGAACGTGTAAGGCTAAATTCGCCTCTTCGTGAAAACGGTGACGAATTACAGTAAACTCCAGCCAAGTCGACATTGTATATAAACTGGGCAAATCGCTCAAGTCGGCCATCTGACAAAAGTCCCGATCGTCTCTTTAATGCATTCTATTTACATTTTTATTTCTAAGTCGGCAGCATGTTCTCTGCCAGGGTTCGAACCCACATATATAACCGTACAGGAGTCAAACACCATAACCACTGGACCACAGTGCTCCACCAAATTAAAGAAAGTTCTCTGTATTTTTTTAGGTTGTTTCCACAACCGAAACAAAATATAGCATTCAAAGATTTACAGTGATTCTTTTATACGAGTTTTGAAATGCTGATGAAAATATTAATTTTATTGATTCTATCGTGTTTTTCTCAGAAGGAGGGAGACTTCCTCCGTATCCTAAAAATAAATTCAGTGCAAAAAGTCATTGGTTCAAAAATACTTGTGTGAGGCATTAAAAAAGTTATTTTATTTTGTTTCATGAAAATAAAAAATAGCAATAATTGTTTCCTGTAAAAACACTTTTATTCTTTAAAATATATGAAATAGAGATCAAAGAAAAAAAATGCAACAAAATATAATGGGATACCACACGTAGAATGTATAACTAACATCTGTAATATAGATAAAAAGATACTGGTTTTCACTTTAAATGAGACATCAAACGTTCAAATCTGACAATGTTCAACAGGTCAAAAGGTCAAATTGACCATGGAACCAAGTTTTTAGATTTTGTTTGGATACTGTGCAGACTTGAAATCAAGTCGTTAGACACTTTTGTCTTTGTCCGTGCAGGCGCCACCGAAATGAACCAGAGCCGAGGGCAGTGGGCATGGCGGCTCAGCGCTGGTTCATTTTGGTGGCAACTTGATTTCAACTTGGTCCTATGGTCAATTTGACCTCTCTTGGAAAATTATTCATAACTCTGTCAAACATTGTCAGATTTGGACGTTTGATGTCTCATTTTAAAGTGGAAACCAGTATCTTTGAAACCATATCTATATTATCGATGTTAGTTATACATTCTACGTGTGGTATTCCGTTATATTTTGTTGCATTCCGTTATATTTTGTTGCATTTGTTTTTATACACCCTGTATTTCACTAAATCTGAATTGTGCCCAGTTCAGCTTCACTCATTTTGCCAGAATGACCCCACATATATATAGAGCCTTTCTGTAACTCTATCGTCAAATGAAATGAACAAACCAAGCCAAACTGACCAGTGGTCAATTTAATGGAGCTACTTTAATAGCACACAAATTTGCTTTATAGCATGAAAATTATTCCTTGGCAAAAACAGGGTTACAAAGCAAATTTCAGGTGACGTGTATTGTTCGTGACTAGTATGCTTTGCATGAAAAGCATGGAGTTTTAGCTGCTAACCTGTTTTTACTGAGCAAGACTTTTTTGTGCTAAGCAAATTTTTGTGCTGAGCAGCTCCATGAAATTTGCCTCAGGTTTTGATGACATTGGCGGTTTAAGCTAAATTACTAATTAGTTGATGGGATTCTTCTGTATGGCTTGTTTTATTTTATTTCCTGCCTTCTAGTTTGCCCCCGAGATGTTAGACTTCCTCGCCTGCCCTCAAACCTGATCTGCACTCTGCCAGAGAAGTGTCTCGGGTTCGATTGCTGTCTGGAGCTTCCCATCCCCGGGATCTCTCCCATCAGCACCCAGGTCTCCTTCATCTTTGATCCTTGTAACTATGAGCTGTCAGTCAGTCTGGGCAGTTGGAGACATAATCTGAATATCTTCTCCTACCAGTGGGGCCAGCTGGAAGAAATCAGCCTTGGAAATCATATCAGTGTGGGAGATCCTATCACTTTGAGGTATTTGTGTCATGTTCAGAATCATTGGTTTCATCATCTGTTTTCTTTAATTCTGTAATTAGGAAGGTCAGGTTGGTGTAGAGGTTCTTTTCTCGCCTTCCACTGCTGTATTACATGTATTTTAACTATTACAGTGGAACACCACTATAACGAATATCACGGGATCCACATATTATGTTTGGTATATCGATCGTTCTGTTTAGCGATTTTCAGCCGCTAGTCCATCACATGCTCATTCTCAAGATGACGCTCATCCTTTTAAATAGTGCCCTCTTGTGGCCTACTTAAGTGCAACCTTCTTTTATTCATCACACCAATTTTTAAAGCAACGGTTGGTTTTTCCCTTCTTTTAATTGGGGAAATAATATCCACCTGTCACTCTTTAACATAACGCAACGGCCATTTGACATTTAATATGGCCTAAATAGTGTTTGATATACTCAGAGGATTTCTAAAAATTTGTTAACATATTTTCAATAACAATGTTTCTTGTATCGAGCATGAAAGTTCGTTTCCAGTCCCATTATTGAATAAAATCACTGGAAGGTACCTTTTTGGAACTTCAATTTACATAGCTCGTATCAGGAGCTTGCACCATCATCGCGGTGTCTTTGGCTTTTTATAGTTTGGTATGTTTAGACACAAAAATCAGGAGCCAAGGATCGTGTTAAATATAGCCGAATGTTTTCAGTATAGCGTCGTTCGGTATAACAGCGTTTTACTGTACAGTATACACAGCATTTGTTTGTCAGTAACACCCACAGTATTCATAGATATCGTTTTTTAGGTAAACAAGTTTTTGTCACTTTGTGTGATCACAAAGCAAAAAAAGTTCTCTAAATTGTTCAGTCATCCAGCCAATTTGATTGATGATGTGTTTTTCCTGTCTCAACATACAGTACTACATTAACCACTCAACTCGTCACCGTTTTCAAGAAGAGGCAAATTTCATGAAAAATTGTCTATTTATCTAAAAAATTATGAAAACGATTAAATATTGCAATTTCTACAACCTGGTGAATTTATACATCCAAAAAATCATTAAAATCCTAATTAACCTAATTAACGAATGGGCGAATTGGTCCTCAAGTGCCCTTTTGCGTTTTCACGAAGAGGCAAATTTGAAATAGCGTTGACTTCAACGTGTTTATGAAGGGGCACTTTGGTGCGCGTAGTGACTTTAGCATTTTCACGAAGAGGCGAATTGGGCGAATTAGGCACGTACTGGCTTTTAGCGTTTTCACGAAGAGACAAATTTGGGGCGCAATGGGGAAATGTATACATTCTGACTCTCACAGCCACGGGCGATTTTGCTAATGTATCGTTTTTTCGTTTTCACGAAGAGGCAATTCTATTAATTGATTAATTCTGCAAAACTAATCACCTATTTTTCTTAACGTTTGCTATATTTAAGAAGATTGAAATCTCTTCTTTCCCATGATACCTTAATCTTGTATATTCTATGGATATTTATGTTTTAAACTGCCAAACGAAAAAAGGACGAACTTTACAGGCGATTTTCCCGAAAGTTTGTTCAAAGGCTCAATTTGCCTCTTCGCGAAAACTTTCTGGGGTCAGCTGGTCAATTCCAATCTGATAAAATGTTACTTATATTCACTGATATGCAATATATGTCAAGAAATCTTCTTTTCTATCCTACCAGTCTGACCATCGACAAGTTAGATGCGCAGGAGTCCTTCCAAATCACTCTGGACATCACCATTTGCATCGACAGTGACTGTACAACCACACCAGTCCTTCAGGATTCCCTGGTCCCTATCCCATTCTGTAATCTCAATGCCTCCTTTGAGTTCCCTGGGGACGGCAGCTTTGCTGGTCTCGCCCGGACACTCGCCGGGAACGTCGGGGAGTTGGCTATCCAGGCTGGTCTCCGAAAACTAGGAATTCAGGTAGGTTACGGAAAGTGGCTCTGTTAAATTTTGTTTACGAAACTCAATTCATACTTTAAGCAAATGCAAACAATGTATATACTTCTATGTTTTGAGCTGGAATTATTTTGGAGATATTGTTTCTAAATAATAATGACAAAATTGAATTTGACCAGCAGTATTATTTTTAATGCACCTTGACATCTTATTTATAAATACCTAAGAGAGTTTACCCATTCCTATTGGTCAAGATCCGATCACATCGGTGGTTTTTAAGCTGCCAGTAAGTTTTTCGTTCTGCATAGGGCTGAAGCGATATACCTAGGTCACGATACGATACGTATCACGATACATGCAAACGATAGGATAAATATCACGATATATTAAAACAACGTTGCATGCTGCAAAAAATCCTGATCCAAGATGATTTTTAAAATATGGTTAAATAAAACAATATAACAAGTGAAGTCCTATCTTCTCTGTCATTTGCCTGACAGCATATACATGTATTTACTTTAGTGTCAGTAAGTAACCTTGGACGTTGTCACTGTCAAGGATTCTCTTGAGGCAGCAGCATGAGCAGGTTTAGTCACCGTGCTGATTGCAATTAGCAAAATTGAAGTTCCCTATTACACATAAAATTCAATAAATAAACAAAATGGTGGGTAAAACGAGCGTCGATTGCACTTAGTTATTTCACAATTCCAAACTCCCAAAGCAGAAACAAAAAAGAAAAAAATGTGCAAACCAGTCCAACAAATAGAAAAATATTGTTAAGCCCTTTTTTGTATCATTGTTTTGTATACCCACAAGTCATTGAAACCGGGGCCGTGCAAGAAATGAACCCACTCCCACTATAATTTGTGACGGGCACGTAATTACGACATGACAGAATTGTCTCATGATGGACACGTACCACTAAGAATTCTCTAACCAATTTGTTTATTCGCATTAAAAGAATTGATACATAGAACGGTGACGATTTTATGGACGGAAACTAACCTGTAACATTATTTGTATGTATAAAAGAAGCAGCAATCAGGTAAGAACTAAGATGACGCCCTCGGGCTCAGTTGACATCTGGGTATATAAGCGACGCATGTGCATTTAAGAGTGACCGCACATCAGCTATTATTAAAGGGCAAAGGGATCCCTTTTTATTTTTGTTTCTATTTATTGACAAAAAAACTAATAGGAATTCACTCATTGAAATCCAAACGCGTGATCCGTTTCGCAACAGACGTACTTGAAATCGGGGTGCCCCATAATAAGTTTTCTTTCTTATTGACTGAACGCCGAGTGGCACGGTGTACCAGTCTTTCGGGTTCGGCTGGGGAATTAAACCATGAGTACAGACTGCATGTACTTTGCATAACGTACGTACGTGCACCGTGCAGCGCTTGGTTCAGGACAATCTGAGTTGTGTGGTCAGCCAGCTGCACATTATTTTTGGCACAGTGCCAGTAATATAAGTACGTAATACTTGAATTCCGGCGCAAATGTATGTATCGTTTTGTATCGTTATTTTTACATTCGTATTGATATATCATATCGTGTCAAAATATCGCGATACGAATATGTATCGTTACATGTGTATATCGTTTCAGCCCTAGTTCTGCACCACATCGTGCAGTATGTGCCAATCTCCATATAAGGACCTTTTTAGCATTACACACTTGAGGCACATACCATAGACAACAAGAGGTTCTTTCACAAAACATTATAAAGTGTTGAACAAAAAAATGGGAATTTTATGAATTTATGACTTATGATTTATGACTCCTTGACCAAAAGGAATGAATGGAAATAACTATGTTTTTGGCTGGTTTTAAACAAGTACATTTAAAGCCAGATTCAGCCTGGTTGCCAATATTGTCCCTCGCCTTTGGCACAGGCAATTGTCCACAACCAGGCACCTAGCTGGTTTTAAATGTTCTTGTTTAAAATCGGCCAATTACATTTATTTCCTTATGCCCTTGTCACACTGGCAAGTCCTGGCATGCTAATATTGGGACTTATTGATACCTTAAGAGGTCTTGAGAGGGACGGGATGGACTTGACTGATCGGCCTACTGCCACGTTTGTTTTGGACATTCACAAAACAAATGTGGAGCTTCCACTTACTGACCAGAAAGGGGTTCGCGATGAGCGTGAACTTGGCGCGAACGTTACTCAAACTGCCTTGTCGTACCGTCTACATGTACTTGCCGGCAGTTGGGGGTATTTGGGTGAGAACTGTATGGATGGGCATGCATCAGGACTGAAGTTAACTGGATTTGAGTGGAGTTGACTAAAGTTGACTGAAATTGACGGAAATAAACACGTGATAAGGACTTTATGATTTCAGTGCAAACAGGTTGGACGTGGTAAGGATGTGACATAGACGGGAAGGATGGGTAGGGATGGGATGGGATGGGACATGGGAACTTGGAGTTTGTCTTGACTCAATCTTATAGAGAACGTTGTAAGGATGTGATAGACTGCCCATGTACTGTGATTTATGCTGAAGGGCTTGCAAGCTACTGGCAACATACATCCTACATCCTAGAAGTTGACCGTCGTCGCATGAATGCCATGCCAGGACGACATTGTGTGAGAGGGGCCTAACTTTTTGTAAAAAGGCACTTCTGTAAAAAGGTGAATGTGAAACATCACCAATATGTGGTGTCTAATGAGTAGAAAACAATTAGAATAAACTAAGGTACATCCCCATCTCAACGACCTTGTACACCATGTAGTTTTAATATGTTGTATTTTACGGAATTTCCCAAAACGGTATGCATTATTTGCCTTTCATATAACGAAAAATAGTTTGTTAACTTTGTTTTGTTAATCTTCATTTTTGACATTCTTTCAGCAATATGTGAATACCCAGCAGTGCGATATGGAGGTACTTGCCCCAAGTGAAAATAGTAAGTTCGGTGTAACTTTTTCCTGAGTAAGATAAGTTTGCGGTAGCAACATGTGGTAAATTGCTGTTGTGAGTTTGTCTGGTTCTGAAAAGAAATGTTAGAAACATTAAATTTCTCTCCGGTTTCTTTCAGAACCACACAAACTCAAACAAGAGCCATGCAAACTTTCAAATCTTGTAATCCAGTAAAGACTAATAATTATAATATTCTCAGGAGAAGCATTCAGTTTATGCTTCCTATAGTGGAAGATTATTCTGCCAGCTTGAATACTTGAAAACCATGAATCCACATGGAGTTTAGTGTCAATAATATCTTCAAAACAAGTAACCTTTTCAACAGTAATTTGGTTGGTTACTTTTTGGATAGGTGCAAGTGGTCTAATTTACATTTATAATACCTCATATTTAAGGAAAATTGTCAGAGGTCACTTGTATCCCAGATAAATATAAATGGTATTGGAAGATTTAATGTTAAAATTCTGCCTCTGTTCACAACAGAATGTCCAATTTTGCGAGTGCCACCCCCAAACAACTTGCTGACCTGCACAGTGGCTGACCGCTGCCTGGGCCTGACATGCTGTGCATCCCTTGACCTGGTCTTCACTCAGCTGTCCACTACCGCTTACGCCATCCTAGACCCCTGTGAATTCCAGCTGTCTGTCGGGCTGGGTTCCTGGTCCAACAACCTGACGCTCTTTGAGTACGACTGGGGAGTGGATAAAGTACTGGATATCAGTGATTCTGTCTACATAGCGTATGTATAACTTTATGCACATGAACATTCTTCTGGCTTGAAGACATTTTATATTAAAGGACATTTTAATAATGACATTCAATCGAAGACGATTTATATTCTCAGTCACTGAGCTTAATTAAACACTAGCTACATAGCATGCATTAATGGTGGTTGCAACCCAGCAAGTCTTTATTTGGTAATTAATATTAACGCACAAGGCCCAACCCAAGTACAGAACCCCTAGTACAGAACCCCTTTTGATGACGCACAATAAACCAAGCAACCAAAGAAGCAACAACCAGCTAGTGTCAAGCTCACTACACCGCCCCAACCAAATTTAACATAAACTGAAAGCTGATAAAATAAGCTTTCATTTGTTGTGTGTCTCAAACACCCTGGAGAGTTGTAGTTTTTCTGAAAATCCGAAGTGGGAGTATTTGTCGTAATGTTTTATTTATGTACATGTATTTCTAATATTTATCCAGGGTATATCCTATTCACCATAATTACAGTGGTCTCCCATAGGGCCCCGACTTAAAAACAATAAAAGTATACATCAACATTTTAGTTAAAAAAGTTAAGTGGGATCTATGGAGGTTTCCTGCAACCTTAAAGATCCAGATTAGTCTAGTGGGATTTCTGAAAAATGTGAATGCTAGGGGCATTTTGGGGTAAAACCAGACTTATTAGCATAATTCAGGTATGCTGAATCCGATAAACCCGGTTCCCAAGTGAAATTTTGAGTTTTTGACCGTCTTATTTGCATAATCAAAATGGCCGCCAATTTGCCAATATCTGACATTTTTATTACTATTTGCTAGACTAACTTTGTAACCAGGCAGGTAAAAATGGCAAATAAAGTGTCTATACCTATGTTGTGAGGGTCAGGGAATGTGATAAATGCATTTTTTAAGTAATTAGTGATAACAATACTCTTAAATATGCAAATTAGCCGTTGCCATTATAGAAATATAATTTTTCTCCAATATCTCTCCAACTATATGAGGAAATACGTCAAATTTAGTGTCTACACCTATGTTTTAAGGGTAAGAGAATGTGATAAATGCATTTTAAATGTAATCAGTGGTAACCCTACTCTTAAATATGCAAATTAGGTTTGCCTGACGTTGGCTAAACAATACAGTTAGCTCAATGTTTAGACCACTATTGTCAGTCCCAGTCTACTGGGAAACGTTGAACCAACATTGCGTTATCAAAGTTTAATGTGTTCATTATCCTGCACAAACATATTGGGCCAAATGTGGCAATAATAGGCTAATCTTGAAAGCCAATCTTAACCAACATTGGTACAACGTAGGTTTTGCTCATTGGAACAACACTTATATATTGGAAACAATGGCAATATCGGCAAAACATTGATTACATGTTGACAAATGGCCCGTACTACAGGGTTGTCCCCGAAAAGAAACCGGAATGCCCTACTGTTAATACCTTCCGACTAAAAAAAATAGTTTATAGACGGGGACTCTTTCTACCTAAAAAATGATACCAAGATCACCTGATTCAGTCCAGTAGTTTTCGTTCTAGCGATTGCAAAAAGGGCTATTTCTCAAAAAAGGGTTAAAGTTACATAACAGCAAAAGCATAATGTAAGTATAATGGTTGTGGTAGTTATTACCGTCACCACAAATCACAGAGAAGATGTCTAGACAACAGTTGACGATTGAAATACTTAAACACAAATGGTCTTCCTGAGATGCTCAGATTGTTAAAAAAAACAACTTTCCAGATGCAAGGCAAGCAAAGGTACGGTGCTGAAAAAAACATGCAAAGCACGGGCATCGTGGAACTAGTTTAAACAGGAATAACAGGAACTCCGGGAGCTAGACCACGCACAGTTCGTTCACACGAATATATTGCTTAATTTCGACCAACAATATTGGTGTGACTTCTACATCTTTTACTCGTTTGTCTCGTTAGCTCCACTTCCATCCTTACAAAATGCAGCTCAGACACGGCCTCATCCCGACAGATTCACAGCGCACCCTCGATTATTGTCATGTAGTTTCTTCAGGACAACAGGAGGTTCATTCTTGTAGTAGATGAAAGCAAGTTTCCTCTGAATGTGGGAAGGTCAACACCAAGAACATCCTAGACTATGCCCAGATAGGACAACCACCACTTGACTTCAATGCAGATGTACCTATGGATGTCAAAGATGCCTTGCACGTTAGGTGTAGTCTCTCCATGGAAGGTGACCTTCTTGGACCAAGATTTCTCCAGGGAAACTTAAATGTGCAGCAATACTACGTATTAATGACTTTGTAATTCCAGAATGTGAGCGATTAGGAGTAGATATAGCCACCCATTGGTGGTTTAAAGATGATGTTCAGTTAACTGTACAAGGCTGGTTAGCGATTGTCTTCAGTATGTTTTCTAAGGTAGAGTGGTTGGCATATGACACCCTACTGAATTCTCACCAAGGTCACCAGGCCAGACACCAATGGACTACTTCTTCTGGGGTTACGTAAAATCCATCGTTTATGTTGTACCGTTTGCAAGAGATCTTAAACACCCTCCAACAACGAGTATAGAAGGCCCTTAAGAATATCCACAGAGAAATGATTGTTCGAGCAATGATGAACATGTACCACAGACCAGAAGTTAGTATTCACGAAGGAGAAGATCATGTCGAGCGACGCATTGGGAGACAGTAGATTGAAAACTTGGCCATAGAACACGATGAAACCTGAAAAATGTTGATACCTGAACAATGTTGATACCTCAACAGTTGCGATTATTTAGCCAATATGTATTTATTTATTTATTTATTAACCCCTTCTAACAGCGGAGGAACTGCCGATTACAGGAATGGGTGTGCCCATTAATTTTAATCTTGAAAATAAAATTCAGTTTCATTGTTTATTTTAAAATTGTATGTTCGGTTGATTTAGGCAGCATAATACAGTACGGTAAATAAGCCGTTGCGCTTCTGCTCACGGCCTGTCCAATTGACCACAATAAATGTAAACACATTTTTAAACAAAACGTTGTGATTATTTAGTCACTTGATATGATGTGCAATTTGATGTTAATTTAGAAATTAACATTTTATTGTTATTAAATTGAACATTTGATTGATTTTTACGCAGCATAAATCCCTTTTAATATTACGCCCAATAAGCCTATTCATTGCCATGGCGCTTCCGTTGACGGCGTATCCAATTGACCACCGACGTGGTTAAAAAAAAGTTCCTTGAATGAAAACTGGACTGAACTGGGTGATCTTTGTATAATTTTTCATCTAGAAAGATTCCCCATCTATTCAAACTATAATTGTTCTAGTCGAAAGGTACGAAAAATAGGTCTTTCTATAGTAACATTGTGCAATGACCGGTACTATATAGTATAGTTAGTAGTGTGTACAAAAATAAACAAAGTGGAAACCAGACTAAATGGAAGTAACTGGGTAAGAACTACTCTGCTACTATGGTGTTTGATGTCCTAGGCAGCTAATTTAGGTCAGTCACGTCTTAGGTGAAGCCATTTTCTCTGGTCTTGGTAAATCTTCGGATCAAAAACTGACCGTATTTTAAGGCTTTTCGTTAAAAACTCTTTGGCATTAAAAGTACAGAGATTCTTTTGTTAGTATTTGTTGATTAAACAGACGTGGTGCATAAATGGATGCATAAATGATCGAATTAATAGAAAAACATATATAACAAATCTACACAAATCTTTTAAATTAACTTTCAAATGTATGTGAAAATATCTGTACCTATAGGCCTAAAGTAGTTGCTGGAAAAAAATGTTGGTGGGAAATGTGGTAATTTGTACAAATTAATTGATATTTAATTACTTTTTAGGGTTATGTACATGTATGTATACCGCAAAATAAAGCATATTTTAGATTTCTTAGCGTTGGAAATATAAGAATTGGGAAGAATCAGAAATTGAATGTTCTAAGGAATTTCACCTTTGAAAAGGTGATTTGTATACCTTAACTCAACCATATTTTGATCCTACTCAAGAGTTGACCTCATCACCCACTTTCAAAACATATACCTCATTTGTCAAATTTACATTTCTAGTTGCAGAGATATTGGACAAACATCTTTTTTCTGTAATGGCGGCGGCACATTTGCATATTTAGGAGTAGGGTTACCACTGATTACTTTTTAAATGCATTTATCATATTCTCTGACTCTCAAAACATAGGTATAGACACTTCATTTGCCGCGTTTACTTGTCCAGTTACAGAGATATTTAAGAAAAACGATTTGTCTGTAATGGCGGCGGCTAATTTGCATATTTAGGAGTAGGGTTACCACTGATTACTTTAAAAATGCATTTATCACAATCTCTGACCTTTAAAACATAGGTATAAACACTTGATTTGCTATTTTCACCTGCCTGGTTACAGAGTTGTTGCAGAAAATGGTTCAAAAAGTGTCTAAACTGGCAATTTGGCGGTTATGCAAATTATGCAAATTAGACAGTTAAAAACTAAAAATTTCGCTTGGGAACCGGGTTTATCGAATTCAGCATACCTGAATTATTCTAAAAAGTCTGGTTCCCAACTTTTACCCAAAAATGCCCCTTGATCCTTATACAAGGCTTTTTTTCAGAAATCCCACTAGACTAGATGGAACAGGGACGTTGACATTCTAGATCACAGATATATGATGCAATCAGCAAAATAATTCGAAAGTCAGGAACTCTAATTTTGAGATATGGGCCGGAATATGTGCTGGGGTAAAATTTTCCTTTATTTTTTGTTTTGGGATAAAAGTAAACAGGAAACTATTGATCTTTCACACAGTGAAAAAAAAGTCGAAATTTAAAAGGGAACAGGTCAAAAAAGTGAATTTTCAACCCTAAGTTCGATCATCACCCAAAATTGCAAAGTTATTGAAAAACGTTCAGAAATGTCTGTATTTGATGCAGTGTTTTTCTTTATGTATTCTTCTATTAACATGCAAAGTTTCATTGCCATACCTTGCACCTGACCAGGGTCAGCCTAAGACCCCTTTTGCTCGATCGCATCACATATTTTTTTAATCTGTATTTCTGCACAGATACAACGTCGACAAGCTGACTGAGCAGAAGGAGTTCCTGATTGACCTGTCAGTCATCCTGTGCATAGACGACACCTGTCGGCCCATCCACCTGCTACGGGCAGCTCACATCCCCATACCATTCTGCAACCCCAATGTCACCTTCACCCTGCCTGGGAATGGCACCATCGGTGACTACCTGGACTACCTGGACAAGCTGGGAGATGAAGTCACGGATACAGCCATAGACTTGGTGCTAGACTATCTCAAGCTCAAGGTAAATGAACAAGCTATAGTAAAGTTGTGTTCCAATTGAACTTTTTTGGTTAACGTGCCGCGACTTTTTTTATAGAATGACGAAATTAAATCCAATGGGAACGCGCAATAGACTAATGTCCCCTGTTAACGTACTGCGACGGTAATGCAAAACTACCAGGACGAAAGTGGTCGCGGAAAGTTAATCTATGCTGCGGTAAGTTATCAAAGACATTGAAAAGATGAGAACAGGCCCTGCGCTGTAGAACTATCATGAATATGCGTAAACTGCTTTGGGTATATAAAAGTCGCGGTATAAAAGTCCAAGTGGGAACGCACGGTAGAATTACACAAAGGAATGTCGCGTTAAGTTTCCGCGAGACCGCGGTAAAAAAAGTCCAATGGGAACACAGCTTATGATTCCGTCATTCAATCACACAAATAATGTCTTCAGTTGTGACCGGCTTTACAAAAAAGGGTATTAAGTCGCGCTGTGCATTATCAATGGACCACTCAAAGTTGAGGAGGTAACAATTTCGTCAAAAAGTAATTTTCATTTGTTGTCATGAATGACATCTTTAGTACCTACATTTTCGGGCTTCATTCACAAAAATGTTGATTTTGATGAATAAATTGGGGGAAAAAACAAACATTATGTGTGCATCGTTCCGTTGTACTACAACATAGCCGGCTATTTCAAAGCCTGTTTTCTCAGTTGTGTAATTTGAACTCCAAGGAAGTAATCAATATGTAAACACGTCATATCTTCAAAATGGGATGGCCTATTGAGCCCTACTATACACCAAATTGAAGCATACGCTGTGGGCTTTCTAACCATGTATATAACTCACTTTCATAATACCCTATTTTTTTGGAGTGGGTCACAATTGGGGCATTTAGATTTGGACTATGGTTAAGGTGCACCATTTGTCAGTTGTGCATTTTTATCATTTGAAGCAGCAAAATGTTCAAAATCTAAAGAAAGGTGCTTGACAAATTACCTGATGAAGTTTCATCTCTGTGCATACTGTACATTCTAAAAAAACAATATTCTAAGATTTCAATTTCATTTCAAAGTGTGACCAGTCACAGTTTTGAATTGCGACCACAATTAGCATTCGGGGTGTGCTCTCATTCAGCCGATAGCAGCTATGTGCACGTGTCATGCACTGAACCAACCACTAATAGTGCACAGGTATGCATCATTCCAACGCTTGTGTGCACCATTCTCAGATTGAAAACCAACTATTCAATGGAAACCAGCTATTGATAGAATCTTTGGAAATTACCATCTTTTATTATTTTCATCAAAATGGTGGCATACCAGAAGGAATAATTTCACAGGAAGTTTTAGTGTCATTATTATCTTTATTTACAACCAGTAAGCTTTCAACAGTATTTTAGTTGGTTACTTTTTGGATAGCAAAAGGTATATTTCAGCTTTAAAGACGAACCCTGCTTAATTACAATGCTATACTACTTTTTATTGTCAGACCTATCTGTCAAGAAAGCCCTGCAGTTTGCCTCCAGCATTGCCAGCTGGGAATGACAGTAAGTCGTGTTACACAGGAAATTTGAAGTCTTTTTAAAGATTTTTTTAATATCCCTTGTTATTCCCTAATCTAATGCCGTTCATTGAAATTATCTAGTTAAGCCCAGTTCCTCAAAAAATTAGTATTTTCACAACTCGTATGTATGGCAAATGTAAAAGAAGTTTGAACTTCAGTATTTGATAAACTAGTGCAGCGCCCATTTAATTTATGCCCGTTCAAAAAGTGCCTGTTCGGAACGGGCAAATTGTTTGGCCTCCGGTAGAATCGCCAATGTGGTGGTATATACATATATATGTGCAGCAGTGCATGGTGGTCTATATCGCCATGTTTACGTGGCCGTATTGAGTGTGGTGCCCGTATACAATCTACATGCAGCAGTGTGTGAAAGTCTATACTGCCACAATTACAGGTCTAGGCCTCCAGTATTACTGCTTTTTGCAGCTTTAGAACCGCTCATCCAAACAAATTACAACTTGTTACTACAGAAGTATTGGGCCCTGAGTAATACACCTGCCGATTTAATTTTAACCTTATACAGTGACCGGTTCCGGAGATAATCAAAATAAAGACAGATAGATAGACAATCAGACACATCTCCAATAGTTCTTTCCTCGCCTTCCACTGCTGTGGCCCAGGATCGATTTCCTGTGAACTGGTTTTCAGTCCCTACCTGATTCCGTGGGTTTTCCCTAAAAAAATATTATGGGGTTTTCCTCCCACCTCTAAAACTGTAATCTCTTTTCATTGTCTTCTCTACAGATATCTTTAGCCTTACAAGCTTACAATGCTCTTGAGAATTCCTTGGTTTCAGTACCAGAAATTATAATACTACTGATAATAAACAGCAAAGTGGTAATTCTGTCATTTAACACAATTACATTCCAGGTTGCCCGGTACAGTTTTCACCCACCCCTCCCCAGTTGTCTTGTCGTATCGGCAGCCATTGCACAAGTCTCCACTGCTGTCTAAATCTGGACATCAAGGTGACTCAGATCAGCTCCAAGGCCTGGTTTATCATTGACCCCTGTGACTATACGCTGTCCGTCGGCCTAGAGTTGTGGTTCTACAATGTCTCGCTGTTTTCTTATGAGTGGGGAGTGATGGAAAGTTTCATGATTGGAGATGCTCTCGATGTAAAGTAAGTTTGTGTATAGCGATAGTAACTGTTGCAGTTTATATCCTATAAAAAGCTAACTAGGGGATCATTAGCTATTACCTCGAAATGTACCCTACCGATTGAGTGACAGAAACCTTACTTAAAATTGTGGAAGATAACACGTCAGATGACTTGAAAACGATGGTTACTGTGCAGGGAATTTTAATAAGCGTAGATTATGGTATTCGATTTGATCTTTGGGAGTGACCCCTCTCAATTTGTGCAATGCACTGCAGTAATGCCATCAATACATAGGGCTATTTAAACAGGGCCACAGTGTCAATGAGAGGGATATAATTATGACTGACAAACAATACCATTGCTGTTGCTCAGCACCATTGTAAAGATGCTTCAGTATTGTGCATGCATTCTGATAAAAATTGGTTTACAAAACAGTATCATGCATGCACACTCCAGTGGTCTGACTGTTTGCAGTTCTGTTGCAGTTATCTCAGTGGCGGATCCGTCATTTTTGGAAGGGGTTGCTAAAAATGAAAACATTAGCGTTTCCTTCTTTGAAGTGATCAAATAACCAGCTGACAGCGGAGGAAATAGTACCCCAACAAGAAGACGTCCCCCAAAAAAGACGTCCACTACAGTGCCTTACAAACATTTAATAGTGTATGGGTTCAAACTGTTATGTGGATTTACCAGAGGTTTTCCATTGACAAGCTTGACACCAGCAAGGAGTACCAAGTGGATCTGGCCTTCTCTCTCCTCATCCATGGCATCACTACAGACTTCCCCATCATGGCTGACCAGAGAATCCCAATACCTCTCTGTAATGCCAACTTTTTTTCTGGTAATGGGCTCAGTTTTGTATGTTGTCTCCAGGTTTTCCATTGACAAGCTTGATGCCAGCAAGGAGTACCGAGTGAATATGGCCTTCTCTCTCCTCATCGATGGCATCACGACAGACTTCCCCATCATGGCTGACCAGAGAATCTCAATACCTCTCTCTAATGCCAACATTCTCCTTGGTAATGGGCTCAGTTTTGTTTGTTGTCTCCAGGTTTTCCATTGACAAGCTTGAAGCCAGCAAGGAGTTCCAAGTGGATCTGGCCTTCTCTCTCCTCATCGATGGCATCACTACAGACTTCCCAATCATGGCCAACCAGAGAATCCCAATACCTCTCTGCAATGCCAACTTCTCTCTGGCCTTGCCTGGGGATGGCTCGGTCAGAGGTTTTTTGGAGGAGCTAGGTGACAATGTGGGACAGGCTGCCATACAGCTGGTCCTGCAAAAGTTGAATCTTGAGGTACGATGTCTTTGTGATTATATTATTGTGTCGCCTTAATAAAGTTTTGAGAGACACTTACCAGTCCTAAATATGACTTTCAGCCATATCGCCGTTAGCCTGTATGTATGTATGTATGTATGTATGTATGTATGTATGTATGTATGTATGTATGTATGTAAAGGTTCCAGGTCAGGTTGGTTTTCCGCACCCTCAAACTGAGCAACACGGATGCGCCACGCTGCTGGCTTTGGGGCAGCATGTATGCTTACACCCCCCTAATGTAAACAAACCTTTCTCAATCAGTTCAATAGTTGTAAGGAGATCCCCATGAACTCTTCTCGACCCTATTTGTGGAGCTGGGTCATTGACATTATACTTTACCTCTTGTGGTAGGTGGTGTTTTTGAGTAAACACAAAATAGCTTTGTGCACAGCCCTATGAGACTTTCTCAGAATTAGCATTTCAAGGGCTTGGCCTTGCTTGACCTCAAATCCAGGCTACTCAGTGACTATACAGTCCTTTTGGAACTTATCAGGGTAGGCATTTCTGGAGTATCAATGTCTGGGGGCTTTTTAATTAAAAAAAAAAAAAAAAAAAAAGCTGCTGCCCTAAAGGCAGCATTCGGAATGACGCAGGGTTAAGAAAAATAGTATAACTTCCACATTCTTTCATGGATTTTGATGAAACTCGGATGCAGTGACCCTTGTTTAGGAAAATAAAATTCTTCATCGGAAAACTGTTGTGTTATGCTAATTGTTAATTCCGTCTTTCGGTACCCTAAAAAAGGAAAGGTAGTTTTTGTATTTTGCTATTTCCTATTATTTTGTAATCACTTAGATGTAATACACTGTACATGTGCTAGCCAGGCATGTGCCATGTTGCTATAGTCGGGTGCTAAGGTGGGTGTGGCCTACTGGATCAGTGTATTACTCCACTATCTGACTTTACTTCACATAACCTTTTTAACCAAGTGCCACAACATGGTTATTCAGCAAAACACAAGTTGATATATTGTTTTCTCAATTAACGAGGCATTCATTTGCTGATCTTTATGCTGTTGTAGGATATTATCACCGGGGAGACTTGTGAGCTACCACCAGTAGTTGCAACAAGTAATTGTAAGTACTGTAATCGTTTCTTGCAGAGTTTCATAAAAGTGAGAACAATACTGACCGTAACAGCATAAGTTATTTTTAAGTGAGCATTTAATTTAGTATAAGCCAGTTCAGTATCTTGATAAAGTAGTCGGAGTCGAAGGTTATTCGGAATAACATTTCTGATGTGATGTCCCATGATGTTATGCGGATGCCAATTTTAATTGTAATAACGGATGCATGCTGTGCCATTGAGGCCAAAAAATATCAGGGAAAACAATTCCGTGCCTGGGCCAGGTCAATGTTAATATAATCCCGGTGCGAACTGGTAAAATACACACAATGATACTCTTCTTCAGATATAAAATTGTATGCTGGTCTTACCGCTGTTTTCTCCTACAATAAGACTGCCCGATGATCTCCCTGCCCTTCCTGGAGAATGTGGTCCAATGCTCCATCGACGATCGCTGCCTCGGCATTCAATGCTGTATCCACCTGGACTTTGTCATCACAGAACTCATGCTGAGCGCAAGGATCCAAGTGGACCCTTGCAACTTCCAACTGTACGTGGCCTTTGAGAACTGGGAGCTGAACATCACCCTCTTCAGTTACGAGTGGGGGAAAGTGGAAACTGAAGAACTGGGAAATTCTATGGAATTAAGGTGAGTCACTTTTTTTCTTCTTTAGATATCGGAAATTTGACAATGATCAAAGACTTTGACCTTTTTACTTGAAAATATTAGAGTTAAAAATGAAAATGGCTGTGCCAAGTACCCGGTTACCCGTAACCCGACCGCTGATTACGAGTACCCATTTCCAATTTATTGATTTTATTACCCGAAACTGCCTCTGAAAATTTTGGCAAGAAAGGCAAGCGCCCTTCGCTATTCATTACTTGCCAAAAAAATGTTAGAAACAAATCTTTAAAACATCTTTTGAGAACATTTACCGACAATTTCCCAATGAATTTTTCAATGCTATTGAATAAAGGTGTGCCACTTTTCAACAAGTGGTTGTTGTTTTTCTTTTGATCATATATTTTTATAGTATAGTATGATTTGTCATTTCATACAAGAGCGTAATCATTTTAGCTGGTATTCAATTAAATACTTAATAATATTTACAGAATTACAATGTAAATGATAAGACATCTGTAAAGCAGGAGGTCTTGGGTTCAATTCCCAACCTGTAAGGGTATAAAGTCTGATACCCACACTAACCCCGGCAAGGTCGGTGGTTGAGTTGTAGGAGGTCTGTATTAATAGTAAGCAGGAGCCATGGGTTCGAATCTCGTCCTAGTAAACATGTCATTTCTTTTCTCACGAGCCCTCTGACAGTAATGAGTATACAGTGTTCAGCAAAGGGCAAAACCCAATAAGCATGTTGAAAACAGAAACTAAATGTAAAAAGCTCCTATGGACAAGCCAGTTTTGTAAATACTATCTGCAATGAGCCATATCTTGAGATTCAATTGAAGGCCAGGTCACACTTAGCCGTCTTAGGATCCCGTCTTTCCACGACCCGAAAGTTACCAACCATTGCCGACCTGATTTTAGTCTGCAGAGGACGGGACCACTTCTGACCTTCTAATGACCATTCCCTTCCTTCCCTGCTCCAATGCAGTTTTATAGCCGTCTATATACGCGATCTATGCTGCCTTGCTAACGACCTTTTTGACTACTCCCAACCAACAACGGACCTATACTAACGTCTATTCCCGCCCTTGCTGACGTCTTTTTTCTACCTGTTTCCGACCTGTTAATGATCTTCAACTCCTACTCCTACTATCTCATTCATTTGATACTCGTTCACCGGTAGGATTGCTTTAGCCGTGTTTGCACTGGACTTTTCTTTGGGAAGGTTTTACTGAGACAATGGTAAAATAAAAAATGGTCAAATGTTACCACTGTTCGCACTTGGACTTTCGACACGGGAAAATTTTACCGAGACCGCAGGAGAAGTATCCGGGCGATGTGCATGCATCAGCGGCGTGCACTTAAACAATGCAAAGAGCGCATGCGCGGTGTCTTGTGTAGCATGAAATCGCACTAGGGGGCTGGATGTACGTTTTCCTAAGCCTCTTTTACCGACTCGCGCTGTTCGCACTGGACCTATCATCTCGGGTAAAGTTACCTGGGAAGTTTTCCCGGGCAGCAGTTGGCCGGTAAAAGTAACCACTGGACTCGGGAAAAGTAACGGAGAGGAAACGTCCTAGGCTGTCCGCACTGGACTTAAAATGGGAAAAGTACCCAGGTGAAAATTCCAGTTGAAACCAGTTGAACTGGACCAGTTGGGACCAGTTAAAACCAGTCGAACTGGTCTCAACTGGTCCAGTTCAACTGGGAATTGGTGACTGGTATTGAACTGGTTTAACTGGTATT
Organism: Crossaster papposus; assembly: GCA_037893245.1. Classification (NCBI taxonomy): domain Eukaryota; kingdom Metazoa; phylum Echinodermata; class Asteroidea; order Velatida; family Solasteridae; genus Crossaster; species Crossaster papposus. The sequence goes on along the minus strand of JBAIAA010000355.1, from coordinate 1,041,572 downwards.
GAACTGGTTTAACTGGTATTGAACTGGTTTAACTGGTATTGAACTGGTTTAACTGGTATTGAACTGGTTTAACTGGTATTGAACTGGTTTAACTGGCTTAACTGGTTTTGAAACCAAAAAACTTCAATGAACGTTCTGATAACTGCGTGGAATTCCGTAATGAAATAATACCAATGGAATTTACTTATTAAACATTACTATAGGGGAAGTAGGTATACATACAATAATAACCTACTCTTATATATTACCTACTACATGTAAATACATACTACACACTTAGCCATCGCCGTTAGTTAGTTTTATACTACACTTTTTTGTCCACGACATAGTCACAGCTAGTTTTTATGAATAATGTCAAAATTTGAATACGAATGGAATGTAATGGGAATTTTTAACTATGTTTGCACAAAAATATAAATTCAATCATGGAATCGTTTGAATAATTACATATAATGTCACAAAAGTGCATTTTTGGACAAAATACCACAATTTAACATCGACTATTGCAACTGGTTTTGCAACTGGTTTTTCAACTGGTTTTCGCAACTGCATGGTTTTTGCAACTGGTTTTTGCAACTGGTTTTTGCAACTGGTTTTTGCAACTGGTTTTTGCAACTGGTTTTTGCAACTGGTTTTTGCAACTGGTTTTTGCAACTGGTTTTTGCAACTGGTTTTTGCAACTGGTTTTTGCAACTGGTTTTTGCAACTGGTTTTTGCAACTGGTTTTTGCAACTGGTTTTTGCAACTGGTTTTTGCAACTGGTTTTTGCAACTGGTTTTTGCAACTGGTTTTTGCAACTGGTTTTTGCAACTGGTTTTTGCAACTGGTTTTTGCAACTGGTTTTTGCAACTGGTTTTTGCAACTGGTTTTTGCAACTGGTTTTTGCAACTGGTTTTTGCAACTGATGGTTTTTGCAACTGATGGTTTTTGGGCAACTGCATGTTTTGGCGCAACTGGTTTTGGCGCAACTGGTTTTGGCGCAACTGGTTTTGGCGCAACTGGTTTTGGCGCAACTGGTTTTGGCGCAACTGGTTTTGGCGCAACTGGTTTTGGCGCAACTGGTTTTGGCGCAACTGGTTTTGGCGCAACTGGTTTTGGCGCAACTGGTTTTGGCGCAACTGGTTTTGGCGCAACTGGTTTTGGCGCAACTGGTTTTGGCGCAACTGGTTTTGGCGCAACTGGTTTTGGCGCAACTGGTTTTGGCGCAACTGGTTTTGGCGCAACTGGTTTTGGCGCAACTGGTTTTGGCGCAACTGGTTTTGGCGCAACTGGTTTTGGCGCAACTGGTTTTGGCGCAACTGGTTTTGGCGCAACTGGTTTTGGCGCAACTGGTTCTTGCAACTGGTTCTTGCAACTGGTTCTTGCAACTGGTTCTTGCAACTGGTTCTTGCAACTGGTTCTTGCAACTGGTTCTTGCAACTGGTTCTTGCAACTGGTTCGAATCTTGCAACTGATTTTTGCAACTGGTATTGCGGAAGTCGAGGGGGGTGTTGGTTCTTGGCAATAGGTATTTTTAATAAATAAAGTTGGGGAAAATGTGCTGTCTGTTGATTTTGTTGGGGATGTAATTAGACTTTTAAAGAATGTTTTATTTGGTTCCTGTTCACTTGACCAGTTGGTACATGTAACTGGTTTCAACAATTGGTTTCAACTGGTTATTGTTAATAAAAAAGACCAGTTCAGGGTACGTAACTGGTTCCTTCAACTGGTTTGAACTGTTTCCTGTTGTCGGCACAAGAATGACCAGTTGGTAACTGGTTCCTTCAACTGGTTTGTACTGTTTCCTATTTTCACCACAAGAATGACCAGTTGGTAACTGGTTCATTCAACTGGTTTAAACTGTTTCCTATTGTCGCCACAAGATTGACCAGTAAATGTTCCTACAACTGGTTTCAACTGGTTCCTATTGTCGCCACACAAATTATACCAGTTGGTAACTGGTTCTTTAACTGCTTACAACTGGTTTCAACTGGTTTTTGTTAAATCTGATTGAGCTACCAGTTGATGCCAGTTGATTCCATCACGTACCAGTTGGATACCAGTTAATTCCAGTTCAAAACAGTTGAAACCAGTTGAAAGTTTAACTGGTTTCAACTGGAATTTTCACCTGGGTACCCATCGTCTCGGTAAGTTTTATCAAAAAAAGTCCAGTGCGAACAGGGCTATAGTCTGTTTGCTGACACTCTTAATCGCATTTTCGTTAAGAATATCAAGTGGGAACCAGATACTCAAATTGAAGTCAGATAAGATGGCGCCAATATTAATTGAACCCACTACTTGTGCACGGAGCCCATAAACACAAATTATCTGGAATTGTAGTATGTGGGTTTACAATCACCCAAAAATTTGGGTTGACTTTTTTATTAACCACCCTGTATAGAAGTTTGGTATCTTGTTCTTTATTGGCAGTTATGCCATTGACAAGCTTACAGACTATAGGAAAGTCTTCTCTGTGACGCTGAACCTGATGTTGTGCATTGATGACACCTGCACCATGACCCCAGTACTAGACCACGTCTGGGTGCCTATACCCCTGTGCAACACAAATCTCACCTCATTTACCTTGCCTGGTGATGGCACTGTGGAGGGATTCATACGAGAGCTAGGCGGCCGCATCGGAAACTCGGCCATTGACCTGGTGCTGGAGAAATTTGGCTTAAGTGTGAGTGAAGTCAACAATATTTTAACTAATCTTTGAATTTTGCTAATTATGTCTAAACCTATGTCTTTATAATATCTAGATTATTTTCACATTTACAGAATATTTGTGGATATCATAATATAAGCAAGGAAGTAGTGTATAGGGTATGAATAAAATGAAAGTCGGACAAATTATGTTGTACACAACTAACGCCAAGTGCAATCTTATGCTTTCTAGGCTTTTGAACATTTACTCCCAGGTTGTGGTTTTCAACAACAAAATTGAATTTTGAAATGTATAAGCACACAATCAACAGAAAATTGAGCACATAATAACAATTTGCTTCAGTGTGATAGAAATTTGCCATAACATTTGTTATAAACTTAGTATTGGTAAACAATTTAAACTAGTAGTATACCTTTTTGAAGCTATACAAAAAGTAACCAACCCCAAAACTCCCTGTTAAATTATTTCTTCTGGCATGCTGTAATTTTGAAAAAAATAACAAAAGAATGTCATTTCCAAAGATGCATCTTATCTGTGAATGGTATGTGCAAGCATTTGAACGATGCACACGCGTGTGTGAGCACTATTATCGGGGACCATTAAATTTGATATGCGTACGGGATACTTATGCAGCTTGAAAAAAATTGGCCTAAATTAAACCACCATTTTTTTCAGTCGTACATTGCACATTTCAACATTTTGATATGAGAAGTAAATTGCCGATAGTGTACCAGATGAAATAACAAAAATGCAAAATGTTGATTGAATAGGCGACTTTTTCGAGTCGCATGTATCCTGTACGCGTATCAAATCTAATGGTCTTTTATGATTGGTTCACTGCGTGACGTACGCGTAGATGCATTTGACTGAAGGAGAATACACCTCAAATGCTAATTGTGATTGCAATTTATCGTCAAATTTTGAAATGAAATCGAAAACTTAGAATATTGTTTTCTCAGAACATACAGCATTTATAGAGCTAAAAGTTCATCAGGTTATTTGTCAAGCACCTTTATATTTATTATATTTTTATATATTTTGCTGCTTCAAACAATACAAATACACAACTGACAAATAGTATACGATCCCTTTAAACAGGAATATCTCCACACTGGTCAGTGTGACATGGGAACACCAGGGACACTGAGAAGTAGTAAGTTGATACAGGGTGGCTCAAAAACATTGGACAAGCATATTTCAATGGACAACCATACTTACTTGCACTACCCCAAAGCCAAAACTACCTTTATTCAATGGATGGAAAATCATTCGAGAAGAAAAATGATACCAAGATTTGGGCTAGTAGTTTTATCTCCAGACCCTAATTTGTGAAGTGAAGTCGGTGGCAAATAACTAAACTGTGTCATGTTAAAATCGCAGGCATGGTTTGGTTATTTCTCGGTGCGAAAGGACCCCCGACTGTGCTTCACAAAACAGTGTCTGGAGCTAAAACTATAATCAAGATATCTTGGTATCATTTTTGTTCTAGAAAGATTTTCCATCCATTGGTATATGTGGTTTTGGCCTCGGGGTAGTGAAATTATGTTTGTCCGTTTTTTATGGGCCCCCCTGTATATTGTAGAAAAAATTTGTATAGGTTAGTAGTTGGAACACAAAACTTGGTAGGGTTTTATGTTAAAATATGTTGCTGCTTACCATTTTCTTAGTTAGTTTTTTCTACTTCCAGAACTGTAAGGTTTTTACAAACCTTACAGATATTCCAATTGAAATCTGCCGCAGCGCAGAACATTTTAGTCAAATTTGATTGTGCAATACATGTATAACTCGGCTTGTGATAAAATTGCCGGGCGCAATATTTTATATGTATGCAGGATTTGTTATGGGGGGGGGGGGGGGGGGGGGGGTGTGTGAATTTGTACTGATGGGACCAAAAATGCCTTGGGAAACTATATAACGTTGGTTTCGCGCCCTTTCAGGTAGGCTATAAATTGTGTACATGATTAGATCTGAAAGATACGAAAGCGATTCTACATTCTACAATTTATCTACAATTTATCTACAATTTATCTACTTCAAAATACAATTATTTACCCCGGAAAATTTGGACCTTTTGGTAATTTATTTTTGGGGGGCACTATATTGGTCCAGATAGGCACAAACAAGGTTGGTTCAATTGCCTCAAATGTCATACGAAATGTAAAAATTTACAAGAATTTTACTCACCGACATTCACAACAAATTCACTTGGCCATCTTGTCATCGCTTGTTGTCGACCGAGGGCGTGTTGACAATCTTCTGTGCGCGTAGTCCAAGACATTGCCAAATATATTGCCAAATATCACCGTGAGCATTATTCCCCTCATTTGATACCGACCACCTCCTAGGATGATGGCCTACTGATGATTCTTTTCTTTCTAAGGTTGGCCTACCCGTGCCACCCAGCTTCCTGATTTCCTTTCTTGCATAATGACCAAATTCCATGACCTGCATTGTCATTGTCAATATGCGTCATTGATGTTCTTCCTCCTCAGCTTGTCCTGCCGTTGTTTTTAGGCAGCTCCCCGACTTCCTCTCTTGCACCATCTCAGACTCCTGCCTGGGCATCATATGCTGTCTGGAGATGGACTTAAGGATAACCACTCGCAGCGTCAATGCCTGGGTCGTCTTGGACCCTTGCAACTTTACCCTGTCTGTGGGATTTGAGAAGTGGGAACGCAGTGTCACCTTGTTTCACTACCCACTGGGTGATGTCATGGAGGAAGTTGTGAACAGTGTTCTGAGAGTCAGGTAAATGAACAGTGACCATGACCCATAATTGGCAATGCTTGTATGATCAATCTTGTAAGCAAGTGTCATTTTTGGTTAAATGTTTGTGATCATCTTTTTAAAGCATCACCTTTGGGTTAACCAGTTCGCGCCGGATGATGTATATAAACGCACAATTGTTCCCGAATTCAAAACGGATGACGCATAAACACGCCAAGTTCAAGTTCGGAAATGTCTGTCAGCAGCGAGCAAGGCCGGAAATGCGTGGGTGTGCTTCAGAGCACTATCAACCTGAACCTGCTTCGGATCAAGTTTCGTTAAAAATAATCCTGCCCGTCGGCTCAGTGATGTTAAAATAATCCCGGCGCGAACTGGTTAAGAAACAATGATGTACTCAAGATCTACTGTGTTGTGCTGGATTATTTTACTGAAGGATGTTTTGTGTGCATATGTTACAAATTGGCTCAACATTCTAGCCACTGCCAATGTTACTAGCAAAATCTTGTCTAAATTAAACAAAGAGTAAAACAACCAAACCCAACACATCAGTAAATGACCCAACGACTCAGTAAATGACCCAACACATCAGTAAATGACCCAACGACTCAGTAAATGACCCAACGCATCAGTAAATGACCCAACGCATCAGTCAAACCTCAGCCACCCAATGTCATAACTATGGTCCAATGTCTAGGGGGAACCCGGTAGTGCACCAAAGGTGACACACCAGTTTTGTTTAATGAGAACACTGGAGGCAACTGATATAGTGCTCTTACATGGCATTACGACCGAGGATCGAAACACGAAAGAGAACAAAAGTCTCCTTAGACTCCTTGAACAACGGTTTCTTTTTAAATATTTGTCCTCGATCGTACGGGTAAGCTTTAGGTTATTAGTGTTGGTTTATAGTACAGGAACAAAGGGAAACACAATTGGTCGATCCCCGGTCGTTATGTGGTTCACGACAGTATGCTCGTATACACGCAGCCCTATGGGGAAGGTAACACAATTTGGTCCAGGATTCTTAACCAGTTAGCGCTGTAGAACGTTTATAGACGCAAATCCTCGGTTTGGTAAGTGTTAGGTTTTAAGTTTATAGGTTATAGTACAGGAACAAAGGGAAACACAATGATCGATCCTTGGTTGTTATGTGGTCCATGACTCTGTGTACGAACCTTTCATACGTACTGTGGACCTACGAACAATTGACGTCTACAGGATGCGAGAAGAGGTTGATGATTGTGGACTTGCACATGTCTAAAGTCAGTTTTACCCTTTCTGAAAAGGTACAAATGGGTTAGGGTTATATATAGAACAAAATAAAGGGGTACACATAAAAGGCCCAGAATCAAAATTTGGGTTTTAAAAAATGTCCTACAAGCGAGAAAAATGTGTATTTAGCCAATATTTTAACTACATGAAGACAAAGGAATGTCTACAGTACGTATGGAAGGTAAAGCTAGGTGATCGTGGACAGGGGACAAAGGAATTTTTGGGGAAACAATGCTGTCCACGATTGACACAAGGTCCACGATCTCGACTCGTCCTATGGAGATCATCCAAAAACGTTGGAGTATTATCAAAAGAGGGATTACGGTCGAACATTGCCCCGTTCACGATCGAAGGTCTTTACACACTTGCGTGTGTGTGAGTTTGTTTTTGATTGAAATAGGGGACGTATAACAATAGAGGACAATAGGGTCCCCTATTTCGCCAAGGTCCCCGATTCCGACTCGTGTGCAAATCCTATGGCGTTTATCCAAAAACGTTAGAGTACAAACAAAAAAGTAAGACGGTCGGACAATGCCCCGTCCCCGATTGACGGCAATTACCCACTTGCGTGTGTGTGGGGGGGGGGGGGGACTTTTCTGGAGGGGCCCAACACCCCTTACGTCACTGCAACCGCCCCCTGGGCCTCAATACAAATTGAAAATTGCCAGATAACTTTTTAAATAAAAATATTGCAGTAATTTCGTATTCTGACTTGTTTGACATACATTTGTATCTCAAAGATGGCGCGTGGTTAAGATGACTGAGGACAAGCAGTTTGAGGTAGACTTGTCTCTAGTCCTGTGCATAGATGAAGAGTGTGACACGCTGATCATATTGGAGGGCAGTCGTTTCCCAATACCATTGTGCAACAAGGAGGCATCTTTCACTCTGCCAGGTAAGTCTCATTTGAAAAGTTGCAGTCCAAATGCAATCGAACTTGGGTTATAGGTGCATTATGTTAACGATAAACCGGCATATGATGGTGATAGTTTCTATAAAAGAAAATAAATAATACAAGCAAATACAGTTGACTCTCATTAATACGAGGTGCTCCAGACTTGGTTAATTTTCTCGTCTTATTCGAAATCTTTTCTTAAGCGGGGAGCCATTTTCCACACTCGCGTCATCTTTAATGATCGTCTGTTCAAGTACGTACAAGTTAGTAACGTAACCGTTTATATAAATTATGCGTAACATAGACCTACCTGGTTAAAATGTTCAGTAAACAAATTAATAAGTACCCTGTAAAGTAATTTGACTATGTAAAGGATGTTATGACTCGGTTGTTTGAGTGCTTGTCGAAGCTTTATTTCAGATTAACACGGGGCAAGTTACGGACATGGGAGCGGCCATGTTATATTGTGATGCATGTTGGGATACATATATTAGGCTCGGGCGATTATCAAATATCGCGTATCGCTACATCCTCTTCTCTAAAGCCGCGTTCGCATTGGACTTTTTTGGGTAAAACCTATGGAGACTGTTGTCAACTTAACAAATTAAATCCAATGCGGACAGATGGTAGCATTAATTGTCAAATTGTCCATTTACCCTCTGCAACAGTAAGATCTACAGGCCCAAGCTTCTAGCGGAGGAGTTACGTTGTAAGTTTTACGTTGCTGAAAAGTTCAGTGTGGACAGACACGTAATGTAAAACCCACATTTTGGTCACGTGATTTTCGTCTGGAGGTCACACCAATGCATGACCTCTATGGTCACTCGCAATTAGGGCAGATGTTTCCTCATGTGACCAATTTCGCTTCCTTTTTGGCCCCTTCGATGGGGTCAAAATATCACACGAACTGTCCTTTCGTTTTATGTTAGTTTGCGAACGAAAGGGCGCCCACATGAACAAGCACAATGAAATTTGTGTAAATTTAGCGCGCTTTTTTTACAAAACCACATCCGGTGCACACGGTGTCGGAGGTCAGGCGTAGTGCGCCCTCATAGTTCTGAGAGGACATGTCGCTCTGGCTTACTACTTTTAATCCAAGTGCAAACGATCGGAAGAATAACCGCCGTGAACTTTGACATTCAATGTTAGCTGTAGGTTTGGAAGCAATTACGATTGAGAGGATCATCCAAAGTCTATATCATAAAATGCTGAAATTAGCTAAAAAACATATTGATTATTATATTATATTATATAGGGCTGTCCCAAATATATCGAATATTCAAATATTCAATCATCAACTGAATATTTGAATAGCTTTTTGTGCGTTTTAATATTCAATATAACAATATGCACATATGACTGTGATGTCATTTCAATCATATCGTCGGGTCGGCAATAACTTGTTTGTTGACACCTATTGATTGGTCCCATTCTTTTAGCTGGGTAAATATAGTTCTATGGCAGTTACACAGTAGTACTGTACAGTAGTACTGTACATGTACTTACTGCCAAACGCTCCAGCAGACCCATAATATCCATCGCCGCATGAACCTTTTAACCAGTGAGGTTTGTAAGCAAATTTTGACCTGCGAGAAAGGCAGCTGCAGCTAGCGAGTATAAAACTTGATCGAAGAGTTTTGAATATTTATTCAGGTGCATTTTGAATAATCAAATACTGATTTATACGAAAAGAACAGCCCTAGTTTTATATCTAAAAGAAAAAACCTGTACATTTAATAGTACAAATATTTGGTATAAATATTGTAAACCAAAAGTAGCAATGTAAACTTTGTATAAATCTGTGAACATTTTAAAAAAATAATCAAAAAAAATAGGAAATGTTCCAGCTCTGTTGGAATGATGAAAATTTAGATGGCACTCAAATTTCAATTTGCACGTTTAATTGTTTCAAATGACAGAAACTTGTGGTATAAATATTCATTTGGGTTTATTATTAAAGGATCACAGAAATAGAAAATAAAAAGTACTTATATGATATAAAACATAGGTTACAGTATTAATACACCCAATACAAAAAATTGTGTGTGATTTTAGGGTTATTTGAGCCATTACAAATTTCAAATTTCTCTTCGATCGCCCCGCCCAGAAAAATTCCTCCTGTTGAAGTCGTGACGTCACGTAAAGAATAGCTTTCTTCGCGATTGATCGCGATCGCGTGCGTACATACGTAACCACGCGATCGCAATCAATCGCGAAGAAAGCTATTCTTTACGTGACGTCACGACTTCGACATCCAGGCATTCTGTCAAAGGAGGAATTTTTCTGGGCGGGGCGATCGAAGAGAAATTTGAAATTTGTAATGGCTCAAATAACCCTAAAATCACACACAATTTTTTGTATTGGGTGTATTAATACTGTAACCTATATTTTATATCATATAAGTACTTTTTATTTTCTATTTCTGTGATCCTTTAAGCAGATAAATAAATGATACACACTCGGTCAGGATTTGTGTGACTACGCGCCTCAGCCAAACGAATTTTGAAAACGTTCTCAAAACAATTCTCCCGGCTCCCCTATACAATCCTTTAACATGACAAAACCAGAATACATACATGTACACAGGGGTTTCCCTTAACTTTTTTTTTCAGTGGCCCGCCGGGCTACCTAATTAGAGTTTTCAGTGGCCCGCAAGCATTTTCAGTGGCCCACGTGTGCATTTGCCATATCTGTGTTTTCCACCGAGGTTACGCAACGCCAACTGCATTGTCCGACCTTCCGCGATCCGGTAACGAAAGCGCGCCGCGCGTGCGGGAAAATTGCCGTAAGGCGGCACGGCACGGCACGGCACGGCACTTTACAGCCCACTGCTTGTTGTAATCGCTGATCTTGCGGGAAGATTTAATTTGCATCCGCCACAAAAGCTATCAAAACTAAACCTCACCTGTGACAACAAAACTGGCGGAGTTATTGTAAAAGCGTATTAAATGTTTAAGGTTGAAAACTTTTTGGGAAAAAACCGAAGAATGTTGGCCTAAATATTTCACACGATAAACGCCGAGCTGACCAACACACCACACAAGCGTAAACTGAATGCAGGAAACATGCCGCGGTAGAACATTTTGTAGAAACACGCTACATCGCTCAAGAAGGACAAGCGTTACTACCTCGAAAAAAATACATTAACAGAAAATAAAAAAATAGGAAAGGGCGACCATGATCTGATAATTAACCTGCAGGATACCACTTTCTTCATTGACGTTTGTTTGCCGGGCATTTTTACATCTTACGATGTCAAATTCGACCATTTCGCGTAACGGAAAAATACATGCATGTCGGCCATGGACTGGTTTCGGTCCTTAACTTTGTCCATTGAAGTGTGCGGCGGAAACCAATCCAACAATGCGCCTGCATTATGCATGCTTTGCATGGGGCGAGCACATGGCTTTTTGGCACTATCACCTTTTTTACGTACGCTTGCGGTACGGTATACATGTATGTATGTACATGATATGTACAGTATATGTACAGTATGTATGTGTGCCGCGCAGGCCATGCGCGCCAATGTATGCGCTAGCTATAGCTAGCCGGCCATAAACATCGCGAATATGTACAGGAATGACACGATCCTATCTCTGCAATGCACGTGCGCGTGCACTGTATGTTGTGTAAAGTAGGTATGTATGTACTGGTACAGTTGATCTGGGAAATCAGATGTAATGTATTTAATATTTTAACTCGCCGGCCGGACGACCGAGGGAAGTGTTTTGAGTCGTCCGTGGCTGTTTTGGGTCGCATTTGGCAAGCGGGCGACCGCTAAGGGGAAACCCTGGTACAACACTATATATCGTAATTTCCTGCGGATTAGACGCGTCTTATCCGACTTTCTAGACCACAAAAACATCGCTGCGCCTTATCTTCAGGTGCGCCGTGTCTGGTGTCGCTTGAGTTCAAAGTGACGGTCTTTGTGTGAAGAATTCTTTCAATGCCGCAATCTTACTCAATAATGCGGTCAACCAAGGCTCAACTCTTCAAACATTATGACCGTATTTCCATTCCAACAATGCCGCGAAGTGTTGACCCCCTTAGTGATCGTGCTTTCGTTCTAACAATGCCGTTATACAAACGTTTTTCTTTGTGGCCGCTTTTTCATTCCGAAAAACTTGTTTTTCTCCCACTAGCTGGCCGGACCAGTAATGTTGATACTAGCCCGCCGGTAGTTTACAGGCCCGTTCGTTCCTTGGTTTGTAAGTGACTCAGGGGAGGAGCGGTCACCTGTTACCAACAATAATATAAAGTTGGGGCTAAATGGTTAAATCGTTCCTTTAATTCATTTGGGTTTATTATTGTTGCAATAAATGTATTTATAGGAATGTGAATTACTGCGCTAAATGTATTTATAGGAATATAGTTGTCTGCAAATGTACATTTTTGTCAACTTTTTGAAAGCAATTTCACTATTAATATTTTGAAACCTTAAATAACAATCAACCAACATACTTTGTTTGTATAGTTAAGCTTGCAATGGGACAAATTCCCATTTCATCCTATTTTTTTCCTTAATATTTAGTGGTTTTACAGTTGGCATGGTTGGTGTTAAAAAACTCTAAAATCTTTTGGATACATATAATGTGGCCATTTTGATATTATATTCTATCCATGTACCACATTCTTGGCCCTTCATATATATTTCTCATCACATTTCTCTTAATGAATGGAAATGCAATTTCCTTGTGATTTGACCATATTGAGATTTTTATTTGTTTTGTGATTTATTTTCTTTTTTCTTGCATTTCTTATATTTTCTCTAATCATAATCGTGAATTTTAACCCCTTGACGTTCTGAATGCTGTCGAACACGCCTGTGTGACTGCTGTAATGTGGCCATTTTGATTTTATATTCTATCCATGTACCACATTATTGGCCCTTCAGATATATTTCTCATTATATTTCTCTCAATGAATAGAGAATATTGAGATGATTTTTTTTAAAGTGATTATTTTTTTTATTTTTTTGCATTACTTATTTTTTCTTCAATTTGGTTGTTGTTGGTTTTGGTTTTCTTTTGGGGGGGATTTCTTTTATTCCACTCCTACACCAAATGATCGTGAAGTTTAACCTCTTGACACCAGAGAGCTGCTACGGCCACAGCCGGCTAACCCGTCCGGAATGCTGTCAAACACGGCTGTTTGAAGGATGTATGATGTGCGGGTCTACTTGCAGGTCTATTGTGAATTGCATCAGCTGCTGAACAAAGGCTGCTGTGCGCTGCAGTCATGCGTATAATTCGGTGCAGTGATGAATAAATACCAGCGTCAAGGGGCTAATAGTGTCACGGAAGTGAGTTTACTCGAACGTAAAAAATGCTAAATGATCCATTGCAAAAACCTTTGAAGCCTTTTATTATCGACTTTTTAAGAGGAGTTCAAAACCCACGATGAATAGGAAGACTACTTTTAATTTAAAAAGCAATATGTTGTCAAGGGAACGAAACCGCATTCATATCGAGAAACATCTATATTAAGCACTTGATCTACATGTATAGGACACTCAGAACCTAGAGGCTTTGCATGCGAGAGAGTGCAAGCATTGAAAACAGCAGACCGAGGCTTGATGCAAAACAAAATGAATACGTTGGGCGTTCTACTTCTCATGGTTGGGTTTGAAGCCGGCGTGGCGACCATCTGTTCCGTTGGCTGGCACCGATATGCCAATGCCTGCTACTTTGTGATCAAAGAAAAAATGGGCTGGCATCTGGCTCAACACATCTGTGCTGCTTCTCATGCAAGCCTAGCAGTTCCAAAGTCATTGGAAGAACAGACATTCATATGGGATTTACTCCATCTGGAGTTTTACCCAGACAGTCTAAAGGCAGGAGCTGCAATGACATCGACCAGGAAGGTGTTTGGCAGAATTGCCCTCTGAGAGGTGACGGGACTGAAGCATACCAGAACTGGTTGGAAATCAGGCCTGACAACCGGCACAATAAGGTTGATTGTGCATTGATGAATGCTAATGGTGATGGCAAATGGGATAACCAGTTATGCACCAATTCCAGATATGCGACATGCGAGCTAGCTGTCATCGACTACGACCCTCTATTCTGCCTTCAGATCGGCTCCGACGGTCGCATCGCCTCCCCGTGCCTGACTGATGATCACGTCTTGGTGGAGTTACAAGCCCAGGGTCCGGTGTCTTGTGGCAAGGCCTGCCTCTCTCATCCCAGATGTAGCTCCTTCAACATGAAGGACCAAGGCAAGGGCAAGATGGTGTGTCAGCTGAATGACCTCGCCCTTCAGAATGCAGCTGCTGAAGATGTGGTGGACATTAAGAACTGCTACGGCCTGGATCTGTAGAAACTGTTTCTGGTTGATGTGGCAATCACATCTTGGAGATTTTCCAATGAGATTTTTCAATTCCAATTGAATATCGGCTTGTAGATATTGCCAACATTTTCAAGGAAAGATAAATTAAGTGCATAGATAGGCAGTTTAACCAGTTTGCGCTGGGGTTATGTTGGCATTGACCTGTCCTAGGCGCAGGACTTTTTTTCACGAACCTCGATCTGAGACGGGTTTATGCCAGCATCTGTTCTTAGCACACCCAGATATTTCCGGCTTTGCTTGTGATGTATATACCTGTCATCCATTTTGAATTACGGGAAAAATATGAGTGTATTCACGGCAACCGATGTGAACTGGTCAATAAATGATGACAGAGGGTGAATGACATTTTTGTGTGTGGGAAATATTCTTGTGACAGCTGTAGGTTTGGAAGCAATTATGATTGAGAGGATCATCCTTGGTAGCCTGTAAGTACACAATTTATATTATAAAATGCTGTTTTAATATTCAAAAAGAAAACAATATGCACATATGACTGTGATGTCATTTCAATCATATTGTCAGGTCGACAATAACTTGTTTGTTGACACCTATTGATTGGTCCCATTTTTTTAGCTGGGTAAATATAGTCCCATGGCAGTTACACAGTAGTACTGTACATGTACTGACTACCAAACACTCCAGCAGACCCATAAGATCCATCGTCGCATGCATATTTTACCCAGCGTGCTTTGTTTGCAACTTTTGAGCCGCGAGGAAGGCAGCTGCAGCTCGCGAGTATAAAACTTGATCAAAGAGTTTCGAATATTTATTCAGGAGCATTTTTAATAATCGAATACTAATTGTGACCTGCTCCCACGAAATCAGAGTAAAGTTTGCATTTTGATATTTTGAGATATTGCTATTTCCAGATTCCTTGAATTCTTAGCTTTAAAATGACAGATAATTTATTGGGTAGGGTTTTAATGCCGCGTTTTTTTATATGGAAATACGATATTTTATCATGATATTTTCATAAATTTTGCTACATTTTACTTCTTGGGTACGCTCAGTAAATTCAAACTTAGATTTTGTCTGCTAATCTTTTGCCAAAAATACTTAGTAGTTGGAAAGAAAACATATGTGGAAATTGTATCATGCCAAAACCCCCAAAACGATTCCCCACTGTCAAATCGGATATTTTCAATCATAATTAGCATAGCGCGACTCTATGCCGTTTTCATGGAGGCAGGTCACAATTTATACGAAAAGAACAGCCCGAGTTATCTAAAAGGAAAAACCTGTACAAAAATAGTACAAATATTTGGTATGAATATTGTAAACCAAAAGTAGCAGTGTAAACGTTGTATTTGTGAACATGTAAAAAAATGATATAAAAATAGGAACTGTTTCAGCACTGTTTTAGATGGCACTAAATTTTCAATTTGCATGTTTAGTTGTTTCAAATGACAGAAACTTGTGTGAAAAATACCCATTTGGGTTTATTATTGTTGCAATAGTGGTTAATTACTGTGCTCAATGTATTTATAGTAATATACATGTAGTTGTCTGCAAATGTTCATTTTTTCCCAACTTTTTAAAAGCAAATATGTAAGGGGTTCTGACAAAATTAGACGAAACTGGGCAGAGGTTGAAAGGACTATTGTTATGTTTTTAAAAAGAGGATAACATTTCTCCTTGCAATGCTGCTTGTTGCACTTCAATCGGACATTCCATTAACAAGTTATGGCTGTTTAAAGTTTGCATTTTGCATGTCGCAAAAGTAAAATGTTAAGAAAAAGGCCGGGGAAGTTTGAGTTTTCTACATGTGATTATGGACAAATAACAATTATTTTCCCTTAAAATCACTTATTACACTACTTCTATACTATTTCTGTCCAATACCAAAGATTACAAATATCAATAAATCTTAAAACTAAATTATTTTGCAGTTTTTCCCACTATGCCTTGTGCCCAGTTCCGTCTCATTTTGCCAGAACACCTCACATATTTCACTGTAATATTACAATCAACCAACATATTTTGTTTTTATAGTTAAGCTTGCAATGGGGCAAACTCCAATTTCATCCTATTTTTTTTTCTCTTCAAATTTAGCGGTTTTACAGTTGGCATGGTTGGTGTTAAAACTCTAAAATCTATTGGATACATACAATGTGGCCATTTTGATTATATATTATATCCGTGTACCAAATTATTGCCTCTTCATATACTTCTCATCATTTCTCTCAATTGATGGATAGTACAATTTTCTTGTGATTTGACCATATTGAGATTTTTGTTTTGTGTGATTTTTTTCTTTTCTTGCATTTTTTTTATTTTTTCTGAAATATTATTATTTTTATAATTTTTTGGTTCGGAGGGGGGGGGGGGGCATTCCTTTTATTCCTTTACTACACCAAAATATTGATCATGAAGTTTTACCCCTTGACATTCTGAATGCCCTTGAACACGCCTGTGTGACGGATGTACGCGCGAGTCTATTGTGAATTGCATCAGCTGCTGAACAAAGGCTGCTGTGCACTGCAGTCATGTGTATAATGTGTATAATCAAACGTTAAAATGCTATGATGAATTGCAACAACCTTTGAATCATTTTATTAGGTCTACTTTTTCACGAGAGGAGTTCAAAACCCACGATGAATAGGAAGACTACTTTTAATTCAAAAAGCAATATGTTGTAAAGGAAACGAAACCGCATTAATATCGAGAAACATCTATATTCAGCACTTGAACCTAGAGGCTTCACATGCGAGAGAGTGAAAACAGCAGACCAAGGCTTGATGCAAAACAAAATGAATACGTTGGGCGTTCTACTTCTCTTGGTTGGGTTTGAAGCCGGCGTGGCGACCATCTGTTCCGTGGGCTGGCACCGATATGCCAATGCTTGCTACTTTGTGATCAAAGAAAAAATGGGCTGGCATCTGGCTCAACGCATCTGTGCTGCTTCTCATGCAAGCCTAGCAGTTCCAAAGTCATTGGAAGAACAGACGTTCATATGGGAATTACTCCATCTGGAGTTTTACCCAGACAGTCTAAAGGCAGGAGCCTGGATCGGCTGCAATGACACCCACCAGGAAGGTGTTTGGCAAAATTGCCCTCTAAGAGGTGACGGGACCAACGCATATCAGAACTGGGGGAAAGACAGGCCTTACAATCAGCCCAGTGCAGCTGATTGCGCCTTGATGGGCAATTGGAATGGTGGAAAATGGGATAACCAGTTATGCACCTATCTCAGATACGCGACATGTGAGCTTGCTGTCATCGACTACGACCCTCTATTCTGCCTTCAGATCGGCTCCGAAGGTCGCATCGCCTCCCCCTGCCTCACTGATGATCACGGCTTCGTGGAGTTACAAGCCCAGGGTCCGATGTCTTGTGGCGAGGCCTGCCTCTCTCATCCCAAATGTAGCTCCTTCAACCTGAAGGACCAAGGCAAGGGCAAGATGGTGTGTCAGCTGAATGACCTCGCCCTTCAAAATGCAGCTGCTGAAGATGTGGTGGACATTAAGAACTGCTACGGCCTGGATCTGTAGAAACTGTTTCTGGTTGATGAGGTACTCTTTTTATGGATAGCTAATGCTCTGTTGTGAAGGTACATGGCCTTCTTAAGGCACAAAGAAATTGCAGTGACTGAACATGAATGCCCTTTCGAGGTGGCGATTTTTGTTTTATTAACTAAACAACTTCACTTACAATAGCCTATAAGTAATATTATTGAATGTGATAACTGACAAACATATAAATTATACCAGCACTAATAGCACCTTTTGCTTTGTAATTTAAACTGAGTTTTTAGACAGTAACTGTGATAGAACAAATTGGCCAATTGAGGTCAAACTTGGTATGTAGGTAGATTGTCATAGATTGTCAGATTGTTAATGACCCTCGCCGTCGGCTCGGGTCATTAAACTTGTCTAGGCCCATGAGCCGGTTTTAAACGTATGTTTAAAACTGACCAACCACATATTTAGGCCCTAATAAAAAGTAGGCTTTTATTACAGTTGCCCTTTGCCAACATTTTGTTATTAACACTAAAATAGAGGGGGGAAAATCCCTCGGGTGGGACTCGAACCCACAACCTCCTGTTTACTATGCAGATGTTTACTATTTCAAATCCAATATAGCCGTTGGTATCATAACCAAGATGGTTGTTGCGACGGGGGGATGATGCAAATTCCATTAAGATGTTTATTAATTAGATAGATCCTACATGACAAATCCAACCAAATAAGAATGTTTACCCTAACTCACTAGGGTGTGTGCAAAATCATATTGATTTGAGAATTTGGGAGGGTTAGGGCTAAAGGTAGGATACCAATTTGCAAAAAATTTTACTACCGAATTATTAAGAAATATCTTACTTATTTGAAAGTAAATAATGATTGTAGGCAACCAGCAAAATGATTGCCCTAAATATCCTGTAGTTGTTCTGAAAAATTGAATTGTATAAACCAAAACTCATGATTGCCGGACGGCGATCGGGAAAACAAAAACAAAAACATAAGAAAAACTGCCAGACTCCGGTTAAAAACGAACGTCTTTTTTCTTGTTTTTCTCAGCAACCATGATTGTAAAACTTCGAACAGGTCAGTTAAATGATATTTACTTTGAAATACAACCCCCCAAATCCACCAATTCCTGATAATTGAAACAATTACCAATGGTGTATCCTACCTTTTAAACACGATGTTTTCGTTAATTATTTACAATGATGAACAAGTGCACCACTGACTTTGTTATATTGTGTCTTTGAGTTATTACTGTCTTTGAATTTGCACTTGTTGTGGACAGATTTTGTTAACTTTGTCAAATTTGCATTGTTTCACTTTCGTACTCAAGCGTTTATTTATTAAATTTTACTGGCTTTTCGAAATATGAATTGTAAAATAATAATCAAATGTAACTCAATTGAAAATGTTAACTCAATCTTAACCAGTTCCAGTCAGATGACATGTGTACATGCAAGGTTTTTCAGGAATTCAAAACGGATGACGAATAAACACGTCACGAGCAAGGCCGTAAATATCTGTCAGCGACCGGCTCGCAGCAAGCGAGGCTAGAAATATCAGGGTGTGCTACCCACAGATGCTGGCCTGAACCCGTCTCCGATCAAAGTTCATAAAAACAAACCCGTGTCTGGGCCCGGGCCCGGTCAATGTCAAAATAATCATGGCACGAACTGGTTAGGGTGATTTAACATAGATTGGCAAAAAAATTGTGAATTTATTTATCACATCTGTATTAATAGCTACTAAACTGACTTTTAGAAATAGTGAATTGTGAAAGTTACACGGAAATCTTTTGAGGACAACTAATTTGAACTTTCTTATTTTTTGCTGAAATACTTAGTCTATGTTCTTTTGATAGCGAAACATCATTTAACTTTCCATAGTATCCGCTTGGTATCGAAATATTTGATCGACAGGGCCCGGGGTTGTGAAGATAACCCGCAGTGTGAGTCGACCATGTCACTACTGTGTACTTGTTCACACTTTAAATGTCCCATGAAGCGAATTTTTCTCAGTAAGAACATATTTTGTGCTACATTCTAATCCTCTTAAGTATATGAAAACTAATTGACAGAGAGACCCTTTTTGTTAATTTATTGAAAAGGGCACTATCATATCGTTTGTCTCCCCCAACACTTTTTTCGTCTCAGAATAAATATTGTAGCCTGCAGTTTGATTTTGTAACTCATGATGGATGATTCAATGACTCCCAACTCGAAAATGATGTTTAAATGTTTTGCCAAAAACAAAATTGTTAAAGTGGTCAGATATTGCCTGAGATCGCACCACAGAGTATCTAGAATCCAAAATATTTGGGGCCCCTAAGCGGGCCCCAGACCCCAAGTCGTTAGGGCTTCGCGCTACACGCTCGCAGACGCAACTACTTGCCTTCATCATTTGCTGCTTGGTACATTTTACTCCCCCCCGTTTGGAAAATCATGGATCCGCCCCTGGTCAGTTTGATCAACAGCACAAATCTATTGTGGGCAAAGCAATAATGGTATCACAAGACTGTCAAGATTATGGTATTGGTATTGGCGTGTTCCGAAGCTATATTAGCCTATGTAAAATCCAGACTCCCATTGTTAATGGGAGTGTGAACAACAAAGACCGAGTACAATGAGGCTACAATGTAAGTGCACTGCCAGTCACACAGGCCCGTACGCAGGATTTTTTGTATGGGGGGGGTGCACATTTTTTAGTTGACATTATCGCTTAAGCCAAGTCCATTTTTCTGTGCCTATACCGTTATTTCTACATCAAAATACCCTTATTTACCCCGAAAATTGTAGACCTTTTGGTAATATAGGGGGTGCGTACGTACCCGTTATTTCTACATCAAAATATCCTTATTAACCCCGAAAATTGTAGACCTTTTGGTAATATAGGGGGTGCGTACGTACCCGTACCCCCCCCCCCCCCCCCCCCCCCCATGTCTACAGTGTGGCTTATTGACGGCACCGCACAATGCCGCAGTGTGAACTATAGAGTATCCATTCTATGACACGCATTATGTTCCATTTGGTTGGCACAGTACAGTACTGTTGTGTTTGTTTACTTGATAATGGACAGCAATTGTGTTTAATATCATTGTATTGGTAATGACGAGGTATTGTGTTGGTAATGACGAGTTATTGTGTTGGTAATGATGAGTTATTGTGTTGGTAATGATGAGTTATTGTTGTGTTGGTAACGATGAGTTATTGTGTTGGTAACGACGAGTTATTGTATTGGTAACGACGAGTTATTGTATTGGTAACGACGAGTTTTTGTGTTGGTAATGACGAGTTATTGTGTTGGTAATGACGAGTTATTGTGTTGGTAATGACGAGTTATTGTGTTGGTAATGACGAGTTATTGTGTTGGTAATGATGAGTTATTGTGCTGGTAATGATGAGTTTCTGTCTAACAAGCCTTTACCGGCTAGTAATGTTGTGCAGGAACAATATAAATACGTCACGCCTGGATTTTACATGAATGTATATCAGATGATAACATAAACACCGAGCTGAAACAACCAGGTAATGCATTTGTCATGTACATAAATTTACCTAAATTTGAGTAGTAAAGATCTTTAAATCGTGATAGTTTTAAATTTGCAAACAAAATGGCAGTATGAGCATGGTAACCAGCATTAGAAATTATGCGAACAGCTCGCTTTTGTTACAACAAAAGTTTTTTAACATTTACTGAGGAACTACCCCAGTTAAGAACTGAATATTTTAAATAAGGAATAAATGTGTGTTCGAGAGGTTTTAATCACTCTGTTTAAGACCGCTTGAAGTCTGGGTGCTGATAATTACCCGAGCTGAAGGCGAGGGTAATTATCTTAAACAGAGTGATTAATACCGACCGAACACACAGGCCTGTGCACGATCGCGTGACCGTACAGCTCGCCGCGCCAGACACTTACTCACGACTGATTGGCAAATTACACTCATTTTTGGACTAAATCATCGATAAATATTGGCAAATTATTGCTAAGTGTCATGTGTCAGTGTTTTAAGTTGACGATGGTGATGCTCGTGGGGCCATAATCACGACGACGTTGCCAGTGAACGAGCAGTTACCAAAGAGGGCCTGTGTCGACATCTACGTCAGATTGACAACCATGTTCAGAGGCGTGTGCAGGATTTTTTCCTGCGGGGGGCTGAGTCAAATCATATTTATTTTTTTCGTTTTTTCTTTCGTTTTTTCTTTCCTCCTTTCCTTCTTTTTTCTCTTTCATTTTTTTTTGGGGGATCCGCGCGTGCGGGGGGCTTCAGCCCCCAAAGCCCCCCCCCTGGACACGCCAATGATGTTGTCATTGCAGTCTTTGCAGTCATAGGCAGGGGCCACCTTTGTTGCCAGCTTGTCTTAAACGCTTCCAGTCATGTCTTTATCATCCGTTTAATACCGGCCACGTGACGGGCTCTCGACCAATATGAATGCCTAAACTGTCCCAGGTATTTATGAATATGGGAGAACTAATGAATAAAGAATAACTAAAATGTTGCTTGGAATGAAAAATTTAAGCGGTTCATTATACCAGTAGTTTTTGATATCTTGCTTGAGATATCACAAATGTGTTTCTTCCACGTTAGATTTTCATCAACTGTCACTCCTAGAAATTTGGTATTCGTGACCCGGTTTAAATTTACATCATTCAAAACTAGTGGGAAGGATTGGGTATAGTTCTGTGGTCTTGAAGAAATGATCATATAGTTAGATTTCAGCAGATTAATACACAATTTGTTTGCTAGAAGCTAATTACTTATTTTGTTGAGTGCAATATTAAAAACTCGAATAGCTGTATTCCCATTGTTATGGCTGTACAGTACAAACTTGTGTCATCGACAAATAAACAGAAGGATATAATGTCGGATGTACAAGAAATATCGTTAATATACAGAATAAATAAAAGAGGGCCTAGTGTAGAACCCTGGGGAACGTCACAATGGATACATTGCTCATTTGAATTTACAGATTTATATGAAACAAATTGTTTTCGATCAGATAAGTAACTTTTAAACCAATTGAGGGCTACACCACGAATACCATAATTTTCAGTTTGTCGGAGCTTTTGCGAGGCCGTTGGACTGGGTGAAGTTGTGGCTGCTCCTGGTGTGTTGAAAACCCCCAAACTATTTAAAGGCGAAGCAATCAAACTGGCGTGCATTGTCACTGGTGACGATACGGGGTATGCCATAGATTAAAAATTGTCTCTTCCGGACCTCGATGACTGTATGCCCTGTTGTTTCCCAGTGAAGCGAAATCAAACTAGAGTATGAGTCGCCAAGGGCTAGGTAATCCATGCCATTCCACTGGAATAGGTCGACGCCAATGAGTTTCCATGGAAGATTGGGTGGGGGAGGGGTAGCTTTTCAATGGCTGTTTCTGTTGGTAGGCTTTGGTGGCGTCGCACAATGTGCATGCAGAGACGAATTGTTCGATGTCCATGCACATTGATGGCCAGTATACTACATATCTGGCTCTGCGTTTGGTAGCATCGATGCCTGGGTGACCTTCATGCAGTATTTTGATGTAGTCCATCTGTAGAGATTTAGGAATTATAGCCTTTTGTCCCTTCAAGATGATACCTCGGTCAAGGCAGGACGTTGCAGCGTGCAACAGTGTCGAGTTGGACAGGGACGTCTGTGCCATTCACTACAAGCATTATAGCGTAAATGTCATGCTTCAAGTTCAGGTTGGTGTCGTCGAGGGCTCGAATGGGAAATAATTCTTGCTCATCTCCAACAGGGTCGTCATTTTCCGCTTATTGTTCGTTGTCGACTGCGTGTATGTGTTGCCTGCTGCGGCAGAGGTCGGCGTATAGTGGTTATTTTTCTGGATTCGCCGATACGATCCGTGTACATTTCCTACGTCTCTTTTATCCTAGAAAACTTGCCAATATTGCCGAAAGTGGTCATGATATATCAAGAAACAGTTCCACTACTAATACTGACACCATAAGGGATGTTTGAGTATCTTGGAGTGACTCGGTTGTTTTAGTGCTTGTCGAAGCTTTATTTCAGATCGACACGGGGCAAGAAACGGACATGGGAGTGCCATGTTATAAGGTGATGCATGCTGGGATACATTTATTAGGTTTGGGCGCTTATCAATTATTGCTTATTGCTACACTATGTAACAATAAAACTTGTATTGTAATAAAGAAAAATAACAAAATTGGCTGACAACGCGACAAGAAGATTGGACTCAGCTGGCACGAAACGATGTCAACAACGGCACGCCGCACCCTGTACGACTCTACGAAAGCATGACTGTTTTCCAAATCTCGAGCTTCAGCTCCGTCTCCAGCCCATTGTTAAACGGCGCCACATGAAGTCTGAAATGAAGACGAAGCTGGGGTTTTAAAAACAGCCAAAGTATACTTGTAAATAAGTTTTCGCTGGTGACCAACACCAGTGCTGTACAGTAAAATGCACAAAGGAAAGGAAACCAGTTATTTTTTTTCTTCATTTAAATGGACAGTAGAGGGCAGGAGACGGTGGAAAATATGGGATTGTATGAATGGGGATTGTTGTTATTTATGTTAAAAATAAAAATTGGGTATGGTTGGGGTGGTATCGTAAAATGCACAAAGATAAAATGAGAGGAAACCAGCGACATATTTTGTGTGGAGAGTAGAGGGCAGGCAATAACTTACCTTATGAGTGGGGAGTACAATTGTACGTGTCAGGTTTTGTTTATTGTTTTTTGTTTGTTTTAATATGGGGCTTGAATATAGGCTAGGTTTCGTTTTCTTAAAGGCTGAAACTTAGACGATTCGTACTTCGCGGTGATGTCAGCTCGGTTTTTGATTCTGTACTACCGTCCAACATATGCCTTCTTGCGACCTGCATCTACGTAGGTGATGATATCCAACTTGGTCAAACTTTATTGTTCAACCACGACTCTAACAGTGCTGCATTCGGGCGGCGCGCTTATGTGTTCGGGTGGCACGAGAGCCGCCATAAAGAAATGCTCTCACGGCACGAAAACCACAAATGCCCATTGTCTGTCTTTTAATAGTCACTAGTAGCATGAGACACAAAAAGCTGATGTGCTACTGGAGTAAAAACTGCAACAGGGCATTTGCGAGCATGATAACCGCGCCAATTAATATCACTTCAAATTGAATGGGTTTACTGACATGTTGGTTGCCAAAGAACTAGGTTTAAATAGACAGCAATAGATTTTTACTAGACTGGGCTGCAAAAAGCGCACGTCTATAACCGAAATGTCACATCCCCAGAGCTTGTATTAAGCATTTTTTTTTTCACATAGAAATGTGTACACTTTGGTCGGGACTTACGAAAAAGCTTGTCTTAAACGGGATCTCGTCCTAACCGAGCTCGTATTAACGAGAGTCTACTGTATACTGTACCTAAAAAAAGGGGACGTTTTAATCCACAGATCACCTTGTTGGTATTGGGAATATAGCATGGTATTTCAGGAATGATCTGTTTTAAGTTTGTTTCCGTGTTTTTTTTTTCTTTAACTTCAGGTGATGGCACTGTATCAGGCTTTATAGATTACCTCAGTGGTAATATCGGTGCGTTTGCCATTGACGCAGCCCTGCGGCATCTAAATCTGGCTGGCTTTCTGACAGGAAAGGCTTGCACCTATCACAGACAAGGTGAGTTGGTAATATTGGTCAGTTTGCCTTTGACGCAGCCCTGAGGCATCTAAATCTAGCTGGCTTTCTGACGGGGCAGGCTTGCACCTATTACAGACAAGGTAATATTGGTCAGTTTGCTATTGACGCAGCCCTGAGGGATCTAAATCTAGCTGGCTTTCTGACGGGGCAGGCTTGCACCTATCACAGACAAGGTGAGTTGGTAATATCGGTCAGTTTGCCATTGACGCAGCCCTGAGGGATCTAAATCTAGCTGGCTTGGGGCAGGCTTGCACCTATCACAGACAATGTTTTTACGTGGTCCACCCTGTTTCGACTAATGCAGTCAAATCGACGTGCACAATCAAATAGTTAGAGTGCCTTTTGTTCTCCCTGAAATTGAAAAACATGCGCCTGAAGTATTTCAGCATTTGTAATACCGCATTATTTATATATATATGTTTGCATCATGAATGATACCACCAAAGTGCTAAGGTGTGTTCTGCATCAGGAAACAAGTCTTTGTACATTTTTTCTATGTGTTGTTAAATTAGGTATAACGTCACTGACACCATGAACTGACACTTCCAGTAAATTTTGTTTTAACAAAACTGAAAGCTGAGTACTGCTTGTGTGCTCTGCGCTACATTTTCGTTTTCATAAACTGAACACTTTTGATTTCACCAGTTAAAAGTGGTTTAGTTATTAAAGTGTTTCTGTAAATCCACAAGTATTATCGGATGGAGTAAATTTGTGTCAAAACGTTCAATATAGCATTTTGTTTTTCCGCAACATGCTTGCATTTCAGTTTATGTAAACCAAAATTATTCTTATATTTCGTGCCGGTATCTACGCACGCTCACGCCTGGTCTGTGAAACCAAAATTATTCTGTATTATTCTGTATTCTGTTTTCACAAAGTGTACGCACACAGTATTTTCGTTTCATTTCATGAAAAACAGTGGTGATAAATATCCTCACAAAAAGGAAAATTTGATATATTTTCAGGATATGTATAAACTGATAATTTGTGAATAACTATACCAGTCGAGGCGCACCCTGAAAGAGTGCACAGTGCGAAAGCGAGAAATGGAGAAACTGATTGTGAATTGAAAATCTACAAATCCAAAAAATGTCAACATTTGTTGGGGGAATATTTCTCAAACACCCAAGTGTAGGTGGAGAACAACTTTTTGGGGTCTAGGTCCGTTTGACTATAAAATGCATAAATCACTAGTCGAGGACAAAACACAGGTTTCACATTACATCCTATTCGCTTAGCTTTTATCACTATCTTGGAGAGTAGCAAAAACTTGATATTGGGTGTGAAAATTATCAAAATGTATGTGTGGAGTAAATACTTTTCCCACCCTAAAGTTGCCCTTAAACTAGCCATAATGGGGGATTTTCCTCGCTGTTATCGCTCGGCATTGCCTTTTCTCGCTTTCTTTATCACTTTTACCTTCATTTGTGCTGTCTATCACTTCAGACGTATGTGCGAATTCTTCAAGTATCCTAGACAACTGTACTCTCATTGGAGATACCTGTACAGAGCTGCGATGCTGCCTGGACCTGGACCTAAAGATAGTTGATGTCTCAGCCACGGTGTGGTTCAAGTTTGACCCCTGTGACTTCACCTTCTCCTTGGGTGTGGAGAAGTGGTCCTTCCATGGGTCTGTCTTCAGCTACCAGTGGGGTGAGCGCTTTATATTGTAATCAGGGGAGCTTTGGTTGTAAAAGTGTTTGGATGCCTGCATGGCTTCATAATTTCAGAATTACCTTCTGAAAAGTAGCAAAACAAAACCCACCCAAATGACAGTGTTGAGGGTGGTAATACAGCATTATTTACCAAACCAATCCCAATCCTTGTTAACATGGTCAAAAGAATATTCACCTACGAATGTATTTTGATGAACCTAGTCAGTTTCCCTTTGTGGTTTATGTATCCTATTTATCCTATTTATCCGACGTTGCTAATGTTTAGTGTTGTAACTTTGCGTATGATTCTTGGCCAAGGATATTGACTAATTTGGAGAACTGCCAACACGGGCTGGATAGCTCATTTGGTAGAGCACTGAAATGGTAATCCGGAGGTTGCAGGTTCAAGCCCCGCTCCAGTGAATTTCTTTGTTTAAAAATCTAAAAAGTACTTGGTTAAGTTAGGGCAAGTATGAAACGTGCTAGGAAATTTCATTGCCTTCATCATTAAGGTCAATAGTACATAACGTAGTATATCCCTCGTATCGTTGTCACATCCCTCGTATCGTTGTCACATTTGTTTCAAGGAACAACTTGACAATGTATCAAAACAAAATCTTGTTTACTTTTTTAATTAGCGTAAACACACATTTGACAAAAAGGCCGAACTACATGTTTTTTGTTCTCACGAAGTTCATAAGACTTTAAAATGATCTCACGAAGTGAACAAAAACAGTTACCTCGTTAGCAAGCACTGGCGATCTACAATGGGAGCGTGCATGTATACGTGTATGTGTACGATGTTGAAATAGTACATACGCGCGCGCGCTCACAAGTAAAATGTATTAATTTTACACAGAACTTCGTTGCGCCAGAACAATCTCACGAAGTGCATACAACAGTATACAAACGTACGAATAATGAGTAAGTCTCCGCGTTTTATGTTTTCACGAAGTGCAAAAACAGTTGTATTAACAAGTGCTGTTTAATTAACAGACGTTTTTAACAAACGAGTATGAGTTAGCATTGAGCAAAGTATTTAGTTTCGATCAATGCAGAAATGTTCGAATACTGCAAAATAATCGAAAATGCCTTGTGAAAAAAGGACCAACTTCAAATGCGATTATCTTGAGATGAATATTTTCCAGATTTAGAGTTTTTTTGTCACTTCGTGAGATCATCGTCGTGAGATCATCGTCGATATCTTCCTACTCTTTGCATGTAGTGCCTAAAACAATTAAAACATGAGGGGACAATTCATTTTCTCATGCTGGGCCGATATTATGGAACAAACTTCCTCAGAATATTTGTGACTGTTCCACCCTGCAAGAGTTTAAATGTGCTCTGAAGACCCACCTCTTTCAAGTTGCATTCTAGTAGCTTATTCATTCGATTGTCATGTCGTGTTGTGTAATGTCCATGTTTTGTTATCATTTGTATCTCTCTGTTCCCTTGTTATTGTTATTGAGCATCTCATCAAGGTAGATAACGGAGCATTATAAATTGCATATGTCATTATTATTAACAAAACAATTAAAAATATGTGACCTGGCACCACGAAATGGGTGGAAAGTCGCAAAATAACAACATTGACATTATTACATTTCTAGAAAGAAGAAGTCCTGAGCTTTCAAATGATGTATTGTGTGTCAGTTGCTGTAGCTTATTTTTAGCCGCCGCTATACTCTTTTGAAATAGCTAAAGTCATGCTCCCCTGTTTTGAGAAAATGGAGTTTAAATTCCGTGAACCGTGCCAACTATACTATCACTCACTGCAATTCAGCCACAAAAAAACACACTTGAAAGTTTTATTTGAACTATAAAATGTTGGAATATGATAAAGATGTTTGTTTGTATGTAAAAACGTTAACAACTCAAAACCGACAACCCACTTGAAAAATTGACGTTTCGGCCAATAACTCGTTTTGGCCATGTGCGACTTTCCGCTCATTTCGTGGTGCCAGGTCACATATATGAAGACTTCATCCGCAAAATGCCAGCAAATATTTGATAATCGTATACTAGGCACTTAAAGCTTTCACTTGATATCAATAAAATCATTTTTCATGGCAGTGGCATTTAGCCACTTTTGCGCCTGAACTCTTCATATATAAGCTAATTCATAATTTGTTGACATCTTAGAAATTCTTAGATCAGAACTACCTGTGCTCTGCCACTTGTATTACAACTTAAAATGTATTGTGCTTGACCAACAATTATCCCTTTACATGTTGTAGGAGTGGAAATGATGGAGTCCATAGTCTCTGGAATGAACTTGAGGTAGGCCTACTCGTACATAGCATTATTGAGTGCACTTTATTAACAAGTTATGCTCAGATTATTTTGACATTGACTAGGCCCAGACCCGAGATTGTTTTTCACGAATCTCCATCTGCGGCGGGTTCAGGTCGCTGACAAATATTTTCGGCCTTGCCCGTAATGTGTTCTGTAATCTGTTGTTAATCTGTTTTTAATTCCAGAAAACGTTTCGTGTGTATACACAGCATCCGACGTGAACTGGTTAAAGTACATTTGGATTCATTGACACTTCATTTAACTCACTTACCAATTTATTATGAAAATATATTTTTGTTATGGAATGTAAAATCTGGAAGCTCAACAAATAACATAAGCCATTCATTAATTTGATAGGTAAAAGTTAACCAAATGACCTAAAAATATAATGTAAAATACAGTATGTAGAAGCACACAATGCCACTGTACCCATGGCACACTTTAGTTGACGACAGACCAACTTAATGTGTACATTTGACAGATATTCTATCGACAAGCGGAATGACACCAAAGAGTTTGAGATCAGCATGACCCTAGAATACTGTGTCGATGGACTGTGCTCGGACATCAACATAGAGCATAACGTACCCATTCCAATCTGCAACCCAGATTTCAGCAACTACACACTCTCTGGTGAGTTCAACCTAAACCTCTTCTTTATCTTACGTACCAAAAATGCAACTCTTAATCAATCATGTACATGTACTCTCAAATTTGTATCCTAGTGGAGACATCTCTTTGTTCTCGTGTACAAACTGCTTAAAAAGTCGGGCACCTTTTTCAAAATGCTCCTATTTCAACCACAATTAATTTTCTGGGTTGAAATTTCGACCCAATATACCCTATATCATACCCTAACCAAATCAATCATGTACATGTACTCTCAAATTTGTATCCTAGTGGAGACATCTCTTTGTTCTCGTGTACAAACTGCTTAAAAAGTCGGGCACCTTTTTCAAAATGCTCCTATTTCAACCACAATTAATTTCCTGGGTTGAAATTTCGACCCAATATACCCTATATCATACCCTAACCCAAACACTAACCCTAACCCACATCCTTACCCTAGTTTTTGAGTAATTTGAGGCACACTCCAAAAATCTAATTCGTGAAATTCCCTGTTGCGACCTATTCATCTATAGAAATTTACCCTCCGGCGTCCTTTTGTCTCCATTATACACATTGTGTTCAGGTCTCCAGAGGGTACCGAATTTCAGATCATTGTAGCTAAAAAATGAGACAGATTCATTTTTTTCACTCTTACAAACCAGTGTTTAAACTTTAACTGCACTGTTATTTCAACACAAATTTCCAAATACCTGGGACTGTTTACCCATACCTATAGATTGAGAGTCCTTCACGTGGGTAGTGTTATAAACTGCTTGTAAAACACAGCTGAGAGCAACTGCAATATGCGCCACATCGCGCAATACACTCTGCACTTGCCAATGTTTAGCATATTATAGCATTCCTATTGCCTGGTAACTCGCCAGTGGTGAACTGGAAGTGGAATTTTCTTCTCGAGTTCATGACTTGACAAAAATGGCGGGGACATGTGGGGTCACCGCGCCAGTTTTGCTCCTGTTGTTTGCTGCATTTGTGAACTTTTGTCTTTGCGCTTGCGCAACGGTGGCAGTGTGCGTGTTGGTGATTAGCATTAGAATGCAACCCACTTGTGAACTAGGATAATTAATGGTAAACACGAGAAACACGACGTAATTGGAACGTAGAAATAGCATCAACATATTGTGGGCACATTTGTTTGAAAAACAACCCAAGCACAGAAAACACTAACTTGTAGTGTCTTTGCATGGACACAGAACAGAAATAGGATTCTCATCATCTCCCTCTTTTGCCAACTCTGAGGGGAAATTTATTTAAAAAGTCATACACTAAACCTCTACACTACCACTGCTACCTTTTATCAAAACATAACATCAAGTATGATCCGGTAATAAAGGTACACAATATACCATTTGTCGGTTGTGAATTTTTATCGTTTAAAACAGGAAAGGTTATCAAAATATAAAGAAAGGTGCTTGACAAACAATCTGAAGAAGTTTATAGCTCTGTGAATGCTGCATATTCCGAGAAATCTTTATTTTAAGATTTTGATTTCAATTCAAAATTTGCTGAGTTACAATTTGAATTGTGACTATAATCTGCATTAAAAGCACGTTTTCAGCCAGCAGCAGATTGCACTGTGTCATGCACTGAACAGACCAATAGCGCATTGTTCGAACGCTTGCATGCACTATTGCGTACACTATCTACAAGTGCATCGCTGAGACGCATATTTGGAAATGGCTTTCTTTTGGTATTTTCTTCAAAATGACAGCATGCAAGATGGAATAATTTAACTGGGAGTTTAGAATCATTAATAGCTTTACAAGAACTTAGCTTTTCAACAGTACTTTGGTTGGTTGCTCTTTGGATAGATGCAAAAGGTATTTTACCCATTTAATACTCCAATCCAGCTGATGGTTTTGTAAAGACCCTGTCGGGACAGGTCATCCAGGGAGCAACACTAGCCCTGCTGTCAAGGCTAGGAATTGATCCAGACTTCTTCAGTGATGTGTCATGCCTCAACCCAAGTGTTCCCCAGTCCTATGGCAGTAAGTTCAGACTAATGTTTTCAAGGAAAAGGATATTTTTTTGTGTTGCCATTTCTAGATTAAACATTACATAAGGCTGAAATTTTGACTTGCGAATCTTATAGTTATAGTAGTGTGCATTTGTTATTTCGAACTCTTACTTCAATTTTATTTCAAAATGTTATTTAATTATAAGGTTGTATTTACATATTAATGCTAATGACCTTTTGCCAGGAACAAACCTTGCTGCAAGCACATTAACGTCCCACTGATGTGGAGAGGTAAATTCACTTGTAGCAAGTTTTGTTACATGTATAACACACAAAATGATGTAATCCCAGCATGCAGCTTCCTAATATCATAGAGCTTATAACCTAACCTCCCTGGCTCGCTGTTGCATCCTCAAAAAATTGCTTTGGCCTACAGTGCTGCCTGGATGTGAACATTGGACTATACAATCAATTGTGACATTGTTACCTCATTTTATTTCAGATTGTCCCAGCATGCAGCTTCCCAGTAACCTAACCTCACTGGCTCACTGTGGCATCCTCGACACTTGCTTTGGCATCCAGTGCTGCTTGGATGTGAATCTAGGACCGCTGAATCACTCCTTCAGTGCCTCTATGGTGATAGATCCATGCCTGGGCCAGCTGACCCTGCAGTTTGGCAACTGGCAGTACAGTAAATCCCTCTCACATCTGGACTTTGACACAAACCAGGAGATCACCATCGGAAACTTTGTAACACTTGGGTAATAACAGTGTTTTGTTTAAACTGTACACCAAGTGTCCAAAAATCTAAGAATATAGGTCTGCAGTTCATACTTTATGCAAATGCAAATGTGATGCGACTTTGACGTCACAAATTATTTGCTGCAAAATTCGCAGGGTTGAAATGTGTTCAACTTGTGCAAATTTGCAGTGCAAATGCTTGCCCTGACATCACAAATTTGTGTTCACGTTAACTTTTGCGCCGAGTATGAACTGGCCTTAATACTTGACTTTCTTAGCCTTGGGAATAATAATAATATGATAAATGTACACAACTCATTAATTATTGTAATTTTAATCTTGACTGTTCTTGCAGTGTAATTCACAAGTTGGTTAACATTGCTAAGTTTAACATGTCAATACTTCAAAGCAAAGATTATCTTCTGCGCGTGACCTCTTGTTGACATGAACCAGTTCGCGTTGGATGCCGTGTATAGGTGTAAAGTTTTTCTGCGATTCAAAATAGATGACGTATAAACACGTCATGAGCAAGGCAGGAAATATCTGTCAGTGACCGGCCCGCAGCGAGCAAGGCTAGAAATATCAGTGTGTGCTATCCACAGATGCTGGCCTGAACCAGCCTCAGATCGAGGTTCGTGAAAAACTATCCCGCGCTTGGGCCTATTATATAGTCAATGTCAAAATAATCCCGGCGCGAACTGGTTAAGAAGTTGGTTATTTGAAACATTGAAAGTTCTTTATGTATCATCAGTAGTTCTTGCATGATTTGATAATTGCAGGTACACACTGGCCTTAATAGACGGTCAGATATCAGTCAGTTTATCCATAGATGCCTGCATTGATGGTCATTGCACGGGACAACTCATGATTCTACATGCTGCAGTCTCCCCTCTTCCTATGTGCTACCCTAATGGAACCATCTCCTGGAGCAATTTTCCAGGTAGGTTGGCCTATAGTTTGACTATGGTCATTGCACAGGACAACTCATGATCCTAGATGGTGCAGTCTCTCCTCTTCCTATGTGCTACCCTAACGGAACCATCTCCTGGAGCAATTTACCAGGTAGGTTGGCCTATAGTTTGACTATTGTCATTGCACAGGACAACTCATGATTCTACATGCTGCAGTCTCTCATCTTCCTATGTGCTATCCTAATGGAACCATCTCCTTGAGCAATTTACCAGGTAGGTTGGCCTATAGTTTGACTATGGTCATTGCACAGGACAACTCATGATCCTAGATGGTGCAGTCTCCCCTCTTCCTATGTGCTACCCTAACGGAACCATCTCCTGGAGCAATTTACCAGGTAGGTTGGCCTATAGTTTGACTATGGTCATTGCACAGGACAACTCATGATCCTAGATGGTGCAGTCTCCCCTCTTCCTATGTGCTACCCTAACGGAAACCATCTCCTGGAGCAATTTACCAGGTAGGTTGGCCTATGGTTTGACTATGGTCATTGCACAGGACAACTCATGATCCTAGATGGTGCAGTATCCCCTCTTCCTATGTGCTACCCTGATGGAACCATCTCCTGGAGCAATTTACCAGGTAGGTTGGCCTATAGTTTGACTATCATTGCACAGGACAACTCATGATCCTAGATGGTACAATCTCCCCTCTTCCTATGTGCTACCCTAACGGAACCATCTCCTGGAGCAATTTACCAGGTAGGTTGGCCTATAGTTTGACTATGGTCATCTGTTTTGAATTCTGAAAAAAACTTCGCGGGTATACATGTCCTCCGGCGCGAACTGTTAAATGTCTTGCTTGTGTGTGTGTTTTTTTATAATGCTCTTTTCAGTGACGTATTTCTTTTTATCACTGCTAGGTCTCACCTCCATTTCTCAGTTGGGAAGCCTGGATGCCGGATTTGAGGCTGTGGCTCAGGCTCTTGGCTTACCGTCTCGTCTAGTCTTGGCCTCACCTTGCCCACCTGTAATCCAGCCCGGTCAGTCTGGAGGTAGGGACACGTCAGTCAAACGTTCACTTGCTTACAAATTTATTCTTTATTTTTTCCCGCCATTGGTGTGGTAGTTGAATCATGTTTGCACATTTCTTCTCAATATTTGTGCCTAAGTGGTGAACATTTGCTGTTGCTAAAAGTACCATGGTCTGATGATGTGACTTTGCAAAGAATATCGCCAATGATAAATAACGATCATGTCATTATATGTTTAATGAATGGAATGACAAACTTATGCACCGTCCACTCCAAGTCGCGGCCTAGAAATGCTGCACTTTAAGATGTCATTTAGATTCATTTATTTGAGGCAATAAGTCTGGGAGTTGAAGAAACTCAAGGAAAAAGGGTATGATCCAAACATGAAAATAAAATAAAACAAAACAACATCATTATTGAAATATTTACAAAAACTCAGGTTTGGGTTATATCTGAATTTAGACAATTTATTAAGCTCGTTGACGATAAACAACACAACCATTGCAAAATCAAATTTGCCATTCTGAAAACTTGTCTCTTTTGTCAGTGTTACTGTTTGCTCCTTTCTTCCATAGTGTGTCCACACCTGCCCACTCTGCCCACTCTTTCGTCAGGGGGTGTCTGTCACTATTCAGATGCCTGCCTAGGGGTGGAGTGTTGTCTAGCAGTAGACCTTGGCATCATCAGTCGCACCCTGAGGGCCTGGCTGATTGTAGACCCTTGTGATTTCAAACTGAGTGTTGGTTTTGAGAACTGGAGCTACAATGTCACTCTTTTGAGGTATGGGTTGAGAAAGAGAGTAGACTGATCTGGGCCCACATTTCATGGATCTGCATCCTGTTAGCCAAAACAAATTCTATGCTTACTATTGTAGAAATTGCTTTACTTATGCATATAGTGAGGATGTTTGGCTTCTGTGCATACGTACAACCTCTGTAACTAATGATTCCGTGTTTACAAGGTTTAGTATAATTTATTCTGTTGAATAAACTGTTAACAAGTTATTGACAGCTGAAAATGTTTACCAATTTGTTTTCTTGGAAAACAGATGTTCCCCATTTAGGTACTTGATTTAATTAAGTTTCAATGTCCCATGTCAGTATGGGTACAAACAAGTTTCACCATTAAACAAAATTAAATTAAATCAATTAAGTTAACTCAACTCAACTTAACATCAATTAAATCAACTCACACTAGGAATGGACATGATGTGATTTTGCATTTAAAGCGGACACAACCAGTAGCAGGATGTGATTTCAACAAAAGATTTTTTAAATCACACCCAAATGCTCTAAATTTACATCCTCTTCCAAATTCACATCCTGGAAAAGGTCGTTAAAATGCAAATTCACATCCAGTAGATGTGAATTTGGACTTTAACGACTTAACCCAGGATGTGAATTTAAAAGAGGATGTGAATTTAGAGCATTTGGATGTGATTTTGGAAATCTTTTGTTGAAATCACATCCTGCTACTGGTTGTGTCCGCTTTGAATGCAAAATCACATCATGTCCATTCCTAGTGTCAAACACGTGTTGTATGCCACTAGTATTATAATGATCTTTTTAAGAATCAAACAGTAGAGTAGAATTGAATGCCAATTGAATGAACCGCATGCCGCTCATTGGGCTTTGTTGCTAGTCAGCCATCTTGAGACAGCCTTTACTTCACCATGACAACAGCCAACATTGCATTGTCAAGTGAATGCACTTGAAAATGTTCTGTCCTTGGAAAAAGCTCTTCACTCAATATATTGTTTTGAGTGAAATATCGACAAATACATAATGATGAAAGGCCAACATGGCACAGTTCAAATTTGACCGAATCCTGCGAATTAAGTCTTGAAGACAAGTTTTCAGGTATTAGTTTTTTCACATGCAGTAGAAAGCACATCATTTGCTCTTCATGTTGCTGTATCACTCAGGTTGACAGCTTACAATGTACAGTTGTTAAAGGGTTGACTGTTTCCATTGATTTGTGTTGTGTAGGACACTCATTGCTGGGTTGGGTCACAGATATGTAATAAAGACTACTCATAGAAAGCTACAATTGTTGTGAAGTTACTTTGTTGCAGTTACAAGTGGGGCAAAGTGACCAGAGAGAGACTGAGTGATGCAGTCTTGCTCACCATCACCGTCCGCAAGCCTGCAGACAACCGTAACTTGCTCCTGTCCCTCTCCCTGCAACTATGCATCGATGGAGTCTGTGCTCCTGACATTGTCATCCTGTAAATTTATTTTATTGCAGTTACAAGTGGGGCAAAGTGACCAGGGAAAGACTGAGTGATGCGGTCTTGCTCACCTTTACCATCGATAAGACCGCAGACAACCGTAACATGCTTCTGTCCCTCTCTCTGAAACTCTGCATCACTGGAGTCTGTGCTCCTGACATTGTCATCCTGTAAATGTATTTGATTGCAGTTACAAGTGGGGCAAAGTGACCAGGGAAAGACTGAGTGATGCGGTCTTGCTCACCTTTACCATCGATAAGACTGCAGACAACCGTAACATGCTTCTGTCCCTCTCTCTGAAACTCTGCATCACTGGAGTCTGTGCTCCTGACATTGTCATCCTGTAAATGTATTTGATTGCAGTTACAAGTGGGGCAAAGTGACCAGGGAAAGATTGAGTGATGCGGTCTTGCTCACCTTCACCATCGATAAGACCGCAGACAACCGTAACTTGCTCCTGTCCCTCTCTCTGCAACTATGCATCGCTGGAGTTTGTGCTCCTGACATTGTCATTCTACAGGACTTCACAGCACCCATACCATTCTGCAATCCCAACACAACTCTGGAGTGGGCTCAAGACTTGGGTAAGTTGTGGTTTTGATATAACGGAGGGGATAATTTCATGGAGCTGCACGTCAGCTAAGTGTAAACAGGTTATCATTGCTATGCTATGGCGTCATTTTGTGTTCGAGTCCAGCCTGGGGTTTCGGTGCGTGTTCCCTCCGCTTTTCCCCATCCAGGAGTAAATGGGTATCTGTTAGGGCAGGGATGGTTATTGTGGTTGATTTTACCTGATTTTCACAGAATG
Organism: Crossaster papposus; assembly: GCA_037893245.1. NCBI lineage: Eukaryota > Metazoa > Echinodermata > Asteroidea > Velatida > Solasteridae > Crossaster > Crossaster papposus. The sequence goes on along the minus strand of JBAIAA010000355.1, from coordinate 1,004,319 downwards.
GCAGCATTAAGCTGTATACACTGTGAGGCCTGAAGACGTGAACACTTTTTGTTGGAGAAAAAAAGGTAACAATACCGGTAGGTCCCTTTTTCATGTATTAAAAAGCGTGATAAGGCCACTGTTCATGTCTGTCAAATTATCACTTATCACATTTTTTATTCGTAATAAGGGGCCCTATAATATTATTTTCTTTTCACATTTGTTGTTCCAACAAAAAATGTTCACATCTTCGGGTCTCACAGTGATACATCCCAGGGATCTGAGATTGTCTTTTCAATGATTCATTGGCCCAATAAATAGGGGTAAAACTAATAAAGATGATGTGGCACCTTGTGCACCGATTTTGTAGATACATGTGCTTTATAAATGTCTTTATTATTATCAATCTCAAGTCATGCAGCTTGTGACCAGTTTCTCCAACACATTTCTACTGAGAATGTAAACTACTAACAAGCTGCTTGTAGCTGCCCTCTTTGATTGGAATAAAGATTGCTCTTAGTTTTTCATTTTGTACATTTGCATGTGCTCCTCAGTCGGGGGCATTGGTGACTATGCTAGTGGCCTTGTGGTGAACCGTATTGGTGTCAGCACCGACGTTCTCCTGCCTCAACCGTGCAGCGGACCACCAGAGCAGATTGCACCAGCAAGCACAGGTAAGTGTGGCACCACTGCTACCTTTGCATTTGCTCCTCAGTCGAGGGCATTAGTGACTATGCTAGTGATCTTGTGGTGAACCGTCTTGGTGTCAGCGTCGATGTTCTCCTACCTCAAACGTGCAGCAGACCACCAGAGCAGATCACACCAGCAACCACAGGTAAGTGTGGCATACCACTGCTACCTTTGCATTTGCTCCTCAGTCGGGGGCATTGGTGACTATGCTAGTGGTCTTGTGGTGAATCGTCTTGGTGTCAGCACCGACGTTCTCCTGCCTCAACCGTGCCGCAGTATATACCAGTGTAGATCACTCCAGCAAGTAAGGTGGGGGGGGGGGGGGGGGGGGGGGCAGGGGGGGGGGGGGGGGGGGGGGGGGGCTGGATACAGTGATTAAACATATATTGAAAACTATAGCAAGTATGTGTAGCAATGATATGTCTCCATGCCACTTTTAAAGGTAGGATACACCATTGCTAATTGCTTGAATTATCACGAATTGGTGGATTTGGGGGGTTGGATTTTATAGTAAATATCGTTTAACTGACTTGTCTGAAGTTTTACAATCATGGATGCCGAGAAAAGCAAGAAAAACGGCGTTCGTTTTCAACTGGCGTCTGGCAGTTATTCTTATATTCTTTTCGTTTTTTCACGATCGCCGTCTGGCGATCGTAAATTTAAAAAATAAAATTCAATTTTTTGGAACAATTACAGGATATCTAGCGCAATAATTTAGCTGGATGTCTAGAATCATTAGTTACTTTCAGATAAGTAAGATACTTCTGAATAATTCGGTAGTAAATATTTTCGATATCTGCAAATGGTGTATCCTACACCATTTGCAGATATCAAAAAAAAATTAAGAATATAAACTGCGCGACGCCGGTTGAAAACAAACGCTGTTTTTTATGCTTTCCTCGGCATTCATGGTTGTAAAAGTTCGGACAGGTTAGTTTAACGATATTTACTATAAAATACAACCCCCCAAATCCACCCATTCATGATAATTCAAGCAATTACCAATGGTGTATCCTACCTTTAAAGGCATTTCTATGTCTGTAGTTACATAACCATGAGTGAAACGCTTGTCAATCACAAAACATTAGGTTCGATAACCAGCTATTTGTCAATGCACTCGTAAAGTTTAATAACTTGACCAGTTGTGGTTCACAGGTTTTTTAGGTGGTTTGCTCAGTCTTATCCTTGTTTCTTTTGCTGTTAACCCATTATTTGATTACTACAGAGACAGAAATGTTCTCCTTGACGAGTGCTTGTACATTCGGTTTTGCTTCCAGTTTTGGCTGCCAGCACACCCCCCCCTCCCTTTCTAGTAAATGCTAGATATGCAACTGATTACCTTAAATATTATTTTCCTGGTGCTTGGAACCTGGCTATGGTAATTGGACTTGTGACTGATTTTGTTATTTATTTTTTACATTTTGGGTTGTCAGGTTGCAGCTCTCTTGCTCTTCCAACCTCCATCGCCCAGTACTGCTCCCTGGACGAGTCCTGTCTCGGGGTGGGTTGCTGCTTGAACCTTGACCTGGGTGTAGTTCGGAGGTCGTTCTCGGCGTGGGTAAAACTGGATCCATGCGCACGCACTTTCTCGTTTGGCTTTGAGAAATGGAGTCACATGGAGATGCTCGGCATTCAACTGATGCAGTGTAAGAAAAGCCCATAGCTATATTACGTACCGGTTGAGACAGGCATTCCGGAGTTGCACCAAGCTAATTAGGAGCGACTCAAGCTGACCCAAATAGATCTTGGTTTCAGATGGGCGAATTTAATACAATGGAGTGTATTTACAAATGAACGTCCGATTGAGCAACCTTTTGGGTATATTTGTAACAGAACCAGTGTGTGTGACACCATATCTGACACTGTTTTTCCTGACTAATATCTGACCTATTAAAGTCAACATTAAATAATGCAAATTATGGCCGAAAGGATCACATCATGTTACAAATAGCATAGGCAAAAAAAACCTCAAAAATGTTGTTTGTAATGGTGGATTGTGGGATATATTGTTTGGTCACTACTTTTTTACATATATTTACATACATATACATTTGCATTGAGTTCGGCTCATGACAAGATGTCTGAAACCAATCCGCTCTTGAGTCGTTCTGAAAGACTCTGACAGTCGATCTTTCACGATCTAGCGCATCTACTTTCTCCTAATTGGTTCAGATGTTGAACCTTTGACATACTTATATTAGTTGAAATCTTGGCTTTAATTTGGTTTCGGGCACTACTCTGAAACTCTTGTCTGAACCAGGGCCTAATTTCATTTTAAAAAAATCATAAAACATGTAAGCACACAAATTTACTTAGCATACAAAATCTTAATCAGTAAAAGCAGGTTAGCAGCCCAAAATCATGCTTTTAAGGCGAAGCAAAAACCAACTGAATACCTGTCACAAACAATAAACATTGCCTGAAAATCTGATTTGTAACCCTGTTTTTTTCCAAGGAAAAATGCTCATGCAGAGCAAATCTTTGTGGTTACCTTTTATGAAATTTGGCCCCAGTTGTTTACTTGTTTTTAATTAAAGTTTAGATACATGTGCTGATACACACTGATATTTATATTGCATTGGACTACCAAAAAGATAGCTCACTCAAACTAATTTAAATGGTAAGAGTAAATATTTTATACTTGTTCATGTTCTTTCTTGGGTTATTATTTATAGAAAACCTTTTTGTTTCCACAGCTCATTCCTTTGAGAAAGACCTAGGAAATTTGAAAATCAGGTAAGGTCAAATTAGGTAAGGTCAATAATGGTCATCCAATAAAGTCTATTGTTCTTGCGTATTTCACATCAATAATTGTTAAACTGCTTGAGGCAGTGCACATGCACAAATATCATATTAACTAGCTACATGAAAAGATGGAAGTACAGCAACATTTAAAACTGATGTCTAACTTGACAAACATTTGATGCATATGTAAGACGTAAATATATAAAGAATATAACAAGGTTTATTTAGGGTGTCGTGGCCGAGTGGATAAGAACACCGAACTCAAGCTCTGGTGTTTCTGTTCAGCAGAGTGTGGGTTCGAGTCCCGGTTGTGACACTTGTGTCCCTGAGCAAGACACCTAACTATAATTGCTTCTCTCCACCCAGGGGTAAAATGGGTACCTGTGAGGGCAGAGATGGTTATTGTGATTGATTTAGCCTAGTAGCGCATATATTGCAGCACAGGCTGTATACTCCCCAGGGAGCTGAGATGGTTTAAGGATTGAAAATGGCCCAGTGACCAGGGCTTTGAGATGCCCTTCGGATGTGAAAAGCGCTATATAAATCCAAGATATATATGTGATGCGATCAAGCAAAAACAGTCTGAAGTAGGCCTTGGTCATTTTTGAGATTTTTACATATTCTTTTGTAGCGTACTTCAGGCTCTATTTCAGTGAAAACCCCATGTAAATACGACCTTTGGTTAAAAAATTACAACCATTTGAACACCAGCATGTTAAAAATAAAGAAACTGAGAAAATCATGTTTTTGTATCACTTCCCTTCTGAATTTAGTTAAAAGAGTAATTTTGATTTTTTCACCCCTACGAACATATTTTGGCCCGATCTCAAAACAAGAATTGCCGAATTCCGACTGATTTTGCTTGATCGCATCACATATATTAGTCAACCACTTGTCCTCGGTCAAACTTTCTCCTCTACAACCAACTCTTATTCTTTGCAGGTATGAAAATGCTAATGTAATGGGAACATTCCCGAACAACGCCGATTTCAATCGGTCTGATTTGGCTTCCAATTCATACCTCTAGTTCATGATTATTCTTATTTCATTCTTAAGTTATTATATAAACAGTGAATCGGGGCTTATTTCTCCCGATGCCATCTATAATATTTATTTGGGATAGATCTAGGTATTCAGGACAATAATTTGGGAATGTGTGAACCTGACCTATGTTTTAATCGGTGACGTTTTGGAGCGTATGACTCCCCTTTGTCAGACCTAAAAATGATAACAAAATAACTGAAAAAGAGCATTATTTCTGAAAGGGCAAAAAATAGAGGTCTCTATATGTTGATATAGGTCTCGTAAAATATATTATATATAATAGATATGCCCAAAATACGTAAAGATTTTGTGGGATGTCTTTGTACAATGTCATGGGGGTCGTGACGACGTCGTCACTACGTTGTGGGAGCTAGGTTGTATCAACGTCGTGGAAGGTCGTAGCAAAGCCGTGGGGGTACCATAGGTGCACTGTGATGGCATTATGCCGGTGTCGTGGCTGTATCGTGCCTGACCAATTCGTGCCGTGTCACGTTCTTGTCGTATGGCCGCGACAATCGCCTTTAAATTCCTCAAACTGGAAAATGAGCTTAAACCTGCGACTACAGTAAAACACCTTTATAACAAGGTCCTTTGCGACTTTACAATTATCTTGTTATAACAGGTAATGCTGACTTCAGGTAATGCTGAGTCAGTACACCAGGGCTTAAATTTGTAACCTCCAAAATACAGGACTGGTGCTTTACCAACTGAGCTATCTTGCCCTATGTTGGCGGTCTCCCAAATTGTCAGTATCTTTGTTCGAGGGCGCTAATCAGACGTCTAACCTTGTATTATCAGTACTTGGATTATCATTGAATGTCTCTGGGCTGCTGGTCTATATCTATGACGTGGATCTAGACATCAGTCTGTGCTGGCAGGGTGTGTGCAATGAACCCTTGTCATTCTCAGAGATGCAATGTTCTCAGGATCCCATTGTGCTGATCAGACTCTTATTCTTTGCAGGTATGACGTGGAGCGTCCCCATGACACTATCTATGACGTGGATCTAGACATCAGTCTTTGTTGGCAGGGTGTGTGTGATGAACCTATCGTCATTCTCAGAGATGCAATGTTCTCAGGATCCCATTGTGCTGATCAGCAAGGCGGAGGCAGCAGCACAAGAAGAAAGAGAAGAAGTGTGGACGACCTGTGAGTGCACAAACAGTCCACCTTTTCAATCCACGTGCACTCAGTTTTTAAAATATATAAAGACCTTGGGTGAAAAAGCTAATAAATGCCACCTTTATGAAAAAATGAGATAATGATATTAAGTGAAAGCTCTCAGTGCCTAGTATACAATAATCAAATACTTTTGGCTGGTGTTTAATGGCTTTTGCGTCTGAAGTCTTCATATGTGACCTACTGCTCTGTGAAAATGAGTCAGATGTCGAAAATTTGACAAACCGAGTTATGTATACCATTAGAAAGAGTGCACTGTCCTCTTTAATTTGATATATGTGGGAGGTCTGTAGCATGTTGCGTTCTTGTGATATACCGATTTCAATTTTGACGATTTTGCGAAATCTGAAAACACCATTCATGAGAAATCATGCATTAAACAAATGATTTTGCTTTAGGAGATGTATGCAATAGAAACGCTAAGCAACCAAGCCCTTCCCACTGTGTTAATTCAGCATGTTTTAATGTAGAAATTAAAAATATAGATCCTAACCAAGGTGAAAATCATAAAATAGGAATATCAAATTTTCTTACGAAAACCCCCCTCTCCGCGTTCAACCACCCAAATCTCGTAAGTACGCTGTGCGACATCTGACTCATTTTCACAGAGCGGGTCACGTATGATTACCATATGATTTATATTAATTAATTAGTTAATATTTCTATTAACTACAAAATGCCTTCCAAAAGCCTTACTCTTTAAAGTGGAAGCCTGCTATAGCCAAGAAATGTATAAAGTTACTTGCTTACTCAAATAATATAATATATAACGGGGTGCATGAAACCAATGAAATTGCATGTGCTTTGCCCAAATACGGCATGTTTTGTTGGCGCACGGAGCTCATGCTTCCTGTGGCTTCTAGTACTGCAGTCTACCGGTATTATTTGCTTATTCATTTAAGTATTTCCTAAGTACATTTGCCTATATGAAATTGTTTGATAGCAATTCTTTTTGCCATTGTACATGTTTTCTCTTCCATAGTACCAGTGAATCTGCCGAGGGAATGGACAGCATGGATGACATGACAGCTAACCCTATAGACAAGGCCAGGGCCTACTTTAAGACCATTCTGAGCAATGGCTCTACCTCGTATTCAGCAGAGGACAATGCCATGACTAAGCTGCAGCCAGAGAAAGTGGTCAAGCCTAGTGAGTTACTGTTCTTGGATAACCAATGCTGGAGGAATAAAGGAAATGACTGGTTTTGGAATATAATCTTGACCACTTTTCATAGCTATCCAGTACCAGAATTGTTGCCTGTCCAGCCGCGAGTCCAGCCGCGAGTCCAGCCGCGAGTCCAGCCGCGAGTCCAGCCGCGAGTCCAGCCGCGAGTCCAGCCGCGAGTCCAGCCGCGAGTCCAGCCGCGAGTCCAGCCGCGAGTCCAGCCGCGAGTCACTAAAATTTAAAACAAAACCAACAATGATTCCAGGTGAAATTGACTTTGGTCATGTATTTACTCTCGTAGGGGTTCCGGATTCAGGCACAGCAAGCCGTCGTTCCATGGGTCTTCTCCTATTTGGCAATGAAGATGAAGATGAAACTCCAGTCACGAGGAGAAAGAGAAGGGACGTATCGCTCTCAGTGACTTCAGGTAATGCTGAGTCAGTACACCAGGGCTTAAATTTGTAACCTCCAAAATACAGGACTGGTGCTTCACCAACTGAGCTATCTTGCCCTATGTTGGCGGTCTCCCAAATTGTCAGTATCTTTGTTCGAGGGCGCTAATAAACATAGACGTCATAAACACCAGCACACTGTGTGACCAGGTATCGCACCAAATTTCACGATACAACCTAGGAACTAACATAGTGGGGATCACTCAATAAGGATACAACTTTTTATCTTATATTAATAAATACCTAGGCTTCTGACTGGCCGAGACTCGATCACGTGCAGGGCATTATATGTAGTAATATCATGGGTTTTCCAAGGGCCGTTTTCTAAACCCCGGCTTTGGGCTTCATTCTTGCCACATTACAGACGTTTTCCTAGTTCCGGATCGCAAAAAATATTCAGGCTGTTTTCGGCAAGTCTTTACCTTGAGTGATGGAGAAACTACAGTTTTTGTTTCGATATTTATGCTCTTCTTTATTTGAAAATACGACGTCAAATATACCGACATCCCTTTTTCTAGTTGCGGATCAGTTTAACCAATTCCGGATCGAGTAAAAAACTGCTTCGTACATGAAAAATTATCACGCTAGAACCAAGCCTATATTTCTGATAAAGTATTCATTAATTTATATAAATACAGTTTAAAATAAATTTCAAATACTTTCACTTCCAATAAAGTTTAAAAAGAGGACTTGCAAGGAAATGCTTTGAAATGTTTTGTCCGTGTACGTGTGTGGCGCGCGGCAACGAGCCGATAAAATTTGTCCCACAGAACACGTCATATGAAATCGCTTGCACGCGTGTAGTTGATGCATGTATTTTACGGGAGATCTGGAACTAGGAAAAAATGAACGTTCAGTTTTTGGCAGATTTTTCAATACTGGAGACTTTTAGACTTATTTTTACTTATGTATCAAAAAGCTTGTATGTTTCTTTTCAAAATGCACTTCATCTAAACAAATAGTATTGGAGACCAAGCCATAACAAGGTAGGTTTTTATTTGAAGCGATACGGAACTAGGAAAAATCCGGAACTAGGAAAACTGTACCACTGCTAAACTACATGAACAAAGCCAAAATACGGAAACGAAGCTGCGTTTGTAAAACAGCCTAGAAGAAGCCGCGAAGTCGCGAAATTTTCACCATTTTTCTCACTGTTATTACCTTTAATAAATACGAGATTATAATAACCATACATAAAAATCACACATTAACATGTCATTCAAGTCCCTAGTTTTCAGAAAATGTTAAAAAAATTATGAACTTTAAGGCAAAAACGATATTGACATCTTCATTTCAAAACATATCTCAAAACACAAATCGGTGACGAAATGACCCAAACCGGCAATCGAACCTGGGCCACACTGAGGGTACTGCCACTGTTTTTAATCAAAGACCTTAGACCTGCACCTACTGGACTTCAGCTAGTTTTTTGTTTTGTTTTTGTTTTTGTTTTTTTAAACCATCAATTACACCTTGTTTCATTGCAGGGGGAGCTAGTTTGTTTGACCTTACCCTGGCGCCAGGCACCGACAATGGTGCATGGCAAGGAAACATAATTATTGGTGGAGGATTAACATGTGAGTTATTTATGTAATTAAATTGAATAAAGTAGTTATATTGGGGTGGGTGTTTGCGTTAAATTTAACGTGTGTTCGCGTATTGCATTTAGAGGTAGGATACACCATTGGTTTTTGCTTGAATTGTTAGGAATGGGTGAATTTGGGAGGTTGTATTCTATAGTAAATATCGTTTAACTGACCTGTCTGAAGTTTTATGATCAAGGATGCTGAGAAAAGCAAGAAAAACAGCGTTTGTTTTCCACCGGCGTCGGGCAGTGGTTCTTATGTTGTTTTTGGAGTTTTTTTGCGATCGCCGTTTGGCAATAGCAAATTTGTTGTTTATATAATTCAATTTTTCGGAACAATTACAGGATATCTGGCTCAATCATTTTGCTGAATGCCTACAATCATTATTTACTTTTAAATAAGTAAGATATTTCTTAGTAATTCGGTAGTAAGATTTTTTGATATCTGCAAATGGTGTATCCTACCTTTAACAGGGGGCACATGTTTTAATTTGTTTTTGTTTATTCATCTAAGGTTTGGAATATGATGTGATATTCAACAGACGCTATGATTGGTTAATGTTTGTTAATGTTGATACATGTAGGTCAATATCATTTGTTCGAGTGGTTTTTTTTTTTGTTTTTTTAAAATGTTGTCAATGTCCGTTAAATAAATTGCCTTTGATTGTTTGATATCTACTAGTGAAGGGTCTTGATGCTCTTGGACAGCGCATTGCCAACATGACCATCGGGGAGCTAGAAGCAATGCTGGATTTTCAGAATATCGACCCGTTTGTTGTGGTACAATTGATGAAGGACCTACGTGCGCTTTACAGAACCTTTGTGAGTAATTACATTCGATTCCTAACAGTTACTGGTTTAGTTTTCCTGTAGCATTCAAATTATTCCAAGTCAAAGTTATACTTTTGGGCCAGAGTAAGATACTATTGAGTAATATACTATTTGGTTGTCATTACAACTTTGGGCTTGTCTCAAAACATATCTGGAAAGAGTCTCGGACATGTTGCGGGTAGAGTCATTCACCTTGTCCTGAAGAATTAAGCTCTACATTGGTCTTGGGGTGTACATTCACAGGTAGTTTGGGAACTGGGTACCTGATCAAAAACAACACAGGTACCTGAGTACCTATTAAAGAAACCCAACTCCAAAAGAGTTGGTAGTGTGTAGGCCAATAGTGAGCTTTATAGGTTTAAGGGGGATGTATCGTAAGTCCGGTGCCTCATAGGTCTGGTGCCTCATAAGTCTGATGCCTCATAAGTCCGACGCCTCATAAGTCTGATGCCTCATAAGTCAAAAAAGCAAATTTATTTGTTGGACTTATGAGGCATCGGAAAGTTGTTCCGAATCCTACGACTTATACCTGACACAGTATTCGCAAGTCATTCAGATATTATAAGGAGTCATTCCACCAAGTTGGAACACTGTGTCTTCAATATGTCCAGAACCTGTTGTGAGGCAATTTCAGTACTTCTACATATTACTACAAAGTTTTGTGCACAGTACTACATGTACTGGTACTACAAGTACGTTCCCGTGCATGAAGTCAACGGAAATTATGGAGAATTTAAATCGTATCTTGTATGCTGCACGGTATACTCTACTAGCGCTGCATGCCCACTCTCACAATCAACAAATTCTTCATTGCATGCATTGTCGACGTACCAGGCAAATCTAACTGCATCCGTAATACTTGGCTATATACGCCTGGAAATAACACATGGCTATTCCCAGACGTAGCCAAGTAGTGTCGCAACCGTACTTGTTGCTTGAGTAGGCACCGGTCTCTACTTCAGTACCCTGATAGCAGAAACACGTAAATATCACGTTGTGTTACACGTCTTTATGACATCTTCAGATGACGTCTTTATGATGTAAATTTGCACAGATTGAAGACGTCATATATACATTATACGTTTCACGTGATTATTACGTCTTACAGGTCAAAACATTTTTTACTTTTACTGGTAAAAATTGTCCTTCGTTTTCACGTGATAACGTCTTTACAGTAACGTTTTAATGACGTCTTCCTGACATTAAAGAGGACCAGTTTTTGGCGATACATCGGTGTTGTCTCCACGTATCTTTACCACAAAATGTAATTGAAATGATAAATATAGCATTATTCTGGCAGTTCATGTTTATTTAAAAACTAATATTTTATATCCAACTACCGTATACAGGTGTAATGCAAACAAAAACAACGGTCATTAAGTGGTAACAAACGAAACAAGCCTGGCAGCTAAGGATTATGAAACGGTATTTATTTCCCTCTATATTAAGATTATTTGATGAACAACCTTGCCAATGATCCCCAAATTAAACCTGATCGCAGTCCAAGTTGATTAAGCACAGCTGCCCAATAGAAATTCCCAACTGGAAAACGTAACTTAAATTTGTGTCCAAACAGACATGTACTGCATAAACTTCACAATAGAGTACAATACACACATGCGCATAATACAAGGTACGTAGACATTCATGTGCACCTGAATAAAAATACATCAAGTACAGCTTTAAAAAAAAAAAAACTTTACTGCTGCTATGATGAACCCACAGTCTGGCTCAATTTGTAGTTTATACCAAAAAGTCAGGATTTTTCCCCTCCCAAAATTAAACCCAGCCGCAAATGTTGTATCATGCCTGCGATCCAATGTGATTAAGCATAGCTGCCAATAGAAATTCCCGACTGGAAAACGCAACTTAAATTTGTGTTCAAACAGACACTGCATAAAATTCACAATAGAGTACATACAGGGGAGATATCCATGTGCCCCTAAAATGCCTTTAAAATTCTTCAAATAACACTGAATTATAAACAGTTAACAAGTATACAGTTTAAAAACAAAAACTTTACGTAATATACATAGGCCCACAGTCTAGCTCAGTTTGCGGTTGTCCAAAAAGTCAGGATTTGCTGAATATTTCCGACCTCTTCCTCAAGTACATGCATATATATTTTAAGTAAAGCCCCCTACAAAAGTTAGATTTACCGGCCTGAAGCTTAGGTATACAAAATACAAATAAAAAAAGCAAGTACAACATCTCTCCAACCCGGCATCATCGCGCGATCGCCAACCTTATAAAGGCCTGTCGTGATTTTTACGTGAATTAATATCATAGGATGTCGATTTTCGTAACTTTGTTGCGTGAACGACGTGATTATAACTTCATATTCCAGTTTTAAAAAAATGAGGGGAAATGGTAAAATATTGACATGTAAATCTTGCCATAATATGGTCAGCCAGAAACTTGAATTTGACGATAAAAACTCTCACCAGCTGACGATGTATTTACGCCGTCAGTCTGCTATCAGGGTAGTCAAGTACACGCAAACTGACGTTAGACCGCGATGTTTTCTTTCGAAAGAAAAATAAAATCTCTGGCTGATAAATGCCTATAAATTTGTTTATACCCAGCACGATATGTGGCAGAGGGGTACCCCCCTCTTATCCCTATACTTTATACGCACTCGACACTATTGTAACCTAACCCACCCCCCCTTGAAACCTAAAAGGAATTCCTGAGATTCCGGGAACACAATGGTCAACACAAAAGAGGGGGGGGTTTTCTCTGCCACATATCGTGCTTCATATGAATTTGTTTGGCAGTCAGTGATTTTGACCATTTAAAATCGGAAATCGGTATGGTTATATTTTTTTCCTAAAAACAAATACAATTTTGTGGGGTCGCATTTTATCGCTTTTAAATATAGAGTCAGTCAGATGACCCGAACCAAAAATATTTTGTTTGTTTGGCCTTAGTTAATCTTACCTGAAATACAAGTGAATCAGTAGCTAGAAACAATTTAACATATACTCTAGTTGTTACGTTGGAACATCATTTTTAACATATCCCTCAATTTATCTACAATAACCTTATAAAAATATGTATGGTTCCATTTCGTGGTCAGTATGCAGAGAAGGTTTGTACAATGAATCTTGCAACACGACAAAAAGATGTAGAAATGACACGGTGTCCCCTGTTATTACATCGGAATCCTAAATTTGTCATGAAATGTCAAATTTCTCATGAAACTAATGTTTGAATGGTACAAAACTCACCCAATTCTGTTCAACATCCAAGACAAATATCAGCAATAAATATTCCAATAATTTAGTTGATAGATATGGCATGTAACTAGAAATGTAGCAAAATTACACTTTGTGTCCCAACCTCATGGAATGACACATATGCATGATTGAGCAGTGGCCCCCAGAATCATATGGTATCCAGTGCCCCTCCATGTTCCTGCTTTTAAAAATGTTCCTCACTGCTGGTCTCTCTTCCTCTCCCCCACCCCCTCTTCCCCCACGTTGACAAGATCTGTCTACCCCTGAAAGGATCGAGTGTGTAACACAAATCAGCAAACAGAATTAACAGTATGGCTCGTTTCACCACCTGATCCATTTGGAAAGAGCTCAGAAGAGGGTGTTAAAAAGTCTTGGTTGCAAGATGTCCCATTCGCGGTATGCAGCGCTCTCTAACGTAGCGGTATAGGCCCTCTAACGTACGCCATGACGTTCAAATAGAACGTCTTGGCTAATTTGCATAATCGCTTGGAAAAATTCTTGGCAGAATTATGTTGCATTTGCATGCGCGTGTGACGTTGCGTGCATAATTATGCGACGTAACAGTGAGTAAGCGATTATGCATGTTAAGTCACGTAATTATGCACCAAACGTCACACAAGCATGCAAATGCAACACAATTCTGCTCGAAATTTTCCAAACAATTATGCTAGTTATGTTCTATTCGAAGGTCATGGCTTGGTCTATGGTGTACGTATGTTAGAGGGCGCCCGCATCGACGTCTGCAGACCGCGATTAGGACGTCTTGCAACCAAAGCTAGGTGTTAAATTGCTTTCTTTTCCTGGGGTCATGGGTCCCAGACCCAACCCCTGGGGAAGGCTAACGATCTTTTTGTGAATGACTTGGACAACCTACAAAACTATATGGGTCAAACCTTCATGGTGAAATGGGTTGAAATTTTCTGTCACTAGCTCTCAGACTAAAATAAGTGATAATGTTTAAAACTGGCTCATTTGGCCTTGACACGTTAATGCCGGAGCCAAAGACGAGGGCATTATAAAACAATATACTTGTTTAAAGGGATCATATACGTTTGGTAATTGGAACCCACTGTTTGTTTCAATCCTATATATACATGTACCATAAAACGATTTAGGTAGCGATTTTGAGATATTGCCGAAATTCTGGAGCGGTTACTGTCAACGCAGGAAGAATAATCTGCATTGGAATACACAATCTGAGAAACTTCACTGCAGTAATGCTTCTTCAGATTCAAATTTTTGCGGATAAAAATTGATATCTTTTCCCATAACCGCAGTACTTCGAAGTGAAAAGTTTCTAAAAATGTATTATACTATCCAAAGCTGCTTTACTTCTTACCAATAAGTTGTTATTGCCATTAATTTTTGGAGTAATTACCAAACGTATACGATCCCTTTAATACCGGCCAACCACATTTTTATTACCATTCAGTTTTTCAAAAATTCAAATTTTTAATTTAATTCAGAATATCGTTTTCTTGGAACATACTTGTACAGCATTCACTGAGTTAAAGATAGGATACGCCATTTGCAGATATCAAAAATGTGTACTTCCAAATTATTAGGAAATATCTTACTTATTTGAAAGTAAATATTGATTCTAGGCATCCAGCAAAATGATTGCGCTAGATATCCTGTGGTTTTGAAAAATCACGATCAGTTAAACGATATTTACTATAAAATACAACCCCCAAATCCACCCATTCATGATAATTCAAGCAATTACCAATGGTGTATACTACCTTTAAAACTGTTCAGGTAAGTTGTCAAGCACCATTCTTTAATAGTGTTTGATCACCTTTGCTGCTTCAAACGATAAAAAATGCACAACTGACCAAATAATGGTCTACTGTGCCTTTAAAAGTTCAGGTTGCTACTTTAGTTCATATATAAATATTTTTGTTTCATTGTCAGACTGAAGAGGCGATTGATGTATTCACGGAGGGCACTGCAGAGGATGCCTTCCAGCAGTTTGACATTGTACTGAGCGGCAGAATTACCTTCCCGCGGCAAAATGTCATTTTTTATGGTGCAGAATACAAAACAAAGCTTGGTGGGATTATTACGCTTAAGTTCAGTAAGTATCACTAAGTTATCTTTTTATTAGGAACACATTTGGTGCAATTTTCTACTCCTCTTAAATTTCACATCCCTTTTTACTTAATTTTTATTGAAAAGGGCACACCTTTAACTCTATCAATACCAATGTCGAGTTTACTCGACAGCGCAACGCAGTGTGCTTCTGTACCAATGTCGAGTTTACTCGACAACAGAGTGCCTCTGTTTTTGAGAAGCTGCATTATCTTCGTTTGCTGCCCTCTGTTGTTGAATTTTATATAGTCAGGAAGTCAATTGAGCTAGCTTTACAATGGTGTATAACGCGTGTGGGGTTTCCATTACGATTTTCCGAGAAAAACAACACGCAACAAATCTTCTTCTGTTTTTGTTGGACAAAATATCACCATTATGGCTGATCGTAACGCGGAAATACTAGCATACATGTACATGTAGTTATTTGCTGATAGTGACTCCGATATAGATTTGGAAATTTCTGAAGAGGAACTTAGTGAGGATTCCAATGAATCTAGTGAAGTTTCTTCCATGTCTACGTCGTCGTTTGACTTTGATATGCCTGGTCATAGTGCTACTACAACGGCCCGCCGTGGACGGGGTGCCGGTGGTGGACGGGGTGCCGTTTGACGCGCCGGGCCTTGGGTAGCTGGTGTCGCTGGTGTATTTTTATATAACTACATTTTGTTCTATTTGTATAACAACTAACAGATATGAAAGACCATTTCATTGCCTACAAATAATATACACAATGATTTTCGGTAAAACGAAGTCTTCAAATGGAAAATTGAGGTTTACAAATAGTAAACGCTGCAAGTTGCATAAAACAGTGCGTTGTGTGAAAGAATGCGGTACAGGGCAGTGTGACCCCATAAAACAATGCGGTATTGAAAGGGTTAAGCATTTATACAACTTTCCATGCTGTCTACCATGGTTTGTACACATTGTGAACATATTTTTTTCAACATGGTTTTCAACATCGCCCAGTTGGTGCACGGAAGTCTGCCTGTAACATGGTGAGAAAATGTTGTCTCAGAAATCTAATTCAACCCTGGTATCCTGTCATAGATACAAACAGAAACACTTTGCAAGACCACAAATCCGTGCGCAAATCCGTTTGTTTACAAAACTTCTCTAATGAATATTGGCAGTGGTTTGAGTCCCAAGGTAGAAGTGTTTAAAATGAATTATATATTTTGAGAGAAATTTACATTTTACCATTTCTTTGTTTTTGTTTCAGCTGTGGGATTAGGTGGTTACTTTGAAATGGAGATACCACTGTCTGTCGCCATTGTTTCAATGCGTGCCACGGTAAACTGAACATTTTTTAAAATTCAAATTAGCTACATCCTACAAAAATATAATGTAGGCCTATACACAATTAAACCACTTTGAAAACGTGATTATATGCTCTGCCTGCTGCTTATAATCATCAACAATAAGATTCCTTTGTTGTTCCCTTTGTTATTTAAATTGTTATCAATTGTTTTAAACTGCAACGTTTGCTTTCAGGAATATCACTAAAAGCTTGTTGCACAGGATATGTTTAAGATTGAATCGACAATAGCAAAATTGAAAGGGTAAAATCTTAAGGGTAAGTCACACTGACTTTTGCGACCACAGCCCCTGATAGTCGTAGCAGTTTTAATTGGGGTGAATCAAGAAAAAAGCGCCCTGACTGCACTCTCCTACAAATACTCACGATCCTTCTACGGGGACTCTACGAATATTTTGGAAGAAGATTTATTCATCACAACCTGCTACGGTCTATTCGCTCTTAGCACGTTTCCACCATAATCATGCAGAGCCTCGATCTGGCAACTCATTTACTCATTAAATATAGCCGGTTCCCCGTATGATTTTGAGCCCACTTTTACATTTACAGTACACATTGTGTATACACTATGCCGTACACAAAAGGGTTCACTTGCATTCTTTGCGTGTGCAGGGCCGCTATCGATCCGTCTTCGCGTACTGATGGTGCAGACAATACGTCACAATAATCGGATGTACCAATAAACCAGAACAAAATGGCGGCTCGCATTTCGGTGAGCGCAGTGCGAGAAAATCTCTGTTTTATATGATTACCGAAACCGATAAAAATAAAATAAAAATCAAGTCACAATGGCGATTGACACTCTTTAACATTATGCAATTATAAACTATGGGTGGAGTTTCCCTTTAACGACGATTTAGGAAACCGTAGCATATGCGTGAAGTCGTATTGTAGAATAAACCATGATTGGCCGCGGAAGGAATGATCTGCCTAAAAGATGGCACTAAGACTGTGCAAGATGGAGTTACAATCACACTGCAACTGGCCTACAGTTTAGAAAATAAATGTAGTACCGCCACGACAGTTTTGAACACTTCAAAACTGTTGGGAGAGTTTGTCGACCAGCCAAGATTCATCAGGATTCACCAAGATGCCGCTACGAGTATTTCTACGAATCACCCAAATTTTGTGAATTGTGGGCATCGTCGTTAAAATTGTGACAGTGTGACCTATAGGCTTTACCAGTGTCGACACTTGGACTTTTTTACTTTTGACTTGACGGGGAGACCATATCTAAGGAACCAGTGGCATATTCAGCAAGGAAGAGGAGGGGGAGGATGAATAAAATATACAGCTTTTCTTTGCGGCCTATGGAATTTTGCTCAGCACGAGAAATGCATAGACCGCCAGATCGTGTTCCAAATTGCTTGAGCATTTCGGCCTAAGTTTTGGTCTGCATAATTGGATGTTAAAATTATCATCATTTGTTTCGTAATTTACACCTTGTTGTTCATAAAGTTTGTGAAACTAGGCTGGTCACCGCATGATTTCATTGGTGGATTCTGGGCCAAATTATGTACCCCCCCTAAACTTTCAAATTGTGAAAATTAAAGAAATTGAAATGATTGACTTTTTGACAAGCAACATCGTTTCTTGCCATTTTGTTTTTATGTTAAACAGAATTTTAATAACATCTTTGTGGTGTAAAACGGGACTCACAGCAATCATCTATGGTCCAAAGGAAACTGAGTGTCTATCACTGTTTTCCATGAAATGTTCCAAAAACGGGTGTCTCCCCCCCCCCCCCCCCACCACCCACTTGGTTGTCCTGCAGTTCAGTTGCTTTTGTAGTACCAATAATATTATCTTGTCTGCATCACAGGCTGGGATAACGCCATCTGTTGGGGCATTGGCAACAGCCGAAGTTTCTATTTGTGCTGGGCCTATATGCGGAGAAATGGAACTCACTGCACAAATCCTTGACACTAGCTTCCCAACAACAGCTGAGATACTCTTCTCCAAATTTCCACTGGATGTTGGGTAAGCACAAATGGGTATTGAAGTTTGATGTCTGTGCATAGTGCAATGGCGTATCCAGCTTTTTGGCCGATCTTAACCAAGAGCTGTTTTTTGACGTCATAACTTTGATCAGAAACAATTATTGTTTAACTCGCGAGAACAAGTGACCGAAAGTTGTTTGTCACACACAATAGGCCTAACATTACAGCAACTTGACTAGCAGACGACACACTCGGCATATAACAGAATTCTCTGTTATGTTTCAATGAGTTTGAAGTTGTGATACATTGATTTCTTTTCACATATTTGCTCCACACAACTATGTTCAATAGTATATTTTTCAAATACAACTCGACAATAAAAACTAGAGAGAAATTAATTTTTGAAAAGTTTCGCAACATGTAACCTTACCTTCCCTGATCCTCGGTTCAACTTTGATCGGAACAGTCACGTGATCACAGCACAACCAAGGTCGCCAAAATGCTCAACTAATGAATAACAACCGAAACAGCTCTTGGTTGCGCTCGTCAAATGTGGCTCAGGCTCCTAACCGGTTTTAAACCAGATGTTCAAAACTGCTCTTCGAAACTTGTTATCACATGTTTTCATAAGTTTATTTACTATTTTTTATTTTCACTCTAGGTTGAAACTGGAACTAAAAATGACCCCACTTAACATTGTCCACAAAGGCAAAGTGACAGGAGAATATTTTGTGGGGAAAAAAACGCTTTTTGAGAAGGAGTTGTTTCACTACCAAACCCCATCAGTTGGTAGCACCATATTCCATATTAAGACCGAGGATCCTGACAAGTCACCGCCAGAGATATCAGAATATTCTTCTCAGGTAAAAGTGTGCCTAAAGTCTTTATAATAATCAAATTGGAAAATCTGTTTGACCAACTGGAAAGCTTAGTTTTCTTGGACAATTAAAATCTACATCTTCACGACAAGTCGACAACACAAACTAACGCCCAAGTACTGTGCAGTGCTACTTGAAAACTGCACAATGAACAATTTCGGTTTCACAAACCAAACCCCCTTACAAACGTCTACCACTGACGCGCAGTAAAATGATTTTCGGTTGTACAAATCAGAGGAAAAAAAACACTCTGAAAGGTTCGACATGAATTTATTCCATCTGTGCACTTGTTGGGTTACTGAACCGTTTATACAAAAAAATAATTTTAAACTTGTGAAATAAAGATGTATGGAGTGCACACAAATAGAACTTGGGTGTAACTTCTTTAAAACGTTCTGTAAAATATTTGTAGTGTCGGTAACAATATTTTGGAGACTCTCATTTAGCTCGTATCTTTTAGTTCAAAATAAGTTCAAAATGCAATTTTTCCCTTTGGAAAAATGAGGTTTATTGTCAAATTTAGGGTATTCACACTTTAGCAACATTAGCAAAAATTAGCAACTTATTAATATGCCAGAGTTCATTTCATTTAAATTTCACAGTACGATGGTGCTGAGACATTACAAATTTGCATTCATGTAGTGCTAAGTACAAACAGCCCCTTAATCTTCAGCGCTCCCGAGCAAAGACAATTTGGGAGAACGCCAACAATTAGGGGAAGGTAGCTAAGTTGGTAGAGCGCTGGTACGGTATTTCAGAGGTTGCAGGTTCAAATCCCGCTCCTGCCAGTTTTCTTTGTTCATTCAACAAAACAAAAAAAGTAAAGGCGAAAGTTTGATTTCTGCACAAATGTGTTTTGAATTATGATACTTTTCTAAAGTGATCTTCTCACATTTTGTACCAATAGGATGTTCAAGCCAGAAGTGCAGGAGGAAACAACTGTGGCGTTGAGCAGGTTCCTGGCTTAGACTACACAGAGCCAGCCTTCGAGCTCAAGATGGTGGCTGCCGATGACAAGAGCATAGTCACGTTCTTCTACCAGGTGGGGACAGCGCCGGGAGGCAGCGACGTGCTCGCCAAGACAGAGTTTGGAGGACCCTCGGCCATCATTTCACAAGTAAGCATTGCGTCGTAGCTTGGCAGCAGTTAAAAAGTGAGCCCATTGGCCATAATGAAAAGTAGCGTGCATTCGGACATTTTCATGCAAGGTTTTATAGGGGAAACGGCCCAAAGAGGTGTTTTTTTGTCAGTAAAGCCCTGTATTTATTTTTTAGATTAAAATGTCGCACGAATTTGGAGTTGCAGATTATGAAAGATTATTTTTCTGGCTATGACTATATGTATGTTTTGCTTTGAAAAGCCAAAACATCTATGACTTCCAACGAAACCGGGACAAAGTCGCACAATATGTGTTTTATTATAATGTACTCGTGAAGTCATTTCGGAGTGGTTTTTATCATTTTAAGGTTTTGAGTTTTTCTGAATCGCGAACTATTAATCTACAATCTCTCCAAATTTGAACATAATCCATACCCCAGAAGTGTGTTTTTTTGTCAATTTTGTGAAACAATTGTGTATAGAAATAATACGCTCTTCTGAATTTCAAAGCTGTTTATCTCATAATTACGTTGTCAGGGTGTTATCACTAAATCCTTCCCCCTTGGGAGATAGGGTGAGGGTACATATGTAAATGATACAACATTTTAAAGCTGGGAACCTAGAGAATTCGAAAAAAGCCAAATCTAAAAAACAAAAATTGTCAACTTGGTCCGGGTTTCATTGGAGCAGGTCACATATGTAGGGGACATTGTCTATGAAGAGCAACAGAAAATTGAACCATTGTCACGGTGTCATTTCAACTCTGGTGAATGTTTGCAGCGAATGCTTTGTGATGCCAAATTTGTATCACATTCGGATTCCTGTGAAGTACGAACCGGCCTCAAGTCTGGTTTGCCAAGCAGTTTTCACCAAGTTTATCTATTACACTTTATGTATCGCCTTTATTTGTTTATAGATTCTTCTGGGTGGCCATCCTCTTCACTTCACTGTTTACGCCATGAACAACGGAGGAGGCACTGCCACGGCCACCTGCAGCCTGCCGACCTTTGACATCACCCTACCAACAGGTCGCATCACACCAGACTTCACCTCCACCAGTCACCCATATATACTCCGCGCCTCGGCCGTGGTGTACGACGACTCCGTCATCTTGATGCAGAAGGAAGGCGTCGGGTTCGGCGTCGAAATCTGGGGAGATCAGATCGTGCCATGGAACACCATCGATCTGACAGAGAGGGATGAAACGGGAACATCAGGTATTATGCCTAAAGTAGACAGCCAGCTGGGTAAAATTGTCTCCTCCACTCAATAAGCCTTTCTCATAGCACGCCAACTATTCATTTCTTGTGCATGAAGTTCATAATTAAATAAGGCTATACCTACTTTATCATCTAGAGGCAACACTTTGAATCATTATGAAGCAGAGTTGTCAGCTCAATACTCAATTTACATCACTTTTGTTCACCAAGTTCTATCAAGTTGCAGTTGCGCATTGGAAATCGGTCTTGAACACAATTGCACACAATATGTGAGGCGTTCTGGCAAAATGAGACAGAACTAGGCACAGGCCAAAGTGGTGAAAAATGAAAAAAAATGAAATGGGGATTTTTTTTAAGATTCATTCATATTATTAATCTTTGATATGTGTACTACACTTGTTTTAAAGTTATAGTATAAAATATGTAGAATAAAAGTGTTTTTAATAATGAACAAAAACAAGTTCAGCATCTTTCATTTTTACAAATACAAAATTCGAACCTTCTCTGCTTTTTTATTGTTTGACATGTCCATAAATGCAAACTTTAAATAAGCATAACTTATCAACAGAATGTACGATTGAAGTGCAACAAACAGTACTGTAAGTAGAATTGTATTCTCTTTCCCAACATCCGCAAACCTTCCTTTTGATGTCTGCCCAGTTCTGTCTCATTCTGTCTCACTGCACTTTCTTGTTATGTAGGCCCTACAACATATTTCCGCCCTAAAATATGAAAAAGCAATAAACAAAACCATTACTTAACTAGCAAACATTCTTTTTACTATTTTTACCTGAAACAGTCAATGACCTTGACTACTTCACTGCCGCCAATAAAGGCCGCTTGATCTCCAAGCCAACTTCCACCATCATCCATCACAATTCTAACTTCTGTGCACGCGACTGCCTGGCACTCCCAGAAACCAAATGTCTGAGTATAAACTACGACTATCGGAGCTTCACCTGCGAACTGCTAGAAGAGATTGAGGGTCACGGGGTCGAAGTTCATGAGGTCAGTAAAACAGTTTCATCCCTGTCAACAGAATGAAAGTGGACTTCTGTGCCACTGTTTTTCTTTGCAAATTTGAAAATATTTATGACAATCTTTTTCATGAATTCGCTAGTTTTATGCAAGGTTTGTAGCTGGGCTAATGTGATGAATGCAAAGTGAATTTGACATCAAAAACCACTTGCGTCAGAATTTGCTGGGGTTTAAAAATATATCAACCTTTGTGAATTGGCATTGCGAACACTTGCTGTGGAGTCGCAAATTCATAGCTTCTGCTTTTGCAGCAAGTATATGAGCCAAGCTGAACAGCAGGGAGTGTAGTCTAGTCTGGTCACAAGAAACGCTGGATGAATAGTAACAAGGGAATACCTTTGTAAAAACTTATTTGAATAACTTGTGATTTGAATTTGGATTGGAGGATCTTCTAATGGGCTTGTAGAGACTTGCATGGTCTGGTGGTGGACTGGAGTATCTTTATTAGGCCATAGCTATGGCCCAACTATGCATAGTTGGGAAAATATGTAACAGCATTGCAGCGGTAGCAGCTTTTTGGTGTTATCGCTCTTTTTTGTATAAATGGGTGCCAAAATGCTTGTTACCACATATAATTAATCCGGTAACGAGCATATTGGCGGCCATTTTGATTTTGATTTTTTAAAGTGATAACGCCAAAAAAGCTGCCACCACTCGCGCTACCATACTATATCACACATTTTCCAACTTTAGGTGTGCATGCAGTACAGTGCAATTGAAAGATAACCTGAGAATGGGTATCTGCGCAATTTTCACCTACACGCTCGGAGTAAATTGTAGTGGGGCAGCGAACGAGCAGACAATTAGCTGTTTTAAGCGTGCGTGAAGTTGAGTTCATTTTGTTTGCATTGTAAAATAAATGTTTACTTGAACGCTTCTATCTTCACTCATAATGTCTGCTGAGACAGAGGTATAACAAAACAATTGTTGACTGTTGTGATGTGGGATATGACGTTTTGAGCACCCTCGGGGACGCATAGCACACGGGTACATGAACTATAAATCGAAGCCTGCACAGACCTCAGAAACCTGCAAACCTGCATGTATTTGATCTTGCATTTCAGTCTGGGCTCTTCACCCACTATGAGCGCCTTGGTGTGGGCCATGCTGTAGAGTTCAACCACGAATCCCTCCAACTCGTCCACAACAACCTCTACTACTTCAACATAGAGCTCCTGAACTACGTGGCGTACGACAACATCATTTCGTCTGTCGGCATCATCGCGGACTTCACTACACCGAAGCCGGGGCTGATTGTGAATGGGACCAGGGACGAGGTGACGCGTGAAGCGTGTGTGGAGTTCACACCAGAGGAGTGGGAGAGACGATGCAATGAAGACACACTGCTGGATAACCATCGGTAAATTTCACTGCTTATTCGTACCGCATAACTTGAACTTCCTGGATAACCACCGGTACAAACCAAAGCCTGTAGGATTTGCAATTACGTCCCATCCCGGCACAAACTGTAAAAGTAACACTGTACAGGGTGGTTAAAAAAACAGTTAAGGTAATTGTTCACCCACCTCCTACAGTTCCAGATAATTTGTGTTTACCTAGTGTTGATGAATAGGGTGTTTAGTAATATTCCTGAAAAAAATGCTTAATTGGATCTCAATTGCCCATTACTGATGGCATTTATACATTTTTTGGGGCACCTTACCAGACTCAAGCCAGAGATTAAAAAGGACAGTTAAGTCTAAAGCGTCGGCTTTACTAAGATCTTTAAAATGGATCTTGTCGGGACAATATCATGCAATCCAATTCTTCAGGCTTCAAGTAGAAACCTTCAGTTCTCTGCAAACCGTCAAATACTCCATACTAGCTAGCCACAACTATGTTTTATACTTCACAGAATAAAAGGTAAAACAGAATCACAAACTTGAAGCATTTTGTGTATTTTTTAATGAAAAATATGCCATGAAAAAAAACTGGAAATGTGTCAGTCAGCTTTCCATCCAAGTGGTCTAAAACTGCTTAGAATGCACCACAGAGCATCTAGAATTTGTAAAGGCTTCGCGCTGCGCGCTCGCAGATTAAGCACGGATCAGTTTCCTCTTTTTTGGGAAGTGAAGAGTTGCATGCCTGATTTATAAATAAGCATGTTGAAGACAAAAACTAATTATTGAAGTTTCTGTGGGCAAGCCATCCAGTTTTGTACATACAATCTGTAATGGGCTATATTTTGAGATTTAATTAAGGTAGAGCTACAATTTTTTTTCAGGATTATTTCTAAACACCCTACTCATCAACACTATAAACAAAAATTCTCTGGAATTGGGTTAACTTATTTAAGCACCCTGTACAAGATGAGTCAAAAAGAAAGTAACAGCTGGATTGATAATTTCCCCGTAAAAAGCAAGTAAATTTGAATAGTACTATTGAGGCATGTATCGAACAAACATGTTATTCGGCTCTTGTACAAAAATAATTACTTAAATTGAACCGTGCTATCAGACTAAAAAAATATTTAAAAAAGAAAAATGTGTTTCAACTGAATTTTCTTTAATTTGTTTGTACCACCACGAAGTGATGTATAGTGTGCACTTGATGGGGCACCCAACAAATTCCTCACAATATATTTTTTTTATCACATTGCTAAACTGCAGATACATCACTGATGGTCCTGGGTCTATGACAGTATTCAATGGCCATGAGGAACTAGTGGATATGCTGTATACCAGAAGCAATACCTTCATGGCAGGTAAGATGATTTGTTCTTTGAGCAATACAAATGCTTATGGATGGTCACACAAACTAGCCAGGGGCCAACTTCATAGAGCTGCTAAGCACATAGAGCTGCTAAGCACAAACAAATTTGCTTAGCTTGACAATTCTTTCTTGTCAAAAACAGGGTTATTACAGACCAAAATTGCCGGTTATGTATATTGATTTCTGACTTATATTTAGCTGTTTTTTGCGTAGCATGAAAATCACATGGAGTTTTGGCTGGCAACCCGTTATTATTGAGCAAGACGTTTTGGTGATAAGCACATTTTTGTGCTTAGTAGCTCAATGAAAATAAAAGTTAACGTTTAAGATGAGTATACGTGTTCAATATTGTGAGAAACAGAAAACATTTGTGGCATTTTGTGGATAAATTTTGTTTTTTAAACTGTCGTCACAAAGACCTTTTGACAAAGATTTCTGACAGAATAATTTCACAGGGTATCATTGGGTATTAGGATCAGCCCTATCTTCACACTGAGGATGTTTTTCCTCATTACAAATTGACGAGTACATCTCTGGGTAATAAGCCAGTTCTCTGTCTCGATGAAGTAGCTGAGGTTACAAGTTAATCTGGATAAAATTGCAGACGTGATGTCACGCGATGTTTTACGAACACCTATTTCGATTTTTAATTATCATGCGACCTTCTTGCATGTCCATATGCATGTGAGTTATCCTGTGACCTGTGACCCATATTATTGTGCACTTGTGCAGTTGAAATACCAAACTGGCCTGTAACCATTGTTCCTGCACGCCGTTAACTTGGTCATCTTAGAACCAAACAACTGCAGTAATGTAATACGAATAGTTCTGTATCAGCTTATTTATAAAATCACCAGTTGAATTTATTTAGAGTTATCCTATAGAACTGAAAAATATTCAAAATTGTTACCAACAATTTGTTTATATTCTTTTATATTTTATTTATATATTTTTTCTAGCCAACTGGGAAGGTTTCCACGACAACGAGACCGGTATCTATGGCTACACCTGGTCCATTGGTTACGCCGTCTGTGACGACGATGTCAGCATGCATATTGATCCTCACGCTCATCTGTTTGATGAATCAGAGTGGACTCATCAAGGTCTCGTTGTCAATGTCAATCTGCCAGGTAAATCTTTATTAATGATCAATGTTTTGCCAATTTGGATCACAAGATCATGGCGCAGTATAATGGGTGGTCCAAACAAAAAACAACAACAACAAAAACGTAACAGCCTATTTTCAGTACCTTTCGACCAGAAAAACTATATTGGATCAACATGGAATCTTTCTAGATGAAAAATGATACCAAGATCACCCGTTTTGGTCCAGTAGTTTTCAATCTAGTGAGTAGTGGCCTTTTTCTGGAACAAATTTGGGGTCAGTTCGACAGGTGATAAACAGAAGCACGACAGCAATGAAAAGACTTGTCCAATTGACCACCGACTTTGTTCCAGAAAAAGGTCCCTGGTCTGAAAAGTACTGGACCGAATCGGTGATTTTAGTATAATTTGTCATCTTGAAAGATTCCCAGTCCATTCAAACTAGTTTTTCTAGTCGGAGGGTACTGAAAATAGGCTGTTAGTTTTTTGGTTTTTTGTTTGTTTTACTATCCTGAATAAAAAGCATGAATAATTGGATTAATTGTTGGATCAGTCCAGTCATAAAATACAATTAAAGGGTAACAGAGATGCATTTCTCTAGGTTTTTCTTTGTGGATATTAAGTTGTCAGAATTACACATTAAACTGAAATTTGCTTACACAATAAAGCAAATAGAGAATTTCCATTTTATTTGCAAATAAATTGAGATTGATGATTGAAAGGGGCTAATGCATACTTAATCTGTTTTCATTTTGTTAATAGATAATGCCTACTTCCTCACTGTGCGTGCACTGAACAAGGTAGAGTTTGGTGGTCCCATGGCCCTCACTGTGTGCCACACCACCCCTCTGATTGTTGACAATTCTCCGCCCATCATTTACAGCATCACTGACATCACTTATGACTCGTCTATCGGTAGAATTGGAATGCAGGTTAATGCAACGTAAGTAATCCGATTTTTGTTTTAGCAATTGTGTATTGTTCATTTTAATAATCATAATTCTATTTATCTCCGCCAAGCTAGAGGAATTATGTTTTTGCCAGAACCCGTTTGTCTGTCTTTCTGTCGTGGTGTCTGTCTGTCTGTCTGTGGGGGTGTTTTTTGGGGTGTTAGCAGGATTACGAGATAACTACTGGAGGGATTTTAATTAAACTTGGTGGTTAAATAGCTTTAGGGTCGAGGATTAATTCAGTAAATTTGCAGATCTTTATCCAAATCAGGCATCTGGATCACATTTAATGATTTTTTTAACAATGGGCATGTTTGCGGTTGCGTGACATTTGCCAATTGAGAGCACTGTACTAGGCAATTGGTAACGTTGGAACACACTTTTGCAGTTGGGGGCGGAGGTTTGCGCTCTGTCCGAGTGCTCTTGTGCAATATATTATGTGGTGACCTTGAAGAAAAACAGCTGTTAAGACACTTTTTAAATAAGCACAATTTTTTAGTGCAGCTAGTGCATTAGTCATGATCAAGGCATTCGATTATATATTACGACGATCGATGGTTGCTGCTAACATAAACAGTAGCTATGCGCTATGTACTCATACTCGTACACCACGTACTGTTCGAAGCATGAACAGCGACCTCACATATGGCAAGGCTACAATATGCAAATCAGCTTGTACATGTACCATGAAGTCAGGCGCCTTAGAAACAAATTTCGAGCAGTTTTTGTTATATTGCCATTGGATTTGTACCCGGTTTAAATATATTTAATCTGCAGACTCCGAACATTGTGGAGAATGTAGCCACACTCTCCTGCTTATCTCTATCCATGTAACGTATAAACCTGGAGTTAGATAAAGATTGCACATATTTTGTGCAATCATGCTCTTTATTAGGCTGCATCCAGAGTTGTATTTAGGTCCCTGCAAGTCCTTTCACAAGGCCAGTCACAAGTCCTTCCATAAAACCAGTCCCAAGTAACTAGATGAACAATGACAAAGGAATGCTTGTGTTAACAGTTCATTTGAATAGCCAGTGATGGACTTGTGATGGACTTGTGATGGAATTGTGATGGAATTGTGATGGACTTGTGATGGAATTGTGATGGACTTGTGATGGACTTGTGATGGACTTGAGATGGACTTGTGATGGACTTGTGATGGACTTGTGATGGACTTGTGATGGACTTGTGATGGACTTGCAGGGACTCGAATACAACTCTGCTGTGTCCAACATGGACCTAGTTGGCTATGGAGTTTTGTATGCCAGAAGTGTAAACCCATAGTCTTAATTAACATACTCAATTTGGACGCTTTAATTTTTTGATAATAACCAGCGATCCAGACTCCCATCTGGATGAGTATCACCTAGCAGCAGGCAGGACGCCCAGGGATAAGTCACTGCGTGGCTGGGAGGCTCACATTTTGGCTGAGCAGCTCTTCATGGACTTCAAGATACCCAATGGCATACCCTGCTGGGTAAAAGTTAGAGCAGTCAACAACGGTAAGTAAAGACTTTGTTTAACAATTATACTTCCTATTTTACTACGTTTATGGTACGTTTCTTGCGTATCCTCGCTTGCGTGATCAGTCCCACACGTAAACAACTGCTAATCTGCACATTGGAACGTGCATCTCGCGTACTACCTGATGTTATACAGAAAGCTGATGGTACAACGTAAATTAATGTCTGAAATACGGACTCGTTTGTATATTGTGCATGTGATGAGGGATCGACCAATAAAAGGGCAAAAGGAAACGGACTTTATAGGAGTCCAAATTTTATGTAACAACCGGAAAAGTGTTTAAAACCCGCTGGGCATGTTTTATCAGCTGTTATTCATGTGTCGGGCTCTCGACCAAACAGGAATGGCTAAAATGTCTCAGGTATTTATGAATGGTCATTTAAAACAAACAAAAAAATTGTCGGCAAAAAAAGCCCTATTTAAAAAATAAATTATACACCCCTCTGTGTGAATAATTTTTAGTGTGTGAAGAGGGATTACTCAATACCCATTTTAAATTTCCTCTTTTTCACAGTCGACCTAAGAACTATCGATCACGCTGATGAGCCCATTCTAGTTGATGACAGTTCACCGATCGCTGGCGACCTCTTCGATGGACCCTATGCTGGACGAGATCTTGTCTTTACCAAGGACAGGAACCAGGTGAACTCTTTAAACAACATTTTCACAAAATTTAGGTTATCATCGGGGGATGAAAACATGGGCTGTTGTGTAGAGAGTGTATAGAGAGGTTTAAATAATTCATTATTTAGGTATGAGATTCACTGTCTTAATTATACTGAATTAAAGCAATGCAGTGGTGATATCATTAGGGAATAACAGTGTGAGGACCTGGTCTTCACTGTGATAATAACTGGGTTTGGGGATGGCCACTGTTAAATGGACTAAGCCGAAGGAAAGGTCCATTAACAGTAGCCATTCCCCAATCTCAGAAGCTATCAACTCCCCAAGGTATATACTGCAGTCTCACTGATGTTAGCATTTTGTGCATTTGCGCAAACATGACAGTAAAAAACATCTTTGTGGAAGTCAACAATCAAATACTCATTTACCGAATCAAATTCATTATGGAATTGATTACAATTAAACAAAGTCCTCATTCGTTGGCGTGTAAATACTTTTTGGTGCAAAACATTTTAACAAAAGGATCAACAATAAAATGTTTAAATTTCTAACAAGAAATAAAAAAAGATGGACGCTAAACTTAAATAAGCATTATAGTTTTCAGTGCAACAGGTTGTTATTTTTTAATTTTTTTCAAACTTCCTTTTTTTTCCCTTCTGCTTTGTTGGCAGATCTGTGCGAACTGGCACAATTGGTATGACCCCGAGTCTGGTATCTTCTCCTACCTGTGGGCGGTAGGCACCCAGCCCGGCCTGAGTAACGTGGCAGACTTCATCAAAGTGTCTCGTCGAGAGCACAGTGCCTGCTCTGGCTATGTGACCTTACAGCATGGGGAGACGTATTACTCCACCCTGGTAGCCTTCCATGGTGGATATGATAAGCTAAACGTGTCGGCTTCTTCAGACGGAGGTATTTATTATCTCCAATCATTGTATATATCTGGATCCCATATATTGATATTATGATATCTATTGTCTCCTCATAGACTGTGGATCTGACTCCACCAGCACCACAGTGTCTACGATGGCCTGCTGCCTAGACATACGGATTTAGACGTCTCCTCAATTATTGTTATCTGGATCATTTATTGATATAATCTTCTACCTCCTCAGTGACTGTGGTTTTGACAAGGCAGTGTCTGTGATGGACTTCTGCCAGGACCTACAGATCTAGACGTTTCCTCAATTATTGTTATCCGGATCATTTATTGATATTTTGATATCTTCTACAGTTCTACCACCTCAGTGACTGTAGATCTGACTCCACCACCACTACAATTAAGGCAGTGTCTACGACGGCCTGCTGCCAGGACCTACAGATCTAGAAGCTCCTTAATTATTGTTATCTGGATCAATTATTGATATTTTGATATCTTCTATCTCCTCAGTAACTGTAGATCTGACTCCACCACCACTACAATTAAGGCAGTGTCTACGACGGCCTGCCGCCAGGACCTACAGATCTAGAAGCTCCTTAATTATTGTTATCTGGATCAATTATTGATATTTTGATATCTTCTACCACCTCAGTGACTGTGGATCTGACTCCACCGCTACAAGGCAGCATATACGACGGCCTGCTGCCAGGACCTACCGATTTAGAATTCTCCTCAAAGCCAGCCACAGTGGAGGCTCAGTGGCAAGGATTCTCAGATCCTGACTCCGATATCGATGACTACCAGGTCACAGTCTATCGCAAGCATGATGAGCCTGGTGGGAGGTGAGGATGAATAGTCCTAATTCCCTTCATGTTCTGATTTCTTCTTGTTCTGATAGAGATAGAGCTGATTGACTCGAATAAACCCAAACTAATGAGCTGGACATGTACATATTTGTTAATTTGATATTGTGACATAAAGTGTCGTTGTTAGAAAGGATAATTTCAAATGTTCTTTTAATATGTTTAGCTCGAATGCCACCAATGACTTTGAGGTTATTCATGAGGCAGAGGCAGTAGGCAGTGAGACGCCCTCCATTGAGTGGCATCACTTTCATCTTCTTCACAAGGACCAGGTCTATGTCAACCTGCGTACCATCAACCAAGCACTGAATCACATCAATACTCCTACAAATGGGGTCTTGGTAGACCTGACTCCTCCTATGCTGAGAACTTTGGGAGACGGGCTGGTAGTGGGTCAAGATGCTGACTTCCAGGTGAGTTGATGTCATCTTGTAGATCATGCCCTGAATGACCATGCCCTGAATGACATTGATACTGAATTTCAATGTTGTGAACACTGGGTGATTGACTTGAGGTAATATAAGATTCCGAACACATATCCAAACGGCGTTCAGCATCATAAAATACGGCTGGTTATGAGCATATGAAACTGGTGTATAAACTCTCTTCAATCTATGTTCTATGCAGACCTTTCTTGAAGAATTGCTTGTTTAATAATTAAAAATGTGCCTTGGTGTGTAAGTAACAAGACCAGGGGTGATAAAATGGTATAAAATGACATTAATTGGGGTTAATCACCGTAAATGTAATTGGCCCCCTCATTAACATGTTCAAACACTGACAAATGGTGGCGCTGTTCGTGACGAACATTCGGCAACCTCCAAAAAGAAACAACAACACCACCAGATAAGCCCTGCACGGTGCCGCTTCACGGCGTGCGTGCAGCATGCGATCCGCGTACGTAAATACATGTACATGTACGTGATGCCATGCATGTACGCAGCAGATTTTTTTCAGACATGGCGAGTAAATTAGACGATAGTTCGGGGCCGAGGAGTGCATATTCTACAGAATCATACGAAATATCCTCATTATCATCAGGTTCTACTTCGGAAGAAGATATTTCAAGTGACGATGTCAATGAAGGCGAATTGGGACGGGGCGCACGGCCATAATGCACGAACCGAAGCGAGATGAGGCAGAAGCAGATCATGACAGTTTCTGTCCACTTCGCCCTAGTCAGCCAGACATTGGGAGTCCAAATCATATATTTATGGGTCAGTTAGAAATGTGTGCATGCTCACACCATCTTTTTTCTGGCTGGCATTCTTCTTTTGAATAAGAAAATTCAGAACAATTGAGTCGACCATCGACTGAATGATTTTGCATCGATTGTAAGCGTGGCACATGATGCTACATGCATGCACGGCCCGTTCGGTGCTGGTCGAGGTGTTCCCGAACGAACGTCACAATTATGCAAATTGTACATGTTAATAAGCTACTAGGAAACCACTCAATTAGTTATAATCTTTCATTTAAACTAATACCAAAAAAACATTACTTAGACCCTTTAAAAACATTTACAAGCGGTTTTAAAGGATTTTTGAGAATTGAGTCTTAAAGCTGTCAGTTGATAGCATGCGTTGTGTTGAGTTCGCAGGCCTGCTGTATGTACCCAGCATTGTTTATGTTCAGTCATGCATAATTGAGCCCTGCATTGTGCTTGATATCATCCACACTGCTTCTGAATGTCATCGACAGAAGATTTGGAAATTGAGCAAGCAATACAGTACAGTGCAATTGAAAGTTAACGCTGCGAATGGGAATAGGAAATTTTGTGAAAAAATGTGAAAACGGTTTGCCACTTTAATGTGTGAAAAGTTGTGAAAATCGATTTTCCACTTGAGAAAACGTGTGTAAAGATTAACTTGGGGGGGTGTTTCATAAAGAATGGAAAGAATTCATCTTATATATTAACCTTAAAAAACAATTAATTGCAGATTTGCATTTCATAAAATCAATCTTAGCCCAAGATTGATAGAGTGTAAAATAAAATCAATATTAATTTTATCTTTAGATTTAATTGTTTTTGGAAGAGGATAAAGCGCAACCTTTGACCTTAGGGCACTTTTGGCTAACAAATTGTTTAAGTCACCATCTTGTTTTGTCGGAGTGGCCAGTGGGCGGTCTTGGCGGTGAGTGACACATGAGAAAATGTATACTCGAAATGCCATAACTATCGCAGGCAGCAATAAGTTACACCGCCAACACAATATTGAAATTCATGTTTTATTTTCTCGCCAAATTTTCACATTTTTACAATTGATCCCAATCAAGTGTGAGGCTACAGTAATGTTTAAGTTTGATATTGACCATAACTTCCCTTTTGAAACAGAGATAAGATTAATTGTGAATTTAAGGGTTTAAGATTGATGTTCAGCAGTATTGCAGTAACGTCAATAAAAAGATCTGATGCAACATGTAACATCGTCGAGAACCTAAATTACAATGTTCCCGTAACACTTGAGTGCCAGTTGTGTTATAGCGCCCTCTCGCGAGTGTTGTTATGTGCCCATGGACTCTGAAATCTTGTTTTACCTCGTGCATGTTGTGCGTTATTCGCAGCATTAAAGTTGTCCTTTTTGTTCCCTAAATCTTGTGTTTTGCCTAAAGATATTCATCTTGAGTACCAATTACCTACCATAGTGGCAGCGTCAGAAACGTTTCCACGCATTTTCAGCTCAAAAAATTAGGGGAAAGTGGCCAGGTTTATTGGCTTAGATTGCACCACAGAGCCCCGCGCTCGCAGTACTGCCCTGCTAAAATTTAATATAACATTAATATGACATTCCATTATGTGTTTCACAAAATTGTAATTTTGATGTCATGATGTCACATATTTTGAAATTGTGTACATATACATGTAGTTATAACCTACACTCTACAAAAACAAAATGAGTGTAGCATGTTTTGATCCCCTTAAAGTGTGCTGATAAGTGTGCAGATAAGTTGATAAAAAAAAAAGGAAAATCAATACAAATTCACACAATGATATCATCATCATGTCACTGAATTGTTCATCTAAAAAAAACCAAATAATCAATGAACAAATAATCAATGATCAAATAATCAACTATATCTATCAACCCACCAAGTTTCATGGTAATTCGACCTATATATGTTTTTGTGTGTTCTGTTCATTAAATTTTGCTAAAATGTCTAAAAACTTAATAATTTATTTCTGATAAAATTGACTTGGTTATAAAAAATATGGTTTCTTTTTACTTACCCTGTATACTGTTTTTTTGTGACCACTTTTAACATACATAAAGCAATTACATGCTAGACTGCTTCTTTAATGTGGCATAAACAATACAGTCAAACTGGTTATTTTAACAAAGACTTTGGCTTTGGCCAAGTTGGCCGCAATGCCCCTTCAAAATTTTCATGTTGGCCAAGTCATGGTCATGGTCATGCATGCTAGCGCTACATGTATTCGCATATTTTGTGTCAATGTGGAGACATGGCTTTGTTCTCGTGTACAAAATGGTTAAAAAGTCAAGCACGTTTTTCAAAATGCTCCCATTTTAACCACAATTATTTTTCTGGGTTGAAATTTTGACCCAATATACCCTATATTATACCCTAACCCAAACACTAACCCTAACCCTAACCCACATCCTAACCCTAGTTTTTGAGTAATATAAGTACAATCCAAAAATCTAATTCGTGAAATTCCCAATGGAGACCTATTCATCTATAGAAATTACCCTTTGGAGACATTTTCACTCCCATTGTCCCCATTGTGTTTACGTCTCAAGAGGGTACCGTATTTCGCACCAGCCAGCCAATCTACATGTTGAAAATTGTGCTTTAAACCCCATCATTTGCGACCAAGAGGTGTGCTTTCATAAGAACAATTTGCCTGCATATCCACCACTTAAAAAAAAAAAAATACTACTTGTCACAGAGTCAAATACATAAAAAAAACTGCGAACGAGTTCTTCAACATTTTCATATAATAATTGGCAAGATATTGAAGCACCCCTAAGCATAAAATGAATCTGTGAATACAAAAGTAGGCAACTAAATGTTGTTTTTTGTAATGGTTAGCTGATTTTTTTTAGGGAAATCTGAAATTCTTAGGACAAAACTGCCCTTTTAATTTGTTTTCTTAAGGCTAAAGCCCCTGTCACACTTGTCCGAATCTATAATTCTGAAATATTATTAATTCGGACACGTTCGGAGAGAAATGTAAAAAAAACCAGCTAGAAATGAAAATGCACCGATCATAATCCGGTCTTATTCTGGGTCTAATAAGTTGCTATTCCGATTGCAATCCGTCTTTATTCAGAACCTCTCCGATCATCACCGGACATGCCAAACTTTGAAAAATTCATTGATCTCAAGACCGACCACTTTTATAGCAATTTTCCGGTCTCTGGATCTCCCGCTGAACCGGACTTCGTTTGTTATATGATCGTTATATATATGGTATATGTTCGTTTAATATGCGGTATTACATCGTGGTAATGCGGTATATCACCAGATTTAGTGGCCTCCAATTCGGTGCGTACGTTTTTTGATCGGCATTACAATGGTGTGGGTTCGGAATGAACTCTGAATACATACGGTTATCGATCGGAATCGGAGGCCTGTTCCGTACTCTTCCGTACCTATTCCGCATTGCAACGAATTAACGAATGAGTACAGTGTATATTCCGTGCATTCCGTGCATATTCCGTGTGTATACCGGATACCATCCGTATTGAGGTTGCCGCGACAATTCGGAGAAATTATTAAACATGTTCAATAATTTCTCCGAGTTCCTCGGTGCATCACCGAACGTACACGAGTATATAGCGTTGAAAAACCGAGGGAAACCGAGGGAAATCCATTTGAGTTCAGTTCAAACCGATTAAATACTGATTCCCTTTTTTTTTACTCGGAACATGAACGAAGTGAGGATTCGGACAAGTGTGACAGGGGCTTAAGGCTCACTTCAACTCTTTACCAATTCGCCCCTCGTGGTACTTTTTAGTTTCTCTGATCATGCTCTGATCCAGTTGATGTCATTGGGGCATTGGCCATGATGATGAACAGAACTGTTTGGAAGTACCGCTAATGATCTACAAAAATGTCTGAGCAAATGGAACGGAAAAACTAGTGGAAATATTATGAAACCAAAGGCAGTGTAATATATAACGTTGCAATGGCAGCTAATGATGGCGTGGGTATGGTATGATGGCGTGGGCCTACCTATCCCTTATCGCGCGTTGTTGGTGTGCTACGTACGTTACGCATCACTGGAGCACGTAAACAACTGCACTTGTTTACACCAAAAAGTGCACCACAAGAATAGCATAACACCGGGTCAACAAGTGCTTCAAGAACCCTCCCTCCGAGGTGTTTTAAATCACTGTTTTAGCAGCAAGATAAAACCGATTAGGTTAAAACTAAAACCGTTCAGACACCGTTTCAGCTTGCCATTTCAAACTGTTGATGTTCATTTTCCTTTTATTTGGCCTAATGATTTGCACGCGACCGAAACCAATCCCGAAGTCAGTTTCGGGTCGG
Source organism: Crossaster papposus (assembly GCA_037893245.1). Lineage (NCBI taxonomy): Eukaryota > Metazoa > Echinodermata > Asteroidea > Velatida > Solasteridae > Crossaster > Crossaster papposus. Next base: position 967,660 of record JBAIAA010000355.1, on the reverse strand, counting down.
GTTAGGAGTTTCTATCATTTCAGTCAAGTCTGGTCGGTTGCGGTTTTGCGCTTACAATTTTTCGGGTCAGGTCAGTTTAGTCATCCTGTAAAAAATCTGAAGTAAATATGCATGTATGTGTGACCACTGTGCCCACTAAACGCACACTTACCATGTCAACCCATCGTGTGATTGTACATGTACATGTTGTGTAATCGGTTGTGTGCCATCTTTTATGAACAGCCTGTAACACGGAGCCCTACTTTTATTGGCAGACAACAGTTTTTATTAACACACCGTGCTGTGGGTAATTTCTGGCACAAAAAACACACACAATATTCGTAAAATGTTAAAAAATTTCGGGATCAGTTCTGTTTTCATGATATTTTTGTCGGGTCGGGTCAGGTCGGTTTGGGACTAGTTCAGATCGGTTTTGGTAGTTCAGATCGGTTTCGGTTCGGATTAGTTTTTTGTCTTTCATGTTCCGGGTTTGGCCAACCCGATGCACATTATTAATTTGGGCACAAATCAAAGCATTTGATATAGCTTCTTTTCTTTGCTACATATTGCCAATAGCAGCGCATAGGGACCTCACGGTTATATGCGCTATATAAGAATGGTTTATTATTATTAATGTACTGGCTATTTCCATTTAAATAATGCAAACAGATCAAATTACAAAGCAAGAACAACTGCACTGTTTTTACCATTTTGTTATGCCAATCACAACTAACTAAATATTTGTACTTACAGACTAATGTAGGTGTTCCTGGAATTCCAATCCCTTCCAAAACCTTAAAAGCTGCCATTCAGTCTCAGACAAAAAATCATTCACTTTTAGCTAAGAAACTGTAAGCAACCACTACCCTCTTGCTGTCTTGAATGTCTACCGGTGTATTAAAGCGTTCCATTAGCAGATGTATACATATGAGTTTGTTTCATGCAAGCAGTTTCTACAGATCCAGGCCGTAGCAGTTCTTAATGTCCACCACATCTTCAGCAGCTGCATTTTGAAGGGCGAGGTCATTCAGCTGACACACCATCTTGCCCTTGCCTTGGTCCTTCAGGTTGAAGGAGCTACATTTGGGATGAGAGAGGCAGGCCTTGCCACAAGACACCAGACCCTGGGCTTGTAACTCCACCAAGACGTGATCATCAGTGAGGCACGGGGAGGTGATGCGACCGTCGGAGCCGATCTGAAGGCAGAATAGAGGGTCGTAGTTGATGACAGCAAGCTCACATATCGCATATCTGGGATTGGTGCAGAACTGGTTGCCCCATAATCCACCACTATATTTGCTCATGGCTGCACAATCGGCTGTAATGTACTCATTGTTAGGATATCCTTCTGCCCAGTTCTGGTATGCTTCAGTCCCGTCACCTCTCAGAGGGCAATTCTGCCAAACACCTTCCTGGTCGATGTCATTGCAGCCGATCCAGACTCCTCTCAATGGACTGTCTGGATAAAACTTCTGTTGGAATAATTCCCAAACAAACGTCTGTTCTTCCGATGACTTTGGAACTGCGAGGCTTGCATGAGTAGCAGCACAGATGCTTTGAGCTTGGGGCCAACTCATTTCTTCTTTGATCACAAAGTAGCAGGCATTGGCATATCGGTGCCAACCCACGGAACAGATGGTCGCCACGCCGGCTTCAAACCCAACAATGAAAAGTAGAACACCCAACATATTCATTTTGTTTTGCATCAAGCATCAGTCTGCTGTTTTATAATGCCTTTAGTTTATGAGTGTACCCTACAAGAGTTTTATTTGCAGTATAAACGTTTATAACTGGCCTTTATATACCCAGACGTTTTTCAATATTAATGGGGATTTATTTGTTCCCTTGACAACATATTGTTCCCTTGACAACGTATTGCTTTTGAAATTAAAAGTGGTCTTAAAATTTATCAAGGTTTTTGAACCCCTCATGAATAATAAAACAATCCTTGAAGCCTATTATTGAAAGGCTTCAAGGATTGTTGATGAAACTCATTTAGCAAAAGCTATTGTGGCGGCAAGGTGATTTATGAGGGGAAGGAAAGGAGGGGGTTTTAATGGTTTCCTTGACAACATATTGCTTTTTAAATTAAATTATTGATGAGAATCATTTAGCATTTTAACGCTTGACAAAAGCTATTGTGGCGACGCCGTGACTCGTGAGGGGAAGGAAATGGTAAAGAAGGGGGAGGTCTCAGGGAGTGGCGAGGTCGTTTATTTCATCTCCTCTAATTATTCGGACTCGGCGTTCAGGCTGCGCAGGGCGGCGCCATCAATCAACACTAAAATTTACTAAATTACAAGTTACACTCGAACAGCTCAAAGTGTAAACTGTGGGGACAATCGTTTTAGGAAAATATATCCTAATTCATTGGCAAATGGGACAGAGTGAATGAATGATCAATATAACACAAGATGTACATGAACAACAATTCAGGAAAGTATTTATTGCACAACAAATCATCAATAAGATAAGTAGTTTGCAGTAACACCCGAGGTAATTATCTTTAGTGAGTTGTGTCGTTTTGAACAGAAGACTGACAGATTCCAACGGTGAAGTGGAGTTATATGAGGAATTTTGCAGTTTCAGTGTTATTAACATTGCTATCTTGTTTTCATATGCAGTCCCATTTCGACAGTCTTGCTGTGCATTGGGACTACTTTGACGATGAGTCTGGCATTGAATCCTTTGAGTTGGCCATCTACGAGATGCGACAGGGGACCAAAATCAAGATCTTCCCTGCAGGTGAGATTTTGAAAAACGGCTAGAGGTAACGAGGTAACATTTGAGGCTAAACAAACATGTTGATAAACATCCTTGTATTTATAAAACACAGATATCCACCAGACAGGTGAGCAAGGTACTATGTCATTATTACCTCTGCTAATTGGGCCATTGAAACATTCCCAGTACAATTTCAGCTTACTAGGGAGATGCTGTCATTTGGGGGCAAAGCATCTAGAATCATCCACAATAACCACCTTTGCTCCTGGTTGGAGAGAAGCAAAGAGTGACGCAATACCTTGCTTGCTCAAGGGTACACGCACCATAACCCCCAGGATGGACTTAAACACACAACCAGAATTAACTTAAATCACAAGGCTATGGCACTCCATACGATTTTCAACATCATAAAATGTGAGGTGTTCTGGCAAAATGAGACAGAACTGAACAATCAAATGTTTGTTTGTATACTGTTTGTTTAAATTAAATGGAACATTCTGTTCGCCTTCTCAAAAAAGTACAGTATTGAGACAAAGTTTTGAGTTTTATAATTATGAAAATAAAAGATGCCAATTGTTTTTCCCCTAAAAACACTTGTATTCCACAGATTTTTATACTATTTGTTTTGTTTATATGAAAGGTTGACATATGTCAAAGTTTTAAAATATCAGTCGATCTAAAAACAAAATAAAAATAAAAACCTCCCATTATTTTTTTGCATTTATCTCTAGTTCAGCCGGTGCCGAGTTCCGACTTATTTAGTCAGAATGCCTCACAAATATGTTTGGATTCAATAATTGGTCCGTATTACATGTATACATACTCAAAAATTGTTCTCTTTTCTTTCAGACGAAAACCCTAACAGCTTTAAATTAATATCAGACGCCGGTGCCGAGTCCCACGTGCAGACCGGTCTGGCATTGCGTGGAGGCTCTGTCTACATCACACTTGTTAAGGCAAGGAATCTGGCTAAACTGGTAGCCTCTCATGAGACCAGCGGTATCAGGGTGGATCCTACCCCTCCAGCGGTGAGTTAATGTGTCATCCTTCCGTTTTTTTAAGTATTTTAAATTCAGGGCTATATTCTGTGTAAAGTAAAACAAATTTGAAAAACCAATCAACCAAGTTTATTTCTTTTGACATTTTAGTTGTTTAATAAACAAACTGCACCCCTCCCCCCTGCAAAATTCGCCAGAGCTGAAAAGATTTTCAATTTTTGTAAATTTGCAGCGTGAAAAATTGCTCAATTTGTTTTTGCGTCGATAGTGATAAGACTTTGAAATGTCACTATCAAAAAGTAATGGGGGTATATTTTTTTACTGTTTTGTGTTTTTTACTTTTGCTTGTCACAAAAGTATTTCATTGTAGACTTCAGTAAATAGTGGTGGAACTCTCTGATAAAGTTATGATTTCTATTTTAGATGAGATATGTCCGCGGAGGCAATCTAGACGGGGAGGCGGAAGAAGTCATCGATGGCTATTTGCATCAGAACAGTCGCAGCACTATCCAGGCATCCTGGCTGGGTGTAGATGGAGAGAGTGGCATCCAGAGCTACTGGGTGGCAGTGGGCACCGCTGCAAGTCAGTATAACATACAAACTAATGTCTCCAAAACAGAAAGAATGATTTAAGTCATCAACAGCTATTTGTATCAAGACAGTCATAGTAGCATCAATGCCTCCTGGCTGGGTGTAGATGGCAAGAGTGGCATCCAGAGCTACTGGGTGGCAGTGGGCACCGCTGCAAGTCAGTATAACATACAAACTAATGTCTCTAAAACAGAAAGAATGATTTAAGTCATCAACAGCTATTTGTATCAAGACAGTCATAGTAGCATCCAGGCCTCCTGGCTGGGTGTAGATGGCCAGAGTGGCATCCAGAGCTACTGGGTGGCAGTGGGCACCGCTGCAAGTCAGTATAACATACAAACTAATGTCTCCAAAACAGAAAGAATGATTTAAGTCATCAACAGCTATTTGTATCAAGACAGTCATAGTAGCATCCAGGCCTCCTGGCTAGGTGTAGATGGCCAGAGTGGCATCCAGAGCTACTGGGTGGCAGTGGGCACCGCTGCAAGTCAGTATAACATACAAACTAATGTCTCCAAAACAGAAATAGTGATTTAGGTCATCAATGGCTATTGGTATCAAGACAGTCATAGTAGCATCCAGGCCTCCTGGCTAGGTGTAGATGGCCAGAGTGGCATCCAGAGCTACTGGGTGGCAGTGGGCACCGCTGCAAGTCAGTATAACATACAAACTAATGTCTCCAAAACAGAAATAGTGATTTAGGTCATCAATGACTATTGGTATCAAGACAGTCATAGTAGCATCCAGGCCTCCTGGCTAGGTGTAGATGGCCAGAGTGGCATCCAGAGCTACTGGGTGGCAGTGGGCACCGCTGCAAGTCAGTATAACATACAAACTAATGTCTCCAAAACAGAAATAGTGATTTAGGTCATCAATGGCTATTGGTATCAAGACAGTCATAGTAGCATCCAGGCCTCCTGGCTGGGTGTAGATGGCAAGAGTGGCATCCAGAGCTACTGGGTGGCAGGGGGCACCGCTGCAAGTCAGTATAACATACAAACTAATGTTTCCAAAACAGAAATAATGATTTAAGTCACCATGACAAAATTTATTTGTAATGCTGCTCTCACACTGTGGCGAATATGCTAGCGAATGTGCTTACGAATGGAAATATTTGACAATCGCTCAAACTTCGCAACATTTGCCGTGTCTTCGTAAGCGTTGGTAACAAATTCGGAACGTTCACAAGTCATTCTCCACCTCCTTTTGAAGATCGGTCAATTTAGGAAGCGCTTCCTAAATTTCAGCGAATGTTGTGAAGATGGTCATTCGGCGTCGATTTTCGTAAGCATTGGTAAGCCATTGGTAACGTTGGCAAAGCGTGCGTAAGCGTTGGCAACGTTCGTTAGCTATTCGTAAGGCATTGGCAAGCATTGGCAAGCGTTGGTAAGCATTCGTAATATATTCGTAAGATATTTAAGGAGAGGTCGAGGGACGACCAAGGACGACCGACGATGACCGAGATGAAAATGTTCACTATCCAATCGCAATTTTTGGCCGAATTCACCGCGAAATTCAAATATTCATATTCACAAGAACAGTGTGAGAGCTGCAGGGTACAAAATTCGTTCGGAAAAGATAATCAAAATTTTGAAAAAAACACAGACATTTGAACTTTAACTAAAATGTATAATTAACTGAAATGTTATGTACAAGTACTTATCCAAGTCGCAATATAATCCAGTAATGTGTCAAAATCTAAGCTTGTAACACATTCAAAGGGCAAATTGGAGCATGGGTAGAGAAGTATCTGATGAAAAGAAACTGTATGCATAAATTTCCCCCTCCGAAATAAAACATGAATGTGCATATCTCTTAAATTCTTTCTTAAGATTCTGAAGACGTTCAAGCTTTCTCCTCTCTGGGCCCCAAGACTGACGGTATCCTATCAGGCCTCAATCTCCAACTGACCAACCTATCATCGTGCAGTGATGAGGCATTCACTGAGGATTGTCGGCCGGTTTACTACGTGTGCGTCAATAGTCAGAATGGTGCAGGGGCATTCAGCGATGTCGTTTGCTCCTCACCAATCAGAGTGGTGGAGGAAGACCAGACAGGTGGGTTCTTTCTAAATTTAATCATGTGCTCGGAAAAAGGTTGTTGGGGTGAAAATAGGTCCAAAATTCAAATTTGTATTTTCGGGTAATTGATAGAGTATCAGAATATCTTTCATTTGGTATATATGTCCCCTCAAGGGGCTAAGTCATTCTGACAAAATTAACAGAATGAAAAGGACAGAAGGTTTTTTTTAATTTGTGTTTAACCCGGCATAAGGACATTAGTGTTTAACCAGTTCGCGCCGGAGGACGTATATACACGCACAATTTTCCCGAGATTCAAAACGAATGACGAATAAACATGTCCCGAGCAAGGCCCGTAAAATTGTTAATTAACTATCCACGGATGACGCGTTAATTCTTCAGGCACAGCAGTTTAATTCCGCAGAGGATGTGTATATACGCTGCAAAGGTTTCCTTGGTTGTGGCTGTTGATGTGTATTTATGCTAAAAGTTACCCGCTAGCGCTGTGGAGGACGGGTATACACGACTGGCATGTATAGCATACACGTGGTGGACGTGATACGTTGCCAAGCATGCTTAGTTGACGCAGTGGACGTGTATATATGCTATATCGTGGTATTACGCTTCAGTGATTAGGCCTATTAAACACCCTAGTTCCATTGTCTCCATAGAATTTATACCGCCGAGAATTATCAGCTGCGTCCAGTAATTTCTTAATATTCAAATTTCCCAAATCTTTGTTACTTAGTCTCCTTTGAAATTCTTGAAAGGGTGCTTTTCAACTGGGCTTGCAAATATTTGTATGTATTACCGCGTACAATTGTCCCCGGTCCTGTGTGTAGTTTCACGGATGACATATACACACGCGTCAGATTTTATGGCGGGTAGCGGTTGACGTAATATATCACACCCTGACTGCAGAGAGAAAATATTCCCGAGGCGAAAGAATGTTGGCAAAAACATGTAAATAACGGTGCTAATAAACTAAGTGTTTGTATCTTGTAGTAGTTACATTATGAAAACGGGAATATAAAATACTGAATAAAATAAATAGTTTTTGCAAAAATAAACACGCCAGTGGTCTTTGTAACTTAAAAATAAACCCGGCACGAACTGGTTAATACTAATGTAACAAAATATGCTGCAATTGCATTCACTGGGCCCACATCAATGGGATGTTAATGCATTTGCAGCAAGGTTTGTTCCCGGCAAAAGTTGTCAGGATTGTTAATACATGCTGCTTTTGGCAACAGTTTTGCACACATTAATGACTGGAGGACGTCCCTGTGAAAAGATCATTAGCATAAATATGTAAATAATCTTATAATTAAGTAATAATAAAAAACAAACATAAGTAACAGTTTGAAATACAAATTAGCGCAGTACTATTCGAACTATTAACAAGATTCAGAGATCAAAATGTCAGATGGCAGCATGAAACCGTTAAACTTGATTATCTTGAAAAGTGATTTTTGTCTGCCTGGGCTGCTAACGTCCGTTTCCTTGGCACACAATGATGTACTGTGTGAGCCAATCATGCCATGGATGAAGACCTAGGGCTCTAGTAGTGTACACAGTTAAGATATTTCCATAGGATGCTCTTTGCTTGATTTCCATTCCTCATTGCCTATGCACAGGGTATGTGACTGACGGCCCAACCATGCAACAAGATACGGATGCACAACAAGAGAGAACTACTGTCACTATCTGGTTTGACGACTTTGAGGTATAATGCTCTTTGTAGCTTTAATTAAAAACCTTCAAACTGTAAACCAACAATTTGCTGATTATTTTCTCATTTTCAACTCTACTTGCATTAATCTGGATAAAAACTTGGCACAAAAGTGATTGAGAAGGGAATGTAGTTTTATGAAACACTGTGAAAATTGCCGAGGTTGGTATTACAGTGGAACGCCGCTATACCAAACATTCGGCTATACCGAACACCATCCTTGGCTCTTGATTTTTGTGTACAAAAATACCAAACATTGTTGTTAAAAAAACGTCATTGGTTAACAAAATCTACCATCCTTTGTTCCCGTTTTGTTTTGTGGTTTTTTTTTCTTCTTTTTTTAAAAACATAATAAATAGAAGGGAAAAGCCAATTGTTTCTTTGAAATTCGGTGTGTTGAATAAGCTTGTACATATTATGTTATCTAATTACATGATTTAATGGTCCGCGCCTGTTTAAAGTTGTTCAAAGATGGACCGGCTGTTGAACTATACCGAACGATCGATATACTGAACAAAATCTGTGAATCCCGTGGTGTTCATTATAACTGTATGTGATCAACTTTTTCAAAAGTTTTGCACCACCAGATCTCAACTGGTGTCTGGAATTCACTGGTGTCAGGAACCACCTTCAGATAATATTTGAACAGTTTCCTGAGCTTCTATTTACCATCTTCCATCAATACAGAGCGAGTTACATGGCATATCTCACTATGAATGGGCTGTGGGTACAAACCCCGGGGGTGAGGATATACAGCCTCTGACCTCAGATGGCATAGTACCTGGCAGTGATGAAGGTGAACCAGGTAAGTCTAGTAGTATATTTGTATCGTTTAATATCCCTGCATGTATAACTTGCAACATATTTTTATTTAAAAAATGAAAATGTTCACATATCTCTCTGATTAAGTATAGGATACTTGAGTAGCTCATCCGGATCTAGTTAAGTGCAGATGGGTTAGCCACGAAAGCCGTGCTAATCGAACACTCATATGCAGGTCATCACAATCCTCACGTGATGTTCGTAGCCGCGGCCATAGCCATTGACAAAACACCCTTTTCAGACTGATGCTTACTTTAAGATTAACTGCTTTTCTGCTTACCACTTAAAGTAACAGCACCGGACTGGAACTAACATTTTCTTGTTTCGTTTTTCTAGGATTAGCCGCCAAGGGCAAGGCTCAGTCGCCTCTGCCTCTCGAGCACGGAGTGACTTACTACAGCACACTACGAGCCATCACTAACGCAGACAACGTCTTAGAATCCTCATCCAATGGCTTCACAGTGGACATCACGCCACCAGAGATCATGATCACTAACCTGGGCCAGTATGATGCAAGCGTTGATCTGGTGAGTAGATGCTTCAATGTGTGCTGCTGTAGCTAGCACAGTTATATAATGCTGTGATTCAAGGATGATTATGCCAATAGTTGATCAAAGGGCATTATGACCTGGACAGAGCATTTAAAAGTAAGATATAACCATTCACATAACCATCCTTTAAAACCTGGGCGTTTTTGTGTTATTTTTGTGTTATACATACATGGTTCATTTTTGCGACTCGAACAAATTGTGCTGTACAGTGCTCGTTGTGATTCAAGCTGTACAGTGTTCACCTTCTGCAAAAATGTAACGAACCACATTTCGTGTGACACACAGAATGCATATTGTACATTGAATGAAACAAAAGGAAATTGTATGCATACATTTTTTTTCTTTTTTTTCTTGGGAACGATAAGACATTAGGTTGGTATCCTTTTAACCAGATGTTTGAAATAGAATAAGTAAACAATTCCAAACATGACATTTTGGGAGATTTCAGGTTATGGCCCTCTAAAGGTATTATACAACATTAGCAAACATTAACAAAATAGAAATACTGAATTATTATGAAATACCTTAAGTGACTGTAATTGATCAATAGTCGCAAGTATTCTGTGAAATTGTGGTGCTTGAAAGCTTGATCGTGGCACGACCAGCCATGATAGGCTGCTCCTAAATAGTTAACTGGACTAGTCCAACAACTAGTGTGCATTCAATCAGAGTTAGTCAAACTATGGTTAACTATGGCCCTTGCTCCAACTTTCCCTTTACTATGTGGTTGCGCCTGGATGCCTTAACCAGTTCGCGCCGGATGACGAATATAAACGCAAAGTTTTCCCCAAATTCAAAATGGATGACGCATAAACACGCCACGAACAAGGTCGAAAATGTCTGTCAGCAGCGAGCAAGGCCGGAAATGCGTAGGTGTGCTTCCCGGTACTTGCAGCCTGAACCTGCTTCGGATCGAGTTTCGTGAAAAATAATCCCGCGCATCGGCTCGGTGATGTTAAAATAATCGCGAACTCTTTAATGCATATGTGTCAGTTTTCGAATAGTTTTGTGTACTACCGGCCAACCACATTTTTATTCCCATTCAAAAAAAGTCAAATCAAGTCGACAATTTACCAACGATTTTGTTCAACTATTTTACTATGTGTTTTTGAGGAACACCTCTCTAGCTTTTTTTAATGGTATGTGCCTTATGTACATGCCCTTATATAGAGATTGACGCACGTGTGGCATCTGATACTCAACATGGAGTGATGTGTGTTGCAGAGCGTATCAGGATTATACGATCTCATTGGTAGTATTACACATGCCGTGTGATGTTTCAACCAATGAAAGGGTCAAGGACCAGACTTCATTGGAGTAAACATTTTAAACTGGCTGGGTAATATTTGATCAGCCGTTTAAACATACCCAAGTGACAGGCTCTCAACCAATAGCAATGGTTAAACTGTCTTGGGTACTTATGAATGGTACTTTCAAACCTTTCAGCATAATTGACAAGAGAAATAATATCCTGTGTTTAAATTGACAGAGTCTAGCTGGCGGTATAGGCCTGTATCAACCCAACACAGACTCCACGGATGGCACCTGGGCTGTTACAGATGCAGAGAGTCAGGTTACTGCTACCTATTTCTCCATGGGCCAGTACCCAGGAGGAAACGACGTGTATCCAGTCACGCCAACCAACAAATCGTACATCCCATTGGCGCTGATAATGCCATCAGATATAGGTACTGTGCAACTGAGGCTTTCTTGTTAACCAGTTCGCGCCGGGATTCATTGACAGGGCCTAGGCACGAGATTGTTTTTGCACGAACCTCGATGGGTTCAGGCTGACATCTGTGGGTAGTTTGTTGAGAGCCGGGTGCTGACAGATATTTCCGGCTTGCTCATGACGTGTTTATCCGTCGTTTGTTTTGAATCCCGGAAAAGAATTGCATTTCTACATGGCATCCGACGCAAACTGGTTAACTACCGAACCCTTTTTTACTATGTTTGTATGTCTGGCTTTTGCAAATAACTGGCTGCATGAGATTAGTGATGGTTTTTATACTGCATGGCCGGTTGGACCCCCCCCCCCCCCCCCCCCCCCCCCTTATAGACCCAATCAGTTCTAAGACAAAGCACAAAAAGTAGTTAAACAACGAGAAAGAAATGCCTTTGTTACAATTTATTAAATTTATTAAATTTAAGCACCTCCTCAACAGTTACAAAGGGATAGTTAGGGAAGACCACAGGGAGAGACTTTTGTCACACCTGACGCTCACACAAAGACGTAAACCCTGGCAATCGTGGACCCTCTATTGTTGCGTTTTTGTTTGTACTAATCAGTAATCGTGGATGGTCAGTTAATCGTGGACCTTTTGTTTATGCCCTAACCCAATTGTCTCTAGTTCACAATTGCTGGTATTTACACACTCCCTATAGATTGTGGGTGCTGCTTCACACAATATGCACACGATGTAATCGATATGTTATCAATAATTGTTACAAAGAGCAATCAACTGTAGTGCATGAAGTCCATGCCTTGTAAACTGACTTTGAAGACGTATAAGGCGAAATAAAAAAATAACATGTTTCACGCCCCGCCCACTTCCTTTTTTGAGGCCGCCTGAATTTATTTTTTATTTTTTATTTCCAAAAAATGAGGAAAAAATAATAAAAACTACAACAAATCCATCGGAAAATAAATACTTGCGAGTTCGAAGTCTTCTAAATGGATAATTGTTTGCGTAGTTGGCAAACGTTGGCAACGTTCGCGTGAGTGAAATGCTAGGATTCGCCACTTTGTCATGTTCGTTTACAACTTAAAAACAATAAACCCGGCAAAACTTACTAATTCGGACTAGTTGTAACGTTAGACAGCACTCGAACTATGTCAAATCTTTTATAACTGCGCTGGTATTGTCATAAAAACGTGAATTAATGTTGGAGAGATCAACACAGAATCATTTCCAACTGCAAAATTCTACTCGTACTGTGGCGTGGGCTATCTTTAGAGAAGGGCCGGGCTATCCTTGGTTAAATCTACTGTTTTTGTTTTCTATCACATTGTTGTTGAGTCGATTTTAACCTGAATAAATAAAAATGTCAAATCAAATCAAATCCAAATCGAATCCGAATCTGACAAATCCGATAATGAATATTAATGTCATTCAGTATGCATGCAGTCTGGGAGGCCTGGCGTGGGGGGGGGGGGGGGGGGGGGGGGGACTGACTATGTTCAGTTCTTGTGTGGCTTACAATTGTCCCTTTTATTTGTAACATTTCATTTATAGCGAACACATCGGGGATTTCCGGAAATCTCTAATGGCGGCCATCTTAAAAAATAAATAATAAAAAGCCCATCTTCTTCCTTTTCTTGAAAACCCGGACAAGAAACATGTTTGGTTTTTTTACTCAGCCTAAGGATATGGATGTGATTTCGCAAGTGAGTAACTGTCTTTTTTTCTTGTCTCCAGGGCTGCCTAATATTCTCACCGTACGCGCAATCAACAGTGTTGGGTTGAAGCGAACTGTTTATACCACAAGTATGACTGCTGACAACACACCACCTGATGTGGGTCAGGTATGTACATCCTTGGTGCACAACATCATTGCTCATTGTTTTTGTGTCGCCTAAACAAAGTTTTGGGATATGCTTAATCTGTATGTCTGAATGCCTGTTTATTGCCATATGTATATATGTTAATGTTTCAGGTAAAGTTTTTGAAACAAAATGTAAAACCTCTACATGCTTTCATGGATTTTGATGAAACTTGGATGCAGTAACCTTGGATGGGAAGACAATTCTTATTCGGATTATTGAAGTCATTTTTAAAATATGCTTCAAATGTTTCTTGTTTACATATTTTAATGTATCAAGGATGAAGTGATTCTTGGGTGGGGATGTATCACAACCCTTTTGGAATAGGTCAAAGGCCAGTTAGGGGTCATTTGATGACTTTTGATGACTTTTTTAAGAACACAAAACATATAGGGATCCACTGCGAGAAAAAGTGACACACGCAATCTGTGGATCAGTTGTCTTGTATGGCATGTATCATCATTTGGTGTATTTGAAACCCTGTTGTTGAGTGACCTGCGAGCGGTGTTCTCAGGTTGCCAATTGCAAACACTGGTGTGTGTGTGTGGAGTACACAATTTAAGATAGCAGCCCCGAATTAAAACTCTGAATAATCTTTTTTTTTAGTATTTTACAAAAATAATTTACATCTACAAATAGCAGTAAAAACTGACAAAGATCAGCCAATCCTAATGAACACGTACAATTTAATTTGTGTCATTTATACTGCTCGTGCATTGAATAATTACTACTTAATAATTTATTATGCACAAATATTAAAGCAAGTTCTGGAGAGGCCTCAGTCCGCCATCTTTGTTCTAGACGTTCTTTATCTGCTCTCCACTGAGCAGGCCAGGAGTTAAAATCCTGTGTTGGTTTTCGTCATTCGGATCCCTGTTCGCATGTTTACTCAACACGAGAACAGGGTTTTGAATATATGCCAATTGTGTCATGTACTAAAACCAGTGGGGGTATGTGACGAAGACAATTTTCCTCCAACGTCTGATTAAAATAGATTATAACCAGAGATTCTGGTCTAGAGATTGAAAAATCCACAGACTCAATTTTGTTTTAACATGTCTGTTTTTTGGGGTTGTTTTTTTCTAGGTCCGGTGCCCTGCCTTCATTCATGCCAACAGTGCCCTGTTGTGCAGCTGGTCTGATTTCTTGGATGCGGAGTCTGGCATTGGCCACTACCGTATGTCTGTTGGCACAGCTCAGGGTCTTGATGATGTGTTCCTATCTGGGGACCTACCCGGGCATCTTGCCCACTACAGCATCAAAGGTCAGTTATTCAATAAATTGGATATTAGGATGAGTCCAACTTACTTGACTACTGCTGGTCTATGGGCAGTGGCCTCAGTTGCTTCCACAGGCGCATGTGTAATTACCAGCCATAGGCTGCCAAAAATCTGTCTAATTCTCTCTTTGTCAGTGTTGAGGGGTACTTAAAAAATGAAGTCCATACTTCAGTGATCAGATATTTTATTGCTGAAGTGCAACTTTGTACTTTGCAGATCTGAGTCTGGCACACAACAAGGTCTACTATGTCACTGTGGAGGCCTTCAATGCTGTCAACCAGAGCACAATGGCATTCTCTGGTCCCATCGAGATTGACGATACACCCCCATCCTACGGCCTTGTCGTGGAGCTGTCTGGTGTGTACAGCTTCAATTTCAGCGATCCAGTTGACCTGCCCGAATGGGACTGCACCAATGATGAGGAATGCTTGAGCTTGGACGGAGAGTGTCTGGAATCGCTGACCCAGCTGCAGATTCTGTGGCAGCCATTCACCGACGCAGACACCAAGATCACCAAGTATGAGGTGGCCCTGGGCACCACCCCGGGAGGGTCTCAGATCAAGCCGTTCTATGAGGTGTCCAAGGACCAGACTTCAGAGCTCATTACCAACATTGATCTAAGCACAATCCGTCGAGTCTACGCCATGGTCAGAGGCTACAATGAAGCCGGTCTGGCCAGTACCGCCATGTCCAATGGCATCTATGTCAGCCGGTTCAGCGCGGGACTTCAGCCTCTCAGACCGTTCCAAGTCAAGGATGGAATCACCGATTTGGACTTGGAAGACTCTGACTTCCAGACCTCACTGCATGAGATGAGTGCATCCTGGGATTTCGCCGGGGATCCGTGTCCAATGAAGAAGTACGAGTGGGCAATCTATAGAATCGATGGGCAAGAAATTCAGCCTTTGACGGATGTTGGAGGTAATTCAAAATGTTTATTAATATTTAATCACTTTCAAGAAAAATTTCCTTTAAATTTGTTGGCAAATTAGAGACAAACCTGTAAAATACAATTAGAACACCGTAGGTATTATCACTCTTATAATTATGTTATGTACAATGTCAAACACAAGGTGAGAACACATTTTTAATTCCTGTCTGTATGTGCTGTGAATGCATGCACAACCTTAGTGTGAACATAATAGCTTCTAACAAAGCTTTCTTTGCATTTTCTATATCATTTGTTATCATTTAATATTGTGACTATATTGAGAAGCTACTTCTTGTTGATCTAAATGCCTTTTCACACTATGCAAAATCTTTAGTCTGACACGTGTCAACTAGACTGACCTTTCACACTACAGCATTTTAACTTGGCACTGACCTGTGTAGAGTGCTCATTCCGTTTTGAAACTAACTCTGCTTTAATAGGAGGTAAGTTGAGAGGAGCCCGACATGAGGTGTTGAAAGCAGTAGTATGAATAGGAATGCTCTTGGTATAAGATCTAACCTTGTAACTGCGGATCGGAGTGTGTGCACTGCGGTATCACAAACTGCGGTATCATAGTTGTTAGCAACCACGCTTGTTTTGTTTGCGCATTCTTTGTAATTGCATATAATTTCGATCCTGCTGCAAAGTACAAGTTTACAAAATATTTTATCTTTCGACATGACTGAGACAATGGGCCCGAAATTAAAAAAAAAGATCAACATGAAGGTGAATGCAATGTTAGTTTTATGTGTGTAGTGTGAACGATCGCACAACACATGGGTCGAAACATGACGCATGCGTCGAAACATAACACATGTAGCACAAATGCTGGTGTGAGTACTGTAAAAATGGAGCGGAATTGAACCGTGTTAATATTTTTGGAAGCCCACATGGGTTGGAACCGTGTAGATTTCAACACAGATCGGACGTACATAGTTTGAAAAGGTCTAAAGAGATGCTAAAATTTCAATCTCATAAACCCAATCAAGGATGTTGCTATGTAACTCAATTACCTTAATTAACTCAATGTTTTAACTGCTGGTATTCTGTGATTCTTTAAAACAGAGCACACATCGTACTCCAATACGGACGTCCAAATGGTAGATGATGAGACCTACTACTCCGTCGTGCGGGCCACCAACGCCCTGGGCCTGGCCGTCACGGTCCGCTCTGATGGAATCACTGTCAAGCGTGATCCCTTGATACCAGGCCAGGTCTATGATGGCCTCCTAGTGGGTTTTGATCTGACTTACCAGAAGGAGACGGATACCATATCGGCAAGCTGGAAGGGCTTCGGAGAAGGGATGCAACCCAAGGAATCTGTGGAACATACAGGTGTGTTAATTGGCCAGCCTTTACTTGTTTGCACTACATCTAAAGGGGTTCAATATTGGCTTTTAAAAAAATGCATCACTGCATCAATTCCAAAACTTTGGTCTGACCAGAGACCAACTATATTTTGTTTGGCCCTGCAAGCACCTTTCTCTTTTTAAAGGGTTAGTGCAGAAATTCTCTGTTATTATACCCTTAACACAGAATCCTCTGTTAATTACTGGTGACTTCAAATCAAGGTAGACATCACTAATGATCATGACTCACTTCGTTTTGCTGAACTCTTTGAGTCTATGGGTTTTCAGCAGCATGTTGATAAACCAACTGATCAGCTTGGCCATGCGCTGGATTTGATTATAACCTGCCAATCAGATATTATAATCAACACTCCACCTGTGCCTGATCATCTGATCTCTGATCAATTCACTGTGTTGTGTGATATGTCATTTGCCAAACCTACCCTTTCAGTCAGAGAGAGATCTTATAGAAAATCAAACTATTGATTGTGTGTTGCTAAGAGGTGAACTTGCTGCTATGGAGCTGTGTGTCAACCCCCCTGAACATCAGCATGAGCTGGTGAATTGTTACAATACTACCTTATCTAGTGCATTGGATCGGCAGGCCCCTCAACTGGTCAAATCTATTCCTATTCGGCCTCATCTGGTATCGTGGTACAACAGTAGCATTAAGGCTGCTAAATAAATTAAGAGACAAGCAGAGCGAAAATGGCGACGCACTAGAAATATTTCAGACTTGAATAACTATCAGGTTCATAGGAATATTACGAACCATCTAATGAAAAATGCTAGAGGCTTGTTCTACACACTTGTTCTACACTGGTTTAATTTATGATAATTCCTCAGACCCAGCTAAACTGTTCAATATATCCAAGAATTAAGTTACTGAAACTACAAACTGACTCTACGCTTCCTCCATCCACTGAAAAAACTAAACTAGCCATTGAGATGGAATGCTCCTTCAAGTCCAAGATCGACAAAATTCATGCAAGGCTTGACAGTCAGCTGTTGTCAAGCCTTGAAGACCATGTTGGTGCATTTTGTCTTCCTGACAACACTCCACCGCTTGTCAGTAGGCTGGACCGGTTTTTACCTCTCACTGAAGTGGAGGTGAGGAAACTCATTTTGGACCTGCCATCTTGATCCCATGCCAACTTCTGTCATTGTAAATTGTATTGATGTACTGCTACCAGTTGTTACCAGGATCATCATTATGGATTAATAAATACCTAGGAGAGTTGAAGGCTTCTGATTGGCCGAGACTCGATCACGTGCAGGGCATTATATGTAGTAATATCATGGGTTTTCAAAGGGCCGTTTTCTAAACCTCGACTTTGGGCTGCATTCTGGCCACATTACAGACGTTTTCCTAGTTCCGGATCGCAAACAAATATTCAGGCTGTTTTCGGCAAGTCTAATCCTCAAAATTTAAATGAAATAGGTTTAGTAGTTTACCTTGAGTGATGGAGAAACTACAGTTTTTGTTTCGATATTTATGCTCTTCTTTATTTAAAAATACATGTACGACGTCAAATATACCGACATATACCCTTTTTCTAGTTGCGGATCAGTTACTTTAACCAATTCCGGATCGAGTAAAAAACTGCTTCGTACATGAACAATTATCACGCTAGAACCAACCCGAATCAAGCCTATATTTCTGATAAAGTATTCATTAATTTATATCAATACCGTTTAAAATAAATTTCAAATACTTTCACTTCCAATAAAGTTTAAAAAGAGAACTTGCAAGGAAATGCTTTGAAATGTTTTGTCCGTGTGTGTGGCGCGCGGCAACGAGCCGATAAACTTTGTCCCACCATGGATAAATTTCTCCATGGTCCAACAGAACAAGTCATATGAAATCGCTTGCGCGCGTGTAGTTGATGCATGTATTTTACGGGCGATCTGGAACTAGGAAAAAATTAACGTTCAGTCTTTGGCAGATTTTTTAATACTGGAGACTTTTAGACTTATTTTTACTTATGTATCAAGAAGCTTGTATGTTTCTTTTCAAAATGCACTTCATCTAAACAAATAGTATTGGAGACCAAGCCATAACAAGGTAGGTTTTTATTTGAAGCGATTCGGAACTAGGAAAAATCCGGAGCTAAGAAAACAACTGTACCACTGCTAAACTACATGAACAAAGCCAAAATACGAAAACGAAGCTGCGTTTGTAAAACGGCCTAGAAGAAGCCGCGAAGTCGCAAAATTCGGAGTATTTCACCATTTTTCTCGTTAAAAAGGTATTTATTAAAGGTAATAACAGTGCGAGAACCCGGTTATTACTGCGTGGTAATGACCGGGTTGGGGGATGAACGCTAGTAATGGACCTCGCCTTCGGCTCGATCCATTACCAGCAGTCATCCCCCAACCCGGTCATTACCACGCAGTAATAACCGGGTTCTCGCACTGTTATTACCTAAATAATCTGCCATCCGATATTTGTAATTTACACTCACTCACTCACTGTGAAAAAAATACATAAAGACTTTTCTTTTTGGGAAAGCATATGCGAATTTGTAATTTATTTTCAGTCGGTTAAAGGTAGGATACACCATAAATTTGCAGATATCAAAACATTGTACTTCCGAATTATTGAGATTCTTACTTATTTAAAAGTAAATAATGATTGTAGGCATCCAGCATAATTATTGCGCTAGATATCATGTAATTGTTCTGAATAATTTAATTTTATTGCGAAAAAAAACAAGAGCAACAAGAACAACTGCCATGATTGTAAAACTTTGGACAGGTCAGTTAAACGATATTTACTATAAAATAGAACCCCCGAAAACCCACCCATTCCTGATAATTCAAGCAATTAACAATGGTTTATTCTATCTTTAAAGTGTGTACAGTATTTAATATACTTAGTTTAATGTACAGTACATGTACTTAAAATGTTTCTTGTATTTGTATCAGTCTACTGCGCTCATACATTACCTGTAGAGCGAATTACTACATTTGCATATTTCCTAGACCGGCAGGTATAATCGCTAAGAGTTTGCCAACAGCGCCCTCCAGAGGCCACCCCATAGAGCCCGCACATGCGTGCCCCGTGAACGTCCTCCTTTCTCTTAGCGGTGCTCGCGGTAAGACGTGTTTTTCTGGGTCTCCCAGTTACACTTAAATTACTGCGTTTTTCGCAAGAGAGTTCAACAGAATAAAAGATATTGTAGAGTGTTGTAGAGTGTTGTTTTGATAAGTTACAGTATGAGACGTTTGGCGAGAGCTCCGTCTGTCATAACCGAGGGAATTTGTACTCACTCGGGACAGCCGGGAGCCTCGGGGGTTGATGCGGGAAACGCTGCGCCGTTCCCTAATTCTTCCCCCAGCCAGCACTCACAGCCACAATCGGCTGTGGGCGCTGCCGGTCCCACCGATCGGGCAGGGGAGTACCAGCTACGGTCTCTTCCCCCCCCCCCCCCCCCCCCGGCCATCGTCGGTGGGACGGCTAAACGTAAGGGTAGTTCCGGCAAGAGTTGCAAGGCGGACTCCGCTGTCGGAACCAAAGCCCGCGAAGGGGCGCGGGAATAAAAAGCCAGGGTCCATTGTCACAGTCCCGCACGCTTTACCCGCCCCGTCTCCGAGCTCGGGGCCGTCTGTTGTGACGAGCCCACGCAGCTCGGTGGGCCATAACCCCCCGCGTCCCCCCAGCGTCCCCCCAGCTCACTGGCAGTGTACGCCACAGAGTCACGGGGTGGACAGGCCTACGGGCCTCGAGCTTGCTAGCCGACCTCCGCCCTGTCGGGCTGGAGACGCTGCCGCCCGGGCAGGGGTTTGGGGGTGTGGACCAGTCTTTCCGGGGGGCCCCCGGACTGCTGGCCGACCCCCACTCTGAAGGGCCGACCACCGCATCGGGTTTCACCCGGTGTTCGGGGGTCGTGGTCCCCCAGGAGTCACCCGATTTTTCGGAATCCTCCCGGCGGGTCCGCTCGAAACATAAGAAGGGGAAGTCTGGCCGGCGTTCCCGCCGCTCGCCTTCCTCGTCCAGCTCGAGCAGCTCTTCGGGCCGCCGGGGAAAGCGTCACCATGGCGACAACGTCTCCCGGACCGAGTTCCTTACAGCGTCTCGGCCTCACTGGCGGCCCTCTCTGCCCCCCGGCAGAGGGCCGCGGTGGACGGCCCAGTGGCACCGTTGGGATACGCTGCCCAGCCGTCCGTTATCGGTCAAGGTTGGGTGGCTCAAGTACAAAGGGACAGCCGTGCGCCGCCGTCCCCACCGGCCCTCAGCCTGCATCGATGTCCCTTGTGCCTGAGGATACGGCCCAGCCACCGGACCGTGACATGGCGCTGCCTGCCCCGCCACAGGGGCCGGCTAGCTCACCGTCTCAGGGGTCAACTCGGCCTACGCCTTCGGGGGGCTCGGCCTCAGAGGATGAGGTCGTCCAGATGCAGCGCCTTTCCATCGCGGAAACGGAGCTGCGTCTGGTCCAACGTGACATGTGTCGCGTGCTTCAACTGCCCCTTGTGGAGCCAGCACCGAAGCCCGACCATAGGTCGTTCAAGCGGCGCACTGGGCCGGCGGTGAGCTCGGAGAAAATTGTTCCCGTCCTCCCGCTGGACCAGGTGTGCGTTGAACATATGGAAAAGATCATGAAAGCAGACAAGTGGTCCGCCGTCACCCGCCGGACCAAGGACTACTACCAGTTCCCGCCGGCGGATTATACAAACTTTTTCACCGTGCCTACTGTCCCCGATGCGGCGAAGGACAAGCTCGCCGCTGATGCGGGTGCTGCAACAGGGAAACGCATCTTCTCAGACAAGGTCCGAGAGAAGTTTGAGGAGACGTTGCGTAAATCTGACACCGCCTCCCGCTTCGGTATGCGCTCCACCTCGTTCCTGCTACTCCTTTCGGAGTATTTGGTCTCGGGGTTGGATGAGGAGGGAGGCGTCCCAGCTGACATGCTGCAGGCTGCTTTCCACTGCTTGGACCAGGGGTTGCGTGTGGTCCTCGACCAATTTGCACGCATCTCCGCCCTGATGACATCGGCCCGTCGCGAGAATGTGCTGGACTCATTGTTCCTGCCCTCCCCTGCGGCGCGCAGACGATTTGAAGAGCTCCCACTCGCTGGCATGGATCTCTTCGCAGGCCAATTCGAAAAGTTGATGCAGGCTGAGGCCAAGCGTTTGAAGATGACAGAGAAAATCAATCTCAAGAAACCTTCAACCGCGAAGCCTCCCTCCCAGCCTAAGAAAGCGTCGTTCACCATCCCCCGACGCAGACCTGTGAAGGCGAACAGAGGGAGTTTTTGTGGCCGTGCCGACAACCCGTCGGGTGCGCGGCCCGCCCATCCCCAGCATCAACCATTCTCTGGCCAGCAAAGACAAGCCGGTCGCGGTTCCCGTGCGCCTGCCCCCCGCTATCCCGGGGGTTGGCGCAAGTGACTCTGTAGACTGGTGGCGGCCTCCCACCCTTGGACCCGTGGGGGGCCGTCTGCACGACTTCATCGGGTCCTGGACTCACGTCACTTCCGACCGGTGGGTGCTCGAGACTATAGATCGCGGCTACGCGCTCGAGTTCACGAGCACCCCCCCGTCGGACATGGTGGTTCGGCCTACGCCAATCCCGACCGACCCGGCTCAACGCGCGTCCCTCGAGGGGGAGATCTCCTCCCTCCTCGAAAAGGGCACAGTGCGGGTCCTTCCCGCCCATCGGGCGCAGTCGGAGTTTATGTCGACGTTCTTCTTGGTCCCCAAGAAGGACGCCGGCGTATGGCGTCCAATTCTCAACCTCAAGCAGCTGAACAAATTTATCCGCCCCAGGCGCTTCCGGATGGAGACACTCAGAACCATCCTCGAGTCCCTCCAACCGGGAGCATGGGCGGCCAGCCTCGATCTGAAGGACGCATACTTGCATGTCCCTGTCAGACGGGAGCACTGGGAATTCCTGCGGTTCCAATACGACGGGACACGCTACGAATTCACAGTGCTCCCCTTCGGCCTCTCGACCTCCCCTCGGGTATTCACCCGGGTGGCTCGGGCGGTCGGGGCGGCGCTGCGGAAACAAGGGGTCTCGGTCTTTATGTACCTCGACGACTGGCTCGTGGTGGGCCAGTCGCGGCACTCAGCAGCGGTTGCGCTTCAGCACACCTGGCGCCTGGCGGCCGACCTCGTTTTTTTTATAAATCCCGAGAAGTCGCACCCGCTGCCGACCCAGTCCCCCACCTTCTTAGGCGCGGCCCTCGATCTCCGATCGAGGCTGGCACGCCCTACAGAGGAACGCCTGCTGAATGTTCAGGCTGCTGGGCCTGATGGCCAGCCTGGTGGATTTGGTCAGCTATTGCAGGCTGCGAATGCGGCCAATCCAGCTGCACCTACTCATGTTTTACCGGCCCAGCCGACACGACATCAGTCATCCCGTGCCAGTCACGGCCTGGCTGGTCCCTCACCTGCGGTGGTGGCTGGTCCGGGCCAACCTGATGGGGGGCAAGGCCTTTCGCAGGCCCCGCCCATCCCTGACGGTCACGACCGATGCATCCCTTTCCGGTTGGGGGGCCACCCTCCACCCCCGCCAGGCGGCAGGCTGTTGGGGCCCCGAGCATCGCTCGTCCCATATAAACGTCCTCGAGCTGTTGGCCGTGGCCAATGCCTTGGAACAGTTTCAGTCCCTGGTATCGGGACGGGCGGTGCAGATCCGGTGCGACAACACCACGGTGGTCTCGTACATCAACCGCCAGGGGGGCACCCACTCCCCCCGGCTTTGCGCGCACACGTGGGAGCTTTTCCACTGGTGCATGCAAAACGAGGTCGACCTCTCGGCGGTGTACCTTCCCGGCGACGAGAACGTGGAGGCGGACGCCCTATCCAGGGGGTGGATCCGCCCCACGGAGTGGACCATCCGGCCGCAGATCTTTTAGTCGCTGTTCCGACTGATCGACCGGCCACATGTGGACCTGTTCGCCTCACGATTCAACCACCAGCTCCCCACCTATTGCACAAGGGCTCACGACCTGAACGCATGGCGGACGGATGCCCTGTCGTTCCGGTGGGACGGGTTACTAGCGTACGTTTTTTCCCCGTTCTCGCTGGTCCCTCGGGTTCTCGCAAAGCTGGAGGAGGAGGACTGCAAAGTCCTCCTCATCGCCCCATTTTGGCCTCGTCAGCCGTGGTTCACGCGGCTGATCAGGCTGCTGGTCCACCGCCCGGTGGTCTTGCCCCGACAGGCGGATGTCCTCCTCCAGCCGGGATCGGGTTTTCTTCACCCAGCTCCTCAGGATCTACACCTGACGTGCTGGGTGTTGTCACACAATCCCTCTGCGCGGCAGGCCTTTCTGAGCGAGCTGCGTCAATCGCAGCCCGCAGTCGAAGGGCCTCCACGCGGCGGGTGTACGACAGCCGACTACGCCACTTTTTTAGATGGTGCAGACGGCGGCCTGTTCGTCCCACCGATTCGTCTCTAGGGGATGTGGCCGACTTCCTGGTCTATCTATTCGAGAGCGAGCTCTCGATCGGCACGGTAAGGAATTACCGGTCGGCAATTGGAGCGGTCCACAAGGGTTTCCCTGATGGTACCTCCGTGTCGGACAACCCGGCCCTCAGCCAACTCCTGAAGGGCATGTTTGTCGCTCGACCCCCCACGCGTCGGCTGGTACCGGCTTGGGACCTCCCTAGCGTACTATCTACGCTAGCGGGGCCTCCTTTTGAGCCGATGGGCAGCTCGACCTTGCTCCACCTGTCCATAAAGGTGGCATTCTTGCTGGCGGTCGCCACGTCGCGTCGACGTAGCGAGCTCCATGCATTGTCAACCGAGGCGGGCCACATCAGGTGGGAACCTGACGGGGTCCGCCTCATTCCCCGGGCCGGGTTCCTAGTAAAGAACCAGTCCGAGTCATTTGTTCCTCCGGACATCTTTGTCCCAGACATTAAGTTGCGATCATCTGTCGCGGAGGATCGTTTTTGGTGCCCGGTCCGGGCCCTTAAATGGTATATTAGTCGCACGGAGGCACTCCGTACGGCTCGTACCCACCTATTCGTGACCTCGACCCCGCCTCACGGGCCGGCGTCGCGGGATACGATTGGCCGTTGGCTACTTACAGCGATCCGCTCGGACGCTCGCGTCTCGCCGGCGGCGCCTATTCGTGCTCACGAGATCCGGGCCGTGGCGACATCGTTCGCGTTTTTTCGCGGCATATCCCTAGGTGACATCACCCAGGCTGCCTGTTGGAAGACGCCAAACACTTTTACTGACTGCTACCTTCGGGATGTACTTCAGTCAGAGGGCAGGTTTGGAAGGGCAGTCCTGACAACGACTAGCCGGGCTCCTACCAAACGGCACGACCCACCTCAGCTGGGACCTCCCCGTCAATAGGTGTGTTTTCTCCCGTTTTTCTGCTTTGGCATGTGTATTCATTGTTATGATATACTAATTAACATTGACATGTTCTTTTTCCCCCCGTTCGCTCCGGCGCCCCGGCGGGTTTTTCGGTCGATGTTATCTCAGTCCGGTGCACGCGCACCCTTGACGGGGTCCGCGTCCCGCTTGTTTAGGGCCGTGACGGCGCCCGCGGGCGCTGCTCCAGGCCCTGGGGTTTACCGTTGGCGTGCCCCTCTGCTAATTGCTGCATCTCGTAGACCCTCCACCATAATCCGGTGCGATTCTATGCAAATGTAGTAATTCGCTCTACAGGTAATGTATGAGCGCAGTAGACTCCCCCCCCCCCCCCCCCCCACAGTAGTGTGGGTGGGGTCTACTAGCTCATACTTACCTGTAGAGCGTCCCGCCCTCCTTCCCCACCATTCTCGATGACTCTGGGTGTCCGTATCCTTATGTGGCGCTCGAGAAAAGAGGACGTTCACGGGGCACGCATGTGCGGGCTCTATGGGGTGGCCTCTGGAGGGCGCTGTTGGCAAACTCTTAGCGATTATACCTGCCGGTCTAGGAAATATGCAAATGTAGTAATTCGCTCTACAGGTAAGTATGAGCTAGTAGACCCCACCCACACTACTGTGGGGGGATTTTAATTGGGAATTCTATGTAATGTGCCCTCGAACAGGCTGGTTCTAGAAAGCACGCAATATAAATTCAATTTATTATTATGTCTACGCAGTTCCAAACAAGCCAAATTTTTGTTTAAAATAATCAGAGCTGTGAACCATTTTGTGCTTACTGCACAAGGAGAAAATTCTGTGCTAACCTTTTAAGCACATAATCCTAGTTACAGGATGAATGCATGTACAAAAATCTTCGCTAACCCGTAACAAATTATACTTTAGGCACATAATTTCTGCTATATTAAGCAGGGATTTGTTGCCAGCAATAAGCAGAGAGCCATGAAATCGGCCCTGGTCTTGTATTCATTCATTGCTGTTACATTTCAACCATTTTCCCATTTTCCCCCCAACATCAGGCAATGATGAAGTTTCCAAAGACCAAACCACCCAGCAAAGTGTTGATTACTATGAGGTAGCGGTTGGCACCGACCGGCGCTACCCAAAGACCAGAGACAATGTGGTGCCCTTCACCTACGTTGGTCAGAACACGACAGTCACCTTCAGAGACCTGGACCTAACCACCCTAGACTCCACATACTACGTGACGGTCAGGGGACACAGTGCTAGTTTCTCCACGGCTGAGGTGACATCGACTGGGATCAATGTCGGTGTGGACAGTAACGTTATTGGTAAATATCGACTCTTTCCACTTCAACACGAAAAATTTGATTCAATTTTGAAAATTTGAAAAGTTGCGCACCATGAAATGTTAAACAATTAACACAATTAATTGTGGCGTACACGATTGTATGTACAAATCTTTGTTTAGTATTAAAATTGGGTGTTTGGCATGATTAACTCCATGTCATACTTTGTTGCTTTTTTGTGTCCACCTATAGTGACTGAGGTTGAGATCTCAGACTTTGTGAATTCCCTGACTGAGGTGCAACTCCAGTGGGGAAGCTTTGAGTCCACCTTCCCTATCCTGCTGTACTACGTGGGCCTGGGCAAACCCTCCCCTTCCTCCGTCCCGCCAGAAGACACAGACTGCCTGGATATGCTACTTGTTACGCCGCAGTCTCTGACTACCTTCAATGAGAAACCTATGTATTTTGTGGGCAAGGACACCTTTGTTGAGGTCAAGGTGCTAAACCTGACACAGGAAGGCTCCTACTACGTCACTGTTGTGGGTGAGTTGAAGATAATCTCATTGCAAAAATCATTATCTCAAACAAGACCAGCTTGGATTTGGAGTCATATGATTGGTTGATTGCGAAAAAAAAATAACTTATTAGGTAATACAAACTATGAAATGTGACAGAAATATTTTTACCCCATTTACTGAGCTGCCAGAAACTATTTGGTCTATTATATTCTGTACAGGCACGTAGCAGGGGTTTTGTTTGCCATTTTCAAAATAGAATGTTCATTCCGTACGTTGAGCCTGATTTTGCATTTGGGCAATTCCACGCGAGACAGAAACCTGTTGAACTGTTTGTGGCATTATTACAATTCTTTTTACGTTCAGGGATGAATGAAGCAGGTCAGTGTAACTCCTCTACCAGTTACTTCTCCGTGGATATCACTCCACCTGTTGAGGGTCGTCTGCGTGCCGGACCATTCTACGACATGGTAAGTGCACCCAGGAAGGCATGACCATTTTCTTACGTTTAGGAATTAATGAAGCAGGTCAGTGTAACTCCTCTACCAGTTACTTCTCCGTGGATATCACTCTACCTGTTGAGGGTCGCCTGCATGCCGGACCATTCTACGACATGGTAGGTGCACCCAGGAAGGCATGACCATTTTCTTACGTTTAGGAATTAATAAAGCAGGTCAGTGTAACTCCTCTACCAGTTACTTCTCCGTGGATATCACTCTACCTGTTGAGGGTCGCCTGCATGCCGGACCATTCTACGACATGGTAGGTGCACCCAGGAAGGCATGACCATTTTCTTACGTTTAGGAATTAATAAAGCAGGTCAGTGTAACTCCTCTACCAGTTACTACTCTGTGGATATCACTCCACCTGTTGAGGGACGTCTGCGTGCCGGACCATTCTACGACATGGTAAGTGCACCCAGGAAGGCAGTATGACCTTTTCCTTATGTTCGGGGATGAATGAAGCAGGTCAGTGTTACTCCTCGACCAGTTACTTCTCTGTGGATATCACTTCACATATTGAAGGTCGCCTGCATGCCGGACCATTCTACGACATGGTATGTGCACCCAGAAAAGCAGTATGACCATTTCCTTACGTTCAGGGATGAATGAAGCAGGTCAGTGTAACTCCTCTACCAGTTACTTCTCTGTGGATATCACTTCACCTGTTGAAGGTCGCCTGCATGCCGGACCATTCTACGACATGGTATGTGCACCCAGAAAAGCAGTATGACCCGCATTTCCTTACGTTCAGGGATGAATGAAGCAGGTCAGTGTAACTCCTCTACCTAACTGGTAGAGGAGTGGATATAACTCCACCTGTTGAGGGTTGCCTGTGTGCCAGCCAATTCTACGACATAGTAAGTGCATGCCCGTAAAAAAAATTCTTTTTTTGGAAATACTTGCATTTTCACATCTTGAACCAACTGAGTCATTTTAACAACTTCATTTCTTTCATCGCCACAGCCTGTGACCTACGCCGACAGCACGGAGTCAATCCCACTGGTATGGGAGGATTACAGAGACAATGAGAGTGGAATCAAATCATTCAACATACGTCTCGTACAAACTGTGTCGTGCAACGTCGAGGACGACAACCTGACACTGGTACCCGACCAAGATTGGCTGGTACTCGGCCCGGATATTAGAAATTTCACCTATGTGGACTTAAACTTACAGGTAAAAGTTTTTTTAAAAAGTAAAGTATGATCGAGGGCTGATCTTGTGCATGTCCAGAAATGACCAATGTTCTAACAGTGGTGATGCTATAACTACTTACAAAAGCAAACCATTATGTGCAATTCATAGTACTGCTAACATGTCACCACAAAATGAGAGTAAACAGAGGGCAAAAGCCAAAATTTGAAGGGTGTTTTTTTGTTTTTTTAGGTTTTTTTAAAGGTAAACCTTAAAGGGATCGTATACGTTTGGTAATTAGAACCCAATGTTTGTTTCAATCCTATATAGTTATAGATATATACCATAAAACTAACCTGTAAAAATTTCATTTCAAAGGGTGGTAGCGTTTTTTTAGATATTTCCTGAAAATCTGGAGCGGTTATGTTCACGCAGGAAGAATAATCTGCATTGGAATACACAGTCTGAGAAACGTCACTGCAGTAACGCTTCTCAGATTCAAATTTTTGGGGATAAAAAGTGGTATACCGCAGTACTTCGAAGTGAACAGTTTCTAAAAATGCATTATACTATCCAAAGCTGCTGTACTTCTTACCAAGTAAGTTTTTATTGCCATTAAGTTTGGGAGTAATTACCCAACGTATACGATCCCTTTAATCTGTAAGTCTCGTTTTACCTTTTTCTAATTTTGTTCTTTTGTCAAACATATTTGTAACCTATTTCATCCCATTTGTATTATGTCATCATACATTCACTGTGTTACACAACTTTAGGATTTTAAATGCCATTTTCTCAGTCTCAGAATCAGTTTGAACAAAAGTAATTTGCTAGTTTATATTTGCATTACTGAACTCAGTGCCCCTTAATGTTTTGTGCCATTGGAAAGCTCTTGTTCTTCAGAATCCAGATATAAAAATTTCTAAATTCTTAGAAAGTCAGACTTTACTCTCATTTTGTGGTGAAAGGTCGAGCTGTTACAAGTGATGTAGGAAAAGTGAGTAAACCTTTAACACCCCACGCACTGTAGGCAAAATGCGTGTGTGCTTTGGGGTCTGTATTGTTGAGCACTCTTAGGCAGTTTCAGCATCTGCAATAAGTGTGTGCTGTTTAGGCCGAGCACTTGAAATTGGCAGGTGCTCTAACAATAAAAATTGTTAGTAATGCTATAAAGTTGCTTCAACTGTGGAACTTTGTTTTCTGTCGCGTTGCAATTACCTGCAAGGTTTGAATTCTGTGAACAGTTTAAGTGGTGTAGGGAATAGGGTTGGAACCCCCGCCCCTACCCCCTATCCCTATTCATATGACTCCCATCTTCACAGAACAAAACAAAAATGAAATGAAATGAAGGGAGGGGAGGGGGTGGGGTGTTAAAGACACACATCTGATCAATGTGCCGGATGCTCTCACATGGCATACCAGGTCTGCATGCACATGTATGTACAGGGTGTCTCTAAAAAAAGTATACCCATTTTAAAATTGGTATTATTGCAAAAGTACTGAATATTTCAGAAAAAGACAAATGTCTGTGGAAAGGGTAGAATGTACTCTGTCCAATAGTATAAGGTATATTATGTCATTGCCATGGATGACTGAACAAACAAGACATTTATGAAAGGCACTTAAATCAGCACTGTGGCAAGTTGGTTTTACTTGAGTGACGAAGCTCCGGCAGGTGTTTTTAAGGACAAATTATTTTGCTGTTTGAGGTTGAACAAATTGGAAAAATTATGACAGGGTCCCTTTCCTGACAAATGCAAGGTGCATGGTGGTCACCATTCCTGTTAATGCATAGCTGGCATCTTGGTCTCATGCCTGACTTATCGTCCCAAATTGTCACAGTGCTGATTTCAGTACCTCTCATAACTGTCTTGTTAGTTCAGTCATCCATGGCAATGACACATTGAACCTTATACCATTGGACAAAGGGCATTCTACCCTTTCCACAGACATTTGCCTTTTTCTGAAATGTTCAGTAATTTTGCAATAATATGAATTTGAAAATGGGTATACTTTTTTTAGAGACACCCTGTAGATGTAGTTGAACACCGCCATCCAGTATATTCAAACTTCAGGGGGGGAAATGGTAAACTGCTCTGTGCAAATATTTTCACAATTTGCATCTTTAACCAGTTCGTGCCAGGATTATTTTGACATTGACGAATCTTGATCTGAGACGGGTTTGGGCCAGCATCTGTGGGTAGAACACCCTGATATTTCTGGCCTTGCTCATGACGTGTTTATCTGTCATTCATTTTGAACTCCGATTTTTTTCCCCGTGTATGCACGTCCGCCGACACAAACTGTGTTTGCATATTTTTCTTACAATTTTGTTTCTCTTTTTTTCTAAAGCAGCTTATTGATTGGAAATTTAGTTTTTTACTATGTTTAATTCAACATGTATCTGTTTATTTTGCAGATGAACCACCCCTACTTTGTCCAGTTGCTAGCCGTCAACCAGGCAGGAGGTAGTACCCAAACCCAAGTGGGACCCATCTTTGTGGACTCGTCTGAGCCGACTGCGGGACTGGTAGTTGATGGAATGGACTTCAAGATGGATATCACCGACAGCGGAGATAGAACCCAAGTTGCTGGTAAAGTTGGCAATATTGATGGGGAAATGATCCAATTTCTAATTTGACTTGACTTTAGCAGGCACAATCCTAAACTTGCCCAACCCAGTGGGCCCACCCTGTCCACTAAGAGACATCCTCGTCACTGATCCACAGTGGTCAGTGATGGAATAACTCAATTCCCAATTTGACTTGACTTTGGCAGTTACAATTCTATATTTGCCCAACCTAGTGGGCCCACCCTGTCCACTGAGAGACATCCCCTTCACTGATCCACAGTGGTCAGCGATAGAATGACTCAATTCTCAATTTGACTTGACTTTGACAGGCACAATCCTACACTTGCCCAACCTAGTAGGCCCACCCTGTCCACTGAGAGACATCCCCTTCACTGATCCACAGTGGTCAGCGATAGAATGACTCAATTCCCAATTTGACTTGACTTTAACAGGCACAATTCTACACTTGCCCAACCCAGTGGGCCCACCCTGTCCACTAAGGGACATCCCCTTCACTGATCCACAGTGGTCAGCGATAGAATGACTCAATTCCCAATTTGACTTGACGTTGACAGGCACAATCCTACACTTGCCCAACCCAGTGGGCCCACCCTGTCCACTAAGGGACATCCCCTTCACTGATACACAGTGGTCAGCGATAGAATGACTCAATTCCCAATTTGACTTGACTTTGACAGGCACAATCCTACACTTGCCCAACCCAGTGGGCCCACCCTGTCCACTGAGGGACATCCCCTTCACTGATCCACAGTGGTCAGCGATGGAATGACCCTAGATTCCCAATTTGACTTGACTTTGACATGCACAATTGTACACTTGCCCAACCCAGTGGGCCCACCCTGTCCACTGAGGGACATCCCCTTCATTGATCTAGAGTGGTCAGCGATGGAATGACCCTAGATTCTCAATTTGACTTGACTTTGACATGCACAATTCTACACTTGCCCAACCCAGTGGGTCCACCCTGTCCACTAGGAGACATCCTCTTCACTGATCCACAGTGGTCAACGATGGACTGACCCTAGATTCTCAATTTGACTTGACTTTGACAGGCACAATCCTACACTTGCCCAACCCAGTGGGCCCACCCTGTCCACTGAGAGACATCCCCTTCACTGATCCACAGTGGCCAGCGATAGTATGACTCAATTCTCAATTTGACTTGACTTTGACAGGCACAATCCTACACTTGCCCAACCCAGTGGGCACACCCTGTCCACTTAGGGACATCCCCTTCACTGATCCACAGTGGTCAGCGATGGACTTCAAGGGACTCTGGAACATGAACAGGGAGAACTGGGAACTGGAGTACCAGTCACAACAGGTAAAGTAAAATCAAGTCTCTATGGTTATCTCCGTTTTGGGGTATACTCCTGGGTGGAGAGACGCAAATAGAGGTGAAGTGGCTTGCTCAAGGACACGTGTGACTAGCAGCTGGATTCGAAACCCTGACCCTCTGATTACAAATCCTAACCCCTAGGCCTCACCCCTCACTCCTCACTAGTTAAAACAGGTATGCTAATAATTGTTTTCAAACAAAAGACACTGCAAAATTGAAATATTAATTATTATCAAATAGTTGATTGATCACGTGCCATTGAATTATTTGTCTTAATTGAAGGCGCCAATACTTAGCAAAATATAAGTTATATTCAATGGTAAATAGAACTTCCATTGTGCGGTTACACCATTAGTCACACTTTGACCAAGTCACTTTTATTCAGATGTTGTACAAAACAAATAATGATGTTTTTACAATGTGGAACATTAATTCCATCTGTCACCTCCGAAAATTATTTCTACCATTGCACTCACAAACCTTCATTATTTGTAAGAGCTCCGTGGGCCAACAAAAGAAGACGCTTTTTCACCTGGCAAGGACGTCCCATGGAAGGATTACATACAATTTCCCTGGTTTCACGTTCCACGTATCATTCCACGTTCATGTGTTACACGATTACCAGGGGGATTGGAATCTGTTTGAATCATTTTGCTTCTGAATGATAGAGGTGGTCTCGGTCACCACCAAAATCAATTGCCGTCAGGCAAGATGGCATAGACAGTGACTCCCAACTCTTCCTTTCTTGCCGTCAAGGGGCTTCTTGTGCACAGAGCCCATACTTAGCAGCTCTATAGCGAGCATAATACCTCACCCACAGATTCAATGTTGATTGGCCGATAGCTAGTCACATGGTATTTTCTATTGTAACTATCTTTCTGGGCACGGCCAAAAGTAAGTACTATATTCTTAGCAACCAAAGTACTAATACCATTAGCAACCAAAATACTATACCCTTGGCACGGTAATTGTGTGAAAATGCATGCTGATGTGCGCTTTGTGTTGCTCATATTGTTCCGAAATGCCAGCGCTACAGAGCTTGGTTCAAACATTTCGTGAACAAGTGTTTTGGAAGAGAGCAAATACCTTTTCTACCATTTTTGTGCTTAAGTCACATTTATGTCAATTTCTGATTACCCAGATCTTTGCATCCAAGGAGAGTTTGATAGTGAAGATGGAGCGGGACACACAAGGACCTCGCATGCTGTCTGGAGCATACGTCACCAATGCACAGATTGTCAGGAGCTCTCAATACGAGGTCAGTCCCCCACTCACCAGCTCAAGTGGGAAACAAATACAATATAACTAGAAAAGGGGCACTCGAAAAATGCAGAACTCTGCCCCAACTGCAAAAACACTCCACAAAGTTACCGGTTGTCTAGTACAGCACCCTCAATTGGCAAATGTCGCCCAACCACAAAATACACGTCTCCCAACGTTAAACAATCATTCAAAGTGATCCAGGTTCCTGATCTGGATCCTGCCATAGATCCAGATCAACCTGATTTGGTCTCCCAAATTGTCAGTATCTTTGTTCGAGCGCGCTAGTCAGAAGTCATAAACACCAGAATTCCGTGTGACCAGGGATTACGCCGATTTTACAATACAACCTGGGAAGGGGACATTGTGGGGATCACAATGTACGACTTGTTATCTTATAATACGCATATAAACCACAAGGGAAACTGACTAGGTAAATTTGCATAAATTTCAAAGTGAGCTATCTTGCCCTATGTTGCCCTATGAGCTATCTTGCCTTATACTGACAATTTGGGAGACCGCCAACATAAGGCAAGATAGCTCAGTTGGAAGAGCGCCGGTTCAGTATTCCAGAGTTCGCAGGTCCCGCCTTGCCAATTTGTTTGTTCACTTTGAAACTTTTGGTTCTAATTAAAAACTTCTGAGCACTTTTCAGTCAAATAACTGCTAATCAATAGAGAAATTAATTCCAAATCCAGTCATATTCATACATATATTTTGCCAACAACAATGATTTCAATTTTTAATGACAAAATTTAGCAAAAAGTGCTGAAAAAAGTTGCTTGTGTAATTGAATGAGCAACTTGACTGACACGTTATTGAACATTACATTAAAACAGAATTGTTTTAGCAAGCACACTGTCATTTTCTACTTGGATTTTCCTGCAGTTTGACCTGAAAGCTGCCTCTCCCAACCTGCACAGTGTGACCAGCATTCTTTTCTGGGATGGGCCGGAGGGAGCCATCGGGGAATATGACTTTGGTGGACGGGAGAACTGGCAAGGAGGGATTTGTCAGTGCTGCTATGTCAGGCCTCTCAACCAGGTCAGTACCAACAAAAACAAAAAGGCGAGACTCCGTGGTGTGTTTGGTCAGTTTTGTTAGGTTGTTCATCCCTTGCTGTCCTCATTTTGATTCAATTAAGGGAACTATGTTGACTTTGATTTGGAATATTGTAAGAAATTACCTGTCTCCTTTATAAAAGAAAATTCTTATATAGCTCACGTATCTTCCAAGTAGTGCTGGGCGAGTAACTCGAGTAACTCAAGGAATATTTTCACGCTACAAATTGCAAAAGTTGAACACATTTCAACTGTGGTGAATTTTGCGAAAAATGCTTTTTGATTTCCAATTCGCATTCACATAAAGTATCAACCTGGACTTTAATAAAAGCATGATCACTTCAAACCACAGTTTCACTTGACAAACACGAAACAACTTCCACTGAAAATGAAATTCTGATTTTTCTTATCGCCTACGTTTTTTTCCACAGTCTGCCTGCCCACTGTGCAATTGTCTTGACTTCCTCGGAATCACCGAAGACGATAACTCAACATATGCCTATCCAACCATTGAGCCCCAATTCAATGAGCCCACCACTATCGAATCGGCCCAGGCACTGCTCACAACCGAGGCTCCTAGACCCTGGTCTATTGAGAAACCTGACGAAGACGGAGACAGTATCTCGGACAAGGACAAGGGAATTCTACAGAGAGCGTGTGGCTTGCAACTCTATCCAAGTAGGTTAATGGTCTTGTAACTGTGAATTATCTCCCCCCCCAGATGTTAACACCATGATCAACTTGTACCCTTCCAAAATTTGTTTAATAACCCAGAAACACATCAACTGGCTTAATGACAAAAACCTTGTGCATAGTTGCATAGTGAAGATGGGGCTATTCCGTCTGAAAGAATGTTGTTTGGAAAGTAAACAGTCACTGAAATGTAGTATTAAATTTGATGCCCGCAGGCACACTTTCGTACCTCCCTCATTGGTCACACCATGATGCTGGTCCATAATTGGGCATGGAACTACCCCATGGAGTAAAAGGTTGTTCATACTAGGTGTGGAAGCGAACGCCAATTCAAATTTGCGAATTCGCAAAAGTTTAACACATTTTAACTCCAGCGGATTTAACCAGTTCGCGCTAGAAGACATAATATATAAACGCAAAGTTTTTCCCAGATTCAAAATGGATGACGCATAAACACGCCACCAGCAAGGCCAGAAATGTCTGTCAGCAGCGAGCAAGGCCGGAAATGCGTGGGTGTGCTTCCCGGTACTATCGGCCTGAACCTGCCTCGGATCGAGTTTCGTTTGAAAACAATCCCGCGCCTTGGCTTGGTGATGTTAAAATAATCCCTTTGCGAACTAGTTATTAACAGCGAATGCTTTGTGACATGAAATTGGCATCTTATCATATCAATTTGTCTGCGCTCCTTTTCAAGTGTCACTGATTTTTCTGCTATGGCGACTGTCATAATTCATAATTCTACATCAAACTGATCAATATTGAATTTTGAGGAAAAAGGCTGTGTTGTTTTACGTTTAAAAGTCGACTTTTAGCACAATTTATGAAATCGTGGTTTTCAGTAGGTTAACGTCTCTTCAACTCACAATAAAAACAAACGGCGCCACCGCATAACCTTTAAAAAACAGTACTGCCTTGCTCCGGGTTCACCATGAAATATTGATTTCAGATATTTCTGAAGACTGTCATTCATAAACTGAAATGGTCAGCCATTTGGGTTATCGTAGTATGATGCAGTATTTTCCATACTTTCTTTTGCCAGAAGGCAATGCATCACAGGCGGTTCTTTGGTGCCGTTACTTTGAGGATGACTGGCCGATGTCATCCAGTGTCGTGGATCTAGACTTTGACCCCTCAGTGGAAGAGCGTCATTACTCTATTAACTTTAAGGTCATGCCATTTGATGCTGAAGAGGTAGGTGGATAATAATAAAAGGTTTGATAACATCTGTTGCTGTTATTATCAAAATAATAATGTGTATAAAGCACATGTGTATCCACCATTATCGGTGCTCAAGTGAATTACTACCCCGTTCATCGGGCCATGCGGCAGCTGGTATCAGTGCTCAATCAGCATTTATACTCCTGGGTGGAAAAAGGCAATTGTAGTTAAGTTTCTTGCCCAAGGGCACAGGCACTATGTTCCTGGCAGGGTTCGACCTAATGATGTGCAAACCCGACCCGAAACTATACTGCGTCAATCCCCTCGTGATTGTACATGTTGTGCCCGGTCTATCATGCACAGACTCTAATGAAGAGACACATTGCAGATCACTGTTAAAGGTAGGATACACCATTGCTTGAATTATTATGAATAGGTGGATTTGGGGGGTTGTATTTTATAGTAAATATCGTTTAACTGACCTGTTCAAAGTTGTACAAACATTGATGTCGAGGAAAGCAAGAAAAATGGCGTTTGTTTGTAAACGGCATCGGGCAGTGATTCTTATGTTGTTTTTATTTTGTTTCACATATTTTTTATAAAATTCTAGAGCAATCATTTTGCTGGATGCCTGCAATCATTATTTACTTTTAAATAAGTAAGATATTTCTTAATAATTCGGTAGTAAAATTGTTTGATATCTGCAAATGTTTTTTTCTACCTTGAATAATAATATACAGGATGATGTTTTTCAAAAGCATCCCAGAGCATTCTATAAGATAGGAATGGTTTTAAACAGTGAGTCTGAGCTCTGTTTGAGATCCAGCAGAATTTTGGGGCTCCTTTCTCTTATGATTCCACCTTCTTCTTGTTACAGGATGAGTGGTCATTTGAAGTTTACATTGACGGTAAGCTGCTGTCGTCACTGACTGGCATACCGGTCCTGTCCTCGTCTACTCAGCTCATCCTTCATGTCTTCAACCGAGACAGCTACGTCGCTGAGCTACAAGACCCCTTCAATCCCCCGTCCGTCTCAGCAATGCTCCGAAATCTGAGGTCTGTCTAGTATTCTTTTCAATTTGCTTGTAACAAATAAAGTTTCATCCCTTTTTTGTTTTCTGCTGTTATTGCATGGTTAACAGTACTCTAGCATATGGATCATTCCACCAAGTTGGAACACTGTTTCCTTATTATGTCCAGAACCTGTTGTGAGGCAATTTCAGTATTTCTGTATCGCTACACACTTTTCTATGTATGTTTTAAACACACAGCATAGACCCCATACAATCATTTAGTAAGTTATTCTTGCCTGAATTACAAGTGAACCAGTAGCTATGTCTTACTTACTTGAAAGTAAATAATGATTGTAGGCATCCAGCAAAATGATTGCGTAATATCCTGTAATTCTATAAGAAAAATCACGATCGCCAGACGGCAATTGCAAAAAAAAACATATAAGAACCACTGCCCGACGCCGGTTGAAAAAACGAATGTTTTTTTTTGCTTTTCTCAGCATCCATGATTGTAAAACTTATGACAAGAAGAAGCGAATAATATCCCCTGAACCAATATTAATCAAGCATCATGTAAGCCAATGATTGGCCGAATGCAACAGTACTACGATAACTTGTAACAAGGACACGCCAAATTAATCTTAATACTGTGCGCTATAAATGCTCTATACGCGCGGCATTTTTCAAAATGCGCAGGTCGTCTGTTAACGCTAGCGCGTTGCTATGCATGGTGGAAATCAGTAGTCAGCTAGTCTGGTCTCAAAGTATGGGTAATGATAACAACACATATTAAAGAGACAGGGTACCATGCATAAGCTAAAATATGGCCCTTGAACATGAAAACAGAACACTGGAAATATCGCTGAACGAAAAGTCACAAAATTTGGAGCATTTTCACAATTTTTCTGGTTAAAAAGGTATTTATTAAAGGGAATAACAGTGCGAGGACCCGGTCATTACTGCGTGATAATGACCGGGTTGGCGGAGGACCGCTGGTAATGGACCTCGCCTTCGGCTTGGTCCATTACCAGCGGTTATTCCCTAAGTTGTTGACAATAACCTTATAAAATACATATGGTTCTATTTCGTGGTCAACTAGTATGCAGAGATGGTTTGCACAATAAATCTTACATCATGACAAAAAGATGTTCAATTTGAGTCCTAATTTTTTTCATGAAATGTCAAATATTTTTTAGGGAACTAATGTTTGAATGGTACAAAACTTGCCCAATACTGTCCAACATCCAAGACAAATATCAGGAAATAAATATTTAAATAATTTAGTCGATAGAAGCCATGTAACTAGAAATGTAGAAAATAAAACGTCACATTTTGTGTCCCCACCTCATGGAATGACCCATATGCATCCATGCCATTCATTGTAATACTCTGCCCCTATTTTTCTCTGATACAGGATGCCACCTGATCAGAGCATGCTGTGCCGATATGGGGCACCATTTAGGGCAGGTACCAGTCCTGTCTCACGATACTTTGCTGGTGTCGGCTCAGCAGCAGGGGCCACAGATATCGTGGCATTCAAAGAGGTAAGGCTGGCTATGAATGGTGGAGTAGTAAACTAGGAAGCTAAATTAATGCCAGATTGAATTTTGGCAAGTCTACATGTATGTGATTTAAACAAAATCGTGGTGGTGTTGATTACAACTATGTTTTCAACTGGAAGATGAATCATCCCAGCCGTGTTAATGTTCAGTTTGTGTCTCTATGATGTACAGGTTGCAAGGCCATGTGTTCCCTGCATCAATCCCTGCGATCGTTACCAGTGTGATTCCTCGTGTTCCATGGATGCTGCACCCATCACGTTCACACTCACTGACCTTAATCTTCCCAGTCTGGAACTCTTGAATCGGACCAGCATGGATAACGACATCAATGCAACCACACCTGCACCTAGAGAAGAGGGACAAGCGTTTCCATTCTTCTTGACAGGTGAGTAATGTTGTGCATCAGGTTGGGTTGACCAGGCCAAACCAACCTAAAACCCCTGGGTGGGGAGAAGCAATAAGTGACAAATTAAAGTGCCTTGCCCAAGGGCACACGCACCATAGTCCCAGGACAGACTCGAACCCACAACAAATTTCATCTTTTTCTGCTGGCTTTCACTTCAGCTGAGGTTTGTGTGTCACTTCACTTAACTCTATCTAGATATAAACCGAATCTAAACTAAGACTGAATCTGAACTAAAACCGAATCTGAACTAAAACCGATCTGAACTCTACAAACCTAGCCAATATCAACCTGAACCAAAAAAAATAAAACGTACCACAAAAAACAATTAATATTTGTCTTATTGTCTTATATTTCATGAATACTGTGTCTGCATTTTGTGCCAGAACTCAACCACATTACATCATGTTTTAAAAACCCTTGTACGCTGAACACTCCTAAAGTGGCCTACCAGTGAGTCTACACATTACAGACTGCGTTACAGACCACAAACCACGTGTACAATCGTGTGGTTGTATGTATGCAGTGCAAGGCAGTGTCTCTGCAATTATATTATTGTATTTCATGACTTCCCGACTCAAAAATCTCAAAGATGTACATTCCCATTTAAAACAATCTAGAAATATTAAGTGACACATTTTAGCAACACCAGGGCCACAGCCACAGCCACAGCCACAGCCACAGCCAAAGCCAAAGCCAAAGCCAAAGCCAAAGCCAAAGCCAAAGCTTCAAATTCGGACACAGCCTTACTTTTATTATGACTGTATTGTTGTGGAAGATTTATTTTTGTTCAATTCATTTTCTTCACTTGCCAGTCCAATCCTACTTGGGTAATGGCAAATCAGTGATTGCTTCCTCCAATGGTTTCTACATCGATGACACCCTAGCAGAGCTGAACGTATTCTTCTACACGGACTCCAACTTCAATGAGTTTGAGCCGACATCTTTCCAGTCCTCAGCCTCCACCATTTCAGTCCTGTGGAGCTTTCTGGACATGGAGAGTGGCGTAAAGGTGACAAAAGGGAGAAGATAGAGTGTCTTTGAGGTCTGCGTATCCAAATGGGCAAAGTCGTAACTCAGTAAAAATTCAGTTTTTAACTAGTTCGCGTCGGAAGCCGTGTATACCCGCAAAGTTTTTTCAGGAATTTATAACGGATGACGAATAAACATGTCACAAGCAAGGCCGAAAATATCTGTTTGCGAACGGCTCATAGCGAGCAAGGCCGGAAATATCACGGTGTGTGTCCCACAGATGCCGGCCTGAACCCATTTTGGAACGAGGTTCGTGAAAAACAATCTCATGCCTGGGCCTGGTCAATGTCAAATTAATCCCTGCGCGAATTGGTTAAGGGAATTGTCCTTGCTGGTTTTTAACAAGTTTGTTTAAGGAGCAAACTGGTTAAAAAGAGGCTAGGAAGGCGAACAACATGTATGTTTGTTTATTTGACTGGACATCGCAATACAAGATGCTCACTATAGTTTTCCCTGTGAGATAATGTGCAGTGCTTATATAGCGCTTTATCACCAAAGTCTCAAAGCGCTTAAAATAATTACCCAGGTCATTGGGCCCATGAAACATTCCAAATACCATCTCAGCTCCCTGGGGAGTATAGAGCTCGATGCTGCCATTTCGACACAAAGCAGCTAAATCAACCACAATAACCATCTCTGCCCTCACAGGTACCCATTTACTCCTGGATGGAGAGAAGCAATGAGTGACAAAGTGCCTTGCCCAAGGGCACACGCACCATAGTCCAGGCAGGACTCGAACACACAACCTATAGCTTTACCTACAGATTACAAATTCAAATGCTCCCGACCACGAGGCCACAGCACTCCACATCTGTAATCCTGGAACAAATTGCATAAAGCCAGTGGCGGACTGGCCATCAGGAGGTTCGAGAAGAATCCCGATGGTCCGGTCCACTTAATCTCTCGATAATAGTAAATGTGCGTGCGATGCGGTCCATGGCCGAGCATGGACCGGCCCTCCCTCTCTTTCTGTAGGAACCCTGGTGAGCATTTGTGCGCGTGTGTACAAGCATATAGAGGTATAATTTATCTGTAGGCTACAAAAGTGTAGCCAGTGATTTTATTTTTAATTGAAATAGAGGACGTATAACAAAACATATAGGAGGTCTTCTGAAAAGAGGGACAATAAGGGGTCCCTGATTGGAGGCGTATACACACTTGTGTGTGTGGGCTGGCGTTTGTATTGACCGGCAATCGTGGTCGTCGGACAAAAGAATTGGGAGTCAAACAATGGGTCTACGATTGACAAAACGTCCACGATCTTTTCCCGTGTACAAATCCTATGGCGATCATCAAAAAACGTTGGAGTATAAACAAAAGAGGGAAGACGGTCGGACAATACCCCGTCCACGATCGAAGGCCTTTACACACTTGTGTGTGTGTGTGCCGGTACGTCTGAATGTGTCCTAGTTCGCTCCTGCATACAGCGATGAAGATTAGGAAATGAATGATGTATTTATTAACCAGTGCTGAAAAACATTAACTTTTCAGGAGCATTACTGGGCCATAGGAGCCTCCAGAGGGGCCACAGACCTACAAGACTTTGTCAACGTCGGGTTGAACCAGACGGCTACCAACAGCGGCCTGACAGGATTACTGCATCACAACACTACATACTATGTGACTCTGAAGGCTGTCAATGGAGCAGGCTTGGAAACCATAGTAGAATGTGATGGTAGGTAGAGATAGACTGACAGACAGACAAACAGACAGACAACATAACAGTGATCTGACGGGATTACTGCATCACAATATACTACGTACTATGTGACTCTGATTAAGGCTGTCAATGGAGCAGACTTGGAAATCATAGTAGAATGTGATGGTAGGTAGAGATAGACTGACAGACAGACAAACAGACAGACAACACAACAGTGGTCTGACGGGATTACTGCATCACAATATACTACGTACTATGTGACTCTGATTAAGGCTGTCAATGGAGCAGACTTGGAAATCATAGTAGAATGTGATGGTAGGTAGAGATAGACTGACAGACAGACAAACAGACAGACAACAGACAACATAACAGTGATCTGACAGGATTACTGC
The DNA here is from genome assembly GCA_037893245.1 of Crossaster papposus. Taxonomy (NCBI): domain Eukaryota; kingdom Metazoa; phylum Echinodermata; class Asteroidea; order Velatida; family Solasteridae; genus Crossaster; species Crossaster papposus. Next base: position 925,236 of record JBAIAA010000355.1, on the reverse strand, counting down.
ATCACAACACTACGTACTATGTGACTCTGAAGGCTGTAAATGGAGCAGGCTTGGAAACCATAGTAGAATGTGATGGTAGGTAGAGATATACTGACAAACAGACAGATTCTATGACACACATTTGACAGGTAATGGCTTCATCACACCATGCCCGATATGTGACTTTAAACACTGAATGTTCTGCTTTCGTAGGTGTAACTGTTCTACTGGAGCAACCCGCTGGAGATGACGTCAACACCACCTCCATGTTCAGCGAGAAGTTTGAGGAGGAAGTGTACCCACCCGATGTGGAGAAGAGCGCCGACCCAACAAAGACTGGGACGTCCTGGTCCGAGTCAAAGGACAAGTCTGTGGCTCGTTATGGTAGGATTCTTGCAAAGTGTGGTGTTCTGCTAAAAGATTATGTTGTTAAGAAGGGGGGGGGGGGGGCAATGTAACCCTTAATTTTCTGTTGCTGTGTTCAACAACCATTTCACTTCTTACCCACTTACCCATCAAAGTTCCTCCTAAACAGTGTCAAAGAGGGATCCATATCACAGACACTTTTATGCCTTTCACTATTGGCACACCTGTGTGTAGGCAATGCAGGTTTGTGAACTTGTAATAACTGATTCTGGTAAAAATTACTTGCACCTCATTCATGCGAGCAATTGGAGCTATCATGATTAGGCCTTCAGCAAACAGATGTCTGTTTTGAAAAAAAATTAGAGAAGAAATAAAAAATAAAAAAACTTCTTTAAATTGATCAAATTGAAAATTGATCAAATAAAAAAGAAAAATTCCTTTGTTTGTATTTGTCACGCTCAGTAACCAACGGTATCTAGCACCTTACAGCTTTGATTCTGTGTAAAACTTTAAACTGAAAATATACACCCACCCCTCACCTACAGGAAAAGAACTTTGATGCCAAACAGACATCTACTTTTTAGGCCTTAGTAACCAACCTCCCTCTGTTATAAATTCAATGCCATCTAGAGTTTGAAGAGATCATATCATAGTATTACCCGTGTCTGTCCATGCAGAGTACTGCGTGAGTAGCTCTGCCGACCTCCTTGATGACATCGATACCTGCATAGTAGTTGGAGGTAACTCCTCAGGCTCCGTGGCCGTAGAGAACGTAGTGATTATCATTTCATTACCCATGTTCGTCCATGCCCCCTCTCACCCCAGAGTACTGTGTGAGTAGCTCCGCCGACCTCCTCGATGACATCCCTGCATGGTGGTTGGAGGTAACTCCTCAGGCTCCGTGGCCATAGAGAACGGAGTGATTATCATTTTATTACCCATGTCCGTCTATGCCCCTCCCACCCCAGAGTACTGTGTGAGTAGCTCCGCCGACCTCCTCGATGACATCCCTGCATGGTGGTTGGAGGTAACTCCTCAGGCTCCGTGGCCATAGAGAACGGAGTGATTATCATTTTATTACCCATGTCCGTCTATGCCCCTCTCACCCCAGAGTACTGTGTGAGTAGCTCCGCCGACCTCCTCGATGACATCCCTGCATGGTGGTTGGAGGTAACTCCTCAGGCTCGGTGGCCGTAGAGAACGGAGTGATTATAATTTTTTACCCATGTTCGTCCATGTCCCCTCCCACCCCAGACTACTGCGCGAGTAGCTCCGCCGACCTCCTCCGCCGACCTCCTCGATGACATCGATCCCTGCATGGTGGTTGGAGGTAACTCCTCAGGCTCCGTGGCCATAGAGAACGGAGTGATTATCATTTTATTACCCATGTCCGTCTATGCCCCTCCCACCCCAGAGTACTGTGTGAGTAGCTCCGCCGACCTCCTCGATGACATCCCTGCATGGTGGTTGGAGGTAACTCCTCAGGCTCCGTGGCCATAGAGAACGGAGTGATTATCATTTTATTACCCATGTCCGTCTATGCCCCTCTCACCCCAGAGTACTATGTGAGTAGCTCCGCTGACCTCCTAGATGACATCATTCCCTGCATGGTGGTTGGAGGTAACTCCTCAGGCTCCGTGGCCATAGAGAACGGAGTGATTATCATTTTATTACCCATGTCCATATATGCCCCTCCCACCCCAGAGTACTGTGTGAGTAGCTCAGCTGACCTCCTAGATGACATCATTCCCTGCATGGTGGTTGGAGGTAACTCCTCAGGCTCCGTGGCCATCGAGAACGGAGTGATTATCATCCGAGCCGGAGACCGGGAGGAGAGATACAACCTGGATGACTTCAAGATACCTAAGGATACCACCAAGATTAGTGAAATTCCACCAAAGTTCAATATGGAACCTGGCAAGTAAGTGGATATGCTAGGAAATGCGTCAATTTAATTAATTTTGCCTTACTGTGTTCTTAAGTAGTCTGACTTTATTTTGTTACGTTAACCTGCTAATGTACCCTCAATGCCATAACCTTAAAAGCGAGCTCATATATAGCACAAAAGCAAACACCAACTCAAATTTGTGGCTATCTCATCAAAATGTTGTGCTGCAAATTCACAAATGTTGAGCACATTTCACCTGCCACTGCCGTGACCCAGGTTCAAATCCTACCTGGGCCAATATGTGAATCGAGTTTTTAGTCCCTGCCTGATTCTGTGGTTTACTCCTACCACTAAAACTGTAACTTCTTCACATTGTCTTCTTTCACTTATCCATCTGTTATTGGCGCTATATCGCTGTTAGATGTTAAATAAATGAAAAAAATAAAACACTGATGGGTTGTGCAGTGAATGGCGTCAAATTTGTTTGCGATTGCATTCGCTAAATAAAATTGGCTTTTACTCTTTGAGTACACAATTAATTACCCATTTTGGAATAATTTCTATTGATTTTGTTGGCTTTAATTATCTCTTTCTTATTTCTTAATGTGCAGGAGTCTGCACTCATGGATAAGGGTGTGTAATGCAGCTAAAATCTGTTTCACGACACCAGCAGGAACAAGCACTATACTGGGTCAGTATTATTATATAGGGTGAGAAGCTATAGATCAGTATGATGAACCAGCATGGCTCTGACTTCAGACTGTAGTCAGAATAGGTCAACTGTGCAATATATTCTTGTCATCTTGAACCTCAGCACCTGTTCTGGGTGTAAGACCTTAATTTACAGCTTGCTTTTTTAATCTGTGGATTTTATCTCAATTTACAACTTTGCCGCATTTCTCTATTTTACGCAATAGAGGACAGTGATAAGATGATGACGTCACCCAACGGTACAGATCTTGTCCTGCAATCGCCAACTCAGAGGAGGAGAAAGAGAGATGTTGGCAACCACTATGATTTCACTGTGGCTACGACGGGAGGTATGTGCAACAATATCCCTCATTTACTAATCCTACACCTGCTGGATGCCAATAGAACCAACCAGGAATTCACATCAGATGCTCCCCTAGATTATAAACCTTACATCACCAATCCCCTGTACACCATCCAGTACGTGTCAAGAATTCTGAAATACTAAATGACTGAACTCTAACCCTTGTGTATTGCAGGTCTACCCAGGGCGGTTCACTCATCCTAGGCCTGCTGGATGCCAATAGAACCAACCAGGAATTCACATCAGATGCTTCACTAGATTACAAACCTTACATCACCAATCCCTTGCTCACCATCCAGTACATGTCAAGAACTCTGAAATACTAAATTAATGAACTCCAACCTTTGTGTATTGCAGGTCTACCCAAGGGTGGTTCACTCATTCTAGGCCTGCTGGATGCCAATAGAACCAACCAGGAATTCACATCAGATGCTTCCCTAGATTACAAACCTTACATCACCAATCCCTTGCTCACCATCCAGTACATGTCAAGAACTCTGAAATACTAAATTAATGAACTCCAACCTTTGTGTATTGCAGGTCTACCCAAGGGTGGTTCACTCATCCTAGGCCTGCTGGATGCCAATAGAACCAACCAGGAATTCACATCAGATGCTTCCTTAGATTACGAACCTTACATCACCAATCCCTTGCTCACCATCCAGTACACTTCAAGACTGCTCAGACACAGGTTGGTATGGCAGCTACATAATATTCCAATATGGAGTTAAAAATATCAAGCATTGACTTTGACCAAGAACAGTAGTTGACATTAATAATAATAATAATAATAATCGTGCTTATATAGCGCTTTCCATCGTATCAACGATCTCAAAGTGCTTAACAATTATTACCCAGTTCATCAGGCCCTGGACCACGCGGCAGCCGTTTATAGGCGCTCAAACGGACTTGACCCCCACAGGTACCCATTTATACTCTTGGGTGAAAAGAGGCAATTGTAGTCAAGTGTCATGCACAATGGCACAAACACCAAGTTCCTGGCAGGGTTCGAACCCCAGACCATCGCACATGACTCAAACGCCTTAACCACGTATTGGGCCATGGCATTGTGTGGCCTGATGAGTGCTTGAGATGGTTTATGAACTAGGCCAATTCATACTTTCAATATTGGGTTTTGCGCTTCACTGACGTCTGTTACAAATACTGTATACTCAGTTTTGTCAAGAAAGATTATAAGAAATATGAGAACAAATAACTCGGTGCGACTCATGCCCACAACCTCCTGCTTTCTAGTGCAGATGTCTTTATTACCACTCGACCACTGTTCAAAACTGATAATGCAGCAGGTACAACAACCAAACTAGTCATAAGAAGGAATTTGCATTAGGGTAATGTAAATTCATTATTGGGTTTTTACCCGTTACCAAAGTGAACACGACCCCGTGAAAAGTGGGATTTGCTTGAGTTGAAATTTCTGTATAATTTCACAATGTAAGAACTTGTATGGCTTCACTATCTCGTGTCAGAGTGTTTGTGTATTTTCCGCATATGCTTACATACAAGGTGACCCAAAAAAAAAATGGACAAGCATACTTCCACTACCATGAGGTCAAACTACCTTTACCAATGGATGGAGAATGTTACTAGTTGAAAAATACCAAAATATTTTGATTTGGGCGAGTAGCTTAAGCTCCCGACCCTATTTTGTGAAGCACAGTCAGATAGGTCCTTTCACACCGGGAAATAACTAAACCGCACCCGCGAATTCAACATGATAACATGGTTTAGTTATTTCTGGGTTTGAAAAGACCTCTGGCTTCGCTTAACAAAATAGGGTCTGGCCCAAATTGAGATATCTTCGTATCATTTTCCTTCTATAAACATTTTCCATTCATTGTTATAGGTAGTTTGAGCCTCGGGGTAGGGGAAGTGTGCTTGTCCATTGAGGTATGCTTGTCTGGTTTTTTTGGGTGCCACCATGTGTAATGCAATGTTTATCCGAATGTGATGCGCCCCAGCCTGTAGAATCTTGGCCTCAGGGTGTTAAAATGTCTTTTATTTCTCTCTTGCTGAACAAAGAATTAGTTAGTTAGCGGTCTGAGATATTAATAAATTTGGTACATACATGTATTAGATTTGTTTGAGCTTCTAAGCATAAAGTGGACCATCTGAAATTCCTGTTTCAGTGACATCCCAGATAACCTATTTATGCCTTGCAACTCGAGGACTCTTGCAGTTTTCTAAAGACAGACAGAGCATCATATAAGACATCGGGGGGAGTCGGGTTGGTGTAGCGGTTCTTTCCTCGCCTTCCACCACTATGACCCGGGTTCGAATCCGGCCTGGGCCAATATGTGGATTGGGTTTTCAGTCCCTGCCTGACTCCGTGGGTTTTCCCCAGGATATTCTTCTGGGGTTTTCCTCCCACCTCTAAAACTGTAACTTCTTCACATTAATTGTTGAATGAAATAAAAAATTGTTGAATGAAATTTGTTCCCGCCGTGAATATGGCCATTGATGCTGGTACGGCGTTAAACCCTAAAAACTCACTCACTATAAGACATCGATTTAACCATTTCAGGATAACACAACATTTGTTTACATTGTGGTACTGCAAAAAAATGGCATGAAGGTTATAATTTGTGCTTGATTTACTCTTCAGGATACGTTTCGTCTATGAACCAACATTCTACATCACCAGCCTTGGGCAGACAGAGCTGCGGGGACCCATGGTCATCAGTCTTACTCTCAGCTCGTCCGGAAACTGGACAGATACAAATGCTAGACTAATTTACTGGGACGTTGGTAAGAAACTACTCTAGAACGTTGGTATAACATAACACAAAGGGTTCCACAAAAGAATATTTATTAGATATAATGCCTGCGTAAGCACCCCCCCCCCCCCCCCCCCAAATTACCAAAAGGTCCACATTTTCCGGGGTAAATAATAGTATTTTGATCTAAACTACATGTCATATGCGCAATCGCTTTCGTATCTTCCAGATCGAATCATCTACACAATTTATAGCCTACCTGTACATAATGAAAGGGCGCAAAACCGACGTTATAAAGTTTCCCAAGGCATTTTTGGTCCCATTAGTACCAATTCGCACCCCCCCCCCCCCCCCCCCCCCAATAACAAATTCTGCGTCAGGGCCTAATTACCTGTGCTTGGGGTTTTTTCGGTTACCTGATTCTTACACTACCCGTGAATGCAAACCTATAAAACAAAAACATATCATAGCCAAAATTATATCATAGCCCAAATTAAAATCTTTGTTAAAATTTGTAAAATGTTTGTCCGTCTGTAATATCTTTGAAATCAAATAAGTTAAGAGGGCCTAATATTTTGATCTTAACCAAATTTTCTTCAGAGGCAAAATGCCTGTGTACATAAAACAAACATATAAAGGGGGAGATACAATCAAGATGCATAACATGTGTGACCAGGCACTTTTACTGTAAGACTAGATCAGATCAGTGGTACAAGATAGGCCCACTGGTTGACCTAGCAACAGCCACCCACTGAGGGTCTTAGGCCCTACATTGAGGTCAGCCTAAGCTATTAGCTCATTCCATTATAAACTACCACTTATAGGAGCTCCACTCTTATCAAGTAGAACTCAGTGATCCTTTCCCATCTTGGTTCTACCTACCCATCAACTTTTTTTGCTGATTAAATAAACTTGTATAAAGAACAATTTGACTTGTCACAGGCATCGCAAACAAGAAACAAGTAAAGCAAAATAAAAGGTTAGTGGCATGACAATCGACAAGGATGGAGGCACTGCAGAAGCAGGTCAAGTTGTTGGCGGCACAGCTTGATAAAATAAAGAATGACAAAGGAAAGGCCAAAAAATAGTTGTTGTGCCTTGTGACCAGTGAACGAAACTGGCGGAAAGGTCTACCAGCGACAAAGATCCCGAAGTCCGCGAGAGGGCGGAAGATATGCGCCAGCTAACTAAGGATATTTTGGACGACCAGGGTGCGCAGTTGGTACTCAACCACCTTGACGCACAAGCGGAGATACGACTTTGCCCCCCACCCCCTTCCGAGAGAAACACCGCGGACAGAGTAATCAAGCATATCCTCCAGACATACATATGTCATGAAACACCGTTCGCCCGCTGGGCAGACTTCTACAGCCAAAGACAGAGAGGAGGCGAATCAATTCAGGAGTTCTCCCTGAACCTGCTAAAGTTGCTGAGGAAGGTGGAGAACGCCTCACCCGAGGGCAGTCCTCTCTTGAACAATAAATACGCCATCTTAAACAAGAAGTTCTTGTCCAGCCTGGCTGATGCATTCCTACGCAGAGAGGTCAGGTGGTACATCCAAGAAAACCCAGGAGTGGAGTTCGTTGACCTTGGGAACAAGGTTATGTCCTGGAAAAGTGCCCACCACCCACCGTCGCAGAGGCCCGTGCAGCCAAAGTGAAAACAGAAGACACTGGAATCAGTCTTCAAGAGAAGCTGGATCAGCAGGCCACCCAGGGTCCCAGCTTTGTGGACAGGTGTCGCTACTCCTGTCGCAACAGACGACCCCCAGGCCCCACTAGAGGAACCAAAGGCCCGTCAACCTGCTACAACTGCAATGAGGTTAGCCACATCGCTGAATACTGGCCACTACCCCCAACCCTGAGGAGGGAATCCCCTTTATCAGCCCATGCTTCCCTCCAGAACTGGGCTGAGGTAACGCCATTCAACCTATCCCAACAAGTACGCAAGGGTTTCCCAAATGCCAAACCTCCACATTATTAACAAGCCAGGCATTGGAGGGAAGATGAACTGGCTCAACCATATGGAGCAGAAACAACATCTTGATTAGAGCAGTTTCAAAGAGCCCTGAAGTGACCATCACAGTGTTGGGACAGAAGTCTGCTTCATCAGCAAATTGTCATCCCTACAACCTACTGTGCAAGATGTCACCGAATGGCTGAAGGTGTATGCAGCAAATAGAATGGAACTGCCATACACTGGTTACACAGAGCTGGAGACGGAAGTCCTAGGTGTTTAAATCAGCCAAGTAGGAGTCCTAGTCTCCAAGACTTCTCGGGCAGATTTTCAACCTACTGGTCTGCTCGGATGTAATGTCATTAGTGAAGTGAGGAAAGCCCTGAAAGAAAAATATGGCGGCAACTACCTTAAAATGATACAAATGGAGGGAAATCTTTGATGGGCATAAGCGCTATAAGCGCTACTAAGCGCTACTGGCTTTATTGCCGAACTGGATGAAGCAAACTCCGGACTCACCCTAAAAAGGGGAAAACACCAATCTGTGTCCCTACCCGTAGTGTCAAGGTAGTGAGCTGCTTACGAGACAACAGGAGTGTCCCCCAAGAAGTGCTTACTCAGGCTGTCAGTGGTAGTACTGGCAACCTTGATCATAGCCCTGATCGACACGTGCTCCCTCTCCTCTCCGAGAATGGTACAATGTCTGCCCAATTGGTCAACGTAAGTGAGAGAAGGTGTGGTTGCAGCCTAAGAGCTGGATCGGCATCGTATCCCCCATTCAAGTCCTCTAATCAAGCTCTGGCACTATTCATGAGACATGCGACGGCATCCACCTTGATGCGGAAGATGTTTAGGAAAGGTGAGATCCAACCATCTCTATACGACAGGCCAACCAGACACTGATGTCAATCACGAACAGCTGAAGCTGATTGAAATCTTGAGGAAGTACAGGGGTGTGTTTTTCCATGAAGAGGACGACTTGGGATTCACAACCACTGTAACCCATCGAAGAATTGCCCCACACCAAATGACAGACGTCAAGGCTCATTTGCAATGACTGCTGGAGCAGAAAATCATCAGACCTTCTATCAGCCCATATGCTGCCCAAGTTGTTATCGTACGCAAGAAGGACAGTAGCATACGCCTCTGTGTCGACTATCACGCCTTGAATAAGCAGACGAGGAAGGATGCCTACTCTATCTTGAGGATTGACAAGGACCTAGATTCCATAGAAGGTGCAAAAATGTTCTCCTCATTGGACTTTGTACAGGGGTACCACCAGGAAGTGGTCGCTGAAGAGGACATCCCGAAGACAGCTTTTTGTGCAGGTACTGGTGGCCTGTACGAATACGTCCGCATGCCATTCGGACTCAGCAACAGCCCGGCCACCTCCCAGCGGCTGATGGAGGTCATCCCTGGTGACCTCAACTACAGGAGTCTCCTTATGTATCTCAACGATATTCTGGTGTTTTCCAGCTCTTTTTGAAGAACACCTTGAGAGGCTGGAAGTAGTGTTCCAGAGATTAAGACAACATGGCCTAAAACTAAAACCCAAGAAGTGCCACTTTTTCTGGAGGAAATGTAAGTTTTTAGGCCATATTGTCTCACCATGTTGTCAAATCACCTGGGACATGAGACCAGAGCGGCGAAAACCCTCCTCCAGAAGTGCCGGGATAGAATCCAGGAGAAGGATGGTGTCCTCTAACTTCATTCATGTGATTCGGTTGAAGGTGACCGAACTCAAATGCTCTTGCCTGCCGAACTACAGCCTAGGGCACTAACAGGGCTTCACAACCGAGCTGTACACAGGAGTGGACCCTGGCACTGGTCAAACGATGTTCTACTGGCCAGGGATAGCTGCAGATGGGAAGAAGGGATGCAAGAAGTGTGAACGATGCACAGTTGCCAAGGCACCAACTCCAAATATCAGACTCGCCATGGGAACACTTCTGGCTGAGCATCCCTTCGATGCCCTCGCTATCTACTTCACCATGATAGAAATATTATCTGATGGTCGTGAAAATATGACCGACGTTTTCAGTAAGTTTACCTTGGCAGTACCGTGCCGTGACCAAAGGGCATTGACTGTCGCAAAGGTACTGGTCAAGGTGTCTTTTCAGAAGTATGGTGTTCCCAGGCGCATTCATATTGACCAGGGGCGAAACTTTGAATCCCAACTTGTGAAAGACCTGTGCTCTGTCTATGGCATAGTCAAAAGCCGGACGACTGCCTATCACCCGCAAGGTAACAGGCAGTGTGAACGTTTTATTCGCACCCTTCACAATCTACTTCACACTCTACCTTTGGAACAGAAGCGGCGCTGGCCCGGAACATCTGCAGAAGCTGGTCTTCATGTACAACTGCACGTCGCACGCATCAACTGGCATGTCACCTTTCTTCATCCATCTTCTATATGGCACGAGAGCCAACCCTACAAATCAACCTGATATTTAGGTTAGCAGAGCCTAGACCACACCAACATCAGATCTAGATGTGTGGGTGAAGCAACATCAGCAGAAATTATTTTGAAGCGCGGCTGCATCAGCGAAGGAAAGGATGAAATAAAGATTGCGAACAGGTGCAAGCGCAACAATGCCAAGGCCATTGACCGAGGGATCACCATCGGTATCAGAGTTCTCGTTCGAAGTCACTCCCTTGGAAGGAACAAGATCTGAAGGTGACCCCCTATTGTATCGTATCACAATCCCAAAATGGCAGATGGCCCACTGAAGCTAGTCACCATGCAGAACCGAGATTCCAGACACCAAGGAAATCGTCCCGGAACTTGGTGATGATGATCAGGAGAAAGTGACACTCCAGTCCTTTGAAACAGCAGAACTCACTGATCCTTTCCCATCTTTGTTCTACCCATCAACTTTTTTTTGCTGATTAAACAAACTTGTATAAAGAATAATTTGCCGGGTCACACGTGGTTGGGAGAAGAAACACAAAAGAGGGATAACAGAATAGGGTGGAAGAGCCAACAAAAGGAGGATTAGGCCAAGGAATAAAAAGAGGTCAGAGTGGGTAGGATCAAAGACAGACCAATGGGATAAAAGGGGTGAAAAAACTGTGTGGAGAACAAACAAGGGAAAGGTGAAACCACAAGGTAAGGTACCAGGGTGATTATGAAGTGGAGGGGGGGGGGGGGGAGTTGCGAGGAAAAGGGACGGGCAACAGTATTAAAAAAAAGGGGTATAAAAGGAAATAGGACTAGAGAAACCAGAGGAGTGAGAACAAACCAACAATTTCTCTAAAAAAACACAAGATAAAGCCAAATAAGACAGGAGCACAGTACATTGTGCATTCTTGGAAGAAACATGCAGTCTAACATTTTCATTTCACAATTTTTGTTTTAAATTAATAGATTTATGTGTATTAAATGTGAATAAAAAGCAAAACTGGTTCTAGTGTACGTTTAGTTTGGTAATTTGCCGTCCAAAAATTGACCCCCCCTTTTTAAATTTTGCGGCCACTAAAAAGGAGTGACGTAAACTGAGGCAAAACCCTGACAAATTCTCGATAGTCGGTACGCGACGTCTAGGTACGGGACGGGTTCGCGTGGCCACGTTCGCACACAATTATGTGTGTACATGTACCCACAGTGTACGAATCGCGTACGCTTTCACATGGACGATCGTGAAAGTTCGTCCTCGGTTTTTTGTGAATCCGACGAAAACAGTACTGATTCGTATGATTTGAATCACAGTATTTCTTATTCAGATACGGACTCGAGCGAGGATAAAGATGGGGTCCCTATAGGCGCTCTATTTTCGTCATACCCCTCGCGAGGTTTTATGTTAATAAGGCTTCCCTTCGAGGGGCCGAGTGGTTTGACCTAAATGTTCAAAAATTATTTTCCCCTATGTATAACAGAAAATAAACACAACCACACACATAATGTTGTTTTGAACATAATACTTTATTGATTTAAGCAACAAAAAAATGATTACATGTTTCCTTTAATTTAATCAGTCTGATCAAATATGTGACCTGTCACCACAAAATGAGAGAAAAGTCGGAAATATTGAAAATTAAGATATTGGTATTTTCAAATTCTTCAGAAAGAGAGCTTTCCAATGATACATAACACTTTTTGGGGTTTTGCGGTAGAAACCTTTTTACAGCGCTCTAGAAAGTCATGGGTTTCACAAAACGTGTTTGTGAGAAAACGTACTTTAAACATCTTAAACAAAACACGCAAAAGATTACAAAACAGGACAAGTAAGGTTCGGTTGAGCATATCAACGGCTATGTTCTAATCTATATTTCTTCTTGAAATTTTCCACAGATACAAACTATTGTATAAACAACAAAATATCAAAATTTCGAAAACGTGGGATATTTACGAGGACCTGATTTGCATATTTAATTTCCGTGTTAATTAGACCACTAACAGACTATCGCGTAATTTAAGAGGTTTTCGATCATCTAATCTCACCCAAAAAATGGGAATATGTAGAGGAGGACTTGGGCTTTCCAAATTACGCAAAATCTAAAAATTGACCACCCCTTCATATTTTGACTTTGGATGGCCATATCTCTGAATCACATTGTGCGACTTTACTCTCACTTTGTGGTGACAGGTCACATATGTCCCGGCCCTATATGCACAGAAATGTAGGCTCGAATAAAAATGTTGCCAACTCGTAATGTTAATATGATATATTTTTGCCCAGATAATTCTGAATGGCGAGATGCATCCAAAACGTGCAGTGATGTTGATCATTTAACTTGCCTTGATGATGGAGCTCGGGTCAAAGTTGAGGTAATTCCTAATAACCCTTGCTTTGCTACACACTCCAAAACACTTTAATATTTGCCCATCTAATAGGTAAATGAGAAAACCTGTATCTCTGTATGCATTTCTGTCTCGAGCATTAAAGTACTTTAATGCTGTCAGGCTGCAGGCTGCAGCATTCATATTTAAAACGGGTGCTGGCAGGGATCCCGAGGAGACAGTGACAGGGCCTCGATTTTTTAATTACGTAATTAGGGGTGATTAAATGGCAAAAAATGACGAATTAACAACATTTAGTAAAAGCCTGTACAACGGCATCGATTGAGCGTGCTGCTTTTTTCACGCATAGTAATACGCTTGCAAAAGTACTTTGATCAGTATAATCCGGCACATTTTAAACAGGCACTGCACTACATGTATATTCATAGTGTATAGGGGGACAACTTCTCAACTAATAGGGGGACAACTTCTCAATGTAATCAATCACTACAGCCAGCAACTCTATGCAGTACAAGTTATAAAAGACTGAGTAACAGTGTTACAAGAAAGGTGTATCAGCAAATGGCGTGTCCTACCTATCAATGTCCGTTTTTCCTAGGTTTGTTCTACGAGGTCTCCATCAGCCTCAGAGGCCACACGCAAGCGACGACAGTCACCAGAGACGGCCTTCTTTAGAAGTGAGACCCATTTTTCACTAGCTCAGATTGCCAGCGCTATCCCCAATAACCCGCCAGAATTCACAGACCTACCTGCATTCCTCTACATGAATGAGGACGAAGGTGTGTATAATACATTATTAGTATATTCTTGGCTTTACATGGAGGGAAAAACGGTACCCTGTGGAGACATAAACACAATGGGGTTTTCAGTAACTTTTTTTGTTGACACATATTTGTCTAAGTCCCTTGTTTGAAAAATTGACAATTTTGGACAGTTTGTCTGCGCTCTTCCGCCTTCTATTAATATTTTGAAACTTTTTCAGTGCAATGCTCGCAGCAGGGCCTATAGATTCAAGTCTGTTTAACGGTAGGATACACCATTTGCAGATATCAAACATTTTTTACTACCAAATTATTAAGTAATATCTTACTTTTTCGAAAGTAACTTGTGATTCTAGGCATCCAGCAGAATGATTGCGCTAGATATTCTATAATTGTTCTGTATTTACATATAGCAAACATATCCACCCTGAGGGGTGCTCAAGGTGTTTCACATTATTTAAAAAATAAACAGCCCTGCTCAGCTGGATAGCTTCAAAGTACATGTATTCATCATTCCACAAATAGCTGTGAACTTTTACAAGTCTATTTTAAAATTACAACCCTCTGAAACACACTTTAGTTGGATAGTTGTGTATTATTTTAAAAAAATCAAGTTTTATTGTTTTATTAATAATTTGTTATTGATAATTTATTATTAATATTAATTCTTGTTGGTACTGAAACCAAGGATTCCTTAAAAGTGCCTTAGGCACTGTAGCTCAAAATCCTGAAGAAACCTTCAGGGAGAAGACAATGAGAAGAAGTTTTAGAGGTGGGATGAAAACCACAAAAGAATATTAAAGGAAAAACCCTTGGAATCAGGCAGGGATTAAAACTCAATCCACAATGGCCCATGTGGGATTTTAACCTATGTCACAGAGATGGAAGGCGAAGAAAGAACCACTACGCCAACCTGACTGCCCACAGTGTTCCACTTCGTATATATTGTTTTCGTCCATGCAGGTACTTTGTTGTACACCCTGTCAGTAAGCGATGCAGAGGATGACGTTCTTGTTCTTGAGGTTGAACAGATCGGAGACGTAAAAGGGGAAGCCAATATTACTCAAGATGGAGTACTGAGCTTCACACCATGTCTGGATTGTCAGGGGACCACCACCCTGCAAATTACTGGTGAGACTTAACAACAAAAAATTGCCTAAACAATAGCTGACTGTGTAAATAATAAAGTAGTGGGTTAACCTATAAATTAGTATTCTATTGTGTTCCTGTTACATCTGACATAATTTGTTTGGTTAAACAAAGGACATTCTTTGGTGCCTTCTATCTCCAAAAGTGATTTCATAAAGCAAAGTACCTGCAAAGTCAATTTCAACAATGACACTTTAGTGGGAAATTACACAGGTCGGGTGTAACAGATCTCACTTTTCGACCCTTTATGCACAAACCCTGGTGTGCTTAATAACAATAAAAGATCTCAAAGCACATCACAAATACCTGTACCTGCAGGTACCCATTTATGCTCCTGAGCAATTGCAGTCAATTAAAGCTTCACTATACCTTTTGCAGCTATTCAAAAAGTAACTAACCAAAACCCTGTTGAAAAGATATTAATAATGCTAAACTCCCTGTGAAACTATTTCTTATGGCATGATGCCATTTTGAAAAAAATATTAAACAGTCCATTCCCAACTATGCAGCACAGAGATTCATTTTTGAAAATTGCTATTAGTAGTTGGATTGTAATCTGTGAATGGTTCGCACAAGATTTTGAACAACGCACACGGGCGCTGTTATTGGTCAGTTCAGTGCGTGATACATACATAGCTGCATTTGGCTGAATTATAACGTGCCCAGAATGCTATTGTGGCCGCAATTCAAATTGGAATTCGGCAAATTTTGAATTGAAATTGAAATCTTAGAATATTATTTTCTTGGAATATACAGAGAAAAAACGTTATCAGAATTATATCAAGGACCTTTCTTTGGATTTTGAGCACTTCAACTGCTTCAAACAATAAAAATGCACAACTATACAGTACATGTTTACTATAGGCCTACAGAGTGGACCAACAAATGGACAGACATACTTCCACTACCCTGAGAACAAAAGAACCCCTAGCTTGTATTGTTGATGCTTGGGCCCCAAACGTGACACAATTAAATTTTTCGCCAAATGGCCAATTATAACATTGAACATACAGCATTTCAATCTGTGAGGGTCAGATGCAAAATCATGTTTATTTGACACGGAACAACCTAGATACAAGCATCGACTGCTGGAAAAGGAGACACTTTGAATACCATTGAATACCATTTAAATATCCATATGAATTGAATATCTATGAATGGTCATAATTATGGGAAACAATGTTAACATCATATGAACCTCAGATTTATATGTAACTTCCGAACAATTTCTTTTTCTTCAAGAGCCAGTAGGATGAGCCCAGGACTGCAGTACAGAGGATCCAGGGTTTTATCCCAGGCGGTGCCATCCAATCCAATTTAAAACAAATAATACTTGCGAAAATAAAATCTGGCAGTGGAGGTCTTAATAAAGCTGACTATGCTACACACAACTACGTAAATCTTATCCATTTTTAAATCCTCCAATTAAAAAAACTGAGAGTGTAGGCCAAGTATCTATTAATTCCTCTACTTTCTTTCCCTAGTGAGAGAAGTTCAGACCATTCCTGAGATAACACCCCTGTCTACCACTGTCAACATTTCTCTTGATGTCAAGCCAGTCAACGATAACCCCACCTTGTTCAGTGCACAGGATGGCAAGATTGTTGGAAATGGGCGCATTGCACTGGTGAGTTAGTCAACAATAACTACATGTATATCAGAAAAAGGATGTGAACAATTGTGAACAAGTATGAAGCAGAATCAGTGTTAAAAATATCAGACGTGTGTTTTGGTAAAACGTCGTGTTTTTGCTTTCCTAATTCAGATGCTTTTTTGTAAACTCGGATGCTATTCGCAAACTCAGATGCTTTTCAAATTCGGATGCTAGTCAAATTCGGATGCTATCCGAATTTGAATGCTGTCTGAATTTAATTGCTTTTTCAAACTCAGATGCTTTCTAAATTCAGATGCTTTCCAAATTCGAATACTTTTTGCAATCTCGGAAAACATCTGTAGGTCTAGTTTAGAATTGGGCACGTGCCCAATTCAAAACTAGGTCTACGGATGTTTTATGTCATGGAGATACATGGTTCGATTTAAAAAAAAGCATCCGAATTCAGAAAGCATCCAAATTTAAAAAGCATCCGAGTTTGGAAAAAGCATTTAAATTTACGGAAAGCTTCTGAATTAGGAAAGCAGCCCAGTTTGCTAAAACACACGTCTGATCTTGTTGACACTGATTCTATTTTGCTTCATGCATATCTCTTTTCAAATTAAACTCCTAATGCTGTCTTGGTTCTACAAATATTAATTAAGCATTTGTTCTGTACAAAATGAACTAATAATCCTAGAAAATAATTTGAATTAATTTTGTCTTATCATGCAGTGAATATTGCATGCGACAATGCACTAACATGTAGTAGTATCTTCAATGAAGCCTCTATAATTCAAACATACATTTATTTTTTGGGGGGTGTGCGACCTCATTTTTATTATTCCTTGAAAGGATCATCAAAAGTCTCATCTTTACCCTGTAGTCGTTGAAATGAAATCCTAGTTTTAACATGACTGGTTTTTGTTTGCCAAATTTACGAACCTGAATATTAAAATGGTTGATCTTTTTGTATCACAGTCAGGTGCCTGGCTCAACCAGTTGTTAATAAGTTAAAAGTTGGGAACTTGATGGACTTACCGGTAGCATGGCGTAGTCACAACATAAGTGATTCTAAATTCAGTACTCTGTGGAGACTTGTGCACAATTGGGACAATAAGAGTGAAAAGATCTCCACTGGGTAGATTTTAATACATGAATAGGTCTCCACAGGGTTTCACAAAATAGATTTTCGAGTTTTACTCAAAAACTAGTAATTTCTTATCGCAATCGGTTGCAAAATGATCTTTGAGCTCTAGGGAAGAATGGGTTAGGGTTATAGCCAGGAAATTAAATCTAGGGTAAATAGGACCACTTTGAAAATAGCCCTCGAGAACACAAGAACAAAGAGATGTCTCCACAAGGATACCAATTTGAGAATGAGTGAACATGTATTTAAACAACTGTCCAATTATCGCGTCACACTGTGTGTGTATTGTTTACATCGTGTGTACAATATTTCATTTCATTTATTTCAGCTACAAGGTATCATACAGAAATCAGTAGTAAAAGGAAAAGGTTACTATCTGATTGGAAGAAACATAAAATCACATATTTGAAGAGGGTACGTCCGTGTATTCTCAGTCTCCCCAACAATCCCTGTAAATGGATGCAACCCTGTTGTAGTTCATTAGATGGTACTCTCAAAATGATATTCTCAAAGATTTTGCTCTCTCTTTGCCACAGCTCATAGTCGAGCAGAACACTGGGTTCAATGTCGCCTACAAGGATCTGGTACTAGTGCTTGGAGCCTTTGACCCCGACGCTAATGATAACCTGACCATTGTAACTCAGCCTCCATCGTATGGGACCCTGACAGCGACACATCAGTCAGAGGAAGTACCGACAAACCAGAACTGCAGTGATCCCACGGGTGACGACGAAGAGCCAAGCATCCCTTGTGGACTTGAAGTTCCACATCAAAAGGCAAGTACACATAAACTACAGTTGTTATTTTCCCTATGGAGTTCAGCCAAGAAGCCTTGCAAGTATATTGTGTTCGACTCGTGTACCGTGGTGCGTGAGTTCGAACCTTGCCAGGAACATGGTGTTTGTGCCCTTGGGAAAGATACTTAACTACAATGCCTCTCTCCACTTAGGAGTATAAATGGGTACCTGAGAGGGTCGAGGCCGATTGAGTGCCTATATCTGCAGCTGCATGGTCCATGGCCTGATGAATGGGGTAATATTTGAAAAGTGTTTTGAGATCGTTGATACGATGGAAAGCGCTATATAATTATTATTATTTAGAAGTATTCCAACAACCCCTTACATTTTTACTGTGGTTTTATTATCTGCTTTCAGGAGGACATGAGTTGGAAAACATCCATGTACACCTATGCTCCAAACCCCAACTACCACGGCAGGGATAGCTTCCTGGTCTTAGTAGAGGATCTGTCTGGAGCGATGTCTCAGCTACTGGAGGTGCAGATTGCTGTGCTGACCAACCCATGCATCCATGAAAGCATCTGCAGAGGTTGGCCACTTCCTGAATAAATGCCGAGTTTGAAGAGGCTTAATTAGTCTTTGAACAAAATAATGAACATTATTTGTTTTCCTTCCATCTGGTATGGAGCATTTAACTCGGCATCAACATGTAATTCTGATACATGTGTTTTGGGGCAAGGTACTTTCATTTTCCCTAGGGATAAATGTCTGCAGAGATGGTTTATATAGGGGTTGATTTTAACTGCTTTGCACCGAAATGGCAGCATTGAGTTATATACTCATATAGTGGTCTAATAAGCAGGAGCAACCTCTGTCTAAATGAAGCAACAAGATAATGTTGAAAACAGGGACATCAGCATGGAAGAGATATACTAACAAAGACAGAAAAATGAGGCCTTTACTTAGCCAGTGAATTGATTCAAGCTAAAGATGAT
The DNA here is from genome assembly GCA_037893245.1 of Crossaster papposus. Classification (NCBI taxonomy): domain Eukaryota; kingdom Metazoa; phylum Echinodermata; class Asteroidea; order Velatida; family Solasteridae; genus Crossaster; species Crossaster papposus. Next base: position 906,134 of record JBAIAA010000355.1, on the reverse strand, counting down.
GATTTAATGCAGTTCCTTGAGTGCCAATAACAGTGAACACTTCCATTGATAAGTAATTATTGTTGTTTTTATTACAGGTCCTGCTGAAGACCCTAACTGTACCTCCCCGTCAAGAAGCAGCAGTTTTGAATCCTACTTATGCACCTGTCAGCCCGGCTGGGTTGGGGACATCTGCCAGACTGATTACGATGAATGTCAGGCTACGCCGTGTGAATCCCCATACGTCTGCTATGATGAACTCGATGGATTCGCCTGTGCGTGTCCGCTGACTAATCCAATCTGCGATGACCTGCACTGGAGGTTAGTATTCCATAGTGCTCGTTGGTTTCTCTTGTTTCTCTTGTTTTTTATTCATCCAGTTCATTTCAGAGTACGTGTATACACACACAAATATTTTTGGAATTTGAAACGGATGACAGATAAACACTTTACGAGTAAGGCTCGAAAAATTTCAGAGTGTTCTACTCACAGATGCCGGCCTGAACCCACCTCGGTCCAGGTTTGTGAAAAACAATCCGGCAACTGGACCGGGTCTATGTGCAAATAATCCTGGCGCAAACTGGTTAACAGTTGACAGTGAGTGATTCAACTTCATATTCACCAATTTTCACTACTTTATATTAATTCACCACTATTTTGTATTCTTCCACAGAGTTAAGGTAATCCTTGGCATTGTCAGCAGCCTTCTTATCCTGCTCATCATTGCTAGCGTGGTTTTCGTTTTGTACAAGAGACATCACACCAAAAAGTAAGCAAAACTAACACCAAGTAAATCTAGCAATTAAGGTTCTTGGAGGGGTAAGTAGAAGAATAGATTTTGCGACTCTTAAAAAGTTTACTTTCAGACAGGCGTTCCACAGTTGCGCCGAACCAAATTGAAATAAAGTATCTCCTGAGTCGCTCTAACAACTCCAACAGTCGATCGTTCGCCGTCTGGCGCGACTTGTCGCACTTATTCGTTTTAGACGTCGGACTCGATTCACTCATTTGGTTCAGCGCGACTGTGGAACGCCTGTCTGAACCGAGCGTCACTCATTTCCACAGAGTGGGTAATTTAATGTACAAGTCGGGGATGGATCCAGGTTTGAATCAAGAGAAGGTTTAGCTGACATAAGGGGGTTGAGCAGTGTTTGCTGTGTTATTCTGCATGATTTTTCTAAAAGTGTAGACACCCCCCCCCCCCCCCCCTCTCTTTTCAAATCCTTTATGGGGCAAAGCGGGGGTCCCTGTCGCAGATCGTATACAAATTGTACATACACTAGCACTTTCCATGCTCTGTGGTCCCCGAGGGAAATCCCCTGCACATTAGTCATTTTTCCAGTCTTCTGACGTTTGTGTTCCACGACTAAGGCTGAAACTGCATATTTCACTGTCTTTTGATCGAAAACTAAATGTATATGGGTATTTTACATGTATAAGTACAGCAATCATTGAGCGATTAGCCCCCCACCCCCACCCTCTACTAAAAACTGCAATGTTAGCAGTAAACATTGGGTGACTTCATTAATACAGAGGCGTGTGCAGGATTTTTTCCTGCGGGGGGCTGAGTCAAATCATACTCTTTTTTTTCGTTTTTTTTTTTTTTTTTTTTTTTCCTCCTTTCCTTCTTTTTTCTCTTTCATTTTTTTTTGGGGGATCCGCGCGTGCGGGGGGCTTCAGCCCCCAAAGCCCCCCCCCTGGACACGCCAATGTAATACATATAATTATATTCCACCCTAAGATTACTTTATAGGATAATTAAACAAACGTTTAATCAGGCATTGAGAAGTTCAGTTCCCCAAGAGTGTTAACTGTTTGGCATACAGATTACCTAAGCCTGATGATGGCTCCTCCCTTGCACTTGACGCTTCCATATTCGATGGCTCTGGCAAGTTTAAAGGTGCCGGGAGTGATGGTGGGAGTGATGGCAAGAGCCAGCCTGGTACCAGCAGGGCAGCAAGTTCCTTATCCCCAGAGAGGCCCAAGTCGGTTGTCTTGGTGCACTCCAGTGGCTCTGGAAACTCTGCAAGCTCTGATGGCTCTTCCTCCAAGGAGTCTGGCAAGAAGTCAAAAAGGCCTTGGTCTGGCCTGTGGCGTTTCAATGCTGTTGAAGATGCTTCTCTCGTAGCCGGAGCAGCTTCCCCTCGGGATGTCGAAAATCCTGATGGGAAGTCTACTAACCGTCGTCCCTTTGAGAGCCCAACCTCTTCCAATAAGTGGGCAGAGCCAACCTTTCCAAGCTTGGGAAGTCTCCAAGAGGATGACGATTTGGCTCGCCAGAGGAATGCATCCCGAGAAGCTGCTCAATGGGCCGAGCCTAGTGAGAAAGATGTCAAGGTTGGCAAAGGGGAGGAGATGCTGGATTTGCAGACGTCTCCATTCACCTGCAATGAGGATGACAGCAACCCCCCAAAATGGGTAGGAATCTTTACGCCCGTTCAGGCCCGTACGCAGGATTTTTTATGGTTGGGGGGGGGGGGGGGTGCGAGTTTGTACTGATGGGACCAAAAATGAGACAAATTGTTTGTGTGCCAGTACAGTTATTTCTACAACAAAATACCGTTATTTACTCCGAAAAATGTGGACCTTTTTGCAATTTGGGGGGGTGAGTACGCACCCGTCGCACCCCCCCCCCCCCCCCCCCCTGCGTATGGGCCTGCCGTTTCATATGAATGCGAATCAAATTTTACATCATCATCCCTTCGCAACTGCTTCGCTGCGAACTTCGCAGCAAAATATCGAGACGGATGCGAACAATATTTGCTTGGCTGGCAGTTTCGCATAAGTTGAGCTATGTTCAATTCTGAAAACCTTCGCAAAGCTGACAAGCAATCAAGCTGCAGTATTATTATCTATCGTACCACTTGAGGTTGCACTTTTCAGGTTAATTAACACGTAGCAGACGACAACATGCGCGGCACGAAACTAGTCACTGAAAATGTTATTCTTCACTTCAACTGCAATTCATAACACTGAAACAATAACATCTCACTTCATGGACATTTCTCATCAACATTTCTTTTAAACACTGAAACATGGTGGACTTTGCATTAAACGATTTGCAAAAAGTATGAACATCATTTTCGCAACAAATTTGTCACATCGCGTTGTGAATTATTCGCGCCTGTTGTGCAAATTTGCCAAGTATGAACCGGCCTTTACTTGGCGAATACCACACTAATTAGTGTTACTTTGTGTATGACTTACAGGGATAGGAATTAGGGCTAGTTCAAATTAACAAAATTCACAAAGGAAGCTGACCTCAATATCACAATAACCTGTTTTTGTTTCGTGATAAAATTTATAATTTACACATCATTATCAGCATTCCAACCATAGAGTTTTAAAAATGTCTCTAATTGTTCATATAATTTTGTTTTTTATGGCACTGGTGGAAGATTACTGCACCGAAACTCTTCAAGTTTTGTTTTGTCTGAAAGTTAGTAGCATATGAATAAGCATCTTGCAAAATGGCAGACAGGTATCTCAGAATATACAGCTTATATATATTCCTATCACCTTCAAGTTTCTTCATCAAACGTTGTTATCCAATAACACTTGTTATCCAATAACACTTTTTATTGACAGTTTCAATAAATTTGTTTGGGAAATTGAGGATTCGAAGTAAAAAATGATAAACAACATCAATTTGAAAAACAAAAAGTGTATGAGCTGCATTATGACATTTAATGAATAAAGCTATGAACAAAATTATTGAAGCTGCATTTAGATGAATGTGTCGAGCATTTCTGTTTCAACTGGTGCACAGCAGAACTATTGCCAAGTAAATGTTGCAATCTTAATTTCTCCACAGCCTCCACTGCAAACCCATAAGAGCTTCAAAAACCTCAGAGAAACCGATCTTCTTATGGACATCGAAGATTCTGTGGTGTGAACGACCCGGTAAAAAACAAAACAGATGTTTCCCTTGAAAATTCTCGTCCATCGGCAAAAATAAAACTGTTATTACAGTATGAATATTAATGATAATAATAATAATAAGCAGTTCTTATATAACGCACGTACATGTATCTACCAAGACTGGTACTCAAGGTGCTCTATGATTTTCAAAGACATGTTAATGAAGTTTATGTAGCACCGTTGTAAGATTTTTACAAGGTGCTGCGGCGCACTTTGCAGCCACTGCCAGAAACACCGGAGAAATCCCCTGAATCGCTCCACAAAAAGTTGCATTCATCCATGCAAAATCCAAAATGTTGATGACTATACTGTGATACTGTGATTCTCAATGAAATTACATACAACAGTAACAAACGTGCACCTTTTATCTACATTATTTTTGAGTGTTGAAGTAATGTGCTTGATGGTTTACAAAATAAATACAAACCCACGACTTCAAATGGTTCAGCCAAACAGAAATTTGCTGTCAGTTCTCGAAGTTTATGACTGGCATATGAATTAGCCCTAAACTTGAAGTCCTCTAAAATCAATCGTTTGCCTCTAGACGGAATTCGACATCGGTTAAGGAATAGAAAGCTTTTTATGTTTTGTTTTCTTCATTGTTTCGTATTTTACTCAGATTTTAGTTAGTAGCTGTTTATCGAAATGGATAAGAAGATTATTTTGTTAACTAAATGCTCTGATAAACAAAATTAGTGGTTTAAAACGTTAAAATTTGATTACATTTATATATCTTTGTTTGGAAATAATCTTAGAATCACAAATTAAAGCAAGGCTTGGATATGAGTACACAAGGCAACCTTTAGTCTTGCACTAGTGATAAGAATGGAAATATTGTCGATGCAAAACTGTAAAAATGATTTTAAAAAATAAAACTAACAGCCAATTAATAAAACTCAAATCTAAAACACTGAACTCAGAATACTAATTAATATAACAGGCAATGAACACCTCAGTAAAGAATCCTGCATTGATTTCTGCAGAGTTTGACATCAGTATGTGAGCTATATTTATTTCACTGCATACTAAAAATGATCACGATATTGAAACTATAAAGACAAACAAAATAGCATGTTTTTAGTCCAAGAATGAAAAGCCCTCTAGTTTATGAGCTGGTTCAACACACGCTGCATATAAGGTTTGACTGTACAGGGTGGCAGATTAAATCTTTTGGAACACCTCAAATTGTGGTATCAGTCTTGAGTTACAGCACTAATTAATGTTTTCCTATAGCGTGCAGTATATGATTCTGTACTAGACAAATGTATTTTGAGATCAGACACATAATTTTCATATTTTGTACAGTGTGTCTCCAAAATGCAAACAAAATATAACAGAATGCCACATGCAGAATGTGTAACCAATCTAGATCATCATCTTTCCACTTTAAGATGAGACATCAAACGTCCAAATCTGATGTTTGACAGAGTTGTAAATCATTTCCCAAGAGAGGTCAAATTGACCATGGGACCAAGTTTTTTAATTTTGTTTGGTTGAGCTGTTGGTGTTTGGCAGCTAAACGCACGTGTCAAAATCCTAAACATCAATGTTCAATGGCTAAACACCATCCATCCTTATGCTAAACGTGTTTTGCCTACCCCTTGATTTTTCCATTAACGCATATTTACCGAAATTTGACTAACTCAGCCTGAAAATTGAGTATGTCAAATATAAAAACAACTGAACCATTAACTTTAGACAATGTTTTAGGTCTCGATGCAAAGCTGATACCACAATTGGAGATTTGTCCAATTGGGTCTATTCTACCATCCTGTGTAATCAACCTATACATTAGGTGTGGTGGGTGTTAAACCACCACCACATTTTGCCAGGGTTTTGATCCTTAACTATAGACCAGTTTCCTAATAATTTCAAATTCATACAAGCAAAAATGGCCCATTGAAAATGTGCAGGGGTTCATTAAGTTTTGTGTTTTTTTCTCAATTTCTCCAGGATTTGTTCCATTGGAAAAGCCGCTGAAATCATCATTGTATTACTTCCTTCTCCAATTGGGTTTTTGGGAGCACAAAATCAAAACTTAATAAGATGATTTGTCGCGTGCGCATGACGTCGAGGGAAATCAGCAGGGCTTCTTTCCCCCACAAAGCGAATACTGTGACTTTTTACGAGGTACCGTCCAACACATTGCGATCAGAATCGCGGGCTTTGAAATCGCAGCAATAATCACAATGTTTGTGTCGTGATTCAGTGCCTGCAATTCTACCCGTAATGTGGTGGATGATACTCCCAAAAGGTCAAAGTATTTTTCCTTGAGGAAAAGAACACCGGAAAGTAATACGTGTGATGATTTCAGGGACTTTTTCGAAGACAAATGAGACAAATCCAGGAGAAACTGAGAGAAAATGACGAAAAGTGTTGGACTCCTGTACAATTTCAATGGGCCTATTTATACGCATTCGTGCCTGAATTTGAATTTATTAGAAAACTGGTCTATTTCGAATAAATGCACTTCAAACTCGATCAGTTGTGCATATACTGTGTACTAATCATACATTTGTAATCATGACAGGGGACAATTTTTACCTATATATATTTTATCATAACCTAGTCAGTTTTCCTTGTGGTTTATCTGAAATGTTGTTGTGGGGAAAAGCTGTATCCTTGAGTCATCCCCGTTTAATATTTCCCAGGTCAATGCAACATTGCTGATGTTGCTAGTATCGTGACTTTGGGCGTGACCCCTGGTTCTTGGCAGTTATGGGTTTGTGGCTTCTGACCCCCAAACAAATTACATTATTGACTAATTTCGGGAACCACCAATACGGGGATGAATAGCTCGGGAACGGCATTTCTAAAAGCACAGTCCTGCTACGGTCATTTTCTTTGTTCAATTTTTCAAATGAGATTTGTATCTTTTTAGAAACAGATTACCAATTTTACATTTAGGAATTGTTGAAGTAGAAATATTATTAGAGTGCATCGCGAGTTAGTGGTAATGAACACTTGCCAATTCAAAAATGGCCAATTCAAGGAATAACTCAAAAAAGAATTGAAAGCAGTGTTTAAAAAACCAACCTGTCGAAATTGCAGCTCATTTTCCCCAAAAGAAATGCGAAAATGAATAGGTTTCCATTGAAAGCGAAAATTTAGTCCTAACCATCTCGAGGAAAATATGTTTATTTATTCTTTCTCAAAAATTAAAAAAATTATGATACAATGATTTCACAGGATGCTTGATACTATTGTTTAATTTCAATCGAGTGGGCAATTCCTTGACAGTGCATTGATTTTTTGTAGAATAGCTTAACATTGCACTTGAGATTAGATGACTTGTTGTGATGTCATAACATAACTGTGATGAAGTAAATAAAATATTAATTGTACCCAGATGAATCGTATGAGATTTTGTCTCAGAAATTGTATTAGATTTACTGTGCCGTAGTTAATAAATTGCCATTTCCTGAGCAAGCATATATATTTGTGGATTCTGTTATTTTTTGGTTTTCGGCCTATTAATTATGTAAATGTAGGGATAGGTCAATAATCCCCACATTCTTTGTTTTTTCTAAAGGGAATAAATGAGACAACTCCAGCCTATTTTTGACCTTGACCTCGGTAATTGACCTCTAACACAACCATGACATGAAGGTTGCAAAATTGTATCCATGGCCCTAATTTGATTGGAATTTGACTTCAGCTTTGCATATAAGACCAATTTCTCAAAACTTCAACCAAAATGACACGCAGAAGAACAGACTTACATGCATGAACAGAAATAGTAATTGCTTTCTGAACTTTAACAGTATAGAGTAGTTTTTCCTATAACTTGTGCAGCCGTAATAAGCTATACAGCCTGACATCTTAGTACATTTAGCAAGGAGTGGACTTGGGTAAACCAATTAGCTGTAGTGTACAAAGAAAGGAAAAATACAGGTATAAATTAAATGCCAAGTGTGACAGCTCATTTACATATTTCTACTGCACAGCGCCCTCGCTTGACCCTTAAGGTAGAGCTCACACTTAGCCTTTGTTTTGAGTGAGTCATTCCACCACTAACACTGGTACTGTTCACATCACATACAGTGTTCTCCTGCATTCTTCTACATGTACATTTACTTAGTTGCCTCAAGATTTCTTGGATGACTCGAGTGGGGGTTTTGTTTTTCACTTTTAAGATGCAGTCACCAATAAAGAACTAGTCACAGTAAATGTACACCATCCTTGTCGTGTCACATTTTCCAGTGTCACATTTGGCGTCGTAGACAGGATGGTGTACTATAATACTGCATCTACCCCAGTCGAGGATAAGGCGAAACTAACGGCAGACAATTGACCCCGAGACAAGCTGCTACATCTATCAAGAATGGAGCAACTGCGGGCCGAGCTTGAGGCGATGAAGGTAGCTCTTCAGGCGGAGAAGGAGGAGCGCGAGAAGGCCACGGCAGACGTCAGCTCCACTACCCCACCAGCGAAGCAGATATACGTAGCGGCAGGGAGACAGCTGGAACGCTTCAGGGGGAAGCCGGAAAAACCAAGTGATCCATCTGTCCAAGAGTGGGTCAGTGACGTCAAAGGTCAGTTGACGGCTCGACAGATCAAAGGGGAAGACGGCGCTGCGTTTATCATCGACCATCTTGCCGGCAGAGCTAGGCAAGAAATTCTTGGCAGAGGTGATACGGTGAAGGGTCCAGAAGACATCTTCCGTGTACTGCTGAAAGTCTTTGGTGATGGTGAGACGCTTCCCCAGATCCAGCAGAAGTTTTTCTCCTTCCGCCAAGGCCAAGGAGAAGATCTATTGAGTTTCTCCCTCGAGCTCATGGAATTGTTTAATTCCATGGCTCGCCTCGACGTCTCCTTCAATGCCACGAGAGATAAGACGCTTAAGGGAAGGCTAGCCGAGGCAGTTAACGATGAGGGCCTACGGAGAGAACTGCACCGCATGAACATCGATTCGCCAGAGCTGAGTTTCTTCGACGCTAGAGACCGTGCCATCGAGTGGCTTGGCGCCAGCCGTGTCAAAACCCAGAAGGGAGTAGCAGTACAGGAGGTCAAGGCTGAAGACGGGGCACATGGCATGAATGTGACTGCGTTCATCAGCATCTCAGGTGCTCAAGGTCTGGCCATTCCCTACCTTGGCTATGTTGAATTGCCACTAACAGTACTGGGCCACTCTTTCATCAACATGGGTTTTTTGGTGGTCAAGGACCCCATAGGCACATCAATTGCAGAGAGGAAGAAGAGAGTACCAGGAGTGACTGGGTCAAACATCTTCAGGGATATCCGAGAGAAGTTACGGCAAGATGCGAGAGGCCAAAACTACCTTGAGGTGTTGAACAGTCGGAGTGACGGACCTGAATGGGCTCATGTACTCGCTCTTTATGAGGAAGTGCGAAGTGGCACTGTACATCAGCCAGATTTTGCAGGTAAAGTCCGAACAGTGGGTTCTAACCCCATCCTAGTCCCCGCCAACTCTCTCTTCGTGATGGAATGTTCAGTGAAACCTGCTGCAAGAGATGTGACTGAGGCCATAATAGAACAGCTAGATGTAGATGTGACCCACATACCAAATGGCTTAGCTGTAGCTCCTACACTAGTCTCTGTCGGTAGCAGTGGCAGAATACGATTACAAGTCGCTAACTTCACAAATGATGACCTCTATGTACCCTCGAGAACCCCAGTAGCCACAGTGAGCAGTGCGGTCGCCGAACATCACAGCAGAACTTTTGAAGCAACTTGGCAGGAAATGCAGGCAGGTAAAGTTAAAAACGACTGCGCCGATGAAGCCAGGAGTCTGATGTCACGGATGAAAGTCGGTACTGGGATAAGTGATGATCAGCAACGTCAACTCCACCAACTAATTTCAAGCCACGCCAGCACATTTAACAGAGATGAAGATGACATCGGACTCTGTGACAAAATATCTCATGCCATCAACACCACAGACGATGTACCAATTTGAGTACCTCACCGGCGCATACCACCTCACCAATGGGCTGAAGTTCGAGAATACCTGCAGAAATCTCTCGAAAGGGGCGTGATCAGGGAGTCGTCCAGTCCGTATGCTGCACCGATCGTACTCGTGAGGAAGCGAGACGGAAAGCTGAGGCTTTGTGTCGATTATAGGGCCCTAAATGCCAAGACTCACAGAGATGCCTATCCACTTTCCCGCATCGACGAAGCCCTCGATGCACTCGGTGGAGCGAAGTTCTTTTGCAGCCTAGATCTCGCCCATGGGTTCCATCAACTTCCCGTTGCTGCAAAAGATGTTGAGAAGACAGCGTTCCGAGTCGGGACTGGAGGTCTGTACGAGTTGACCCGTATGCCCTTCGGTCTCTGCAATGCACCAGCCACATTCATGCGCTTGATGGACAAAGCATTCGGTGACAAAAACTTCCAGTCTCTTATCGTCTACTTAGATGACATCTTAGTCTTCGGCCGTACATTCAATGAGACGCTTGAGCGACTACGGCTAGTGCTGGACCGCCTCACCGAATTTGGGTTAAAGGTTAAACCGGAGAAGTGCAACCTGTTCACAGAACAACTGAAATACTTGGGCCATTCCATATCTGATGGAGGGATATCTCCAGATCCTGAGAAGATCAGCGCGGTGAAGGAATGGAAGAAGCCAGTCACAGAACGTGAACTCCGTGGGTTTCTTGGTCTAGCTGGCTACTACCGTCGTTTTGTACCAGGTTTCGCCAAAGTTGCTGCTCCACTACATACACTCATAGGAGGGACAGGGAAGAAGACGAAAAACAGGAAGGTCAGTCTATCCAAACCAATATCAGATGCATGGGATGAATCTTGTGACAAGTCCTTCAATGACTTGAAACAACTTCTGACCAGTGCTCCCCTTCTTGGATACCCCGACTTCACGCGTCCCTTCATTCTGGAAGTTGATGCCAGCTATCAAGGTCTCGGCGCGGTACTATCTCAACACCAAGAGCAGGGCCTAGCAGTTCTTGGATACGCCAGCAGAGGTTTGAGGGAAAATGAGCGGAACATGCAGAACTACAGCAGTATGAAGCTGGAGCTGTTGGCGTTGAGGTGGGCCATCACCATCAAGTTCAGAGATCTTCTTCTGGGGGCGAAGTTTGTTGGGAGCAACAGAGACCAGATGGGCTGGAGAATTGGAACAATTCCAGTTCACTATCAAGTATAGATCAGGAAGGAGTAACCGCAATGCTGATGCCCTCAGCAGGAAGACCACTCACAGTGAAGATCTGCAAGCTGCCCACTCTGAAGAGATGTCCACTGAAGAGACCATTTCGTCATCTTATGCTTCCACTCCCATCCCCTCCACAGTTGTTTCGCAAGTAAGAGGCACCCTGGTTGAAGCTGGACTAAATGAACTCCGCATCAGACCAGATGTGACAGCACCTGCTGCGATGTCAACCCTTCCCTCCATCTCTACTGAAGACATGGCTACACTCCAACGGAACGACAAACACCTAGGCAGATTGTGGACTTACTGGGAGAGTGGACGACAACCACACATCAGTAAGCTCATGAAGGAGGACAAGCCAACGCGGAAGTTGCTGAAGTTCTGGAACCACCTGGAGGCCAGAGACAACATTCTCTACAAGAAAAGAAAAGAAGCGAGTGGCAAGATCAGTCAACTTCTACTTCCTCAAGTTCTACGAGAGCAGTTGTTAGCCGCAGTCCATGATCAGGTTGGACATCAAGGAGTAGAAAGGACCCTTGCACTCGCCGGAGTACTGCCGGAATTGTCAGAGGTGTATGTTAGCCAAAGCTGGGAAGAAGCTCCATCCTACCATGGGTTCCTTAATCGCCAAAAGGCCCCTCGAAGTTCTCGCCATGGACTTCACCGTCCTGGAGCCTGGCACAAACAATGTGGAAAACGTGCTGGTTTTCACTGATGTCTTTACTAAGTTTACACAAGCCATACCATGCAAAGACCAAAAGGCAAGAACGGTGGCTCGATGCTTAGTGAGAGACTGGTTCGTCCGTTTTGGTGTGCCTCGCAGACTTCACAGTGACCAGGGCAGGAACTTCGAAAGTAAAGTCATCCGGGAACTCTGTGAGATGTACGGTGTCACCAAGAGCCGAACGACGCCTTACCACCCCGAAGGAAATGGGCAGTGCGAGCGTTTTAATCGTACCATGCACGATCGCTTACGCACGCTGCCCCCGGACCAGAAGCGCAGATGGCCAGAACATCTCCCAGAGCTGATCTTCGCATACAACGCGACACCCCACTCCTCAACAGGTTACTCCCCCTAATATCTCTTCTTCGGCCGGGAACCAAGATTACCCGTAGACCACCTTCTTGGGTTCGGAAAAGAGGAAGACGACGATCCCGAGCTCGAGCAGTGGATTGCTGACCATCACAACCGAATGAGGTTAGCATTCGAGTTGGCTTCGGCGAAAACAGAGAAGGAGGCTCTCAGAAGACAGCAACGCCACAATAAGGCAGCGAGAGATGAGGATCTCCGTGTTGGAGCAAGGGTTTTTCTGCGAAACCGTTCCGTCAAGGGGAGAAACAAGATCCAAGATGTGTGGGACAACCGACCCCACAAAGTTGTAGGGAGGCCGAACCCAACCGGCCACATCTACATTGTTGCTCCACTTGACGGAGAGGGGAAGGAGAGGACCCTGAATCGAAAGGACCTCCTAGACAGCAGAGCCTTAGTACTGGATGAGGATGAACCTCCAGCTACTGGATGTCGTCATCAAGATGACCCAGTTTTGCCAGCGCACACTGACGAAGAAGAGGAGGCAGATGAGGTGGTCACCATACTGGAGACAGAAGGTGAGACTCCGGCGATGCCAACAGGTCAACCAGAGCCTGATAGTGCACCTGCTGCTTTTCACAAAGCAGGGAAGCACCACCCTGAGGACCAAGCCCCTCAATCTTCAGATGTGCAAAATCCAGAGAGAGCACCCGCTGCTTTACGCAAAGCAGGGGAGCACCACCCTGACGATCTAGCCCCTCAACCCCCATCAGAAGTGGAAGATACCCCACCGGAGCCCACTACAAAGGAGGAGGTCCCACTTGCCAAAGCGGAGCAGTTGCGCCACACCAGCCGTGCTGGAGCGGGACAACACTTTAATCTCCATCACCTCCCGAAATCTGTCATCCAGTCGGAGATTCCAGCAATACCTGTCCCTGCACCTGCGATAGACCCACGTGTACTAGCAGACATCAGCCGAACGCAGCTGCTGTTGGCGCAGATGTTGGTCGGAGTCCAGCCAAGATGATTTTTTTTGTAAATATTTAATTGTACTTTGTTTTGTTGTATTAATCTTTTATCGGTTTAGGTTGTCGGGACGCCAACCTTAGAGCAGGGGAGTATGTGACAGCTCATTTACATATTTCTCCTGCACAGCGCCCTCGCTTGACCCTTAAGGTAGAGCTCACACTTAGCCTTTGTTTTGAGAGAGTCATTCCACCACCAACACTGGTACTGTTCACATCACATACAGTGTTCTCCTGCATTCTTCTACATGTACATTTACTTAGTTGCCTCAAGATTTCTTGGATGACTCGACTGGGGGTTTTGTTTTTCACTTTTAAGATGCAGTCACCAATAAAGAACTAGTCACAGTAAAATGTACACCATCCTTGTCGTGTCACATTTTCCAGTGTCACACAAGGAAAGAATGTTGCAACATGACGCTATTTTAGAAACACAAAATTCTCAATTTGTTTGGCATAGTCATTTCTTTAGAGAGTGAAATTTCATTTGAGCACTGTAAGGAATGTCAGGACTACAATATCGAAAAATCCCGCTGGAAACAAAAATAACGTTTTCGCCTAACAATGTTCTCCTAAATCTCTTTTAAAACCATAGTCCTGGCATTTTTTACACTGATGAATCACTTATCGTACAGTCTGCGAGTTTATATAATAAATTTGCTTATTTACAAAGGATTTTAATGCATTTTTACCATCACTGCTGCCACTGTGTCACTCTCGACGTGTCTACGCGTCTACTGCATGCACGAAGGCAATGTTTTTAATATCCCAACATGGCCGCCGGTGACTTCACGGCTCACTATCCCATCAATGTACGCTCGGGTTGTAGAGAGCAAAGATCAGTGGGTAATGGACCTCATTGGTAATCCCCCAACCCGCCGGTTATCACGCAGTATTGACCGGGTCTTCACCCTGTTATTTCCTTTAATAAATACCTTTTTATTTAGGGAATGACTACAAAATATTTCCCACCACGTGATCAAGTCTCGACCAATCAGAAGTCATCAAGTCTCCTAGGTATTTATTAATGCAACATAATACTGAGCAATTCCCGTGTGCTTCAACACACCTCTTTATGTACGTATCACCAGCTTATCTGGGGGTCGTAGGGTGTCGTGGCCGAGTGGATAAGAACACCGAACTTAAGCTCTGGTGTTTCTGTTCAGCAGAGTGTGGGTTCGAGTCCCGGTCATGACACTTGTGTCCCTGAGCAAGGCACTTAACTATAATTGCTTCTCTCCACCCAGGGGTAAAATGGGTACCTGCGAGGGCAGAGATGGTTATTGTGATTGATTTAGCCTAGTAGCGCATATATTGCAGCACAGGCTGTATACTCCCCAGGGAGCTGAGATGGTTTAAGGATTGAAAAAGGCCCAGTGACCAGGGGTAATAATGTTGGAAGCGCTTTGAGATGCCCTTCAGGTGCGAAAAGCGCTATATAAATCCAAGATATTATTATTATTATCTAGAATGCACATAATATGCGCACGCAAACAAGGAAATAACTACAATTGTTTGGACATCAGTAACTCTCTCGGCAAAACGTGATCAACAATTTCGAAGGTGCAGCTAGGTCTCACAACAGCTCGGCAAGACAACAGTTTAGAGGGCCGTTATTCAGCTAATTGAAGTGAGTAAGAGATTAAAAAGCCTACATATTTTAGGCACATTGTTTGTTTCTGCGTGGTGAGACTGGGAGTGAGTTGGGAATTGGTGGGGGAGGTGAAACTAGGCGGGGGAAGGATAAGAACTACATGTACATACATGTATAAACAAAAAAATTAATTTATTTAAAAAGATTATGTGATTACTGCAACAAATAAAGTACCAGAGATAGTTCTCGAACAAATCAATTGACGTCACAATTTAGAGAAATTCTCTGCAACCTTAGCAAAGTAGTCGGTCAGTGAGATTAGTCAAAGTTTGTTGAAGGTAGGTGGATTGTCACCCCCCCCCCCCCCCAATAATTTTCCTCAGTCGGCAATTCGAGCCTCAGTCGGCAACTTGACCACAAAAACTCAGTCAACAAAATGGGCCACCAAATTAATAATTTGGTGGCCCATTTGCCGACCGAGGCTCCAAATGCCGACTGAGGGAATTAACACAGAAAGCCCTCTTAGTAATTCTCTAGCATACTTTATTCGTCGTCTATCGTCAGGTGTACATTGACCCTCATTTGACCCCAAGTTATTGTGAGACTCGAGACCAAGTGACCATTAGGCAGGTCACTGAAAGTTCAAAGTTACCACAGAACAGTAAATCTTAATCAGTTCAAGTTTCCACAGAACTATAAATCTGAAATGTTAACCTTGATTGGTGAAATAGGCCTACACAATGTGTACACTACACTGAATTGATAAAAGTAGGCGATTTTGGTGCGAAATACGGTACCCTCTGGAGACATGAACACTGTGTACAATGGAGACAAAACGTCTCCGGAGGGTGAATTTCTATAGATGAATAGGTCTCCACTGGGAATTTCACGAATTAGATTTTTTGATTTTACTTAAATCACAAAAAAAAAATAGGATTAGGATGTGGGTTGGGGTTAGTGTTTGGGATAGGGTATGATAATGGGTATATTGGGTCGAAATTTCAACCCAAGAAAAAAATTATGGTTAAAATGGGAGCATTTTGAAAAACGTGCTCGACTTTCTAACCATTTCGTACACGAGAACAAAGCCATGTCTCCACAGTGATACAAAAATGCGAATACATGCAGTGAACTGTTTAAGGCAATGATGTCTTGGTGTTGATCACCTTTTGATCACGATGCCAGTCATCCCCGCTCCCTTTATGAGTTCCGCTCAGAAGAAAAATTACGCAATAAAAAATGCCAAGAAAAATTTAGCAAATTTGATTCAAAGAGTCAGAGGAAAGAAGCAAGGAAATGCCTTCGATTGCACCACAGATCATCTAGAATGCATTGCTTTCCGGGGCCCTTAAGCGGGCCTCGGACCCCACGACGTCGGTAAATAGCTTCGTGCTCGCTAGGCAAATTCACTTCCAACCCCCCCCCCCCCCCCCCCCAATGAAAATGTACTCGCTACGCCCCTGATTGACCTTGGGCACAGGGATGACCACAGATTTTGTCCACTGTGATGGAAGGCTACCAGTGCTGAAATCAGTGAATGAGTTGTTGATGTCAGAAAGCGGAGTGCTTAGTTCACAAGCACAAACTTATGTATCAAGCGCAGCGGCATGCCATCTGGGCCAACCGCTTTATGGACGTTGACCTTTCAAAGTTCCTTAGACCGGTCGAGGGTACATATTGCAGGGCAAGGTGACGGAATAGGCATGTACACAGGAAGTTCTGCACTGTCCGGTCAAACCTGGGAATATTCGCTGCAACTGACAGGAATTGATTATTGATGGCATCAGCAATAAGTTTCTCATCTGATTGGATTTTTTTTGTTTTACCTTCATCCATTTTGAATCCTGAGAAAAATGGGCACGATACACGTACACCTACTCTCCGGAGAGAATTTAAACCTTGATTAATGGAGTTGAAATAAAGTCCAACATCTGCCACTAATACGTTTCAAAAACCTTTTTACGACTCTTTGCTGAATATCATGACTATTTACTGTGTGCTAAAAAAAGTCATCGTATTGTAAAAATATACCTATGACACGTTGTACTTTTGTGTTTTGTGATATGTATGATTCATAGGACATGACACAGCTGCAACCCATAATAGAGATGCATAAGTTACGACCAGTTTCATGAAAATGGGTGAAGGCAACAAATGTAAAGTATTTTTTAACCCTAACGTCCTAGGCATTCATTTGGGGGTACAGTACACAATACTACCCAATTCTTATAGGCTAATGTAATAAGAGTACTGCATACTCTAGTTTACTCTAGTAGTATCTCCCTAAATCTGTAGGGATTACCTATTCTATCTAAGAAAATACTCACCTCCGATACCTACATATGCATTTCTATGGAAAGGTCATCCAGGTGGGCTCATTAGCCTCACTTTGAAGCATCTGTGGTCAAGGTTACTGAAGGAAAAGGGCGGGGAAAAAACTGTTCCGCAGAGGCTGTTTCGATGAGAGAGCCACCACTTGAGATGGGATCGTATAATGGAGTCCACTGGGACCAGAGTTGAAATGGAATCCCTTGCATTCGACCTCTTGCCATGAACCCCAAGAGACTAAGCCATGCTCGAGCTGGTAGTGTTGCTGATAAGAGGAAGAGTTGAATACATTCCTCCAGTACTCTGCAACGCTCCAGTGAAGGAGAGGCTCTGCCCGTAGTCATGTTGAGGGAGGCACCAAGGAACATCGGATTCTGAGAAGGGACGAGGGAAGACTTGTCCTGGTTGATGATGAAGCCCAATTTTTTGGTAAGCTGGATAGTCTTTGACAAGGCTAGAAGAGTGGCTGTTCGTGAAGTGCCCACGATGAGCCAGTCGTCCAGATACATGTAAAAGCGTATATATGTTGTCGGCGTAACGCTGCTGCTATCACCTTTGTAATCCTGGTGAAGACCCGTGGTGCGGTAGACAGGCCGAAAGGAAGACACTGGAACTGGTATTGATGTTCCGATACATGAAACCAGGGTCACCGTAATTCTTTTCGTCACTCATACCCTAACCAACACCGACAAGCCAAAGTCTCTTTCGCCTGGACTCCGAACAAACCAAGTTTTCGTTGACAGCTCTCGTATAACGCATCTTCATATAAACCCTCTCGCTCCTTCAAGCCACAAGGGTCACGTCGAGCCAAAGGCCAATGACTACATAGATCCCTTCATGCTCATCCCATCAGCCTCAGGACCCGTAGGGGGTCGACTGCGGGAGTTCTCCCACAACTGGTTCCATATCACCACAGACACCTGGGCTCTACAGACCGTGTCCTCGGGTTATCTCCTAGAATTTACGAACTCCCTTCCACAGCTACTAAACTGTCTCCGTCGACCCACTATGGTTCCCTCCGATCTGTCTCGCGTTGCTCCCTAGAAGAAGAAATTGTGTCTCTCAAGGAAAAAAAAGCCATAATCTCTCTTTCTCGCAGATCAACGACGGGCTTCACTTCAATTTTCTTTCTCACTCCAAAGAAATCCGGCGGGTGGCGCCCTATTATTATTCTCCAACCCCTCAATGCCTTTATCAGACCGAAACACTTTCAGGTGGAAACCCTGGCCACTGTCCTGCAATCTCTTCCCCAGGGCTTGTGGCCTGCAACCCTGAATCTGAAAGATGCTTATCTTCATATCCCCATCCACAGAGACCACCAGAGGTTCTTGCAATTCATGTATCGGAACATCAATACCAGTTCCAGTGTCTTCCTTTCGGCCTGTCTACCGCACCACGGGTCTTCACCAGGATTACAAAGGTGATAGCAGCAGCGTTACGCCGACAACATATATACGCTTTTACATGTATCTGGACGACTGGCTCATCGTGGGCACTTCACGAACAGCCACTCTTCTAGCCTTGTCAAAGACTATCCAGCTTACCCAAAAATTGGGCTTCATCATCAACCAGGACAAGTCTTCCCTCGTCCCTTCTCAGAATCCGATGTTCCTCGGTGCCTCCCTCAACATGACTACGGGCAGAGCCTCTCCTTCACTGGAGCGTTGCAGAGTACTGGAGGAATGTATTCAACTCTTCCTCTTATCAGCAACACTACCAGCTCGAGCATGGCTTCGTCTCTTGGGGTTCATGGCAAGAGGTCGAATGCAAGGGATCCCATTTCAACTCTGGTCCCAGTGGACTCCATTATACGATCCCATCTCAAGTGGTGGCTCTCTCATCGAAACAGCCTCTGCGGAACAGTTTTTTCCCCGCCCTTTTCCTTCAGTAACCTTGACCACAGATGCTTCAAAGTGAGGCTAATGAGCCCACCTGGATGACCTTTCCATAGAAATGCATATGTAGGTATCGGAGGTGAGTATTTTCTTAGATAGAATAGGTAATCCCTACAGATTTAGGGAGATACTACTAGAGTAAACTAGAGTATGCAGTACTCTTATTACATTAGCCTATAAGAATTGGGTAGTATTGTGTACTGTACCCCCAAATGAATGCCTAGGACGTTAGGGTTAAAAAATACTTTACATTTGTTGCCTTCACCCATTTTCATGAAACTGGTCGTAACTTATGCATCTCTATTATGGGTTGCAGCTGTGTCATGTCCTATGAATCATACATATCACAAAACACAAAAGTACAACGTGTCATAGGTATATTTTTACAATACGATGACTTTTTTTAGCACACAGTAAATAGTCATGATATTCAGCAAAGAGTCGTAAAAAGGTTTTTGAAACGTATTAGTGGCAGATGTTGGACTTTATTTCAACTCCATTAATCAAGGTTTAAATTCTCTCCGGAGAGTAGGTGTACGTGTATCGTGCCCATTTTTCTCAGGATTCAAAATGGATGAAGGTAAAACAAAAAAAATCCAATCAGATGAGAAACTTATTGCTGATGCCATCAATAATCAATTCCTGTCAGTTGCAGCGAATATTCCCAGGTTTGACCGGACAGTGCAGAACTTCCTGTGTACATGCCTATTCCGTCACCTTGCCCTGCAATATGTACCCTCGACCGGTCTATAAGGAACTTTGAAAGGTCAACGTCCATAAAGCGGTTGGCCCAGATGGCATGCCGCTGCGCTTGATACATAAGTTTGCTTGTGAACTAAGCACTCCGCTTTCTGACATCAACAACTCATTCACTGATTTCAGCACTGGTAGCCTTCCATCACAGTGGACAAAATCTGTGGTCATCCCTGTGCCCAAGGTCAATCAGGGGCGTAGCGAGTACATTTTCATTGGGGGGGGGGGGGGGGGGGGGGTTGGAAGTGAATTTGCCTAGCGAGCACGAAGCTATTTACCGACGTCGTGGGGTCCGAGGCCCGCTTAAGGGCCCCGGAAAGCAATGCATTCTAGATGATCTGTGGTGCAATCGA
This sequence comes from Crossaster papposus, assembly GCA_037893245.1. Classification (NCBI taxonomy): domain Eukaryota; kingdom Metazoa; phylum Echinodermata; class Asteroidea; order Velatida; family Solasteridae; genus Crossaster; species Crossaster papposus. Next base: position 886,130 of record JBAIAA010000355.1, on the reverse strand, counting down.
AGGCATTTCCTTGCTTCTTTCCTCTGACTCTTTGAATCAAATTTGCTACATTTTTCTTGGCATTTTTTATTGCGTAATTTTTCTTCTGAGCGGAACTCATAAAGGGAGCGGGGATGACTGGCATCGTGATCAAAAGGTGATCAACACCAAGACATCATTGTCTTAAACAGTTCACTGCATCGTGATCAAAAGGTGATCAAAGATTGTGAAGAACTTTAAAAGTGTACGAAAAATGCAAAACAGAATTTTAAGAATGCCAAGAATGAAACAAATTCCAAAAAGAATGCGAAGAATGCGAACAAAAATGCAAAGAAATTATTGTAATAAGAATGCGAAGAACTCCAAAAGTGTAAACAAGAATATAGAAAATACGAAAAAGAATTTAAACAATGCAAAGAATGGGAATAATTTTAAAAAGAATGCGAAGAATACAAAACTAATGCATCTTAAAGAATGTGTCGAAGATCGCATCGTCTTGCATCAAAAAATGTGTCAAAAAATACCATGAAGAATACGAAAAATTTAATTTAAACATGCATCGAAAAAGGCATCGAAGAATTCGTCCCGAATAATGCACCAAAGAATTTGTCAAAAAATACAACAACAAATATAAATGCGAAGAATTTGCAGAAACATTTGACAAATTCTCAGACAAATTCGCAAAATTTAAAGGATTCCCTAAATTCAACGAAGAATGCGTCGAAGAATGCGTCAAAGAATAAGAATGCGTCGCAGAGAAACTTCCGCAGATTAAGAATGCGTCGAAGAATAAGAATGCATCAAAGAATGCTTTGAGGGCGCTCTTTCGAGTAGCTGCCATTTTTATACTCTGCTTATGTTCGTTTTTAAAATCCTTTTTAATCATCATCTGCGTTTGCCATCCCTTTTTAGTTTTGATTACTGCTTGTTTTTTACTCTCTTGGTGATCTTCTTGTGTGATTCTGTGCATCATATGTGGAGTGATTCGTCTGATTTTGACAGTTTTCTGTGATTGATGCCTGGCCAATTCGACTATGCATGTTTGTGTGCATAACAACATGGCCACTACCGTGAGTATAGTATGTTGTATACTTAATATGCTGCTGGTTCAACAAACAGTTCAACTGAAACTCAATACTATCGACTCGGGTTGTTCTTCTCAATATGAAATCAGCCCTAGCGGTCTCCATCTGATCCCAGTGCTACTTCCAGCAACAATCTTTAGGTCACGCAGTATCAGCGCCACTAGCTTCATATCATCAATACCTATTGTGAGATGGTCTAAGCATGGTCAGACGTGTGTGTATATCCAACGTAAAGATCCTCCTTTGGATATCACCATCTGTATGGACATTGCTGCCAATCCAGGACCCAGGCCCACTTGTTTTGATGATGATAGCAGAATTACTTCATCTGATTTGACTGCAACACAATCCAGCTGCAATTCTACTGGTTCAGTGAGTCTAGGCCTATGTAACTATTCACGAAATGAACTCCTACATCATCGGTATATATCTCGCTGTCGTATTACTGATGTTCAACTTCAGCTGCTTAGAGCTAATGGCATTTTGAGATATAGAGGGAAACGTGCGGGCCATAAAAAATGCAACTCAATGCAATTTCTGTCATCGTTGGTCATCGCCTGTCCATCCACCGACATGATACACCATCAAATGGGTCAGTTAACCGGACATTGGTTACACCTTCTCTACAGAGCTTCCCTCCGATATCATCTGGATGTTATTTAAAGTTCTGTATGATGAACGTCCGGTCACTAAAAAATAAATCGGCTGACTTCGTGGATTATGTATGCACAAGCAATGCGGACATTTTCGGGCTGACTGAGACTTGGTTAAAGGACATCGATTCTGCTCATCGATCTGAAGCTACACCACCAGGTTACAAGCTCGTGGATCATGCACGTGGGAGTAGACGTGGTGGTGGTACTGCCCTCCTACGTGATTCGATGGAGGTTAAAAAGGTTGCTGCAGCTGAGAAAACGTCCTTTGAATTTTCGGAATGGATTGTGGGGGTCGGGTCTCATCAACTGCGCGTCGTCGTCATTTATAGACCACCCCCTACTCAACCAACCATCGAGTAACACTTAACTCTTTTTTACGTGAGTTTTCCGACTACCTAGAAACTGTTTTACTGTCTACCGCGCCACTGATAATTACTGGTGATTTTAACATTCATGTCGATGATGTTGACAACTATAATGCGACATGTTTTTCTGAGTTATTAGAATCATTGAATCTTGAACAGTTTGTTGATCAACCTACTCATGTTTTGGGTCATACATTAGACTTAATTATTACTCGTAAGTCAGATTCAATAATTGAAAGTAAACCGGTTACCGATTACTTATTTTCGGACCATTATTCAGTTTTGTGTAAACTAAATTTAAACAGACCTGATCTATCTGTGAAAGAGGTATCTTACAGAAAGATTAATTCTGTTGATATGGAAGTGTTCAAAAGGGACATTTTTTCATCTGATTTGTGTAATGCAGATTTAGAACTGCACAATTCTGATGATCTTGATCATTTTGCCACTTCATATAATAGCATTCTTAGTTCTGTTGTTCATCATCATGCACCGGTTGTGAAAAAAACTATCACTGCTCGGCCTTGCGTTCCATGGTTCAATAATGATATCAGAACGGCCAAAAAGTTGCGTAGGAAATGCGAACGTATATGGAGAACAACTGGGCTTCAGCACGATTTAGACTTGTTTAAGTTGAATACAAATAATGTCATCTTTTTTATGAATAGGGCACGTCGGGTTTATTATTCTAACCTGATTAGCGAAAATAGTCATGATCAGCAGAAATTGTTTAGGCTGAGCAGGTCTCTGCTAAATCTTGACAAGTCTTTCTTGCTGCCTTTACACACGGACGACATAACTCTCGCAAATGAGATGGGCAAATTCTTTGTTAATAGAATATCAAATATTAGGTTAAGATTGCGTAATGAGATCTGCTCACCTCAGATAACTGTTCCCATACTTTCATTAGTTGATGATGCCGATAAATTATCTGATTTTAGGCAACTTTCTGAAGACGATGTTTGTAAGCTAATTTTAGGCTCAAGTAAGAAATGCTGCATCCTCGACCCTATTCCTATGAAGTTACTTACTGGGTCCTTGGACGTACTTTTGCCTGTGATAACTAGTTTAGTAAATTCATCCTTGCACATGGGTCACTTTCCAGCATGCTGGAAATCAGCAGTGGTTTTACCTTTGTTAAAAAAAACTGGTCTTGACTTACATTTTAATTTTTTTTAGGCCTGTCAGTAATCTGCAATTTATCTCTAAACTGGTGGAGAAAGCTGTGTCACTTCAACTACAGTCACATTTATCCTTGAACGGTTTATATCCTATTGCACAATTGGCTTATCGTAAGTGTCACAGTACTGAAACTGCTCTATTAAAGGTTAAAAATGATCTGTTAATGGCTATGAATAAACAACATGTTACATTATTAGTTTTACTTGATTTAAGTTCAGCTTTTGATACTTTGAATCATAAAACTTTATTGAACACACTCCATTCTAAGTTTGGCATTGATGGGACTGCTCTTCTTTGGTTTAAATCTTATTTGTCTAATAGATCTCAACAGGTCTCCATTCGTGGTAAATTGTCTCCAAAATTTGACCTCGACGGTGGTGTACCACAGGGTTCATGTTTAGGTCCCTTGTTGTTCATTTTATACACTAGTAGTTTGTTCGAAGTAGTTGAAACTCAACTCCCAAATGTTCATTGCTATGCTGATGACACGCTACTTTATCTTTCGTTTTGCCCAAATGTTGCATCAAACCAGGCGTCGGCACTTTCTGCAATGGAGGGCTGTATGCATGTCGTACGCAAGTGGATGCTTGGCAATGGGCTGATGCTAAATGACGGTAAAACTGAATTCATTATCTTAGGTACTCATCAACAACTAGCTAAGGTTAGTATTGATGGGATCAATGTCGAAGCATCCAGGGTTTCCACTACCCCCATTGTAAGGAATCTCGGTGCCTGGTTTGATGCTAACATGACAATGGCTACTCATATAACCAAAACTTGTGCTACTGCTTTTTATTACTTACATAATATTAGACGTATCAGGAAGTACCTATCCAGGCAATGCACCGAAACTTTAATTCATTCATTCATTTCCAGCCGATTAGATTATTGTAATAGTCTCCTTTATGGATTGCCCGATATTCAAATTAACCACCTGCAACGTGTTCAAAATTCTTGTGCTAGATTGGTTTGTAATGCTTTAAAGTACTGTCACATTACACCCTTGTTTATCGATTTACACTGGCTTCCGGTTAGGTTCAGGATCGATTTTAAAATTTTGTTAATAACTTATAAAATTTTAAATGGTCTTGCTCCCGCATACTATGCCAACTTATCAAAAAAAAGGCATCTTCTTATTACAATCTTAGAAGTTCCATGGATGATATGCTCCTTAGTTACCCGGTATGTCGGACTAAAATCACGCTCGGTGATAGGGCTTTTGAGTATGCTGCACCCAAATTATGGAATGCTCTACCATTAAATATTCGGAAGTCGACAAATCTTGCTGTTTTTAAAAAATCACTTAAAACACATCTTTTTAGTATGGCATTTTATTGATACTGTCCTTTTGGATGAGTTGGACTAAAATCATGCTGGGTGTTATGGCATCTTTAGTTTGCTGCAAATTATGGAGTAAAATGATGTAATTAATGTTTTTGTCATGTTAATGTGTAATTTTTTAATTTGTATATTTGTAATGCGCATTTGAACATCTTTTTATGGAATTTGCGCAATATAAGTTAATAATAATAATTTAAAGAAGGCGTCGAAGAAAAAAGAATGCATCGCAGGGAAACCTCAGCGGGATAAGAATGCGTTTAAAGAATACCACAACAAATATAAATGCGAACAATTTGCAGAAACATTTGACAAATTCTCAGACAAATTCGCAAAATTTAAAGGATTCCCAAAATTCAAAGAAGAATGCGTCAAAGAATGCGTCAAAGAATAAGAATGCGTCAATAAACGGTCGAAAAATAAGAATGCGTCGCAGGGAAACTTCCGCAAAAAAGAATGTGTCAAAGAATAAGAATGCATCACAGGGAAACCCGCAAAGAATATAAAGATTGCGAATAAGAATGAAAATAAAAATTTGAATAAGAATGTGAAGAACCCGAAAAGTGTAAAAAAGAATATGGAAAATGCGAAAAAAAAATTGAACAATGCAAAGAGTGAGAATAATTGGGGAAAAAATGCGAAGAATACGCAAAAATGCATCGAAGAATGTGTCGAAGATCACATCGCAGAAAGCGTCAAAGAATGTGTCAAAGAATGCCTCAAAGAATATGAAAAGTACTAAGAATTCGACGAATTTAAACATGCATCCAAGAATGCATCGAAGAATTCGTCCCGAATAATGCACCAAATTTGTCGAAGAATACAACAACAAATATAAATTCCAAGAATTTGCAGAAACATTTGACAAATTCTCAGACGAATTCAAAAAACTAGATGGAAGAATAAGAATGCGTCGCAGGGAAACCTCTGCAGAATAAGAAAGCGTCAAAGAATGTGTCAAAGAATAAGAATGCGTCGAAGAATGCGTCAAAGAATGCATCAAAGAATAAGAATGCGTCAAAGAATGCATCAAAGAATAAGAATGCGTCAAAGAATAAGAATGCGTCGCAGGGAAACCTTCGCAGGATAAAAATAAGAATGAGTCGCAGGGAAACGTCAAAGAATGCGCCAAAGAATGGGTAAAAGCATAAGAATGCGTCGCGGGGAAACTTACGCCGTAAAAGAATGCGTCGAAGAATGCGTCAAAGAATAAGAATGCGTCGCAGGGAAACCTTCGCGGGATAAGAATAACAATGCGTCGCAGGGAAACTTCTGCAGAATAAGAATGCGTTGAAGAATAAGAATGCGTCAAAGAATCCGTCAAAGAATAAGAGTGCGTCTCAGAATACGTCAAAGAATGCATCAAAGAATAAGAATGCGTCGCAGGGAAACCTTCGCAGGATAAGAATGCGTCAAAGAATGTGTCAAAGAATGCGTCAAAAAATAAGAATGCATCAAAGAATGCATCAAAGAATAAGAATGCGTCAAATAATGCGTCAAAGAATAAGAATGCGTCGCAGGGAAACCTTCGCGGGATAAGAATAAGAATGCAACGCAGGGAAACTTCTGCAGAATAAGAATGCGTTGAAGAATAAGAATGCATCGAAAAATGCGTCAAAAAAGAAAGATGAGTCGAGGAATGCGTCAAAGGATAAGAATGCGTCAAAGGATAAGAATGCGTCTCAGAATACGTCAAAGAATGCATCAAAGAATAATATTGTGTCGCAGGGACACCTTCGCAGGATAAGAATGCGTCAAAGAATGTGTCAAAGAATAAGAATGCGTCAAAGAATGCGTTGAAGAATGCATCAAAGAATAAGAATGCGTCAAAGAATGCGTCAAAGAATAAGAATGCGTCAAAGAATGCGTCAAAGAATAAGAATGCGTCAAAGAATGCGTCAAAGAATAAGAATGCGTTGAAGAATGCATCAAAGAAGAAAAATGCATCAAAGAATAAGAATGCGTCAAAGAATGCGTCAAAAAATATGAATGCGTCAAAGAATGCGTCAAAGAATAAGAATACGTCTCAGAATGCGTCAAAGAAATGCGTCAAAGAATGCGCCAAAGAATGGGTCAAAGAATAAGAATGTGTCGCGGGGGAAACTTCCGCAAAAAAAGAATGCGTCGAAGAATACGTCGAAGAATACGTCGAAGAATGAGTCAAAAAATAAGAATGCGTTGCGGAGAAACTTCCGCCGAAAAAATGCGTCAAAGAATGCGTCAATGAATAAAAACGGGTCGCAGGGAAACTTCTGCAGAATAAGAATGCGTCAAAGAATACGTGAAAGAATGCATCAAAGAATAAGAATGCGTCGCAGGGAAACCTTACAGGATAAGAATGCGTCAAAGAATGCGTCAAAAAATAAGAATGCGTTAAAGAATAAGAATGCATCAAAGAATAAGAATGCGTCAAAGAATGCGTCAAAGAATAAGAATGCGTCAAAGAATAAGAATTCGTCAAAGAATTTGTCAAAGAATAAGAATGCGTCAAAGAATAAGAATTCGTCAAAGAATGCGTCAAAGAATGCGTCAAAAAATAGGAATGCGTCAAAGAATGTGTCAAAGAATAAGAATGCGTCGCAGGGAAAATTCCGCAGAATAAGAATGCGTCTCAGAATATGTCACAGAATGCATCAAAGAATAAGAATGCGTCGCAGGGAAACCTTCGCAGGACAAGAATGCGTCAAAGAATGCGTCAAAGAATGCGAATGCGACGAAGAATGCATCAAAGAATAAGAATGCGTCAAAGAATGTGTAAAAGAATAAGAATGCGTCGCAGGGAAACCTTCGCGGGATAAGAATAAGAATGCGTCGCAGGGAAACTTCTGCAGAATAAGAATGCGTTGAAGAATAAGAATGCGTCGAAGAATCCGTCAAAGAATAAGAGTGCGTCTCAGAATACGTCAAAGAATGCATCAAAAAATAAGAATGCGTCGCAGGGAAACCTCTGCAGGATAAGAATGCGTCAAAGAATGTGTCAAAGAATGCGTCAAAAAATAAGAATGCATCAAAGAATGCATCAAAGAATAAGAATGCGTCAAATAATGCGTCAAAGAATAAGAATGCGTCGCAGGGAAACCTTCGCGGGATAAGAATAAGAATGCAACGCAGGGAAACTTCTGCAGAATAAGAATGCGTCAAAGAATACGTGAAAGAATGCATCAAAGAATAAGAATGCGTCGCAGGGAAACCTTACAGGATAAGAATGCGTCAAAAAATGCGTCAAAAAATAAGAATGCGTTAAAGAATAAGAATGCATCAAAGAATAAGAATGCGTCAAAGAATGCGTCAAAGAATAAGAAAAAGAAAAATGAGTCGAGGAATGCGTCAAAGGATAAGAATGCGTCTCAGAATACGTCAAAGAATGCATCAAAGAATAATATTGTGTCGCAGGGACACCTTCGCAGGATAAGAATGCGTCAAAGAATGTGTCAAAGAATAAGAATGGGTCAAAGAATGCGTTGAAGAATGCATCAAAAAATAAGAATGCGTCAAAGAATGCGTCAAAGAATAAGAATGCGTCAAAGAATGCGTCAAAGAATAAGAATGCGTCAAAGAATGCGTCAAAGAATAAGAATGCGTTGAAGAATGCATCAAAGAAGAAAAATGCATCAAAGAATAAGAATGCGTCAAAGAATGCGTCAAAGAATAAGAATGCGTCAAAGAATGCGTCAAAGAATAAGAATACGTCTCAGAATGCGTCAAAGAAATGCGTCAAAGAATGCGCCAAAGAATGGGTCAAAGAATAAGAATGTGTCGCGGGGGAAACTTCCGCAAAAAAAGAATGCGTCGAAGAATACGTCGAAGAATACGTCGAAGAATGAGTCAAAAAATAAGAATGCGTTGCGGAGAAACTTCCGCCGAAAAAAATGCGTCAAAGAATGCGTCAATGAATAAAAACGGGTCGCAGGGAAACTTCTGCAGAATAAGAATGCGTCAAAGAATAAGAATGCGTCAAAGAATGCGTCAAAGAATAAGAATGCGTCGAAGAATGCATCAAAGAATAAGAATGCGTCAAAGAATAAGAATACGTCTCAGAATGCGTCAAAGAAATGCGTCAAAGAATGGGTCGAAGAATAAGAATGCGTCGCGGGGGAAACTCCCGCAAAAAAAAAATGCGTCAAAGAATACGTCGAAGAATGAGTCAAATAATAAGAATGCGTTGCGGAGAAAGTTCCGCCGAAAAAAATGCGTCGAAGAATGCGTCAATGAATAAAAACATGTCGCAGGGAAACTTCTGCAGAATAAGAATGCGTCAAAGAATACGTCAAAGAATGCATCAAAGAATAAAAATGCGTCGCAGGGAAACCTTACAGGATAAGAATGCGTCAAAGAATGCGTCAAAGAATGCTTCAAAAAATAAGAATGCGTCAAAGAATAAGAATGCGTCGAAGAATGCATCAAAGAATAAGAATGCGTCAAAGAATGCGTCAAAGAATAAGAATGCGTCAATGAATAAGAATGCGTCAAAGAATGCGTCAAAGAATAAGAATGCGTCAAAGAATGTGTCAAAGAATAAGAATGCGTCGCAGGGAAAATTCCGCAGAATAAGAATGCGTCTCAGAATATGTCACAGAATGCATCAAAGAATAAGAATGCGTCGCAGGGAAACCTTCGCAGGATAAGAATGCGTCAAAGAATGCGTCAAAGAATGCGAATGCGACGAAGAATGCATCAAAGAATAAGAATGCGTCAAAGAATGTGTAAAAGAATAAGAATGCGTCGCGGGGAAACTTCCGCCGAAAAAGAAGGCGTCGAAGAATGCGTCAAAGAATAAGAATGCGTCGCAGGGAAACCTTCGCGGGATACGAATAAGAATGCGTCGCAGGGAAACTTCTGCAGAATAAGAATGCGTTGAAGAATAAGAATGCATCGAAGAATGCGTCAACAAATTAAAATGCGTCGAAGAATCCGTCAAAGAATAAGAATGCGTCTCAGAATACGTCAAAGAATGCATCAAAGACTAAGAATGCGTCACAGGGAAACCTTCGCAGGATAAGAATGCGTCAAAGAATGCGTCAAAGAATGCGTCAAAGAATAAGAATGCGTCAAAGAATGCGTCAAAGAATAAGAATACGTCTCAGAATGCGTCAAAGAAATGCGTCAAAGAATGCGCCAAAAAATGGGTCAAAGAATAAGAATGCGTTGCGGGGGAAACTTCCGCAAAAAAAGAATGCGTCGAAGAATACGTCGAAGAATGAGTCAAAAAATAAGAATGCGTTGCGAAGAAACTTCCGCCGAAAAAAATGCGTCAAAGAATGCGTCAATGAATAAAAACGCATCGCAGGGAAACTTCTGCAGAATAAGAATGCGTCAAAGAATACGTCAAAGAATGCATCAAAGAATAAGAATGCGTCGCAGGGAAACCTTACAGGATAAGAATGCATCAAAGAATGCGTCAAAAAATAAGAATGCGTCAAAGAATAAGAATGCATCAAAGAATAAGAATGCGTCAAAGAATGCGTCAAAGAATGCGTCAAAGAATGCGTCAAAGAATAAGAATTCGTCAAAGAATTTGTCAAAGAATAAGAATGCGTCAAAGAATAAGAATTCGTCAAAGAATGCGTCAAAGAATGCGTCAAAAAATAAGAATGCGTCAAAGAATGTGTCAACAAATAAGAATGCGTCGCAGGGAAAATTCCGCAGAATAAGAATGCGTCTCAGAATATGTCACAGAATGCATCAAAGAATAAGAATGCGTCGCAGGGAAACCTTCGCAGGACAAGAATGCGTCAATGAATAAAAACATGTCGCAGGGAAACTTCTGCAGAATAAGAATGCGTCAAAGAATACGTCAAAGAATGCATCAAAGAATAAAAATGCGTCGCAGGGAAACCTTACAGGATAAGAATGCGTCAAAGAATAAGAATGCATCAAAGAATAAGAATGCGTCAAAGAATGCGTCAAAGAATAAGAATGCGTCAAAGAATAAGAATTCATCAAAGAATGCGTCAAAGAATGCGTCAAAGAATGCGTCAAAGAATAAGAATGCGTCGAAGAATGCGTCAAAGAATAAGAATACGTCGAAGAATGCGTCAAAGAATGTGTCAAAGAAAAAGAATGCGTAGCAGGGAAACTTCCGCAGAATAAGAATGGGTCAAAAAATGCGCCAAAGAATAAGAATGCGTCGCGGGGGAAACTTCCGCAAAAAAATAATGCGTCAAAGAATACGTCGAAGAATGAGTCAAAGAATAAGAATGCGTTGCGGAGAAACTTCCACCGACAAAAATGCGTTGAAGAATGCGTCAATGAATAAAAAACGCGTCGCAGGGAAACTTCTGCAGAATAAGAATGCGTCAAAGAATAAGAATGCATCAAAGAATACGTCAAAGAATGCATCAAAGAAGAAGAATGCGTCGCAGGGAAACCTTACAGGATAAGAATGCGTCAAAGAATGCGTCAAAAAATAAGAATGTGTCAAAGAATAAGAATGCGTCGAAGAATGCATCAAAGAATAAGAATGCGTCAAAGAATGCGTCAAAGAATAAGAATGCGTCAAAGAATAAGAATTCGTCAAAGAATGCGTCAAAGAATAAGAATGCGTCAAAGAATGTGTCAAAGAATAAGAATGCGTCGCAGGGAAACTTCCGCAGAATAAGAATGCGTCTCAGAATACATCAAAGAATGCATCAAAGAATAAGAATGCGTCGTAGGGAAACCTTCGCAGGATAAGAATGCGTCAAAGAATGCTTCAAAGAATAAGAATGCGTCGAAGAATGCATCAAAGAATAAGAATGCGTCAAAGAATGCGTCAAAGAATAAGAATGCGTCGAAGAATGCGTCAAAGAATAATAATACGTCGAAGAATGCGTCAAAGAATGTGTCAAAGAAAAAGAATGCGTAGCAGGGAAACTTCCGCAGAATAAGAATGGGTCAAAGAATGCGCCAAAGAATGGGTCAAAGAATAAGAATGCGTCGCAGGGGAAACTTCCGCAAAAAAATAATGCGTCGAAGAATACGTCGAAGAATGAGTCAAAGAATAAGATTGCGTTGCGGAGAAATTTCCACCGAAAAAAATGCGTCGAAGAATGCTTCAATGAATAAAAAAACGCGTCGCAGGGAAACTTCTGCAGAAGAAGAATCCGTCAAAGAATAAGAATGCATCAAAGAATACGTCAAAGAATGCATCAAAGAAGAAGAATGCGTCGCAGGGAAACCTTACAGGATAAGAATGCGTCAAAGAATGCGTCAAAAAATAAGAATGTGTCAAAGAATAAGAATGCGTCGAAGAATGCGTCAAAGAATAAGAATGCGTCAAAGAATAAGAATTCGTCAAAGAATGCGTCAAAGAATAAGAATGCGTCAAAGAATGTGTCAAAGAATAAGAATGCGTCGCAGGGAAACTTCCGCAGAATAAGAATGCGTCTCAGAATATGTCACAGAATGCATCAAAGAATAAGAATGCGTCGCAGGGAAACCTTCGCAGGATAAGAATGCGTCAAAGAATGCGTCAAAGAATGCGTAAAAGAATGCGAATGCGACGAAGAATGCATCAAAAAATAAGAATGCGTCAAAGAATGCGTCAAAGAATAAGAATACGTCGCAGGGAAACCTTAATACAGGATAAGAATGCGTCAAAGAATGCGTCAAAAAATAAGAATGTGTTAAAGAATAAGAATGCGTCAAAGAATGCATCAAAGAATAAGAATGCATCAAAGAATACGTCAAAGAATGCATCAAAGAATAAGAATGCGTCGCAGGGAAACCTTAATACAGGATAAGAATGCGTCAAAGAATGCGTCAAAAAATAAGAATGTGTCAAAGAATAAGAATGCGTCAAAGAATGCATCAAAGAATAAGAATGCGTCAAAGAATGCGTCAAAGAATAAGAATGCGTCAAAGAATAAGAATGCGTCAAAGAATGTGTCAAAGAATAAGAATGCGTCGCAGCGAAACTTCCGCAGAATAAGAATGCGTCAAAGAATAAGAATGCATCAAACAATACGTCAAAGAATGCATCAAAGAAGAAGAATGCGTCGCAGGGAAACCTTACACGATAAGAATGCGTCAAAGAATGCGTCAAAGAATAAGAATGTGTCAAAGAATAAGAATGCGTCGAAGAATGCATCAAAGAATAAGAATGCGTCAAAGAATGCGTCAAAGAATAAGAATGCGTCAAAGAATAAGAATTCGTCAAAGAATGCGTCAAAGAATAAGAATGCGTCAAAGAATGTGTCAAAGAATAAGAATGCGTCGCAGGGAAACTTCCGCAGAATAAGAATGCGTCTCAGAATACATCAAAGAATGCATCAAAGAATAAGAATGCGTCGTAGGGAAACCTTCGCAGGATAAGAATGCGTCAAAGAATGCTTCAAAGAATAAGAATGCGTCGAAGAATGCATCAAAGAATAAGAATGCGTCAAAGAATGCGTCAAAGAATAAGAATGCGTCGAAGAATGCGTCAAAGAATAATAATACGTCGAAGAATGCGTCAAAGAATGTGTCAAAGAAAAAGAATGCGTAGCAGGGAAACTTCCGCAGAATAAGAATGGGTCAAAGAATGCGCCAAAGAATGGGTCAAAGAATAAGAATGCGTCGCGGGGGAAACTTCCGCAAAAAAATAATGCGTCGAAGAATACGTCGAAGAATGAGTCAAAGAATAAGATTGCGTTGCGGAGAAATTTCCACCGAAAAAAATGCGTCGAAGAATGCTTCAATGAATAAAAAAACGCGTCGCAGGGAAACTTCTGCAGAAGAAGAATGCGTCAAAGAATAAGAATGCATCAAAGAATACGTCAAAGAATGCATCAAAGAAGAAGAATGCGTCGCAGGGAAACCTTACAGGATAAGAATGCGTCAAAGAATGCGTCAAAAAATAAGAATGTGTCAAAGAATAAGAATGCGTCGAAGAATGCGTCAAAGAATAAGAATGCGTCAAAGAATAAGAATTTGTCAAAGAATGCGTCAAAGAATAAGAATGCGTCAAAGAATGTGTCAAAGAATAAGAATGCGTCGCAGAGAAACTTCCGCAGAATAAGAATGCGTCTCAGAATATGTCACAGAATGCATCAAAGAATAAGATTGCGTCGCAGGGAAACCTTCGCAGGATAAGAATGCGTCAAAGAATGCGTATAAGAATGCGTAAAAGAATGCGAATGCGACGAAGAATGCATCAAAAAATAAGAATGCGTCAAAGAATGCGTCAAAGAATAAGAATGCGTCGCAGGGAAACCTTAATACAGGATAAGAATGCGTCAAAGAATGCGTCAAAGAATGCGTCAAAAAATAAGAATGTGTCAAAGAATAAGAATGCGTCAAAGAATGCATCAAAGAATAAGAATGCATCAAAGAATACGTCAAAGAATGCATCAAAGAATAAGAATGCGTCGCAGGGAAACCTTTATACAGGATAAGAATGCGTCAAAGAATGCGTCAAAAAATAAGAATGTGTCAAAGAATAAGAATGCGTCAAAGAATGCATCAAAGAATAAGAATGCGTCAAAGAATACGTCAAAGAATAAGAATGCGTCAAAGAATAAGAATTCGTCAAAGAATGCGTCAAAGAATAAGAATGCGTCAAAGAATGTGTCAAAGAATAAGAATGCGTCGCAGCGAAACTTCCGCAGAATAAGAATGCGTCTCAGAATATGTCACAGAATGCATCAAAGAATAAGAATGCGTCGCAGGGAAACCTTCGCAGGATAAGAATGCGTCAAAAAATGCGTCAAAGAATGCGTCAAAGAATGCGTAAAAGAATGCGTAAAAGAATGCGTAAAAGAATGCGTAAAAGAATGCGAATGCAACGAAGAATGCATCAAAGAATAAGAATGCGTCAAAGAATGCGTCAAAGAATAAGAATGCGTCGAAGAATGCATCAAAGAATAAGAATGCGTCAAAGAATGCGTCAAAGAATAAGAATTCGTCGCAGGGAAACCTTCGCGGGATAAGAATAAGGATGCGTCGCAGGGAAACTTCTGCAGAATAAGAATGCGTTGAAGAATAAGAATGCATCGAAGAATGCGTCAAAAAATTAAAATGCGTCGAAGAATGCGTCAAAGGATAAGAATGCGTCTCGGAATACGTCAAAGAATGCGTCAAAGGATAAGAATGCGTCTCAGAATACGTCAAAGAATGCATCAAAGAATAAGAATGCGTCGCAGGGAAACCTTCGCAGGATAAAAATGTGTCAAAGAATGCGTCAAAGAATGCGTCAAAGAATGCGTCAAAGAATGCGTCAAAGAATAAGAATACGTCTCAGAATACGTCTCAAAATGCATCAAAGAATGTGTCAAAGAATAAGAATGCGTCGCAAGGAAACTTCCGCAGAATAAGAATGCGCCAAATAATGCGCCAAAGAATGGGTAAAAGAATAAGAATGCGTCGCGGGGAAACTTACGCCGTAAAAGAATGCGTCAAAGAATGCGTCAAAGAATAAGAATGCGTAGCAGGGAAACCTTCGCGGGATAAGAATAAGAATGCGTCGCAGGGAAACTTCTGCAGAATAAGAATGCGTTGAAGAATAAGAATGCGTCGAAGAATCCGTCAAAAAATAAGAGTGCGTCTCAAAATACGTCAAAGAATGCATCAAAGAATAAAAATGCGTCGCAGGGAAACCTTCGCAGAATAAGAATGCGTTGAAGAATAAGAATGCATCGAAAAATGAGTCGAAGAATGCGTCAAAGGATAAGAATGCGTCTCATAATACGTCAAAGAATGCATCAAAGAATAATATTGCGTCGCAGGGACACCTTCGCAGGATAAGAATGTGTCAAAGAATGCGTCAAAGAATAAGAATGCGTCAAAGAATGTGTCAAAGAATAAGAATGCGTTGAAGAATGCATCAAAGAATAAGAATGTGTCAAAGAATGCGTCAAAGAATAAGAATGCGTCAAAGAATGCGTCAAAGAATAAGAATACGTCTCAGAATGCGTCAAAGAATGCGTCAAAGAATAAGAATGCGTCGCAAGGAAACCTTCCAGGATAAGAATAAGAATGCGTCGCAGGGAAACGTCTGCAGAATAAGAATGCGTTAAAGAAAAAGAATGCGTCGAATAATGCGTCAAAGAATAAGAATGCGTCTCAGAATACATCAAAGAATGCATCAAAGAATAATAATGCGTCGTAGGGAAACCTTCGCAGGATAAGAATGCGTCAAAGAATGCTTCAAAGAATAAGAATGCGTCGAAGAATGCATCAAAAAATAAGAATGCGTCAAAGAATGCGTCAAAGAATAAGAATGCGTCGAAGAATGCGTCAAAGAATAAGAATACGTCGAAGAATGCGTCAAAGGATAAGAATGCGTCTCAGAATACGTCAAAGAATGCATCAAAGAATAAGAATGCGTCGCAGGGAAACCTTCGCAGGATAAAAATGTGTCAAAGAATGCGTCAAAGAATGCGTCAAAGAATGCGTCAAAGAATGCGTCAAAGAATAAGAATACGTCTCAGAATACGTCTCAAAATGCATCAAAGAATGTGTCAAAGAATAAGAATGCGTCGCAAGGAAACTTCCGCAGAATAAGAATGCGCCAAATAATGCGCCAAAGAATGGGTAAAAGAATAAGAATGCGTCGCAGGGAAACTTAGGCCGTAAAAGAATGCGTCAAAGAATGCGTCAAAGAATAAGAATGCGTAGCAGGGAAACCTTCGCGGGATAAGAATAAGAATGCGTCGCAGGGAAACTTCTGCAGAATAAGAATGCGTTGAAGAATAAGAATGCGTCGAAGAATCCGTCAAAAAATAAGAGTGCGTCTCAGAATACGTCAAAGAATGCATCTCAGAATAAAAATGCGTCGCAGGGAAACCTTCGCAGGATAAGAATGCGTCAAAGAATGTGTCAAAGAATGCGTCAAAGAATAAGAATGCATCAAAGAATGCATCAAAGAATAAGAATGCGTCAAATAATGCGTCAAAGAATAAGAATGCGTCGCAGGGAAACCTTCGCGGGATAAGAATAAGAATGCGTCGCAGGGAAACTTCTGCAGAATAAGAATGCGTTGAAGAATAAGAATGCATCGAAAAATGCGTCAAAAAAGAAAAATGAGTCGAAGAATGCGTCAAAGGATAAGAATGCGTCTCATAATACGTCAAAGAAAGCATCAAAGAATAATATTGCGTCGCAGGGACACCTTCGCAGGATAAGAATGTGTCAAAGAATGCGTCAAAGAATAAGAATGCGTCAAAGAATGTGTCAAAGAATAAGAATGGGTTGAAGAATGCATCAAAGAATAAGAATGTGTCAAAGAATGCGTCAAAGAATAAGAATGCGTCAAAGAATGCGTCAAAGAATAAGAATGCGTCGCAAGGAAACCTTCCAGGATAAGAATAAGAATGCGTCGCAGGGAAACGTCTGCAGAATAAGAATGCGTTAAAGAAAAAGAATGCGTCGAATAATGCGTCAAAGAATAAGAATGCGTCTCAGAATACATCAAAGAATGCATCAAAGAATAATAATGCGTCGTAGGGAAACCTTCGCAGGATAAGAATGCGTCAAAGAATGCTTCAAAGAATAAGAATGCGTCGAAGAATGCATCAAAAAATAAGAATGCGTCCAAGAATGCGTCAAAGAATAATAATGCGTCGAAGAATGCGTCAAAGAATAAGAATACGTCGAAGAATGCGTCAAAGAATGTGTCAAAGAAAAAGAATGCGTAGCAGAGAAACTTCCGCAGAATAAGAATGGGTCAAAGAATGCGCCAAAGAATGGGTCAAAGAATAAGAATGCGTCGCGGGGGAAACTTCCGCAAAAAAAGAATGCGTCGAAGAATACGTCGAAGAATGAGTCAAAGAATAAGAATGCGTTGCGGAGAAACTTCCACCGAAAAAAATGCGTCGAAGAATGCGTCAATGAATAAAAACGCGTCGCAGGGAAACTTCGGCAGAATAAGAATGCGTCAAAGAATAAGAATGCATCAAAGAATACGTCAAAGAATGCATCAAAGAATAAGAATGCGTCGCAGGGAAACCTTACAGGATAAGAATGCGTCAAAGAATGCGTCAAAAAATAAGAATGTGTCAAAGAATAAGAATGCGTCAAAGAATGCATCAAAGAATAAGAATGCGTCAAAGAATGCGTCAAAGAATAAGAATGCGTCAAAGAATAAGAATTCGTCAAAGAATGCGTCAAAGAATAAGAATGCGTCAAAGAATGTGTCAAAGAATAAGAATGCGTCGCAGGGAAACTTCCGCAGAATAAGAATGCGTCTCAGAATATGTCACATAATGCATCAAAGAATAAGAATGCGTCGCAGGGAAACCTTCGCAGGATAAGAATGCGTAAAAGAATGCGTAAAAGAATGCGTAAAAGAATGCGTAAAAGAATGCGAATGCGACGAAGAATGCATCAAAGAATAAGAATGCGTCAAAGAATGCGTCAAAGAATAAGAATGCGTCGAAGAATGCATCAAAGAATAAGAATGCGTCAAAGAATGCGTCAAAGAATAAGAATTCGTCGCAGGGAAACCTTCGCGGGATAAGAATAAGGATGCGTCGCAGGGAAACTTCTGCAGAATAAGAATGCGTTGAAGAATAAGAATGCATCGAAGAATGCGTCAAAAAATTAAAAAGCGTCGAAGAATGCGTCAAAGGATAAGAATGCGTCTCGGAATACGTCAAAGAATGCGTCAAAGGATAAGAATGCGTCTCAGAATACGTCAAAGAATGCATCAAAGAATAAGAATGCGTCGCAGGGAAACCTTCGCAGGATAAAAATGTGTCAAAGAATGCGTCAAAGAATGCGTCAAAGAATGCGTCAAAGAATAAGAATACGTCTCAGAATACGTCTCAAAATGCATCAAAGAATGTGTCAAAGAATAAGAATGCGTCGCAAGGAAACTTCCGCAGAATAAGAATGCGCCAAATAATGCGCCAAAGAATGGGTAAAAGAATGAGAATGCGTCGCGGGGAAACTTACGCCGTAAAAGAATGCGTCAAAGAATAAGAATGCGTCGAAGAATCCGTCAAAAAATAAGAGTGCGTCTCAGAATACGTCAAAGAATGCATCAAAGAATAAAAATGCGTCGCAGGGAAACCTTCGCAGGATAAGAATGCGTCAAAGAATGTGTCAAAGAATGCGTCAAAGAATAAGAATGCATCAAAGAATGCATCAAAGAATAAGAATGCGTCAAATAATGCGTCAAAGAATAAGAATGCGTCGCAGGGAAACCTTCGCGGGATAAGAATAAGAATGCGTCGCAGGGAAACTTCTGCAGAATAAGAATGCGTTGAAGAATAAGAATGCATCGAAAAATGCGTCAAAAAAGAAAAATGAGTCGAAGAATGCGTCAAAGGATAAGAATGCGTCTCATAATACGTCAAAGAAAGCATCAAAGAATAATATTGCGTCGCAGGGACACCTTCGCAGGATAAGAATGTGTCAAAGAATGCGTCAAAGAATAAGAATGCGTCAAAGAATGTGTCAAAGAATAAGAATGGGTTGAAGAATGCATCAAAGAATAAGAATGTGTCAAAGAATGCGTCAAAGAATAAGAATGCGTCAAAGAATGCGTCAAAGAATAAGAATGCGTCGCAAGGAAACCTTCCAGGATAAGAATAAGAATGCGTCGCAGGGAAACGTCTGCAGAATAAGAATGCGTTAAAGAAAAAGAATGCGTCGAATAATGCGTCAAAGAATAAGAATGCGTCTCAGAATACATCAAAGAATGCATCAAAGAATAATAATGCGTCGTAGGGAAACCTTCGCAGGATAAGAATGCGTCAAAGAATGCTTCAAAGAATAAGAATGCGTCGAAGAATGCATCAAAAAATAAGAATGCGTCCAAGAATGCGTCAAAGAATAAGAATGCGTCGAAGAATGCGTCAAAGAATAAGAATACGTCGAAGAATGCGTCAAAGAATGTGTCAAAGAAAAAGAATGCGTAGCAGAGAAACTTCCGCAGAATAAGAATGGGTCAAAGAATGCGCCAAAGAATGGGTCAAAGAATAAGAATGCGTCGCGGGGGAAACTTCCGCAAAAAAAGAATGCGTCGAAGAATACGTCGAAGAATGAGTCAAAGAATAAGAATGCGTTGCGGAGAAACTTCCACCGAAAAAAATGCGTCGAAGAATGCGTCAATGAATAAAAACGCGTCGCAGGGAAACTTCGGCAGAATAAGAATGCGTCAAAGAATAAGAATGCATCAAAGAATACGTCAAAGAATGCATCAAAGAATAAGAATGCGTCGCAGGGAAACCTTACAGGATAAGAATGCGTCAAAGAATGCGTCAAAAAATAAGAATGTGTCAAAGAATAAGAATGCGTCAAAGAATGCATCAAAGAATAAGAATGCGTCAAAGAATGCGTCAAAGAATAAGAATGCGTCAAAGAATAAGAATTCGTCAAAGAATGCGTCAAAGAATAAGAATGCGTCAAAGAATGTGTCAAAGAATAAGAATGCGTCGCAGGGAAACTTCCGCAGAATAAGAATGCGTCTCAGAATATGTCACATAATGCATCAAAGAATAAGAATGCGTCGCAGGGAAACCTTCGCAGGATAAGAATGCGTAAAAGAATGCGTAAAAGAATGCGTAAAAGAATGCGTAAAAGAATGCGAATGCGACGAAGAATGCATCAAAGAATAAGAATGCGTCAAAGAATGCGTCAAAGAATAAGAATGCGTCGAAGAATGCATCAAAGAATAAGAATGCGTCAAAGAATGCGTCAAAGAATAAGAATTCGTCGCAGGGAAACCTTCGCGGGATAAGAATAAGGATGCGTCGCAGGGAAACTTCTGCAGAATAAGAATGCGTTGAAGAATAAGAATGCATCGAAGAATGCGTCAAAAAATTTAAAAGCGTCGAAGAATGCGTCAAAGGATAAGAATGCGTCTCGGAATACGTCAAAGAATGCGTCAAAGGATAAGAATGCGTCTCAGAATACGTCAAAGAATGCATCAAAGAATAAGAATGCGTCGCAGGGAAACCTTCGCAGGATAAAAATGTGTCAAAGAATGCGTCAAAGAATGCGTCAAAGAATGCGTCAAAGAATAAGAATACGTCTCAGAATACGTCTCAAAATGCATCAAAGAATGTGTCAAAGAATAAGAATGCGTCGCAAGGAAACTTCCGCAGAATAAGAATGCGCCAAATAATGCGCCAAAGAATGGGTAAAAGAATGAGAATGCGTCGCGGGGAAACTTACGCCGTAAAAGAATGCGTCAAAGAATAAGAATGCGTCGAAGAATCCGTCAAAAAATAAGAGTGCGTCTCAGAATACGTCAAAGAATGCATCAAAGAATAAAAATGCGTCGCAGGGAAACCTTCGCAGGATAAGAATGCGTCAAAGAATGTGTCAAAGAATGCGTCAAAGAATAAGAATGCATCAAAGAATGCATCAAAGAATAAGAATGCGTCAAATAATGCGTCAAAGAATAATAATGCGTCGCAGGGAAACCTTCGCGGGATAAGAATAAGAATGCGTCGCAGGGAAACTTCTGCAGAATAAGAATGCGTTGAAGAATAAGAATGCATCGAAAAATGCGTCAAAAAAGAAAAATGAGTCGAAGAATGCGTCAAAGGATAAGAATGCGTCTCATAATACGTCAAAGAATGCATCAAAGAATAATATTGCGTCGCAGGGACACCTTCGCAGGATAAGAATGTGTCAAAGAATGCGTCAAAGAATAAGAATGCGTCAAAGAATGTGTCAAAGAATAAGAATGCGTTGAAGAATGCATCAAAGAATAAGAATGTGTCAAAGAATGCGTCAAAGAATAAGAATGCGTCAAAGAATGCGTCAAAGAATAAGAATACGTCTCAGAATGCGTCAAAGAATGCGTCAAAGAATAAGAATGCGTCGCAAGGAAACCTTCCAGGATAAGAATAAGAATGCGTCGCAGGGAAACGTCTGCAGAATAAGAATGCGTTAAAGAAAAAGAATGCGTCGAATAATGCGTCAAAGAATAAGAATGCGTCTCAGAATACATCAAAGAATGTGTCAAAGAAAAAGAATGCGTAGCAGAGAAACTTCTGCAGAATAAGAATGGGTCAAAGAATGCGCCAAAGAATGGGTCAAAGAATAAGAATGCGTCGCGGGGGAAACTTCCGCAAAAAAAGAATGCGTCGAAGAATACGTCGAAGAATGAGTCAAAGAATAAGAATGCGTTGCGGAGAAACTTCCACCGAAAAAAATGCGTCGAAGAATGCGTCAATGAATAAAAACGCGTCGCAGGGAAACTTCTGCAGAATAAGAATGCGTCAAAGAATAAGAATGCATCAAAGAATACGTCAAAGAATGCATCAAAGAATAAGAATGCGTCGCAGGGAAACCTTACAGGATAAGAATGCGTCAAAGAATGCGTCAAAAAATAAGAATGTGTCAAAGAATAAGAATGCGTCAAAGAATGCATCAAAGAATAAGAATGCGTCAAAGAATGCGTCAAAGAATAAGAATTCGTCGCAGGGAAACCTTCGCGGGATAAGAATAAGGATGCGTCGCAGGGAAACTTCTGCAGAATAAGAATGCGTTGAAGAATAAGAATGCATCGAAGAATGCGTCAAAAAATTAAAATGCGTCGAAGAATGCGTCAAAGGATAAGAATGCGTCTCAGAATACGTCAAAGAATGCATCAAAGAATAAGAATGCGTCGCAGGGAAACCTTAATACAGGATAAGAATGCGTCAAAGAATGCGTCAAAAAATAAGAATGTGTCAAAGAATAAGAATGCGTCAAAGAATGCATCAAAGAATAAGAATGCGTCAAAGAATGCGTCAAAGAATAAGAATGCGTCAAAGAATAAGAATGCGTCAAAGAATAAGAATGCGTCGCAAGGAAACCTTCCAGGATAAGAATAAGAATGCGTCGCAGGGAAACGTCTGCAGAATAAGAATGCGTTAAAGAAAAAGAATGCGTCGAATAATGCGTCAAAGAATAAGAATGCGTCTCAGAATACATCAAAGAATGCATCAAAGAATAATAATGCGTCGTAGGGAAACCTTCGCAGGATAAGAATGCGTCAAAGAATGCTTCAAAGAATAAGAATGCGTCGAAGAATGCATCAAAAAATAAGAATGCGTCCAAGAATGCGTCAAAGAATAAGAATGCGTCGAAGAATGCGTCAAAGAATAAGAATACGTCGAAGAATGCGTCAAAGAATGTGTCAAAGAAAAAGAATGCGTAGCAGAGAAACTTCCGCAGAATAAGAATGGGTCAAAGAATGCGCCAAAGAATGGGTCAAAGAATAAGAATGCGTCGCGGGGGAAACTTCCGCAAAAAAAGAATGCGTCGAAGAATACGTCGAAGAATGAGTCAAAGAATAAGAATGCGTTGCGGAGAAACTTCCACCGAAAAAAATGCGTCGAAGAATGCGTCAATGAATAAAAACGCGTCGCAGGGAAACTTCGGCAGAATAAGAATGCGTCAAAGAATAAGAATGCATCAAAGAATACGTCAAAGAATGCATCAAAGAATAAGAATGCGTCGCAGGGAAACCTTACAGGATAAGAATGCGTCAAAGAATGCGTCAAAAAATAAGAATGTGTCAAAGAATAAGAATGCGTCAAAGAATGCATCAAAGAATAAGAATGCGTCAAAGAATGCGTCAAAGAATAAGAATGCGTCAAAGAATAAGAATTCGTCAAAGAATGCGTCAAAGAATAAGAATGCGTCAAAGAATGTGTCAAAGAATAAGAATGCGTCGCAGGGAAACTTCCGCAGAATAAGAATGCGTCTCAGAATATGTCACATAATGCATCAAAGAATAAGAATGCGTCGCAGGGAAACCTTCGCAGGATAAGAATGCGTAAAAGAATGCGTAAAAGAATGCGTAAAAGAATGCGTAAAAGAATGCGAATGCGACGAAGAATGCATCAAAGAATAAGAATGCGTCAAAGAATGCGTCAAAGAATAAGAATGCGTCGAAGAATGCATCAAAGAATAAGAATGCGTCAAAGAATGCGTCAAAGAATAAGAATTCGTCGCAGGGAAACCTTCGCGGGATAAGAATAAGGATGCGTCGCAGGGAAACTTCTGCAGAATAAGAATGCGTTGAAGAATAAGAATGCATCGAAGAATGCGTCAAAAAATTTAAAAGCGTCGAAGAATGCGTCAAAGGATAAGAATGCGTCTCGGAATACGTCAAAGAATGCGTCAAAGGATAAGAATGCGTCTCAGAATACGTCAAAGAATGCATCAAAGAATAAGAATGCGTCGCAGGGAAACCTTCGCAGGATAAAAATGTGTCAAAGAATGCGTCAAAGAATGCGTCAAAGAATGCGTCAAAGAATAAGAATACGTCTCAGAATACGTCTCAAAATGCATCAAAGAATGTGTCAAAGAATAAGAATGCGTCGCAAGGAAACTTCCGCAGAATAAGAATGCGCCAAATAATGCGCCAAAGAATGGGTAAAAGAATGAGAATGCGTCGCGGGGAAACTTACGCCGTAAAAGAATGCGTCAAAGAATAAGAATGCGTCGAAGAATCCGTCAAAAAATAAGAGTGCGTCTCAGAATACGTCAAAGAATGCATCAAAGAATAAAAATGCGTCGCAGGGAAACCTTCGCAGGATAAGAATGCGTCAAAGAATGTGTCAAAGAATGCGTCAAAGAATAAGAATGCATCAAAGAATGCATCAAAGAATAAGAATGCGTCAAATAATGCGTCAAAGAATAATAATGCGTCGCAGGGAAACCTTCGCGGGATAAGAATAAGAATGCGTCGCAGGGAAACTTCTGCAGAATAAGAATGCGTTGAAGAATAAGAATGCATCGAAAAATGCGTCAAAAAAGAAAAATGAGTCGAAGAATGCGTCAAAGGATAAGAATGCGTCTCATAATACGTCAAAGAATGCATCAAAGAATAATATTGCGTCGCAGGGACACCTTCGCAGGATAAGAATGTGTCAAAGAATGCGTCAAAGAATAAGAATGCGTCAAAGAATGTGTCAAAGAATAAGAATGCGTTGAAGAATGCATCAAAGAATAAGAATGTGTCAAAGAATGCGTCAAAGAATAAGAATGCGTCAAAGAATGCGTCAAAGAATAAGAATACGTCTCAGAATGCGTCAAAGAATGCGTCAAAGAATAAGAATGCGTCGCAAGGAAACCTTCCAGGATAAGAATAAGAATGCGTCGCAGGGAAACGTCTGCAGAATAAGAATGCGTTAAAGAAAAAGAATGCGTCGAATAATGCGTCAAAGAATAAGAATGCGTCTCAGAATACATCAAAGAATGTGTCAAAGAAAAAGAATGCGTAGCAGAGAAACTTCTGCAGAATAAGAATGGGTCAAAGAATGCGCCAAAGAATGGGTCAAAGAATAAGAATGCGTCGCGGGGGAAACTTCCGCAAAAAAAGAATGCGTCGAAGAATACGTCGAAGAATGAGTCAAAGAATAAGAATGCGTTGCGGAGAAACTTCCACCGAAAAAAATGCGTCGAAGAATGCGTCAATGAATAAAAACGCGTCGCAGGGAAACTTCTGCAGAATAAGAATGCGTCAAAGAATAAGAATGCATCAAAGAATACGTCAAAGAATGCATCAAAGAATAAGAATGCGTCGCAGGGAAACCTTACAGGATAAGAATGCGTCAAAGAATGCGTCAAAAAATAAGAATGTGTCAAAGAATAAGAATGCGTCAAAGAATGCATCAAAGAATAAGAATGCGTCAAAGAATGCGTCAAAGAATAAGAATTCGTCGCAGGGAAACCTTCGCGGGATAAGAATAAGGATGCGTCGCAGGGAAACTTCTGCAGAATAAGAATGCGTTGAAGAATAAGAATGCATCGAAGAATGCGTCAAAAAATTAAAATGCGTCGAAGAATGCGTCAAAGGATAAGAATGCGTCTCAGAATACGTCAAAGAATGCATCAAAGAATAAGAATGCGTCGCAGGGAAACCTTAATACAGGATAAGAATGCGTCAAAGAATGCGTCAAAAAATAAGAATGTGTCAAAGAATAAGAATGCGTCAAAGAATGCATCAAAGAATAAGAATGCGTCAAAGAATGCGTCAAAGAATAAGAATGCGTCAAAGAATAAGAATGCGTCAAAGAATAAGAATGCGTCGCAAGGAAACCTTCCAGGATAAGAATAAGAATGCGTCGCAGGGAAACGTCTGCAGAATAAGAATGCGTTAAAGAAAAAGAATGCGTCGAATAATGCGTCAAAGAATAAGAATGCGTCTCAGAATACATCAAAGAATGCATCAAAGAATAATAATGCGTCGTAGGGAAACCTTCGCAGGATAAGAATGCGTCAAAGAATGCTTCAAAGAATAAGAATGCGTCGAAGAATGCATCAAAAAATAAGAATGCGTCGAAGAATGCGTCAAAGAATAAGAATGCGTCGAAGAATGCGTCAAAGAATAAGAATACGTCGAAGAATGCGTCAAAGAATGTGTCAAAGAAAAAGAATGCGTAGCAGAGAAACTTCCGCAGAATAAGAATGGGTCAAAGAATGCGCCAAAGAATGGGTCAAAGAATAAGAATGCGTCGCGGGGGAAACTTCCGCAAAAAAAGAATGCGTCTAAGAATACGTCGAAGAATGAGTCAAAGAATAAGAATGCGTTGCGGAGAAACTTCCACCGAAAAAAATGCGTCGAAGAATGCGTCAATGAATAAAAACGCGTCGCAGGGAAACTTCGGCAGAATAAGAATGCGTCAAAGAATAAGAATGCATCAAAGAATACGTCAAAGAATGCATCAAAGAATAAGAATGCGTCGCAGGGAAACCTTACAGGATAAGAATGCGTCAAAGAATGCGTCAAAAAATAAGAATGTGTCAAAGAATAAGAATGCGTCAAAGAATGCATCAAAGAATAAGAATGCGTCAAAGAATGCGTCAAAGAATAAGAATGCGTCAAAGAATAAGAATTCGTCAAAGAATGCGTCAAAGAATAAGAATGCGTCAAAGAATGTGTCAAAGAATAAGAATGCGTCGCAGGGAAACTTCCGCAGAATAAGAATGCGTCTCAGAATATGTCACATAATGCATCAAAGAATAAGAATGCGTCGCAGGGAAACCTTCGCAGGATAAGAATGCGTAAAAGAATGCGTAAAAGAATGCGTAAAAGAATGCGTAAAAGAATGCGAATGCGACGAAGAATGCATCAAAGAATAAGAATGCGTCAAAGAATGCGTCAAAGAATAAGAATGCGTCGAAGAATGCATCAAAGAATAAGAATGCGTCAAAGAATGCGTCAAAGAATAAGAATTCGTCGCAGGGAAACCTTCGCGGGATAAGAATAAGGATGCGTCGCAGGGAAACTTCTGCAGAATAAGAATGCGTTGAAGAATAAGAATGCATCGAAGAATGCGTCAAAAAATTAAAAAGCGTCGAAGAATGCGTCAAAGGATAAGAATGCGTCTCGGAATACGTCAAAGAATGCGTCAAAGGATAAGAATGCGTCTCAGAATACGTCAAAGAATGCATCAAAGAATAAGAATGCGTCGCAGGGAAACCTTCGCAGGATAAAAATGTGTCAAAGAATGCGTCAAAGAATGCGTCAAAGAATGCGTCAAAGAATAAGAATACGTCTCAGAATACGTCTCAAAATGCATCAAAGAATGTGTCAAAGAATAAGAATGCGTCGCAAGGAAACTTCCGCAGAATAAGAATGCGCCAAATAATGCGCCAAAGAATGGGTAAAAGAATGAGAATGCGTCGCGGGGAAACTTACGCCGTAAAAGAATGCGTCAAAGAATAAGAATGCGTCGAAGAATCCGTCAAAAAATAAGAGTGCGTCTCAGAATACGTCAAAGAATGCATCAAAGAATAAAAATGCGTCGCAGGGAAACCTTCGCAGGATAAGAATGCGTCAAAGAATGTGTCAAAGAATGCGTCAAAGAATAAGAATGCATCAAAGAATGCATCAAAGAATAAGAATGCGTCAAATAATGCGTCAAAGAATAATAATGCGTCGCAGGGAAACCTTCGCGGGATAAGAATAAGAATGCGTCGCAGGGAAACTTCTGCAGAATAAGAATGCGTTGAAGAATAAGAATGCATCGAAAAATGCGTCAAAAAAGAAAAATGAGTCGAAGAATGCGTCAAAGGATAAGAATGCGTCTCATAATACGTCAAAGAATGCATCAAAGAATAATATTGCGTCGCAGGGACACCTTCGCAGGATAAGAATGTGTCAAAGAATGCGTCAAAGAATAAGAATGCGTCAAAGAATGTGTCAAAGAATAAGAATGCGTTGAAGAATGCATCAAAGAATAAGAATGTGTCAAAGAATGCGTCAAAGAATAAGAATGCGTCAAAGAATGCGTCAAAGAATAAGAATACGTCTCAGAATGCGTCAAAGAATGCGTCAAAGAATAAGAATGCGTCGCAAGGAAACCTTCCAGGATAAGAATAAGAATGCGTCGCAGGGAAACGTCTGCAGAATAAGAATGCGTTAAAGAAAAAGAATGCGTCGAATAATGCGTCAAAGAATAAGAATGCGTCTCAGAATACATCAAAGAATGCATCAAAGAATAATAATGCGTCGTAGGGAAACCTTCGCAGGATAAGAATGCGTCAAAGAATGCTTCAAAGAATAAGAATGCGTCGAAGAATGCATCAAAAAATAAGAATGCGTCAAAGAATGCGTCAAAGAATAAGAATGCGTCGAAGAATGCGTCAAAGAATAAGAATACGTCGAAGAATGCGTCAAAGAATGTGTCAAAGAAAAAGAATGCGTAGCAGAGAAACTTCTGCAGAATAAGAATGGGTCAAAGAATGCGCCAAAGAATGGGTCAAAGAATAAGAATGCGTCGCGGGGGAAACTTCCGCAAAAAAAGAATGCGTCGAAGAATACGTCGAAGAATGAGTCAAAGAATAAGAATGCGTTGCGGAGAAACTTCCACCGAAAAAAATGCGTCGAAGAATGCGTCAATGAATAAAAACGCGTCGCAGGGAAACTTCTGCAGAATAAGAATGCGTCAAAGAATAAGAATGCATCAAAGAATACGTCAAAGAATGCATCAAAGAATAAGAATGCGTCGCAGGGAAACCTTACAGGATAAGAATGCGTCAAAGAATGCGTCAAAAAATAAGAATGTGTCAAAGAATAAGAATGCGTCAAAGAATGCATCAAAGAATAAGAATGCGTCAAAGAATGCGTCAAAGAATAAGAATTCGTCGCAGGGAAACCTTCGCGGGATAAGAATAAGGATGCGTCACAGGGAAACTTCTGCAGAATAAGAATGCGTTGAAGAATAAGAATGCATCGAAGAATGCGTCAAAAAATTAAAATGCGTCGAAGAATGCGTCAAAGGATAAGAATGCGTCTCAGAATACGTCAAAGAATGCATCAAAGAATAAGAATGCGTCGCAGGGAAACCTTAATACAGGATAAGAATGCGTCAAAGAATGCGTCAAAAAATAAGAATGTGTCAAAGAATAAGAATGCGTCAAAGAATGCATCAAAGAATAAGAATGCGTCAAAGAATGCGTCAAAGAATAAGAATGCGTCAAAGAATAAGAATTCGTCAAAGAATGCGTCAAAGAATAAGAATGCGTCAAAGAATGTGTCAAAGAATAAGAATGCGTCGCAGCGAAACTTCCGCAGAATAAGAATGCGTCTCAGAATATGTCACAGAATGCATCAAAGAATAAGAATGCGTCGCAGGGAAACCTTCGCAGGATAAGAATGCGTCAAAGAATGCGTCAAAGAATGCGTCAAAGAATGCGTCAAAGAATGCGTCAAAGAATGCGTAAAAGAATGCGTAAAAGAATGCGAATGCAACGAAGAATGCATCAAAGAATAAGAATGCGTCAAAGAATGCGTCACAGAATAAGAATGCGTCGAAGAATGCATCAAAGAATAAGAATGCGTCAAAGAATGCGTCAAAGAATAAGAATTCGTCGCAGGGAAACCTTCGCGGGATAAGAATAAGGATGCGTCGCAGGGAAACTTCTGCAGAATAAGAATGCGTTGAAGAATAAGAATGCATCGAAGAATGCGTCAAAAAATTAAAATGCGTCGAAGAATGCGTCAAAGGATAAGAATGCGTCTCAGAATACATCAAAGAATGCATCAAAGAATAAGAATGCGTCGCAGGGAAACCTTCGCAGGAATGCGTAAAAAAATAAGAATGTGTCAAAGAATGCGTCAAATAATGCGTCCAAGAATGCGTCCAAGAATGCGTCAAAGAATGCGTCAAAGAATAAGAATACGTCTCAGAATACGTCTCAAAATGCATCAAAGAATGTGTCAAAGAATAAGAATGCGTCGCAGGGAAACCTTCGCAGGATAAGAATGCGTCAAAGAATGCGTCAAAGAATGCGAATGCGACGAAGAATGCATCAAAGAATAAGAATGCGTCAAAGAATGTGTAAAAGAATAAGAATGCGTCGCGGGGAAACTTCCGCCGAAAAAAAAGGCGTCGAAGAATGCGTCAAAGAATAAGAATGCGTTGCAGGAAAACTTCTGCAGAATAAGAATGCGTTGAAAAATAAGAATGCATCGAAGAATGCGTCAAAAAATTAAAATGCGTCGAAGAATCCGTCAAAGAATAAGAATGCGTCTCAGAATACGTCAAAGAATGTGTCAAAGAATAAGAATGCGTCTCAGGGAAACTTCCGCCGAAAAAGAATGCATCGAAGAATGCGTCAAAGAATGCGTCAAAGAATAAGAATACGTCTCAGAGTACGTCTCAGAAGGCGTCAAAGAATGTGTCAAAGAATAAGAATGCGTCGCAGGGAAACTTCCGCAGAATAAGAATGCGTCAAAGAATGCGCCAAAGAATATGTCAAAGAATAATAATGCGTCGCGGGGAAACTTCCGCCAAAATAAAATGCGTCAAAGAATACGTCAAAGAATGCGTCAAAGAATAAGACTGCGTCGCAGGGATACCTTCGCAGGATAAGAATGCGTCAAAGAATGCGTCAAAGAATGCGTCAAAGAATGCGTCGAAGAATAAGAATGCGTCAAAGAATGCATGACAGGGAAACCTTCGCAGGATAGGAATACGTCAAAGAATGCGTCAAAGAATGTGTCAAAAATTAAGATCGCGTCGCAGGGAAACTTCCGCAAAATAAGAATGCGTCAAAGAATAGGTCAAAGAATAAGAATGCGTCGCGGGAAAACTTCCGCAAAAAAAGGATGCGTCGAAAAATGCGTTAAAGAATAAGAATGTGTCGCAAGGAAACCTTCCAGGATAAGAATAAGAATGCGTCGCAGGGAAACGTCTACAGAATAAGAATGCGTCGAATAATGCGTCAAAGAATAAGAATGCGTCTCAGAATACATCAAAGAATGCATCAAAGAATAATAATGCGTCCTAGGGAAACCTTCGCAGGATAAGAATGCGTCAAAGAATGCTTCAAAGAATAAGAATGCGTCGAAGAATGCATCAAAGAATAAGAATGCGTCAAAGAATGCATCAAAGAATAAGAATGCGTTGAAGAATGCGTCAAAGAATAAGAATACGTCGAAGAATGCGTCAAAGAATGTGTCAAAGAAAAAGAATGCGTAGCAGGGAAACTTCCGCAGAATAAGAATGGGTCAAATAATGCGCCAAAGAATGGGTCAAAGAATAAGAATGCGTCGCGGGGGAAACTTCCGCAAAAAAAGAATGCGTCAAAGAATACGTCGAAGAATGAGTCAAAGAATAAGAATGCGTTGCGGAGAAACTTCCACCGAAAAAAATGCGTCAATGAATAAAAACGCGTCGCAGGGAAACTTCTGCAGAATAAGAATGCGTCAAAGAATAAGAATGCATCAAAGAATACGTCAAAGAATGCGTCAAAGAATAAGAATACGTCTCAGAATACGTCTCAGAATGCGTCAAAGAATGTGTCAAAGAATAAGAATGCGTCGCAGGGAAACCTTCGCGGGATAAGAATAAGAATGCGTCGCAGGGAAACTTCTGCAGAATAAGAATGCGTTGAAGAATAAGAATGCATCGAAAAATGCGTCAAAAAAGAGAAATGCGTCGAAGAATGCGTCAAAGAATAAGAATGCGTCTCAGAATACGTCAAGGAATGCATCAAAGTATAAGAATGCGTCGCAGGGAAACCTTGGCAGGATAAGAATGCGTCAAAGAATGTGTCAAAGAATAAGAATGCGTCTCAGGGAAACTTCCGCCGAAAAAGAATGCATCGAAGAATGCGTCAAAGAATGCGTCAAAGAATAAGAATACGTCTCAGAATACGTCTCAGAATGCGTCAAAGAATGTGTCAAAGTATAAGAATGCGTCGCAGGGAAACTTCCGCAGAATAAGAATGCGTCAAAGAATGCGCCAAAGAATATGTCAAAGAATAATAATGCGTCGCGGGGAAACTTCCGCCAACAAAAAATGCGTCGAAGAATACGTCAAAGAATGCGTCAAAGAATAAGACTGCGTCGCAGGGATACCTTCGCAGGATAAGAATGCGTCAAAGAATGCGTCAAAGAATAAGAGTGCGTCGAAGAATGCGTCGAAGAATAAGAATGCGTCAAAGAATGCATGACAGGGAAACCTTCGCAGGATAGGAATGCGTCAAAGAATGCGTCAAAGAATGTGTCAAAAATTAAGATCGCGTCGCAGGGAAACTTCCGCAAAATAAGAATGCGTCAAAGAATAAGAATGCGTCTCAGAATACGTCAAAGAATGCATCAAAGAATAAGAATGCGTCGCAGGGAAACCTTACAGGATAAGAATGCGTCAAAGAATGTGTCAACAAATAAGAATGCGTCAAAGAATAAGAATGCGTCGAAGAATGCATCAAAGAATAAGAATGCGTCAAAGAATGCGTCAAAGAATAAGAATGCGTCAAAGAATAAGAATTCGTCAAAGAATGCGTCAAAGAATAAGAATGCGTCAAAGAATGTGTCAAAAAATAAGAATGCGTCGCAGGGAAACCTTCGCGGGATAAGAATGCGTCGCAGGGAAACCTTCGCTGGATAAGAATGCGTCGCAGGGAAACTTCCGCAGAATAAGAAGGCGTCAAAGAATGCGTCAAAGAATGTGTCGCAGGGAAACTTCCGCAAAAAAAGAATGCGTCGAAGAATACGTCAAAGAATGCATCAAAGAATACGTCAAAGAATACGTCAAAGAATATGAATGCGTCGCAGGGAAACCTTCGCAGGATAAGAATGCGTCAAAGAATATGTAAAATAAGAATGCGTCGAAGAATGAGTCAAAGAATAAGAATGCGTCGAAGAATACATCGAAGAATACATCGAAGAATGCGTGAAAGAATGCGTCAAACAATAAGAATGCGTCGCAGGGAAACCTTGGCAGGATAAGAATGCGTCAAGGAATGCGTCAAAGAATGCGTCAAAGAATAAGAATGCGACGAAGAATGCGTCAAATAAGAATGCGTCAATAAATGCGTCAACAATTGAGAATGCAAATAATAATTATAATTAGAATGCAAAAAAGAATGCAAAGAATTTAAAGAATTTGAAGAATGCCAATAAAAATGCAAATAAAGATTGTAATAAGAATGCGAAGAACTCCAAAAGTGTAAAAAAAGAATATAGAAAATGCGAACAGAGAAACTTTTGCAGAATCAGAATGCGTCAAAGAATAAGAATGCGTTGCGGGAAACTTACAAAAAAAAAATGCGTCTAAGAATGCGTCAAAGAATAAAAATGCGTCGCAGGGAAACCTCCGCGGGATAAGAATGCGTCGCCGGGAAACCCGCAAAGAATACTAAGATCAAAGAAGAACCCCAAAAGTGTAAACAAGAATATAGAAAATGCAAAAAAGAATTTGAACAATGCAAAGAATGGGGAAAAAAAATTAAAATGCGAAGAATACGCAAAAAAAAGTATCTAAGAATGTGTCGAGGATCGCATCGAAGAAAGCGTCAAAGAATGTGTCAAAGAATACCTCATAGCTCAAAGAATACGAAAAGTACTAAGAATTCGACGAATTTAAACATGCATCGAAGAATGCATCGAAGAATGCATCGAAGAATGCATCGAAGAATGCATCGAAGAATGCAACAACAAATATATTCGAAGAATTTGCAGAAACATTTGACAAATTCTCAGACGAATTCAAAAACTAGAGAGAAGAATAAGAATCCGTCGCAGGGAAACTTCTGCAGAATAAGAATGCGTCAAAGAATGCGTCAAAGAATAAGAATGCGTCAAAGAATACGAATGCGTCGAAGAATGCGTCGAAGAATGCGTCGAAGAATGCGTCGAAGAATGCGTCAAAGAATGCGTCGAAGAATGCGTCGAAGAATGCGTCGAAGAATGCGTCAAAGAATGCGTCAAAGAATGCGTCAAAGAATGCGTCAAAGAATGCGTCGAAGAATGCGTCGAAGAATGCGTCGAAGAATGCGTCGAAGAATGCGTCGAAGAATGCGTCGAAGAATGCGTCAAAGAATGCGTCAAAGAATGCGTCAAAGAATGCGTCGAAGAATGCGTCGAAGAATGCGTCGAAGAATGCGTCAAAGAATGCGTCGAAGAATGCGTCGAAGAATGCGTCAAAGAATGCGTCAAAGAATGCGTCAAAGAATGCGTCAAAGAATGCGTCGAAGAATGCGTCGAAGAATGCGTCGAAGAATGCGTCGAAGAATGCGTCGAAGAATGCGTCTAAGAATGCGTCTAAGAATGCGTCTAAGAATGCGTCGCAGGGAAACCTTACAGGATAAGAATGCGTCAAAGAATGTGTCAACAAATAAGAATGCGTCAAAGAATAAGAATGCGTCGAAGAATGCATCAAAGAATAAGAATGCGTCAAAGAATGCGTCAAAGAATAAGAATGCGTCAAAGAATAAGAATTCGTCAAAGAATGCGTCAAAGAATAAGAATGCGTCAAAGAATGTGTCAAAAAATAAGAATGCGTCGCAGGGAAACCTTCGCGGGATAAGAATGCGTCGCAGGGAAACCTTCGCTGGATAAGAATGCGTCGCAGGGAAACTTCCGCAGAATAAGAAGGCGTCAAAGAATGCGTCAAAGAATGTGTCGCAGGGAAACTTCCGCAAAAAAAGAATGCGTCGAAGAATACGTCAAAGAATGCATCAAAGAATACGTCAAAGAATACGTCAAAGAATATGAATGCGTCGCAGGGAAACCTTCGCAGGATAAGAATGCGTCAAAGAATATGTAAAATAAGAATGCGTCGAAGAATGAGTCAAAGAATAAGAATGCGTCGAAGAATACATCGAAGAATACATCGAAGAATGCGTCAAAGAATGCGTCAAACAATAAGAATGCGTCGCAGGGAAACCTTGGCAGGATAAGAATGCGTCAAGGAATGCGTCAAAGAATGCGTCAAAGAATAAGAATGCGACGAAGAATGCGTCAAATAAGAATGCGTCAATAAATGCGTCAACAATTGAGAATGCAAATAATAATTCTAATTAGAATGCAAAAAAGAATGCAAAGAATTTAAAGAATTTGAAGAATGCCAATAAAAATGCAAATAAAGATTGTAATAAGAATGCGAAGAACTCCAAAAGTGTAAAAAAAGAATATAGAAAATGCGAACAGAGAAACTTTTGCAGAATCAGAATGCGTCAAAGAATAAGAATGCGTTGCGGGAAACTTACAAAAAAAAAATGCGTCTAAGAATGCGTCAAAGAATAAAAATGCGTCGCAGGGAAACCTCCGCGGGATAAGAATGCGTCGCCGGGAAACCCGCAAAGAATACTAAGATCAAAGAAGAACCCCAAAAGTGTAAACAAGAATATAGAAAATGCAAAAAAGAATTTGAACAATGCAAAGAATGGGGAAAAAAAATTAAAATGCGAAGAATACGCAAAAAAAAGTATCTAAGAATGTGTCGAGGATCGCATCGAAGAATGCGTCAAAGAATGCGTCAAAGAATGCGTCAAAGAATGCGTCAAAGAATGCGTCAAAGAATGCGTCAAAGAATGCGTCAAATAATGCGTCAAATAATGCGTCTAAGAATGCGTCTAAGAATGCGTCTAAGAATGCGTCTAAGAATGCGTCGCAGGGAAACCTTCGCGGGATAGGAATGCATCGCAAGAAAACCCGCAAAGAATACTAAGATTGCGAATAAGAATAAAAATAAAAATTTGAAAAGGAATGTGAAGAACTCCAAAAGTGTAAACAGAATATGGAAAATGCAAACAATAATTTGAACAATGCAAAGAATGAGAATAATTCAAAAAAAATGCGAAGAATACGCAAAAAATGCTTCTAAGAATGTGTCAAAGATTGCATGGAAGAAAGCAACAAAGAATGTGTCAAAGAATACCTCGAAGAATACGAAAAGTCATAAGAATTTGACAAATTTTATCTAAACATGCATCGAAAAATGCATCAAAGAATTCGTCCCGAATAATGCACCAAACAATTCGTCAAAGAATACAACAACAAATATAAATTCAAAGAATTTGCAGAAACATTTGACAAATTCTCAGACGAATTCGAAAAACTAGATGGAAGAATAAGAATGCGTTGCAGGGAAACTTCTGCAGAATAAGAATGCATCAAAGAATAAGAATGCGTCGTAGAATGCGTCAAAGAATACGAATGCGTCGCAGGGAATAAAAAAATAGTTGCAGGGAAACTTCTGCAGAATAAGAATGCGTCAAAGAATGTGTCAGAGAATAGGAATGCGTCGAAGAATGCGTCAAAGAATAAGAATGCGTCGAAGAATACGTTGAAGAATGCGTCAAAGAATAAGAATGCGTCGCAGGAAAACCTGCTCGGGATAGGAATGCATCACAAGAAAACCCGCAAAGAATACTAAGATTGCGAATAAGAATGAAAATACAAATTTGAATGTGAATAACTCCAAATTCTCAGACGAATTGGTAAAATTTTAAGGATTCACAAAATTCAAAGAAAAATGCGTCGAAGATTTTGTCGAGTAATGTATTGAAGACGTCAAAGAATGTGTCAACAAATACTACAATGCGTCTTGAAATGCGTCTTAGATTGCATCAAAAAAATTGAAGAAGACAAAGAGGAATGCAAAAGAAAATAGAAATATTTTGAAAACAAATGTGTCAAATATTGCGTCAAACAATACGTCGAAAAATAATTTAAAGAATTGAAAAAATTCAAGAATGCATTGAAGAAAATACGATTCAAATAAAATAAAGAATTACAATTTTAATGCAAAGAGAATGCAAAACATCAAAAAATGCGAATAAGAATGCAAAACATCAAAAAATGCGAATAAGAATGCAAAATGAGAAAAACAAGTTGAAGAATGCTATTTGTTTGTTTACTTTACTAAACATTAGCTAACTGAGTATGACATCTTTAAAATTATAGCAAACAAACATGGTGGTGTAAATACCGTAATGTGTGTAGTGAACGATTCTTGCAAAGTTACAGTAGATTGACAATCATAAGAATGGATGGCTAAAATTCTCCCGAAACACCAATCCGTATTTTAGGTAGGTCATGTCACATCGCATTTTGAAGAAGGATCTTAGAATACAAAGCCTTAAACACTGGCCAAACTAAAGATTGTGTGCAGTACTCAATAATAGGTAACGCTGCAGCTCCATCCTCAAGTGTCAGACATTATTATTTTTAATTTTCAATCCATGGCATTTTTTAAATCTGAAATTGCATTTATTTGGTCGCGAACTAACACTGGAGGCGATTTGTTATTTGTCGTTCGCACAGTATGTGTACCTTTCATTTCAAAAATATTAGAAGAACTAGAGCCCAATAAAAGCCTAAAACAATGTCTCTCACATGAAGAAATGCCTCAATGGTCGTTAAATGTACTCCGACTACAGGAAGTGTGAAGGTTGCAGCAACCCCCAACCACAGCATGAATTTCAGACTATGAAATACGGACTCATTGGTAGTATTGCACATGCTTTAAAAATGAGTAATGGTCATGACAATTAGGAGTTACCAGTCAAGTGAGAGGGTTTCAGTAATAATATACAAAACAAGCAAGATTTTCATAGGAGCCTAAATCTCATAACACTGAGTTTGTATTAACAATAGTTGATTAATATTGGGCAGAAACTTCCTCTACTTGGACTATTAAATTCCCTATGAGTTTGAGTTAAACGAGTTATAAAGCAAGATAAAGGCAGATGGAACCCGTCTTTTGAGGTGGTTAAACCGTTATTGAATTTCAGGACTTTTTTTTCCAGTTTTCTAGAGGAGAGATGTAATACCTGATAGGTAACAACAGTGTTGTGTGTAAAGGATACATGTATAGGAACAAAGAAAAACAGAAGGGGGGGGGGGGGGGGGGGTACCGCTCTGCCTTGGTATATGGGTTAGTCCACAAATGAGGGGTCCAAAAGTGTTACATTTGTTGGTGTCCCGGTTACACTTGACCTAGTTATTTCCCATGCAAGTGTCACTAAGTTCAAACTGTTTTTGCAAGTACATTTTTTGTATGTAATCACTCTGATAAATGTACTAATATACGTACAATCTGTACATGTAGAAGGGATTTTAAAATGTGCACTGAATTAAAACAAATCTTACATGTCAGATGCAACAGGGACACAAAATTGAACCCCTAATTTATGGACAGATCCATATCCTAGTAATGTTCATGTAATTGTCTATCATCACTTTCACTGATGAATCAACATAACCCTGGGATTTTAGGTGCCACGTAAATAAGCATCTAGCCATTTTGGCTAAAAGCAGTTGTTATAGGCTAGAAGTTAATACATTTTGGTATTCTTCAATTTGTATTAATTGTTTTTGTCCATGTAATAATAATAATAATAATAACTAAGTTTTGTATAGCGCTAAATCCGACAAATTGACACTCAAGGCACTTCACAGAAATTAAAAAACAAGAAACAAAAGTAGAATGTTTAAAAATCAAAATAATAACAAATTAAACACATATGTGATGCGATCAAGCAAAATCAGTCTGAAGTAGGCCTTGGTCATTTTTAGGATTTTTACACATTTTTTTGTAGCGTACTTCAGGCTCCATTTCAGTGAAAACCCCATGTGAATACGACCTTAGGTTCAAAAATTACAACCATTTAAACACCATCACGTTAACAATAAAGAAACTGAGAAAATCATGTTTTTGTATCACTACCCTTCTGAATTTGGTTAAAAGAGTATTTCCATGTAAAAGAACAATATTTTTCCCTTCTGTTTTTGTAAAAAAGTCAATTTTTCAGAACATTGGCCCAGCCTTGGCCCTGAAAATGTAGAATATAATAAAGCCTAACCCTGCTGGCATCAGTGATATGTTGATCATTCCAGGAGACAGACGCCTCTAATCCTACCTACACCTGTACGTAACTGAGCATCTAACTACCCGACACGGTGGGAAAAAAACTAAGAGGGATTAAAAACTATAAAACAATAACAAATAAAAAAATACATTCTGGTTGATAAAAAGACAGATAAAACTGTCAAAAACACACATAATTAAACATTAAAATTTAAAAAGTCTAAAATTATTCAAATGCAAGT
The DNA here is from genome assembly GCA_037893245.1 of Crossaster papposus. NCBI lineage: Eukaryota > Metazoa > Echinodermata > Asteroidea > Velatida > Solasteridae > Crossaster > Crossaster papposus. Next base: position 847,327 of record JBAIAA010000355.1, on the reverse strand, counting down.
AGTGGACAAAAATAATATTATCTACAACAGGCTAATATGACAGAACATCAAAACGACCAAAAACAAACAATAGACAGATTGACAAACGAACTAATTGACGGTAGACAAAATGAAGTCTAAAATCGTTATGAGTACATGTATACGTGGACGTGCAAAAGCACACGTACTTAAGATGCACCTCAATGAATACCGACTATAAATGGGCTATACAGAAGAAAATAAGTGGGTCTTCTTAAGTTTTTTTTAAAGTTTCAATAGATGTGGCCGTGCTGATGTGTGCTGGTAATTGGTTTCGAGCTGCAGAGTGGTACATGGCACGGGGTCCACATGAGCGATAAACACGGGGTACAACCAAAGAGATGGAGTGTGAAGATAAAAGATTCCGAGTAGGTTTATACCATAGGTACATGTATTGCCTTGGTAAGATACATGCTGGTGCGCCAATGCGGATCCACTGACTATGTTGTACGCAAGTAGAAGAATGTTTAATATGATTTGGTTTCTAACAATTAGCCAATGCAAAGACTTCAAACTGGACTGGTGTGCTCTGAGCACTTGGTAAATGTTATTAGTCTGGCTGCAGAATTTTGAAGTCGTTGGAGTCGTTGGAGTCTGTTAATTAAATAGCGGTGTTTTGGCAGGATGACAACTCTGACAAGAAACCAACCATCTAACTCGGCTTATGTACATGTAGGCTCATCCTGGATGTTGTTCAATACTGAAGGTGATCTTCTGCAGCCATACTAGCTGCTAATAACAGCTGTACCAAGATATGAGGAGCTGTCACTGTCAAACGCCTCCAGTATTAGTTTCCTACCAAATTTTAGCTCAGAAAATGCCACAAATATATAAGTGAAAATAAAAAAGTCGAATGATAGAAAATCATTGATAGTGGTGCGCGTGCACGTTACCTATAAATTAGTAAACCTCAGTTCTGCCACTGTTTTAGGCTTTGTATTCTAAGATCCTTCCTTAAAAATGCAATGAGACATATGACCTACCTGCAACCGGATTGGTGTTTTGGGAGAATTTGAGCTATCCATCCATTGGATGGGCTTACCGGTAACAGCCAATTGAATCTTGCTGATGGTGGTGGTCCCTTAGCCTTAGGATAACGTTTAGCACAGCTACACAAATAAAAAGAAATCAACATGAAACAGTTGTTTACAGCAATTTGTCTTTTATTTTAGATAGGCTGATAATAACAAAATTTAAAGGAAATACTTCCAGAACTGTAAGGTTTGTAAAAACCTTACAGATAATCCAATTGAATCTTGCTGTGGCTGAGCATTGTCAAGTTCGTTTGCGCAATATAAATCAATTTTTTCGGACCCAGTATTTTATGCACCGTATCTTGGTGCAGATTTTGGTGCAGATTTTGGTGCAGCATTTTCGGAATCGATTTCGATTCCGATTCCGTCCAGGAATCACAATTCCACTCGGAATCGATTCCATTTTGTCACTGGTACGGTGGCGAAAATAACCAAAATGCCAAATTTATCGGGAGGTTAATGTGCCGAGTATATAATCACTCAATATGTGACTCATCAATACGTGTAATCATTATGTGGAACGTGATTGATTGCCCATGCCATGTCCAATTGCCCATCGTAATTTCAATAAAGTAATGAAATCTGGACTAGTTTTAGTTTTAGCAGTGGAAAAACAATTGCCGGAGAAAAACGTTGATACAACGCCACGCATGCATGGTACTACCACTAGTCCTAGTGTGCCCCGGTATGCTGCGCTATACATTATAGAATATAGGGTGACTGACACATCGGTCATCGGTACACGATAAAATTAGTTTAAAATCTTGCTTTGCCGTGCGCATTCTGTCCGAGGAATTGTGCAGTCGCAATCATGACACCGGAGGTATTTTATAATCTCTCAGCTCTTACCATCTGGATTAATTTAATGCCTAATCTTACCTCCAAGTTTTCGAGAAATGTTGGCATCTTTTTTTTCAGTCAAATTGCAACTTGCAGAAACATTCAAGTACATGACCCTAAAGCCGTGACGTCGTTTGAGTGTGCGAAGCACGCGCCTGGCCGCCGTACGGGTGCGTTCGCGCGCTTACGCCAACTGGGGCCAATTTCACGGAGCTGCTAAGAACAAAAATTTGCTTAGCATGAAAATTTGTCCTTGGTAAAAACAAGGTTACAGACCAAATTTTCACGTGATCTTTATTGTTTTTGATTGATAATCAGCTGTTTTTTTGCTTAGCATAAAAAACACGTAGAATTTTGGCTGGTAACTTGTTTTTAATGAGCAAGACGTTTTTGTGCTAAGCAAATTTTTGTGCTTAGCAGCTCCGTGAAATTGGCCCCTGTTTGCGCGAACGTTCGCCTACGTTTTGAGTTGGCGCCAGTCTAGTCGAAGTGGAACGATATTTTAAAAACTACGTTTTCAAAATGGCGGCGCCCAGTGACAGTGACGTCGTTTGGTTGGCTTGTTTTTGTCCAACTCTTTGTTTTTCTTTAAAAGATTAATCTTAATAGGAAGTTGGAAATAGTGTGACGTCATCACCCGGAACACCTGATAAATGTATAGGCAGACTTCGTGCGTGGATTATTTACACGCGCGGTCGGCGCGGCACACAAAGCTCAAAGAAAATGCCCCTTTGTATTGATATCTTTGATGGTTTCGAAAAAAGTTATTTTGCCAGGTGTTTGTGTGATTTCTTTAGTTTATTTCTCAATGCGGGGGGATGATTTTACCATAACGGTAAAGTATTGAGAGATTTTAACTTTAGTGCAAATTTTGAACAGTGAACAAAAATACCTTTCGGGCCTACTTGAACACTTTGAATTTGTTTTATGTTGGCCTTTTTGTAAAGTAGCAGCTTTAGTAGAAGGTAGAAAGCTAGAGATATTATCACATCCACCGTGCACAAAAGTTACTGGCTGTCATGGGCATTGACGAGTCTGCTACCAAAATCAGTCCAACAGATTTTAGTATGTGCATAAAGAACTACGGAAAGATGATAAATTGACAACACACTAAGCAATTATTGTCTTCGTATGAAACACTTTTGCAAAAGGTGCAAATAAGGGCTGAATTTGGCAATCCTGATGTTATCAAAAACTCGAAAAGACTCGGAGGGTTGATAGTGGTTTAGTTCCAGTGTTGTCCAAAGTTCCCCCGGCCCCACAATCTGTTGTAGAGTTTAATAGTGCGATGCAAATGCGGAGCGAGCAATCATAATTCCACCAACAATTGTGCAACCGCAAGATTTTCTTGCAAAGCCAAAAATCTACTATGCACTGAACTGTGTAGATGCAAGGGAGAAGAGGAGATGTGTGCAAACACAGCAAGTCACTCGATGCCAACACTTTTGGCGAACCCATAAATTATTTATTTCCAGGAAAGTGTGTAACCATTTCAAATTGCACAAAAGTCTTCTAAATAAACAACTAATCTTTTACTTTGACTTTCCAGACTACTTTTATCTTGAAAATGCTTGGGATATCAAGTTTTCCTTTTGATAAATCTAATCTGGAGGTAGCACTCATACATGTAATTACACATAAATTGAGTGATGTGCCATAATTAATAAGTAAAACGAATCTTGTGTAATCCACCCAGATCTGGATTTCACTTTTAAAATTGTTGACAGACATCTGTGGATCTCAAGGTGTTTTTTTCTTCAACTGAATAAGATCATAAAATAAAATGCCAGTTCGAACTTTTGTCCAACTACAAGTGATTTATATTGCATTCACTTAATCATCAGTGCTTGACTTTTTACTCTTCGACGTTTAAAGACTTTTGCCCAATAAGTGCAACTAGTATTTTATACTGTACAGTAAGTGGCATCCATGTTACAGTTTATGATTATTGTAATAGCCTTCTGTATGGACTTCCAATTTCCCAGATCTCGAAACTTCAGCTACTTCAAATTGCTGCGGCTCGGCTTGTGACACGTTCAAAAAAGTGTGTACATATCACACCCATTCTTCGTGAGCTCCACTGGCTCCCAATTTCGGAACGCGTCAAGTTTAAGATTTTGCTCATTGTTTTTAAAACTTTGAATAATCAAGGCCCGGCGTATCTGTCCGAGTTGATCTCCTTGTATGCTCCTCCGCGAGTTCTTCGCTCAGGGCACAAACGCCTGTTGAGAACCGTCAAGAGCAGAACAGCCTATTACGGTTCCCGGGCTTTCTCTACTGCAGCTCCATTACTATGGAATCGGTTACCGGACAACTTGCGATTCTTGCGTAATGTGGACGATTTTAAAACTGGATTAAAAACGTTCCTTTTTAGCTTGTACTTTGAATAATGATTTAATTTCAATAATTATTTTTAGCTCGTATTGTAATTTAAATGATTTGTTGTAGTTTCTTAAGAAATTTTTACTTTGTTATTATTGTACAGAGTGCTGAGGCGCATGTGTAGTGCTCTTTATATCAACATATATTATTATTAGCTGTTTCGGCATTTCAGCCTAAACAGCTTTTGTTTTCGTTAAAGTTTTTTTTTTTTTTTTTTTTTTTTTTCTTTTTGGCTTTTTCGCAATTTTGCGAAAAAGCCTTTGTTTTTGTTCTGATTTTTTTTTGGCTTTTTCGCAATTTTGCGAAAAAGCCTTTGTTTTTGTTCTGATTTTTTTATTTTTTTTATTTCTTTTTTCTTTTAGTAACATAAACCCCATAGACTTTGTACACGTTTTTTTGCACAAGTACTTTGACCAGAAAACAAAGTCGTATTTCTATAAAACTTAACCCAGGTGAAGACCCTATATTGAACTCGTGTCTCGCAGACATACGTCATGGTTACGTCGTCAGGGGTCACGTGACGTCATCTTAAAGGTGTTATTGATTTAATCTTTGAAATTCAATAACAAATCAACCGCAAAAGACCGAAACTAAATTTTTGTGGCAATAGATAGAATAATCCAGGATCTTAATTTTATCTCGTCTGAGTGAAATCACGTGACCCTTCCTTCCGGTCTAAACCGGAAGTGCCTTATAATTTAAAAGTGAAAAATGATATGAACTTACTTTCAACGATGTTAGTGTCTGGCTAGATAGTATTTAACAAAAAAAATATCGGCGACGCCATAACATGTTATAGCGCCCTCTAGCGGCTGGTTGAAAAATGGTTAAAATGAATAATCTGTTGATGTGTGTGGCGAAGTTTGCGGAAATCACTTTTTAACCGGTGTATTTAATCAGCTTCATGATAGGAACAAGTAGACGAGAAGAAAAAATGATGACGTCACCAGACCGGAAGTTACAATGAAAAGACTTCTTTTCCTTTGAAAATTCCTAAAAAATTAAACCTGACAGATATAATCTTGATTTTTGCTCTAAAGGTTAGTGTAAAAGTAGTTCTCGAACTTTCCTGTGTTTTTTGGGCAAAAAACGAACTTGGACATACCCTGCGGCACCCTTGAAATTTAATCGTTTCGGCCTAGGCGCATAAAGCATTGACCCCTTATATGTGCATGGCACACGTATAATAGGGGTGTACATGCTTGTATATGTACTTACGTATACACTGATAGTGTACTATGCATTGAGCGAATGTATCACTACTGACATCGTACGTGCATGCAAATGTACGCTCACCCAAGAGGACACTAGCCGCCAACAAGCGAAACAGGATGACGTCATCAAATTGCCTATGGGGAAGGGCGCCGTGTGCGACAGGTAGGTAAACAGGCTCGCGGCTACGCAGAATCCAATCCCATAGACTTTGTGAACGTTGTTTGCACAATTCCAAGCACTTTTAACGAAAAACAAAGTCGTATTTCCATAAAACTTAACCCAGGTGAAGACCCTGTAGGGAACTCGTGTCTGGCAGAAATACGTCATGGTGACGTAATCAGGGGTCACGTGACGTCATCTTAAAGGTGCAATTGATTTAATCTTTAAAAATAAATAACAAATCAACCGCAAAAGACCGAAACTTGATTTTTGTGGCAATAGATAGAATAATTAAGGATCTTAATTTTATCTCGTTTGCGTGAAATCACGTGACCCTTCCTTCCGGTCTAAACCGGAAGTGCCTCATAATTTGAAAGTGAAAAATGATATGAACTTACTTTCAACGATGTTAGTGTCTGGCTAAAATGTATTTTTCCAAACAATTATTGGTGACGTCATAACATGTTATAGCGCCCTCTAGCGGCAGTTTGAAAAATTGTTAAAATGAATAATCTGTTGATGTGTGTGGCGAAGTTTGCTGAAATCACTTTATAACCGGTGTATTTAATCAAACCGGAAGTTACAATAAAAAATCCTTTAAACTTTAAAAAGTCGCTTAAAAATCAACCGCGATAGATATAATCCAGATGTTTGCTTCAGATAGCAAAGTTAAGACTGATCTCGAGTTTCTGTTAATTACGTCACAATGACGTCATCAAATGTCAGATTACAAGCAACCAAATATTTCTAAATTTATTCTTTGAAAATCAATATAAAATCAACTATAAGAGATCTGATTTAGATTTTTAAGGAAATTGATAGATTAATCCATGGTCTTCATAATTTGTATTACATGCAACAAGACCTGACACTTCCTTTCGGTCCAAACCGGAAGTGCCTTATAATTTAAAAGTGGAAACGATGCTAACTTACTTTCAACGATGTAAGGCGCTGGCTAGGTTGTAAGTAACAAAAAAGTTAACAGTGACTTCATAAAATGTTAAAGCACCCTCTATCGTCATGTTGACAAATGTTACGTCATATTACGATTATATTTGAATTATTACGTTTTTAGACGTTGAAGGCATATCTCAGCAACGGATCGTGTTAACATAACACCTCATTTTGTGTTGTTAGGTGATAGATAGTTGCACAAAAAGTTCACAAACGTGTGACGTCATCGTTTTAATCAGTTTTAATTCATTTTACTATGTTTAAATTAACTTAAATTAGTTTTCAATGATTTTAAATTGTTTTGATGGTTTAAAAGTTCAATTTTTGAAATATTTAATAAAAAAAATTGCGAATGCGAAAAAGCCCTATGTTCTGTTCCTCGAACAGACGTAGTTCTAGTTTCTTCTTCTTCTTCTTCTTCTTTTTTTTCTTCTTTTCTTTTAGTAACCTAAACCCCATAGACTTTGTACACGTTTTTTCTGCCCGTCACTTTTAATCGAAAACAAAGTCGTATTTACATAAAACTTAACCCAGGTGAAGACCCCATAGTGAACTCGTGTCTCGCAGAAATACGTCATGGTGACGTCATCAGGGGTCACGTGACGTAATCTTAAAGGTGTTATTGATTTAATCTTTGAAATTCAATAACAAATCAACCGCAAAAGACCGAAACTTAATTTTTGTGGCAATACATAGAATAATCCAGGATCTTGATTTTATCTCGCGTGCGTGAAATCACGTGACCCTTCCTTCCGGTCTAAACCGGAAGTGCCTCATAATTTGAAAGTGAAAAATGATATGAACTTACTTTCAACGATGTTAGTGTCTGGCTACAATATATTTTTCCCAAAAAAATTGGTGACGTCATAACATGTTATAGCGCCCTCTAGCGGCAGTTTGAATAATGGTTAAAATGAATAATCTGTTGATGTGTGTGGCGAAGTTTGCTGAAATAACTTTATAACTGGTGTATATAATCAGCTTCATGCTTAGAGCATATTGGGAAGGAGAAATATTTATGACGTCACCAAACCGGAAGTTGCAATAAAATAATCCTTTAAACTTTAAAAAGTCGCTTAAAAATCAACCGCTATAGATATAATCCAGATGTTTGCTTCAAATAGCAAAGTTAAGACTGATCTCGAGTTTCTGTTAATTACGTCACAATGACGTCATCAAGTGTCAGATTACAAGCAACCAAATATTTCTAAATTTAATCTTTGAAAATCAATATAAAATCAACTGTAAGAGATCTGATTTAGATTTTTAAGGAAATTGATAGATTAATCCATGGTCTTCATAATTTGTATTACATGCAAAAAGACTTGACACTTCCTTCCGGTCCAAACCGGAAGTGCCTTATAATTTAAAAGTGGAAAACGATGCTAACTTACTTTCAACGATGTTAGGCGCTGGCTAGGTTGTAAGTAACAAAAAAGTTAACAGTGACTTCATAAAATGTTAAAGCGCCCTCTAGCGTCATGTTGACAAATGTTACGTCATATTACGATTATATTTGAATTATTACGTTTTTAGACGTTGAAGGCATATCTCAGCAACGGATCGTGTTAACATAACACCTCATTTTGTGTTGTTAGGTGATAGATAGTTGCACAAAAAGTTCACAAACGTGTGACGTCATCGTTTAAAACAGTTTTAATTCATTTTACTCTGTTTAAATTAACTTAAATTAGTTTTCAATGATTTTAAATTGTTTTGATGGTTTAAAAGTTCAATTTTTAAAAAATTTAATAAAAAAAAATTGTGAATGCGAAAAAGCCCTATGTTCTGTTCCTCGAACAGACGTAGTTGGCTTTTTCGCAATTTTGCGAAAAAGCCTTTGTTTTTGTTCTGATTTTTTTTTTTCTTCTTTTTTGGCTTTTTCTTTTCTTTTAGTAACCTAAACCCCATAGACTTTGTACACGTTTTTTCTGCCCGTCACTTTTAATCGAAAACAAAGTCGTATTTACATAAAACTTAACCCAGGTGAAGACCCCATAGTGAACTCGTGTCTCGCAGAAATACGTCAGGGTGACGTCATCAGGGGTCACGTGACGTCATCTTAAAGGTGTAATTGATTTAATCTTTGAAAATCAATAACAAATCAACCGCAAAAGACCGAAACTTATTTTTTGTGGCAATAGATAGAATAATCCAGGATCTTGATTTTATCTCGCGTGCGTGAAATCACGTGACCCTTCCTTCCGGATTATGCCTCATAATTTGAAAGTGAAAAATGATATGAACTTACTTTCAACGATGTTAGTGTCTGGCTACAATGTATTTTTCCAAAAAAAATTGGTGACGTCATAACATGTTATAGCGCCCTCTAGCGGCAGTTTGAATAATGGTTAAAAATGTAGTTTCATTCGGTTGGACGATCAAGTTGCACGTATTCCTACATTACAATGGAATCATTACATAACCCCTTTTCAACGCAGCCATATAAAAGCTTATGGCGCAAGGCAATTCCTCAGTTCAGGTTATCTAAGTTCAGCTGAGTGCAACGTGGAAGGGGAGTACAGCGCCATGGAACGGGACGATTCGCGGACCGGTGCCGACCCGCAGACCGGTGCCGACCTTGTCTTCGGCAGGTTCAAGGGATGTTTTGATGAACGTTTCAGTGGCTTGCAGGGGCGGCAAGCGGAGCGAGTGAGCTTGAGGGACGTGCAGAACCAATTCAGGGCGGGGGAGCTCAAGCGACCCGGAAGCGTGGTTCAGTTTGAGACTTTCAGCCGTCTTGAGATTCTTCTAGACGGGGTTAAGGTGGCCGTGCTGCAAGCTGGTCGTGGGGATCGGGCCATTCAGGCGGTAGTCGGGGCCGAGGAACTGATAGGGGATCGCGGGCAAGGGATTCGAGTCGCAGACGTGGGCCCTGCAGGTTGGACAGCTGTTCGGCGTCTCGAGAGGTCGTCCGGGGAGGAGCTGGCGACCGAGCGGAGAGGACGTGTTCGGGCGGCCGAGGAGGGTCCCCTAAAGGACCTGGAGAGACGCAGGGAGGCCCGGGCTGGCCGGGCGGGCTCCGGATGGAGGTACTTTTGGGTCGCCTCGTTTCGGTTCTGCTAATCGTGGCCTTTTTCGAGGTGGAGTACAATAATACAATTTTCAAACTATTTCAGATCTAGTGATCAAAATTAGATGATGCAGTTGGCTAACAACCCACAGTTGCAAGATTGGTCTTTGTCGTGTATTTCAATAGTCACCTACGATACACCTTCTCTCCCATGCTGCTAAAATAAATTCTGAGATTCAAATTGTCTTTTGTTTCTGTTATCTTTCTTGATTGTCTATTAGGAATGAAACTGTTTTTCATGCGGATGAGCGCAGCGAAGTAGCATGAAAATGTAGTTTCATTCGGTTGGACGATCAAGTTGCACGTATTCCTACATTACAATGGAATCATTACATAACCCCTTTTCAACGCAGCCATATAAAAGCGTATGGCGCAAGGCAATTCCTCAGTTCAGGTTATCTAAGTTCAGCTTTCCCTCCCACCCCCCCTATTATGTTTTCATATTGTTTCATGGCTTGGTTTGCTCGTTCGTGTAATTGTTTTCTGTTTACAGGCATGCACACTTTTGACTCGTGCTTCAGTTGCGGAATGCAAGGCCACTGGTCTAGATACTGCCCATACACCACAAACCCCGCAATGTTTGGCGGTAGAGTCAAGTCCAGAGCCAACACCAGCCCTTCGATTGGGTACTACAATCCCCACTCCAGATTTGCACCCTGGCGGGTTCCCGTTTATCAGCAGGCGCTACTCAGTTAGCAAAAAAGGGTGTATCAGAAGAATCCATTATTCAACAAGGTAGATGGAAAACAACCAGTGCAAAGAATAGATATGTTCAAAATGAAGTAGACAAGAGATTAGAAATATCTTCTTTGATTCTTTCTGAATGAATTATTATGTATACAATATACTACACAGTCTGATATTTATGATAGAAAACCAAAAACGTGTGTATGTACAAAAGAATATCGTGGAGATAAAGCCAGAAGGGCTGAAATGAAAGCATTGTTTGTATTGAAAATATAATATGGATAATCTGTAATGTTCAAAGTATCTATAATCTGTGGAAAAGAAATTATTTTCATGTAAAATGTCTAATGTTTGATTGTTTTTTAAACATTTTGGTGTGTTAGGTAACTTTTGCCGGGGAGATACCTGAAGGGCTTAAAGAGCCAAGAAGTATAACGATGTACCCATGATTGCCGGGGAGATACCCGAAGAGCCAGAAGGGCTGATCTGAAAAGATCGTTTGTATTGTTTGTGATAAATATAAATCTATAAATCATTTGTAATTTTCTATATACATTTGTTTATTTCCTTTCTGAATTAAATTTTCAGTTTCAAACATTGTTCAGATACGTTTAATAAGTACCAAGTGGTTTGTCTTTTGCACTCAGTCACCTACGATACACCTTCTCTCCCATGCTGCTAAAATAAATTCTGAGATTCAAATTGTCTTTTGTTTCTGTTATCTTTCTTGATTGTCTATTAGGAATGAAACTGTTTTTCATGCGGATGAGCGCAGCGAAGTAGCATGAAATGAATAATCTGTTGATGTGTGTGGCGAAGTTTGCTGAAATCACTTTATAACCGGTGTATTTAATCAGCTTCATGCTAGGAACAAGTTGACGGGAAGAAAAAATTATGACGTCACCAGACCGGAAGTTAGAATGAAAAGACTCTTTTTCCTTTGAAAATTCCTAAAAAATTAAACTTGACAGATACAATCTTGATTTTTGCTCTAAAGGTTAATGTAAAAGTAGTTCTCAAACTTCCCTGTGTTTTGGGGCAAAAAACGAACTTGAACATACCCTGCGGCACCCTTGAAATGTAATCGTTTTGGCCTAGGTGCAAAAAGCATTGACCCCTTACGTGTGCGTGCCACACGTATAATATACATGCTAGTACATGTACGTATACACCGATAGTCGTATTTCCATAAACTCGACCCAGGTGAAGACCCAATAGTGAACTCCAGTCTCGCCGACAGACACCACGAGGAAGACGTCATCAGGCCCACGTGACCTTATCTTAAAGGTGCAATTGATTTAATCTTGGAAAATCAATAAAACATCAACCGCAAAAGACCGAAACTTGAATTTTGTGGCAATTAATCGAATAATCTAGGATCTTCATTTTATCTCCTGTGCGTGAAATCACGTGACCTTTCCTTCCGGTCAAAACCGGAAGTGCCTTATAATTTGAATGTGAAAAATGATATGAACTTACTTTCAACGATGTTAGTGTCTGGCTAAAATAAACTATTCAAAAAAATTGCGGCGACGTCATAACATGTTATAGCGCCCTCTAGCGGCAGGTTGAAAATGGTTAAAATGATTAATCTGTTGATGTGTGTTGCACAGTTTGCTGAAATAACTTTATAACTGGTGTATATAATCAGCTTCATGCTTAGAGCATATTGGGAAGGAGAAATATTTATGACGTCACCAAACCGGAAGTTACAATACAAAAATCCTTTGAACTTTAAAAAGTCGCTTAAAAATCAACCGCTATAGATATAATCCAGATGTTTGCTTCAAATAGCAAAGTTAAGACTGATCTCGAGTTTCTGTTAATTACGTCACAATGACGTCACCAAGTGTCAGATTACAAGCAACCAAATATTTCTAAATTTAATCTTTGAAAATCAATATAAAATCAACTGTAAGAGATCTGATTTAGATTTTTAAGGAAATTGATAGATTAATCCATGGTCTTCATAATTTGTATTACATGCAAAAAGACTTGACACTTCATTCCGGTCCAAACCGGAAGTGCCTTATAATTTAAAAGTGGAAAACGATGCTAACTTACTTTCAACGATGTTAGGCGCTGGCTAGGTTGTAAGTAACAAAACAGTTAACAGTGACTTCATAAAATGTTAAAGCGCCCTCTAGCGTCATGTTGACAAATGTTACGTCATATTACGATTATATTTGAATTATTACGTTTTTAGACGTTGAAGGCATATCTCAGCAACGGATCGTGTTAACATAACACCTCATTTTGTGTTGTTAGGTGATAGATAGTTGCACACAAAGTTCACAAACGTGTGACGTCATCGTTTTAATCAGTTTTAATTCATTTTACTCTGTTTAAATTAACTTAAATTAGTTTTCAATGATTTTAAATTGTTTTGATGGTTTAAAAGTTCAATTTTTAAAATATTTAATAAAAAAAAATTGTGAATGCGAAAAAGCCCTATGTTCTGTTCCTCGAACAGACGTAGTTCTAGTTCTAGTTCTAGTTGGCTTTTTCGCAAATTTTGCGAAAAAGCCTTTGTTTTTGTTCTAATTTTTGGCTTTTTCGCAAATTTTGCGAAAAAGCCTTTGTTTCTGTTCTGATTTTTTTTTTTCTTCTTCTTCTTCTTCTTCTTCTTCTTCTTCTTTTTTCTTTTCTTTTAGTAACCTAAACCCCATAGACTTTGTACACGTTTTTTCTGCCCGTCACTTTTAATAGAAAACAAAGTCGTATTTACATAAAACTTAACCCAGGTGAAGACCCTATAGTGAACTCGTGTCTCGCAGAAATACGTCATGGTGACGTCATCAGGGGTCACGTGACGTCATCTTAAAGGTGTAATTGATTTAATCTTTGAAATTCAATAACAAATCAACCGCAAAAGACCGAAACTAAATTTTTGTGGCAATAGATAGAATAATCCAGGATCTTAAATTTATCTCGTGTGCGTGAAATCACGTGACCCTTCCTTCCGGTCTAAACCGGAAGTGCCTCATAATTTAAAAGTGAAAAATGATATGAACTTACTTTCAACGTTGTTAGTGTCTGGCTACAATGTATTTTTCAAAAAAAATATTGGTGACGTCATAACATGTTATAGCGCCCTCTAGCGGCAGTTTGAAAAATTGTTAAAATGAATAATCTGTTGATGTGTGTGGCGAAGTTTGCTGAAATCACTTTATAACCGGTGTATTTAATCAGCTTCATGCTAGGAACAAGTTGACGGGAAGAAAAAATTATGACGTCACCAGACCGGAAGTTAGAATGAAAAGACTCCTTTTCCTTTGAAAATTCCTAAACAATTAAACCTGACAGATACAATCTTGATTTTTGCTCTAAAGGTTAATGTAAAAGTAGTTCTCGAACTTCCCTGTGTTTTGGGGCAAAAAACGAACTTGAACATACCCTGCGGCACCCTTGAAATGTAATCGTTTTGGCCTAGGCGCATAAAGCATTGACCCCTTATATGTGCCTGGCACACGTATAATAGGGGTGTACATGCTTGTATATGTACGTACGTATACACTGATAGTGTACTATGCATTGAGCGAATGTATCACTACTGACATCGTACGTGCATGCAAATGTACGCTCACCCAAGAGGACACTAGCCGCCAACAAGCGAAACAGGATGACGTCATCAAATTGCCTATGGGGAAGGGCGCCGTGTGCGACAGGTAGGTAAACAGGCTCTCGGCTACGCAGAATCCAATCCCATAGACTTTGTGAACGTTGTTTGCACAATTCCCAGCACTTTTAACGAAAAACAAAGTCGTATTTCCATAAAACTTAACCCAGATGAAGACCCTATAGTAAACTCGTGTCTCGCAGACATACGTCATGGTTACGTCGTCAGGGGTCACGTGACGTCATCTTAAAGGTGCAATTGATTTAATCTTTAAAAATAAATAACAAATCAACCACAAAAGACCGAAACTTGATTTTTGTGGCAATAGATATAATAATCCAGAATCTTCATTTTATCTCGTGTGCTTAAAATCACGTGACCCTTCCTTCCGGTCCAAACCGGAAGTGCCTCATAATTTGAAAGTGAAAATGATATGAACTTACTTTCAACGATGTTAGTGTCTGGCTAGAATAAACTTTTCCAAAAAAAATCAGGTGACGTCATAATATGTTATAGCGCCCTCTAGCGGCAGGTTGAAAAATTGTTAAAATGAATAATCTGTTGATGTGTGTGGCGAATTTTGCTGAAACCACTTTATAACTGGTGTATATAATCAGCTTCATGCTTAGACCATATTGGGAAGGAGAAATATTTATGACGTCACCAAACCGGAAGTTACAATGAAAAATCCTTTAAACCTTAAACAATCGCTTACAAATCAACCACTATAGATATAATCCAGATTTTTGCATCAGATAGCAAAGTAAAGACAGCTCTCGAGCTTTCTGTTAATTACGTCACGATGACGTCATCAAATGTCAGATTACAAGCAACCAAATATTTCTAGATTTAATCTTTGAAAATCAATATAAAATCAACTGTAAGAGATCTGATTCAGATTTTTAAGGGAATTGATAGATTAATCCATGGTCTTCATAATTTGTATTACATGCAAACAAACCTGACCCTTCCTTCCGGTCTAAACCGGAAGTGCATTATAATTTAAAAGTGGAAAACGATGGGAACTTACTTTCAACGATGTTAGGCGCTGGCTAGGTTGTAAGTAACAAACAAGTTAACGGTGACTTCTTAAAATGTTATAGCGCCCTCTAGCGGCTTGTTGACAAATGTTACATCATATTACGATTACATTTGAATTATTACGTTTTTCGACCTTTAAGTCATATCTCAGCAACGGAACGTGCTAACATAACATACGTTTGTATTGTTAGGGGATAGATAGTTGCACAAAAAGTTCACAAACGTGTGACGTCATCGTTTTAATCAGTTTGGATTCATTTTAATCTGTTTAAATTAACTTAATTTCGTTTTCGATGATTTTAAATTATTTTGATGGTATACAAGTTCAATTTTTGAAAAATTTAATCTAAAAAATTGCGAAAGCGAAAAAGCCCTATGTTCTGTTCCTCGAACAGACGTAGTTCTAGTTTTTTTCTTTTTTCTTTTAGTAACCTAAACCCCATAGACTTTGTACACGTATTTTCTGCCCGTCACTTTTACCAGAAAACAAAGTCATATTTCGATAAAACTTAACCCAGGTGAAGACCCTATAGTGAACTCGTGTCTCGCAGAAATACGTCATGGTTACGTCATCAGGGGTCACGTTACGTCATCTTAAAGGTGCAATTGATTTAATCTTTGAAAATCAATAACAAATCAACCGCAAAAGACCGAAACTTATTTTTTGTGGCAATAGATAGGATAATCCAGGATCTTAATTTTATCTCCCGTGCGTGAAATCGCGTGACCCTTCCTTCCGGTCCAAACCGGAAGTGCCTTATAATTTAAAACTGAAAAATGATATGAACTTACTTTCAACGATGTTAGTGTCTGGCTAGAATAAACTTTTCCAAATAATTACCGGCGACGTCATAACACGTTATAGCGCCCTCTAGCGGCAGGTTGAAAAATTGTTAAAATAAATAATCTGTTGATGTGTGTAGCGAAGTTTACTGAAATCACTTTATAACCGGTGTATATAATCAGCTTCGTGCTAAGAACATATTGAGAAAGAGATTTATTGATGACGTCACCAAACCGGAAGTTACAATGAAAAGACCTTAAAACCTTAAAACGTCGCTTAAAAATCAACCGCGATAGATATAATCCAGATTTTTGCTTGAAATAGCAAAGTTAAGACAGCTCTCGAGCTTTCTGTTAATTACGTCACGATGACGTCATCAAGTGTCAGATTACAAGCAACCAAATATTTATAAATTTAAACTTTGAAAATCAATATAAAATCAACTGTAAGAGATCTGATTTAGATTTTAGGGGGGATTGATAGATTAATCCATGGTCTTCATAATTTGTATTACATGCAAAAAGACCTGACACTTCCTTCCGGTCCAAACCGGAAGTTTCTTATAATTTAAAAGTATAAAACGATGCTAACTTACTTTCAACGATGTTAGGAGCTGGCTAGATTGTAAGTAACAAAAATGTTAACAGTGACTTCATAAAATGTTAAAGCGCCCTCTAGCGTCATGTTGACAAATGTTACGTCATATTACGATTATATTTGAATTATTGCGTTTTTAGACGTTGAAGGCATATCTCAGCAAAGGATCGTGTTAACATAACACCTCATTTTGTGTTGTTAGGTGATAGATAGTTGCACAAAAAGTTCAGAAACGTGTGACGTCATCGTTTTAATCAGTTTGAATTTATTTTAATCTGTTTAAATTAACTTAAATTCGGTTTTTTTTAAAACAAATACTCTAAAAAAATGCGAAAGCGAAAAAGCCCTATGTTCTGTTCCTTGAACAGACGTAGTTCTAGTTGGCTTTTTCGCAATTTTGCGAAAAAGCCTTTGTTTTTGTTCTGATTTTTTTTTTTTTTTTTTTTTTTTTTCTTTTCTTTTAGTAACCTAAACCCCATAGACTTTGTACACGTTTTTTCTGCCCGTCACTTTTAATCGAAAACAAAGTCGTATTTACATAAAACTTAACCCAGGTGAAGACCCCATAGTGAACTCGTGTCTCGCAGAAATACGTCATGGTGACGTCATCAGGGGTCACGTGACGTCATCTTAAAGGTGTTATTGATTTAATCTTTGAAATTCAATAACAAATCAACCGCAAAAGACCGAAACTTAATTTTTGTGGCAATAGATAGAATAATCCAGGATCTTGATTTTATCTCGCGTGCGTGAAATCACGTGACCCTTCCTTCCGGTCTAAACCGGAAGTGCCTCATAATTTGAAAGTGAAAAATGATATGAACTTACTTTCAACGATGTTAGTGTCTAGCTACAATGTATTTTTCCAAAAAAATTGGTGACGTCATAACACGTTATAGCGCCCTCTAGCGGCAGGTTGAAAAATTGTTAAAATGAATAATCTGTTGATGTGTGTAGCGAAGTTTGCTGAAATCACTTTATAACCGGTGTATATAATCAGCTTCGTGCTAAGAACATATTGAGAAAGATATTTATTGATGACGTCACCAAACCGGAAGTTACAATGAAAAGACCTTAAAACCTTAAAACGTCGCTTAAAAATCAACCGCGATAGATATAATCCAGATTTTTGCTTGAAATAGCAAAGTTTGGACAGCTCTCGATAGATAGAATAATTAAAGATCTTCATTTCAACTCATGTGCGTGAAATCACGTGACCCTTCCTTCCGGTCCAAACCGGAAGTGCCTTATAATTTAAAACTTAAAAATGATATGAACTTACTGTCAACGATGTTAGTGTCTGGCTAGAATAAACTTTTCAAAATAATTACCGGCGACGTCATAACACGTTATAGCGCCCTCTAGCGGCAGGTTGAACAATGGTTTAAATGAATAATCTGTTGATGTGTGTGGCGAAGTTTGCTGAAATCACTTTATAACCGGTGTATATAATCAGCTTCGTGCTAACAACATATTGAGAAAGAGATTTATTGATGACGTCACCAAACCGGAAGTTACAATGAAAAGACCTTAAAACCTTAAAACGTCGCTTAAAAATCAACCGCGATAGATTTAATCCAGATTTTTGCTTTAAATAGCAAAGTTAAGACAGCTCTCGAGCTTTCTGTTAATTACGTCACGATAATATGACGTCACTAGACCGGAAATTACAATTAAAAAACCTTTAAACATTTCTGAAAATTAACCGCGAGAGATATAATCCAATTAATAATTTAAAATTTGCAGTTTTGAAAAAAATTAAAGTAAAGAAATTTATTAAATGAAATCATAAATGTAATGAACAATACAACAACAAAATGCGAAAAAGCCATATGCTCTGTTCCTTGAACAGACATATCTCTAGTTTCTTCTTTTTTTCTTCTTTTCTTTTAGTAACCTAAACCCCATAGACTTTGTACACGTTTTTTCTGCCCGTCACTTTTAATCGAAAACAAAGTCGTATTTACATAAAACTTAACCCAGGTGAAGACCCCATAGTGAACTCGTGTCTCGCAGAAATACGTCATGGTGACGTCATCAGGGGTCACGTGACGTCATGTTAAAGGTGTTATTGATTTAATCTTTGAAATTCAATAACAAATCAACCGCAAAAGACCGAAACTTAATTTTTGTGGCAATAGATAGAATAATCCAGGATCTTGATTTTATCTCGCGTGCGTGAAATCATGTGACCCTTCCTTCCGGTCTAAACCGGAAGTGCCTCATAATTTGAAAGTGAAAAATGATATGAACTTACTTTCAACGATGTTAGTGTCTGGCTACAATATATTTTTCCAAAAAAAATTGGTGACGTCATAACATGTTATAGCGCCCTCTAGCGGCAGTTTGAATAATGGTTAAAATGAATAATCTGTTGATGTGTGTGGCGAAGTTTGCTGAAATCACTTTATAACCGGTGTATTTAATCAGCTTCATGCTAGGAACAAGTTGACGGGAAGAAAAAATTATGACGTCACCAGACCGGAAGTTAGAATGAAAAGACTCTTTTTCCTTTGAAAATTCCTAAAAAATTAAACTTGACAGATACAATCTTGATTTTTGCTGTAAAGGTTAATGTAACAGTAGTTCTCGAACTTCCCTGTGTTTTGGGGCAAAAAATGAACTTGAACATACCCTGCGGCACCCTTGAAATGTAATCGTTTTGGCCTAGGTGCAAAAAGCATTGACCCCTTACGTGTGCGTGCCACACGTATAATATACATGCTAGTACATGTACGTATACACCGATAGTGCATTATGTATTGAGCGAATGTATCACCACTGACATCGTTCGTGCAAGCACATTTACGCTCACCCAAGATGACACTAGCCGCCAACCTGTGAAACAGGATGACGTCATCAAGTTGCCCATGAGGAAGGGCGCCGCGTACGACAGGTAGGTAAACACGCTTTCGGCTACGCAGAATCCAACCCCGTAGACTTTGTAAACGTTGCTTGCACAATTCAAAGCACTTTTAACGGAAAAACAAAGTCGTATTTCCATAAACTCGACCCAGGTGAAGACCCAATAGTGAACTCCAGTCTCGCCGACAGACACCACGAGGAAGACGTCATCAGGCCCACGTGACCTTATCTTAAAGGTGCAATTGATTGAATCTTTGGAAATCAATAAAACATCAACCGCAAAAGACCGAAACTTGAATTTTGTGGCAATTAATCGAATAATCCAGGATCTTCATTTTATCTCCTGTGCGTGAAATCACGTGACCTTTCCTTCCGGTCAAAACCGGAAGTGCCTTATAATTTGAATGTGAAAAATGATATGAACTTACTTTCAACGATGTTATTGTCTGGCTAGAATAAACTTTTCAAAAAAATTCCGGCGACGTCATAACATGTTATAGCGCCCTCTAGCGGCAGGTTGAAAATGGTTAAAATGATTAATCTGTTGATGTGTGTTGCAAAGTTTGCTGAAATAACTTTATTATAGAGCATATTGGGAAGGAGAAATATTTATGACGTCACCAAACCGGAAGTTACAATAAAAAAATCCTTTAAACTTTAAAAAGTCGCTTAAAAATCAACCGCTATAGATATAATCCAGATGTTTGCTTCAAATAGCAAAGTTAAGACTGATCTCGAGTTTCTGTTAATTACGTCACAATGACGTCATCAAGTGTCAGATTACAAGCAACCAAATATTTCTAAATTTAATCTTTGAAAATCAATATAAAATCAACTGTAAGAGATCTGATTTAGATTTTTAAGGAAATTGATAGATTAATCCATGGTCTTCATAATTTGTATTACATGCAAAAAGACTTGACACTTCCTTCCGGTCCAAACCGGAAGTGCCTTATAATTTAAAAGTGGAAAACGATGCTAACTTACTTTCAACGATGTTAGGCGCTGGCTAGGTTGTAAGTAACAAAAAAGTTAACAGTGACTTCATAAAATGTTAAAGCGCCCTCTAGCGTCATGTTGACAAATGTTACGTCATATTACGATTATATTTGAATTATTACGTTTTTAGACGTTGAAGGCATATCTCAGCAACGAATCGTGTTAACATAACACCTCATTTTGTGTTGTTAGGTGATAGATAGTTGCACAAAAAGTTCACAAACGTGTGACGTCATCGTTTAAAACAGTTTTAATTCATTTTACTCTGTTTAAATTAACTTAAATTAGTTTTCAATGATTTTAAATTGTTTTGATGGTTTAAAAGTTCAATTTTTAAAATATTTAATAAAAAAAAATTGTGAATGCGAAAAAGCCCTATGTTCTGTTCCTCGAACAGACGTAGTTCTAGTTTTTCTTTTCTTTTAGTAACCTAAACCCCATAGACTTTGTACACGTTTTTTCTGCCCGTCACTTTTAATCGAAAACAAAGTCGTATTTACATAAAACTTAACCCAGGTGAAGACCCCATAGTGAACTCGTGTCTCGCAGAAATACGTCATGGTGACGTCATCAGGGGTCACGTGACGTCATCTTAAAGGTGTAATTGATTTAATCTTTGAAAATCAATAACAAATCAACCGCAAAAGACCGAAACTTATTTTTTGTGGCAATAGATAGAATAATCCAGGATCTTGATTTTATCTCGCGTGCGTGAAATCACGTGACCCTTCCTTCCGGTCTAAACCGGAAGTGCCTCATAATTTGAAAGTGAAAAATGATATGAACTTACTTTCAACGATGTTAGTGTCTGGCTACAATGTATTTTTCCAAAAAAAATTGGTGACGTCATAACATGTTATAGCGCCCTCTAGCGGCAGTTTGAATAATGGTTAAAATGAATAATCTGTTGATGTGTGTGGCGAAGTTTGCTGAAATCACTTTATAACCGGTGTATTTAATCAGCTTCATGCTAGGAACAAGTTGACGGGAAGAAAAAATTATGACGTCACCAGACCGGAAGTTAGAATGAAAAGACTCTTTTTCCTTTGAAAATTCCTAAAAAATTAAACTTGACAGATACAATCTTGATTTTTGCTCTAAAGGTTAATGTAAAAGTAGTTCTCGAACTTCCCTGTGTTTTGGGGCAAAAAACGAACTTGAACATACCCTGCGGCACCCTTGAAATGTAATCGTTTTGGCCTAGGTGCAAAAAGCATTGACCCCTTACGTGTGCGTGCCACACGTATAATATACATGCTAGTACATGTACGTATACACCGATAGTGCATTATGTATTGAGCGAATGTATCACCACTGACATCGTTCGTGCAAGCACATTTACGCTCACCCAAGATGACACTAGCCGCCAACCTGTGAAACAGGATGACGTCATCAAGTTGCCCATGAGGAAGGGCGCCGCGTACGACAGGTAGGTAAACACGCTTTCGGCTACGCAGAATCCAACCCCGTAGACTTTGTAAACGTTGCTTGCACAATTCAAAGCACTTTTAACGGAAAAACAAAGTCGTATTTCCATAAACTCGACCCAGGTGAAGACCCAATAGTGAACGCCAGTCTCGCCGACAGACACCACGAGGAAGACGTCATCAGGCCCACGTGACCTTATCTTAAAGGTGCAATTGATTTAATCTTGGAAAATCAATAAAACATCAACCGCAAAAGACCGAAACTTGAATTTTGTGGCAATTAATCGAATAATCTAGGATCTTCATTTTATCTCCTGTGCGTGAAATCACGTGACCTTTCCTTCCGGTCAAAACCGGAAGTGCCTTATAATTTGAATGTGAAAAATGATATGAACTTACTTTCAACGATGTTAGTGTCTGGCTAAAATAAACTATTCAAAAAAATTGCGGCGACGTCATAACATGTTATAGCGCCCTCTAGCGGCAGGTTGAAAATGGTTAAAATGATTAATCTGTTGATGTGTGTTGCGAACACTGACCTCTATACATGGACAGATCATCATTGTTCTATTTTGAAGTCGGCATGCGGAGAAGTGCAACATGGCGGACCCACGACGTCACTCTGTGAGCCAATGAAATGTCTAGGTGTTGGTACGATACGTATTACGTAATGTTTATAAATACAAAACGTACAGAGTAAATCCACTAACCTCTACACCTGGACATTTCATTGGCTCACAGCAGTGACGTCTCGGGTCCGCCATGTTGCACTTCCAGTTCGCGCCGACTTCAAGTGTTAGCACAGCAGAATATGGACAATGATCCGTCCAGGTGTAGAGGTCAGTGGTTGCGAAGTTTGCTGAAATAACTTTATAACCGGTGTATATAATCAGCTTCATGCTTAGACCACATTGGGAAGGAGAAATATTTATGACGTCACCAAACCGGAAGTTACAATACAAAATCCTTTAAACTTTAAAAAGTCGCTTAAAAATCAACCGCTATAGATATAATCCAGATTTTTGCTTCAGATAGCAAAGTTAAGACTGATCTCGAGTTTCTGTTAATTACGTCACAATGACGTCATCAAGTGTCAGATTACAAGCAACCAAATATTTCTAAATTTATTCTTTGAAAATCAATATAAAATCAACTATAAGAGATCTGATTTAGATTTTTAAGGAAATTGATAGATTAATCATGGTCTTCATAATTTGTATTACATGCAAAAAGACCTGACACTTCCTTCCGGTCCAAACCGGAAGTGCCTTATAATTTGAAAGTTGAAAATGATATGAATTTACTTTCAACGATGATAGTCTCTAGGTAGCCTGCACTCTACAAACAAAGTTACCGGTGACGTCATAAATTGTTATAACGCCCTCTAGTGACAGGTTGAAAAATGTTTAAAATGAATAATCAGTTCATTTTCGTGGCGAAGTTTGCTCAAATCGCTTTATAATTGGTATTTATAATCAGCATCTTGTTAGGAACAAGTTGGCGGATAAAAACAAAATAATATGACGTCACTAGACCGGAAATTACAATTAAAAAACCTTTAAACATTTCTGAAAATTAACCGCGAGAGATATAATCCAATTAATAATTTAAAATTTGCAGTTTTGAAAAAATTAAAGTAAAGAAATTTATTAAATGAAATCATAAATGTAATGAACAATACAACAACAAAATGCGAAAAAGCCATATGCTCTGTTCCTTGAACAGACATATCTCTAGTTTGTTTTTTTATTTGTCACTTTTTCCCATAGGATTTGTACACGTTTTTTCTGCCAATACACTTTGACACTTTGGTAAATCCGATCGACCTGAGACTTGGCATACATTTAGACAACCACCCAAGGACGGTCCTAGAAGAAATTCGTCGCGATTCCGTCATTCAAGGTCACGTGACGTCATGTTAAAGGTAACATTTTCCCCATAGGTTTTGTACACGTTTTTCTTCAAACTGTTGACTTTGACACTTTAATGAATTCGATCGACTTGAGACTTAGCATACACTTAGAACACCACTCACAGATAGTCCTGGACGAAATTCGGCACGATTGCGTCATTCAAGGTCACGTGACGTGACGTTAAAGGTGTAATTTATTTCCCCATAGGTTTTGTACACGTTTTTCTTCAGACTATTGACTTTGGCACTTTGGTAAATCCAACGGACTTGAAACTCGGCATACACTTAGAACACCAGCCCCAGATGTTTCTGAAAGAAATTCGGCACGATTGCGTCGATCAAGGTCACGTGACGTGACGTTAAAGGTGCAATTATTTTCCCCATAGGGTTTGTACACGTTTTTCTTTAGACTATTGACTTTGACACTTTGGTAAATTTGATCGACTTCAGACTTAGCACATACCTCGACCACCATCCCCAGGAGGGCCAAGTGAAAAATCGTAATAATGACGTCATCGTGGGTCATGTGACGTCACATTAAAGGTTTAGTTTTAAGGACCCTCTATCTCTAGAAGTACATGTCTGATTGGGGTCAAACTTGGTATGCAAGTATTCCAGGATGTGTTACAGACGAAAATTAAGACGACATCATGATGACATCATCGGGTATCATGTGACGTCACATTAAAGGTTCAATTTTCCCCATAGGATTTGTACACGTTTTTTTCAACTAATATATCTTTGGCACTTGTGTAAATCCAATCGACTTCAGACTTGACACACACATAGACCCCTACACACACATATTATTGAAAGTAACGTTAGACAATCGAAACAGCTCTGTGTTTGTCCACAAACACATGTCTAGTTATTATTATTATTATTATTATGTGAAGAAGGTCAGCATTGTGCCAGGATAAAATACAAATACCTAAACATAAATGTCTCCCAAAGTCGGCTGTTTTGTCTATTTGTATGTACGTGTACAACATGCAGGATACATGTTTAAAATGGCTGCCATTTTGAAATTCAATATGGCCACCCCTATAGGGGGCGTATGGGGAAAATTAAATTAAACAATTTGTTCGGACCTGTTGATGTGTATATGCGTGATCCTGAGCGTACCCGAGTGTACATGAAATGCATATGGGCTCCTGCAAGCTCAAAGGGTAACAGATTTTATATGACTAGTCAAAAGTACCCGTGGGTGTAATATATGACCGGAAGAAGGGAAGTTGGGGATGGGGTGACGTACCCGTACCCGTAAGTTTGGGCGAGATCGGACCAAGGACTTGGGAGGAGTAGCGAAAAACGAACATTTGACCTTTGACCCCAGTGACCTTGACATATGACCGGAAGAAGGGAAGTTGGGGATGGGGTGACGTACCCGTACCCGTAAGTTTGGGCGAGATCGGACCAAGGACTTGGGAGGAGTAGCGAAAAACGAACATTTGACCTTTGACCCCAGTGACCTTGACATATGACCGGAAGAAGGGAAGTTGGGGATGGGGTGACGTACCCGTACCCGTAAGTTTGGGCGAGATCGGACCAAGGACTTGGGAGGAGTAGCGAAAAACGAACATTTGACCTTTGACCCCAGTGACCTTGACCTTTCCAAAAATGAACCCCTCAAGGGCAATTCTGGGGTGAACTTACATCCACCCACCAAGTTTGGGCGAGATCGGACCAAGGACTTGGGAGGAGTAGCGAAAAACGAACATTTGACCTTTGACCCCAGTGACCTTGACCTTTCCAAAAATGAACCCCTCAAGGGCAATTCTGGGGTGAACTTACATCCACCCACCAAGTTTGGGCGAGATCGGACCAAGGACTTGGGAGGAGTAGCGAAAAACGAACATTTGACCTTTGACCCCAGTGACCTTGACCTTTCCAAAAATGAACCCCTCAAGGGCAATTCTGGGGTGAACTTACATCCACCCACCAAGTTTGGGCGAGATCGGACCAAGGACTTGGGAGGAGTAGCGAAAAACGAACATTTGACCTTTGACCCCAGTGACCTTGACATATGACCGGAAGAAGGGAAGTTGGGGATGGGGTGACGTACCCGTACCCGTAAGTTTGGGCGAGATCGGACCAAGGACTTGGGAGGAGTAGCGAAAAACGAACATTTGACCTTTGACCCCAGTGACCTTGACATATGACCGGAAGAAGGGAAGTTGGGGATGGGGTGACGTACCCGTACCCGTAAGTTTGGGCGAGATCGGACCAAGGACTTGGGAGGAGTAGCGAAAAACGAACATTTGACCTTTGACCCCAGTGACCTTGACCTTTCCAAAAATGAACCCCTCAAGGGCAATTCTGGGGTGAACTTACATCCACCCACCAAGTTTGGGCGAGATCGGACCAAGGACTTGGGAGGAGTAGCGAAAAACGAACATTTGACCTTTGACCCCAGTGACCTTGACCTTTCCAAAAATGAACCCCTCAAGGGCAATTCTGGGGTGAACTTACATCCACCCACCAAGTTTGGGCGAGATCGGACCAAGGACTTGGGAGGAGTAGCGAAAAACGAACATTTGACCTTTGACCCCAGTGACCTTGACCTTTCCAAAAATGAACCCCTCAAGGGCAATTCTGGGGTGAACTTACATCCACCCACCAAGTTTGGGCGAGATCGGACCAAGGACTTGGGAGGAGTAGCGAAAAACGAACATTTGACCTTTGACCCCAGTGACCTTGACCTTTCCAAAAATGAACCCCTCAAGGGCAATTCTGGGGTGAACTTACATCCACCCACCAAGTTTGGGCGAGATCGGACCAAGGACTTGGGAGGAGTAGCGAAAAACGAACATTTGACCTTTGACCCCAGTGACCTTGACCTTTCCAAAAATGAACCCCTCAAGGGCAATTCTGGGGTGAACTTACATCCACCCACCAAGTTTGGGCGAGATCGGACCAAGGACTTGGGAGGAGTAGCGAAAAACGAACATTTGACCTTTGACCCCAGTGACCTTGACCTTTCCAAAAATGAACCCCTCAAGGGCAATTCTGGGGTGAACTTACATCCACCCACCAAGTTTGGGCGAGATCGGACCAAGGACTTGGGAGGAGTAGCGAAAAACGAACATTTGACCTTTGACCCCAGTGACCTTGACCTTTCCAAAAATGAACCCCTCAAGGGCAATTCTGGGGTGAACTTACATCCACCCACCAAGTTTGGGCGAGATCGGACCAAGGACTTGGGAGGAGTAGCGAAAAACGAACATTTGACCTTTGACCCCAGTGACCTTGACCTTTCCAAAAATGAACCCCTCAAGGGCAATTCTGGGGTGAACTTACATCCACCCACCAAGTTTGGGCGAGATCGGACCAAGGACTTGGGAGGAGTAGCGAAAAACGAACATTTGACCTTTGACCCCAGTGACCTTGACCTTTCCAAAAATGAACCCCTCAAGGGCAATTCTGGGGTGAACTTACATCCACCCACCAAGTTTGGGCGAGATCGGACCAAGGACTTGGGAGGAGTAGCGAAAAACGAACATTTGACCTTTGACCCCAGTGACCTTGACCTTTCCAAAAATGAACCCCTCAAGGGCAATTCTGGGGTGAACTTACATCCACCCACCAAGTTTGGGCGAGATCGGACCAAGGACTTGGGAGGAGTAGCGAAAAACGAACATTTGACCTTTGACCCCAGTGACCTTGACCTTTCCAAAAATGAACCCCTCAAGGGCAATTCTGGGGTGAACTTACATCCACCCACCAAGTTTGGGCGAGATCGGACCAAGGACTTGGGAGGAGTAGCGAAACAAACAGACAAACAGACAGACAAACGTTGCTCGAATTATAGTATGATGATTTTATTTAATTGTATTTTGTCCCGTGCGCACGAGGTCGAGGGAAATCAGCATTTTTCGCTTGAAGCGAAAAAGCCTTTGTTTTGTTTTAGTAACCTAAACCCCATAGACTTTGTACACGTTTGTTTGCACAAGTACTTTTACCAGAAAACAAAGGCGTATTTCCACAAAACTTAACCCAGGTGAAGGCCATATAGTGAGCTCGTGTCTCGCAGATATACGTCATGGTGACGTCATCAGGGGTCACGTGACGTCATATTAAAGGTTCAATTGATAGTCTTTAAAAATCAATAACAAATCAACCGCCAAAGACCGAAACTTGATTTTTGTGGCAATAGATAGAATAAACCAGGATCTTCATTTTATCTCGTGTGCCTGAAATCACGTGACCCCTCCTTCCGGTCCAAACCGGGAGTGCCTTATAATTTAAAAGTGAAAAATGATATGAACTTAATTTTATTGGTGTTAGTGTCTGGCTAGTCTTGGTTCCAAGACCTTCGTGTTGTTTATTCCGCGATCACTGACACAAACCACCGATGTTATAGAGGGCGCCCTCTACAGACGAATCGCACCCGCGAACTCAGTGGACTCACTCGAATCCAAAATCATGTACGTTTGTCAAACGTCGGCTCCAGTGCGAACATGGATCCAGCCGCATTTTGTAAACTACGCATGCGTGAGACCAGAACGCACACGAAGCCGGGATTTGAAAAAGAGACAGCGTTAACGAATCTGCGCGCGTGGTGGGCGCCGAAATAACACAACGGTCTAGGGCTAGACTAGCCTTTTGACAAGGCCTCGTGACTCTGGCTAAGCGGCTGAGATGAGTCTAGATACCCGGGGTGAACGCGCGACCGAGTGACGAATGTCACGAGGCCTTTTGCAATGTAGGTTTCACTGCTCGGCATGAATTATTCATAGTACATATTAGCATGCCAATACGCCCAATCAGAACGGCGATCTCCCAGTTGGCTTCGTTCGTGATTCGTTCAATATCAAAGCATGTAAGAAAAGGTACAAAAACGTATATAAATTTTGCTTCTGAGTTGAATAAATGAATGATAAATACAAGATATCACATTTAAATCTATTTTACATGCAAAATTTCAATAAATTAGGAAGCAACTAATGATTTGAGCTAAATATTGTAAGTGACATGATTGGACATTCCCTGTTTGTAAAATGAACTAATCCAACTCAAATATAAGCTGACGTCACGCAGAGATACGTTCGCTGATTGGACGCTACCATATAGGTAGCGATTCAAGTTGGAAACAAAGGTTAACATAAGAAATCCAAACCAGATTGATAAAGGCCACTTGTCTGGGCAATTCGCACTGACGTCACTCAGGTTTTCGCGATTAGTCTCTTTTTAGTCGCTCGGCGTCTATCAGACATGTGGCCTTGTTTAAAGGCTAGGGCTAGACTAGTGTCTGGCTAGAATGCATTTTTCAAAAAGATTCCGGCGACGTCATAACATATTATAGCGCCCTCTAGCGGCAGGTTGAAAAATTGTTATTTTGAAAAATTAATAATCTGTTGATGTGTGTGGCAAAGTTTGCTGAAATCACTTTATAACCGGTGTATTTAATCAGCTTCAGGCTAGGAACAAGTTGACAGGAAGAAAAAATTATTACGTCACCAGACCGGAACTTAATGAAAAGACTTCTGTGACCAAGCACTTTGTGCATTGGCTAATTGCAGACCATCCCTTACAGTCCCTTACAATACGGTAACTATAAGTCGTAAAAGTGTTGACAAGTAGCGACCATGTGCAGTGGCCCTGGTACCCCTGTTATCAGTAGGCCAAGTTCACTTTCACTAAGCTCTCCTTGAGAGGCACACGCAATACCAAATCTATCCATTTCTTGAGACACACACAGCATCAAACCTATCTATTCATTGCTGTCACCTGGATACCTGCAGAGATCACGTGCACCAACCTTTTTTTTGTACTGGGTTAATAAAAAGCACTCGCCAGTCAAGAACATCTGTGTTACAAGCGTCGTAGACAGGATTGTGAGTGCCCTATCAAAAAGGTTGGTGTATCAGTGACACACTGCAGGTCGTGAAGATGGAGGCTCTGACCACCCGCCTGTCGGAGTTGGAGAATGAAGAGAAGGGAAAGGCGCCCAAACCGGCAAGGATTGTCGTCGTGCCACGAGACCGGGGGTTGAAATTTGCAGGCAGGCCACTTACCGACAAGGATCCGGAAGTACTAGAGTGGGCAGAGGATATGCACCGCCTGACAAAAGACTTGTCGGATGCAGAGGGGGCACAGCTGGTACTTGACCATCTGTCGGGACCAGCTCGGGATGAAATCCGCCTTTGCCCAGCCGAAGATAGAAGCAGCGCGGTGAAGATAGTTGGCCGAGTCACAAAGGCGTACATGAGATGAGACACCATCCACCCGATGGGAAGATTTCTATGGGAGAAGTCAGCGTGCCGGAGAGTCCATTCAGGAATACTCCCTCCATCTGATGAAGCTGCTCAGGAAGGTGGAAATTGCTTCTTTGGAAGGAAGTCCTTTATTCCAGGACAAGGATGCCATTCTGAATGAAAAGTTCCCGTCGGGGCTGAGAGGCCACTCACTACGGAGGGAGGTGCGCCGGTACACCCAGGAGAATGAGGGAATCTCCTTCACAGACCTGCGTGATAAAGTTCTGTCATGGGAGAGTCCCCCACCACCCCCAATGGCTGAGGCCCGATCGGCAAAAGTGCGGTTCAGTGAGGGGGACAACTGCATCCAGGAGCAGTTAAAGGAGCACGCCAGCCAACTCAAGGCAACTCAAGAGGCCTTGAGTCAACTGTGTGAGAAGGTGTTCTCTCTAATGTCGCACCCAGCCCGCCCCGTTGCAGCCCCAGTTACTCCCCTTTGGGCTGGAGGCTATCGACCTGTGACCTGCTACAGCTGTGGATAGACAGGCCACATAGCCCGTTACTGCCCCAACCCCCCACGGAGACAAAGAGAAGGGGAAGCCCAGGCACCACCGCCAGCCAGCTCACGTACAAGCTGGACTGATGCACCCCATTCAACCCAGCCCCACGGGAGACCAGGAACACCAGTTCTCAATACAAAAATGCCCCAAAAGCCAGCCCTCTATCGCAAAGAGCCGAGCGTTGGAGGGGCGGGAGAATGGCTCTAGGGAACGAACAAAGGAGGAGTTCCCTGGCAGGGCAGTTGCGAAAAGCCCGGAAGTCTGTGTTTCGATTTATGACCAACCGGTGAGGGTTGTCTTAGACACAGGCAGCGAGGTAACTGTCCTGCCAGAGACTATATATATGAGTCTGTCGTCCAGGAAACCAGCTCTACAAGATGTTACTAGGTGGCTAAAGGTGTATGGAGCGAACGGAATTGAGATCCCTTACGTGGGCTATGCAGAGTTGGATATGGATCTACTCGGAGTTCAACTCAAGGGGGTGGGAGTCCTGGTTTCCAAAACGACAGAACTGAATACTACACAGCCCCTACGGCTACTTGGTTCGAACATCCTCCGCGAGGTCTGGAAGGCTTTGAAGGAAATCCATGGCGAGTCCTACCTGCATCAATTACAGAGAGGGGATGGTACGGCCTGGGCAAACGCACTTTGTAGCTACGATAATGTCTGAGGCTTCAAAAGTACGGATGGGGTTCGCAAAGGTTAGTGGGACTAGACCCGTGTGTGTTCCAGCCCGTTCAGTCAAAGCCGTAAAGTGCTTCATCCCCAGGTTCAATCATGATTCAGGACAGGCCCTCATTCAAGCTGTCAATGGGGTGACTGGTAACCTACCACGCAATCTGGCTGTGGTCGACACGTTGTCTGCTGTTGAGCGGGGGTTTGTTCACATCAAGGTTGCTAACGTCAGTCAGGAGGATGCTTGGCTCCCAGCAAAGAGCAGAATTGGTATAGTAACAGATGAAAGAGAGCTTCAAGTTGACAGTGGAGAAGTCAAAATCACCGATGATGGCATTCAAATTGGAATGCTGCATGAGCTGCACGAAGCAACCGTCAACTCAGTCAGTGCTACCAGAGCGGGGTTGGCGGGGAAGTCTGACCTAGATATGGGTGGCATGAAGTATAACTCCAGAACAGCAGGGGAAACTTACAGATCTCCTGCTCCGGTTTCGAGATGTATTTTGCAAAGACGAGGATGACTTAAGACACACTACAACGGTAACACACAAAATCCCCACCACTAATGACCAGCCTGTATGTGCCCCCCACCGGAGAGTTCCCCCACACCAGATGACCGAAGTGAAAGCTCATTTGCAGAAGCTCTTGAAGCAACAAATTATCCAGCCCTCGTCTAGCCCGTACGCAGCCCCTGTGGTAGTTGTACGCAAGAAAGATGGAAGCCTTCGACTTTGCGTCGATTACCGAATGTTAAACGAGCGGACACGCAAAGATGCCTACCCCCTTCCTAGAATTGACGAGGCGCTGGATTCCCTTGGAGGGGAAAAACTCTTCTCCTCTCTTGACTTGGCCCAAGGTTACCACCAAGTAGCGGTAGCACAAGAGGATGTCTCCAAAAGGGCGTTTAGTGCGGGCACCGGTGGCTTGTTCGAGTATGTCCGCATGCCTTTTGGCCTGAGCAATGCTCCAGCAACCTTCCAGCGGCTAATGGAGGTTATCCTTGGGGACCTCAACTATGGAAGTCTGCTTCTGTACCTTGATGACATCTTGGTGTTTTCGAGCACGTTCGATGAGTGTTTCGTCGAGTTTTGTTTCACTGACAAATTATTATTGAGGGCGCTATCACATTTCATCTCGAAAATCGACGCATCAGAAACTGAACTTCACGAGGGTTTTACTGGGCTAAAAACTTAGCTAAATCACTGTTTCCTTAACTGATACTGGGTTAAGTTACTGAATAGCGTTGAGGGTGAGTGTTCTAGAATTGTGTTATGTTAAATATGTTATATTCACAGTAAGTTTTGCATAATGAAGGATAATTCATTGTACTTTGCTAACATTTTGAGATGCAATGTTCAGGTGTTGTTGTAGGACTTGTAGCGCGCTACGGTCAAAGGTCAAATATTGGAGTTGGATTAAAATAAGTGTTTCGAAGTTTTCAAGTAGCGAATTTAAGCTTTATTGATGGAATTATTCAATGTTCCTGAACTAATGTCAACATATGTCCTAGAGTTTATCAG
The DNA here is from genome assembly GCA_037893245.1 of Crossaster papposus. Lineage (NCBI taxonomy): Eukaryota > Metazoa > Echinodermata > Asteroidea > Velatida > Solasteridae > Crossaster > Crossaster papposus. The sequence goes on along the minus strand of JBAIAA010000355.1, from coordinate 814,769 downwards.
TTTTTGCTTGAATACTGATCAGGTTCTTGGTATGTATTGAATTTTAGGGTGTTTATTGTAGTTTTAGGTGAATTTAGTATATTCATGTACTGTATTGGAATGTTATTCATCATTATTTTCAGGATCACCTACGTACTGAACAGAACTGCACTGAATGTTAACTGAACCACTGTAGTTGTATCCGGTCACAGTAGTAAGTTTGATTTTACATGAAAAATGTGTGCTTTATAAAAGATTCATGAAACTACATGGTTTTAGTTTTCTAAATCATTAGTTTTCTACTTTTAGTTTTCTGAATGGCATTTGACAGATGTTTGCACTGTAACAATATTATTAGTAATTTCATGTGTTAAAACTGTTAATTGAGAAGCAAATTTAAGATCTGGATTTTACACTCAAAACTGCTTTTATTCATTCTTTACAGAATTGAATGCTGATTTTTACAATTAAAATCTTCATACATTAAACACCGGCTACAACTTCATTCTTGAATCCTCTTGGGCCTTCCACAATTCAATTTACTCTGATCCAGTCGAGGCCAAGATGGATGAAAGGAAGAAAAAACGACGAACTAGCAAGACGAGGTTTACTCGGCAGAAAAGGGTGTTGGAGCAACACATGAAGCAAGAAGATTCCATAGAAGAACTGACTGTGGAGTTCCGAAAACTGGAAGTTACCTTTACGGAACTTCAAGACCGACACGATGAGTATTGTGAGACAATACTAGACTGTGATGAATATGAGCAGGAAGAGGGATACATTCAGACCTGCATGGATGACTTCATGGCAATGAAGGGATACATTCAGACCTGCATGGATGACTTCATGGCAATGAAGCTCAAGCTGACTCAATTAAGAAAATCTCAACTTGACAAACCTGCTGGAGCTAAACCGGCAGGAGATGTTATTGCTCCACTTGATGATGGTGCCTCCCAAGGTTCCTCAGATTGCAACGCTCAACCAGAAAGCAGTGTTGCTCAACCGCAAGTTCACCTGTCACCTCTCTCACAAACACCAGCAAGTTCTGAAGTAATGCAGCCATCAAAAACCAGTACTTCTGCTCCGTACAAATTGAAACCGAGGATAGAGAAACCCAAGTTGCCGTCATTCAGTGTGGACGTCAGAGACTATCATACCTTTAAAGATGACTTCAAACACATGATTGACCCAATCTATGATGAAAGAGATGCTGTATCCATTTTGCGGAATAGTTTAACTGGCAAGCCACTTGAGTTACTGAAAGGTATTGGAACTGATTATGCTGCATGCTGGGATTACTTGGACATGTACTACGGTGATCCGAGGGTCATCTCTGACATATAGTAGCCCAGGACCTGACCAAATTCAGAGCGCTTAGTGATGGAGAAGATGGGCGCTTTTGTGAGTTTGCTCAGCTTGTACGGCGCTCCTTCAATATCCTAAGGCAAGTCGGGAAAGAGTTGGACATGAACAACAACCACATGCTGGCTCTAATCGAGAAGAAACTGACTCCAGATGATAGAAAGGTGTATGCCCGCATATTACAGCAGAACAGGGAGGAGGCCTCTCTTGAAGGCCTGCTCGAATTTCTCCAGGATGAGACAATGACCAGAAGGAGGGCAGCTGCTCCCATCAGAAGCACGAGTACGATAACAACTCAGCAAGCCAGAGTACATCTGACCGAAGGACGACCAGCCACAACAGAAAAATGGAAAAAGTGCTGGGGGTGGGAAACCGATAGTCATTGGCCTGATCAGTGTCCTTTCATATTAAAACTGACTCCTGAAGAACGCTATCGAAAGGTAAAGGATAAGCATGCCTGTTTCGCTTGTATAAAACGCGCCGGCAAAGGGCACAACATAAGTACGTGCAACAGAAAGAGAAAGTGCTCCCGGTGTGATTCCTATCACCATCACCTCCTACATGTAGTGAAACATGTGGCCCCGGCACCAACAGCTCAGGTTATGGCGTGCAACACCAACACAGATTACACCAATGTTGCACTACCCTTGCTGACGACTGAAATCGGGGCACTTGACAAGAAAATGACTGGAAACTTTGTGTTTGACTGTTGTGCGAGTGTAACCCTAGTCCGAAAGGTAGCGGTGCAAAGACTTGGACTACATGGCAAAGGCAAACCAATCAGCATCGACATCACAACATTGGGCGGAATGACTGAGACTCGCGTCACCAAGCTTCATGAGATCAAGGTGTATCACGGAGAGAAAGTTTATAAGGTTTCAGCGGTAGAGGTTCCTGAGATAACCACAGTACCGCCACTACCAGGGCAGCGCAGAGAAAAGATAAAGAATCATTTGGGATTAAAGATTAGACGTGGGTATGGAGAGGTTGACATACTACTAGGTTTTGATCATCCTGCTATGCATGGTGGTGAAACAGAGCAAATAGAGGGCTATGTCCTAAGAAATTATCCACTGGGCTGGGTGATTCTTGGATCATCTAGCGAGGCAACTGCAAGAACATCCACTGTACTACACATACAGGTTACTGGCAAGACTGACCTCAGCGAGTTTTGGTCTACTGAGGCGATGGGGGTGAGGCTTCAAAACTGCAACTGTAAGTCTTCAAAGGACATGCAGTTGACTCCTAATGACCAACACCAATTTGAAAAGATGTGGGAGTCATGTGAGAAAGTAGGCAACAGATGGCTGGTTCCCTACCCATGGAAGAGAGACCCGAAAGATCTGCCAGACAACAGAAAACAGGCTCTGGCAAAGCTGCTGTCCATAGAAAAGAGGCTCCAAAAAGAAGGGAACAATGCTCAACTCTATGATGATCAAATGAAAGAAATGGATTTTTCGGGTTTTTGAGAAAGTTGAGCGACGAAGAGATAAAGAATTATGATGGTCCGGTCCATTACGTTTCCCACCACCCAGTCATACGTCCTGATAAGAAGAGTACGCCAGTTCGTATCGTCTTCAATGCATCCGCTAGCTTCAACGGCCATCGACTAAATGAGTACTGGGAGAAAGGCCCGGATCTCCTCAACGATCTATTTGGAGTTCTGTTCCGGTTCAGACAATTTCCGATCGCTGTGTCAGGCGACATAGCCAAGATGTACCACCAAATCAGAATCCCCGAAAGAGACAAGCATGTCCATAGGTTCCTTTGGAGAAGCTATAAAGCGGAGAACCAGATGTATATGTTAAAGAGGTGGTGACCTTTGGCGACATGCCAGCACCAGCTATGGCATTGACTGCACAGAAGAGAACAGCCGCCGAAGGAGCCAAAGACTACCCAGAGGCATCCAGAGCATTAGACCGTGACACATACATGGATGACATATGTACCTCTACAGATTCAGTTGAGAAGGCAACACGTCTGACTGGCTCAATTGACGTGGTCCTAAATGCAGGTGGCTTTAAGGTAAAGGAGTGGGTGTCAAACGCAAAGTTAACAGAAGGAAAGACTGGAGAGAAACCAATCGTCGGAGGTATGCCTACAGAAGAGCAGAAGGTATTAGGCGTGGTATGGAACCCCGAGACAGACAGACTGAAGTACCAAGTTAAACCAGTGGCCTTGAAGGAAAGAGATGTCATAACTAAACGGATGGTACTAAGTGAGCTGGCCAAAATATTTGATCCCATTGGCTTTACCGGTGCTTTTCTGATAAGAGGAAAGATCCTGATGCAGAAGCTGTGGCAACTAGGTGTTGACTGGGATGACGAATTACAACCAGAAGCGAAGGCTGAATGGAGAAAGTTCTTTACAGAACTGGAGACCTTAGATGGAGTATCCTTTGAGCGATGCCTGATGCCAAAGCCAGACCGTCCTGTTGAACTAATAGTGTTCTGTGATGCATCCGAAGAGGCATTTGGTACAGTGGCCTACACCAGATGGGAGAATGAGTTCGGATCTTTTGATGTGAGATTTGTCGCCGCAAAATCAAGGGTAGCTCCACTGAAGTGCCTGACGATCCCGAGGTTGGAGCTACAAGCAGCAGTTTTGGCGACTAGACTCTATGCCTCGGTGGTCAAGGAGACATCAGCTGAGTTTTAGAGAGCCATATTCCTGTCAGACAGCATAATTGTCCTTTCCTGGATACGTGGCCAATCACGACAATTTAAGCCGTTCGTATCAGAGTGGCGGAAATTCAGAGCCAAACCGATCCTTCCGACTGGAGGCACGTCCCAGGTGAGCACAACATTGCCAACAAGATCTCAAGAGGTGTCAGAGTCCAAGACTTACAGGGCATCTGGAGAGATGGACTAGAATTCTTGAAAGAGCCTGAGGAAAAGTGGCCCAAGTCCATGCCAAAAGCTGAAGAGAGTGAAGTAAACGGAGAAAAGAGGAAGGAGAAGACCGTACTACTGATTAAAGAAGCGGATGAGGCGATAGACTGCCACAAATTTTCCAGCTGGAGAAAGTTGATTCGTGTGACGGCGTACGTCTTCCGTTTCATCTCAAACCTAAAAGCCAAGTCCAGAATCCACGACGGTCCGTTATCCGTTGAAGAATTGACCATTGCTGAAAACCACTGGCTGTTTGAATCACAGAAACCACTTCATGAACGACTAAAAAAAGGAGAGTTCAAGTCACTTAGTCCATTTGTGAAGGACAAAATGATCTTTGTTGGAGGAAGAGGTCATCATGGAAAGCTCTCTTATGAAAGACAACACCCAGTGCTAATCCCAAGAAGTCATCATGTATCGTACTTGATCACAAAGAATGTTCATGAGCGTGGACATTACGGAGTCGCTAAGGTCAAAAGCAAATACTGGGTGACTGGCGGAACAAGACTAGCTAAGACTGTGAAATACAAATGCGTTATGTGCAGGGTTTTTGAACGCAAAACAGAGACACAGTACATGGCCAGTCTGCCTACTGAGAGGATGGCGCCATTTACACCGCCATTCTACTACACAGCCTGTGACTATTTCGGACCGTATGTTGTCAAAATTGGAAAAAACAAGACCACTAAGCACTATGGTGTAATTTTCACATGCCTCAATACAAGGGCCGTGCATCTAGAAGTAGCAGTTGATTGTTCGACGATGGAATTTCTCCAAGTCCTAAGGCGATTTATGGCTGTACGAGGTCATCAAAAGCTAATACAGAGTGACAATGGTACTCAGTTCGTTGGGGCTGAACGGCAGCTGCGAGAGATGGTAAAGGGATGGGACTTGACTAAGTTGAAAGACTTTTGTGCTGAGAGACAAGTATGTTGGAAGTTCACTACACCTCTTGCCCCACATCAAAATGGGTGGGGGGAGTCGGTTGGTGTAGCGGTTCTTTCCTCGCCTTCCACCACTATGACCCGGGTTCGAATCCGGCCTGGGCCAATATGTGGATTGGGTTTTCAGTCCCTGCCTGACTCCGTGGGTTTTTCCCCAGGATATTCTTCTGGGGTTTTTCTCCCACCTCTAAAACTGTAACTTCTTCACATTAATTGTTGAATGAAATACAAAATTGTTGAATGAAATTTGTTCCCGCCGTGAATATGGCCATTGATGCTGGTACGGCGTTAAACACTAAAAACTCACTCACTCAAAATGGGTGTGCTGAGGCGCTGGTCAAAAGTTGTAAACAAGCCCTCAAGAAGGCGATCGGAGAGCAACAATTTACCCCATTTGAGCTGCAGACATGTCTACAAGAAGTCGCAAATCTGGTCAATGAAAGGCCTATTGGCAGGCACCCAAACGATCCAGATGTTGGCAGCTAGTCCGAATGATATTCTGCTTGGTAGGGCATCGAACCGAGTACCCCAGGGGCCGTTTCACACAAGCAAGAATCCTAGAGATAGATTGGAGTTTGTTCAACGAATTGTGACATCCTTCTGGAAGACATGGATAAGGGATGTTCACCCAGCTCTAGTTCCAAGAAAGAAATGGAGTGTCCACAGGCGAAATGTGAGAGTCGGCAACGTGGTTATTCTGGCAGAGCCGAATCTCACCCAAGGAAAATGGAACCTTGGTAGGATAACAGAGGTTTACCCAGGAGAAGACGAGCAAATATGTACGCAATGTTAAGGTCACAACTGCTCACGGAAACTACAGCCGACCAATAACGAAGATAGCGGTTATTTATCCTGTTGAAGGATACGAGTAATAATGGACTGGATTGGGACCTGTATTGGTATGCGACATTCTCGCATAGGTGGGGAGAATGTTTCGTCGAGTTTTGTTTCACTGACAAATTATTCTTGAGGGCGCTATCACATTTCATCTCGAAAATCGACGCATCAGAAACTGAACTTCACGAGGGATTTACTGGGCTAAAAACTTAGCTAAATCACTGTTTCCTTAACTGATACTGGGTTAAGTTACTGAATAGCGTTGAGGGTGAGTGTTCTAGAATTGTGTTATCATGTTAAATATGTTATATTCACAGTAAGTTTTGCATAATGAAGGATAATTCTTTGTACTTTGCTAACATTTTGAAATGCAATGTTCAGGTGTTGTTGTAGTAGGACTTGTAGCGCGCTACGGTCAAAGGTCAAAAATTGGAGTTAGATTATAAGTGTTTCGAAGTTTTCAAGTAGCGAATTTAAGCTTTATTGATGGAATTATTCAATGTTCCTGAACTAATGTCAACATATGTCCTAGAGTTTAACAGTTTTTGCTTGAATACTGATCAGGTTCTTGGTATGTATTGAATTTTAGGGTGTTTATTGTAGTTTTAGGTGAATTTAGTATATTCATGTATGTTATTCATCATTATTTTCAGGATCACCTACGTACTGAACAGAACTGCACTGAATGTTAACTGAACCACTGTAGTTGTATCCGGTCACAGTAGTAAGTTTGATTTTACATGAAAAATGTGTGCTTTATAAAAGATTCATGAAACTACATGGTTTTAGTTTTCTAAATCATTAGTTTTCTACTTTTAGTTTTCTGAATGGCATTTGACAGATGTTTGCACTGTAACAATATTATTAGTAATATCATGTGTTAAAACTGTTAATTGAGAAGCAAATTTAAGATCTGGATTTTACACTCAAAACTGCTTTTATTCATTCTTTACAGAATTAAATGCTGATTTTTACAATTAAAATCTTCATTCTTGAATCCTCTTGGGCCTTCCAATGAGCATTTAGAGAGGTTAGAGGTGGTTTTCCGGCGACTTAGGCAACACGGACTAAAGATCAAGCCGAGTAAATGCCGTCTCTTCCAGGAAGAATGCAACTACTTGGGTCATGTTGTTTCGGCTAAGGGAGTTGCCACTGACCCAGCCAAGACGGAAGCAATCCGCCATTGGAAGCAGCCATGGAGTGAAAAGGAGCTTAGAGCCTTTCTCGGACTGGCGGGATACTACCGGCGCTTTGTGAAGCATTTCAGTCAGGTGGCAGCACCACTTCATGCACTCTTGACTAAGCAAGGGTGCAAAAAGGGAGCTGCTTGGCGACGTCCCACTTCAGGCCAACAAGACGACTTCTGCCGCCATCAAAGTGGTCATCCTAGCTAGACTACCGACCTAGGCTAAGGAGCTCTACCTGCCCGGCGGACTAGCAACCAAGTCTTACGAGCTCCACCTACCCGGTAGAAACAGGGTTCGCACGAAAATTAGCTAGGCAATAGGATTTGGTTATAGGCTAATGATGAGACGCAATGCTATAAGATTGGATACTTTAGTGGAAATGGAGCTGCTCAATTCTCCAATCCACCCCACACATCCTAACCCGTTTGTATGGGGTCAATTACGTGACAGGCATAGAAAAACTTATATTTGTAGCAGTACGGAAATTGCCTCAAAAGATTAAGTGGGCATAAGAACTCAGTGTTCCAACTTAATGAAAGCACCCAAAGACAGTTAAGGCCGTTGCTTTTATATGGCTGCATCCGAAACTCTTTTAGAGGGCTATTGTTTAGGTGTGCGCGGTGCGCCCGTTACAACTACATGGGGAAACGCTGAAAATGGCTCTAGAAGCCTGTTCGCTGACACGTACGACATAATTAATCCAGCGGCATTCATTTTCTGCGGTAGTGTATGGAGATCAGTGGGTAGAACCACGCTCGCGCTTGTCTTGCTTTGTATGCACGGCACTCGAGTGAATTCATGGCTACCAAGACCAATAGGGTTTGCTAACGATGCGCGGGATAAAGAGAGGTACATTTTAATCCGGTTTCAAATTACAGTATGGATGAAGTCAGAAATGGCAGAAATGTCACTATAATGGATGGATTTACGCAGCCCCAGTTCATAGTACGTATAGGGAGTTCATGGATTTCGATCAATTGTTTAAAAGTTAGGTATATCCATATATATTACTGACACCAATAAGGCTACATAAAAAAAATGAATTGTTTCTCATCAGAACCTTTTTGAAAAAATGGTCCGTCAGGGCATTTTATATTTTATATTTTATAGAATAAAAATGTCGCCGAATCTTTGAAACCGGTATCTGACTAAACAACTACAGGCGCGCTGGTTTCGTTCGTGCCTACCGCATATACATACATGTACACAGTCAGTCCGCAGCGCACGCGTTAATGAGGTCATATCCCAAACTTTATTTGCAGGGCCGGCGTCGCAAATCGGCCACGAGATTTACGCGAGTAATTGCGAGAGTTCGACCGCTTTGTTTTCACGAGCTACACGTTGCAAACGAAGCAGTGATTCTCCAAGATGGCGTGGTAAGTGGAAAGCGAACGATTTTCTGAATCGAATGATATAAAATATGACGAGATTCAGTGTGTTTTTGGCATAAATTTGTTCACTCGAAGTTAGAGTATAATTTTAAGAAATGTTTTTGTCGTGTGTTTAGTTTCTGCGCCCTGACTGGACTAACAAATATTGCAAAAAATGATCACTACACATCGATAAAGGAAGCAATGATCTTTCGTTTGATATACAATTTAGCCTGTGGCGACATTTTTGTCATGTAGTTTACGACGATTTTCGTGTGCGCGATTTCAACTTTTTCGGCCATGTCTTTCGGCTTTACATACGCAGAACGATGCACACAAGCACATGTGTACATGTGCTGGATATGCACTAGATGGCGATTGTACAGTAGCTAACAGAAACAGAATTAATTTTTTTGTTTTGTGTGGCTTTATTTATATGATAAAGTTAGGTTACTGCCTTCATGTCATGCATACGAAATTGATTTTTCTTTCATGTATAAAAACGACTTAGGCCTATGTTTTTGTTCAAAATTATAACAAATTGCCATAATAATAAATTTAGTTACTACTATTATTGTGCTAAACTTCATAGTTCCTATTTCTGTCTTCCAATATGTTTCTTATACTAGGTAGCATTCATGCCGTCCACCACCATGGCCATGCCAACCGCCATGCCCACCGCCATGCCCACCGCAGCCATCGCAGCCATTGCCAGCATGTCGGGAGCCTCTACAGAAGGCCAAAGGCAAAGCTCTTGTCCTTGGATATTCTCTCACAAAGTATCTCAAAGAGAACATCACTACTAAAGTTGGTTGATTTGCAGGTAGTGACTCGTCGCGGTACTACAATTTCTGGCCTTAGAAAGTATCTGCTTCATCAGCATGACATCAACTTAACAACTGTGCCTGACATTGTATTTGTAATGATTCATGTTGGGACAAATGATCTAGAGTTGGGTTTCCAAAAAAGTGTTGAAAATAGTTGAAGATTTAAATGTACTGGTGGATATATGCAGCACGTTCTTTGTACATGTAGATTTAAATGTTTTTGTATTTTAGTGTTTTAAATAATATACATGACTTTGTGTCAGTGTTGTGCAAACACAGTGCAGCTAAAACAGATCAAAACCGAGTCTGGTCGAGTCGGGTCAGTTAGTCAAATCATCTAGGACTTAATGCCCAAAACTATGCCAACAAAGTTTTGAGCTACAATGTAAATTTGACACAAACAGCATATAACTTTATGAATGCAGATTGTATTATTTCTATTATCAGTGATATAATTGATGTGCATTAACATTTATATTAGCAAAATTTATGTCTTATTTAAATCTTTTGTTTTTGCAATGTTAGAAGCGGGTATACATTGTAATTTAATATTTACAATAATTTAATGCCAAAGAAACTATGCCAAAAACATCAAGCAAAGATAAAACAAACTTTATTTACTTTTATAATAAATCTCAATGGTTTGCACATTGAACATTATGCCAAAGATGATGGTAATTATCATCTTCACTATGTTGGCCATATTTTTGTTGATGTTTTGCCTAATTGCTAAACATTTATTATTGTATTACCAACCCTAATTGTTGTCATTTCTTCAATCTGTATTTATGTACATGTAGCTGATGTAATTAAAATAAGTTTCAACAATTTCAGGGTTTAATTTAACAATTTTATTCAAGCCATATAACATCAACAGGGTATATTAATGTAAGCAATACAATTCAAGTTTCAGATAAAAAGTGCAGTTTCTTTTATAAACCAACCTCACAATACAAATTATTGTAAACATTTTTATTTATCAATGTTATTGTTGTCAATAAATTTTAAACAACGACTTCATTTGTCGCTTGTTTTTTGTTTATTTGGCTGTATACATATTGTATTATGAAGGCAATATTATTATTTTTTAATCAGTCCACTGTTAAAAAGAAAAAAAACCTGAATAGCAGATAAATCCTTTTTGCTTGAGCTTACAATTAAAAAAAATACACAAAAAACAACTGCTTATTGAAATATGCATGAACTACACGTTACCACGAAGCCTTTTTCCATGACGTCATTTTCGACCAATGATGGCGCAGGAAGACTATGGACTGTCATGGCGGGATGTTCCGTTTGTTAATTTATTGAGAACGTTATAATTTTCTGCGCCCTGACTGGACTAAGTTAAAATCAACCCCAAAACTACAGTTTTGTGATAGAATATGAAATTATCTTTAACATCAGTGTGAAATTGGGTTGTGGCCGCTGCCAGAAGATGGACAAAATTCGTCTTTTTTTAAAGGTCAATTTGTTGGTTCGGGAGCTTTTTTTACGTTATAAATTTCACCCTCTAAATGTCATATAATTTCCAATCTGATTTGATAATATAACAAAACGTTTCCTTATCCAAAAGAAAATATACATAATATTGACAGCCAGTGAATAAAACGGATGTTTCGGACCAAATTCCAGGCGTTGTCGCCAGCTCATTAAGTATTCAAAAACGAGGTCACGCACAAAGTGCCATGCATAAATCGCACATAAAAGGAACGGCTTTTCAGTGCGCTGCGGACTGACTGTACATGTTGATGAACCGGGCGTTGGTGGTAAGCGCTGATGTGCATTTAGCTCTGATTGGGTAATTTTTGTTGCGACCTGCGAACGTAGTACTTCCGTGGCTCAGCTGCGCGGCAGAGCATGTACGCTACCCAGAATGCCGTGCGTTGTTCTACACAGAAATCTATGAAGCTCGTCAGGGGCCAATTTCACGGAGCTGCTAAGCACAAAAATTTTCTTAGCACAAAAACGTCTTGCTCATTAAAAACAAGTTATCAGCCAAAATTCTACGTGTTTTTTATGCTAAGCAAAAAAACAGCTGATTATCAATCAAAAACAATAAAGATCACGTGAAAATGTGGTCTGTAACCTTGTTTTTACCAAGGACAGATTTTCATGCTAAGCAAATTTTTGTGCTTAACAGCTCCGTGAAATTGGCCCCAGGTGTTTTCCAGCGCCCAGTTATATTATGGGCGCCACCGCGTGCGGGGGTGAAAGCGCTAGTTGACAAAAACTTCGTTGGGACATTGCATTCTTTATCTAAATTACAAATTGTTTTCGTAGATTTACTTTCCAAAACTGACCAATGCACACATTTCATATAGAATAAAAACTCAAATAATGTTGGTAGAAACACACAAATATAGTTAAGTCGATTTATTTTCCCATATAATTTTGAGCACCCCAGGTTTTTTTAATGAGAGGCACACAGACACCGTTCTTACTACTATTATACTCGGCTTCTCCGATCTCCTCCGCCGTCGATTTAGATTTTTCCGGCTTGCTTCTGCTGGAACATTGTATGGCCACTAAAAACATTCACTTGGCCTGCGTGAGTTTTAACTGTTACTGCTTTCAACAGCGTGTTTTTACAGCATATACAAAATAAAAAAATTAAAAATCTCGGAATTTTCGGGCGTCCGGTACATTTATATTTTGTTTATAAAATATAAAAAAATATCCACCCGGCACGAAAAATTGGCCCGGCCGCTGATGAGAAACAATAAATTTGTTGTATGTAGCCTAAGCGAAACATGTTTTTTTTTGTGGCGAATAGGAACTTAAAGATCATGCTATTTAATTGCAACTCTTGAATTAAAATCGAGATCCCAGAAAGTTGTTTTGTCCGTAATATACAGTATTCTTGGAGATAAAACTTCATCAGGTTAGTTAGTAAGCACCCGTCTTCAGATTTAAGGGATTTTGGCAGCTTTTAAACAAACAAAAAGTGCACAATTGACAAAATAATGTTCTACATACCACGCGTGCAGCTCCCTGATACAACCACCACCAAGATTACAAATAATGAACATTGTAACTTTTATTGAAACAATTGTTTCCAAAGCTGAAGTACATTGTAATTAATTGTTGAAATGTTGAGCCTCTTTCGCCTTCCATTGGCTTTCGTAAAAATAAGAGAAAACAAAATGTGTATTATTAGCTACAAATAGGGGCTCAGTTTCATGATTACAAAAACATGTAGCTTAAAATTTCAAGCTTCGTTCTACGTTAAGTCTACTTCACGGATTATAAATTTAGGTTTCTGTGCGTCATCCTGTAATTTCTTTCGCGCTGATTTTGTTTGCTAGCGATGTTAAAGGTAGGATACACCATTTTCAGATATCGAAAATATTTACTACTAAATTATTAAAAAATGTCTTACTTATTTGAAAGTAAATAAAGATTCTAGGCATCCAGCAAAAAGATTGCGCTAGATATCCTGTAATAATTTCTAAAAAATAGAATGTTATTAAACAAAAATTGAGATCGCCGGACGGCGATCGCGAAAAAACCCAAACAATAACATAAGAAAAACTGCCCGACGCCGGTTGAACACAAACGCTTTTTTTCGTGTTTTTCTCGACATCCATGATTGTAAAACTTCAGACAGGTTAGTTGAACAATATTTACTATAAGATACAACCTCCAAATCCTCTCGTTCAAGATAATTCAAGCAATTACCAATGGTACATCTTTAACGTACAATGGTAAAAGTAAGCGTGGGATTTCTGCGGTGAACCGTGCCATACAATTTGACCCTAGTTTCAACCCGAATTACATCAATATGTACATTGTTGTTAAAAATCATTTCTCATTTCTGGTTTTCCCCAACCAACGACACCGCCCGTGTATTCTGGAGTTTACCAATGTTCGAGAAAATATTTTTTTATTCTAAAGGGAAAATCGGGGTACCAAGGGCTAAATAACAACAATGCTGTGACGTCATGTTTTATTCCGATGAATAAACATAACTTCTCATCCAAACTACTGAATAATTCATGAATTTTGACTCGCCTCGGCCACCTACAGAAAATAAAATCGCTTCCGAGCCTGCAGATGTCGAAAACATTAGCCTCTGTCATGAATTGACGAAAATCAACCGAAGAGGGCGTTTTGCGGAAATTTATCAATATAGACAGGGCCCAGACCAGGAAAAACTAAGGGTTTTTCCTGTCAAGGTTTTCTCAACGGTTTCATCATCCTGAACCTCAACCATTTGATATTAGCTTGGGGGCCACCCTGATTTTTTCCCCTAATTCAAAATGGCCGCCAACATCCAAAATGGCCGCTAAAATTACATTAATTACATAATACTGCTAATTACGTTTAATATCAACGTTTTTTTTAGTGATTATGTTATCTTGAATGTACCTCCATTGAATTTAGCTCCAGAGCCACCCAGAATTTGGCCTCAAATTCAAGATGGCCGCCAAAATCTAAAATGGCTGCCAAAATTACATAAAATACATATATACTGCTAATTACGTTTAATATCAACGGTTTTTTGGTGATTCTGTCATCTTTAATGTACATCCCTTGAATTTAGCTCCAGAGCCACCTAGAATTTGGCGTCAAATCAAAGGTGGCCGCCAAAATCTAAAATGGCTGCCAAAATTACATAAAATATACTTCTAATTACGTTTAATATAAACGTTTTTTTGTGTGTGATTCTGTCATCTTGAATGTACACCCATTGAATTTAGCTCCAGAGCCACCCAGAATTTGGCCTGAAATCCAAGATGGCCGCCAAAATCTAAAATGGCTGCCAAAATAACATAAAATACATATATACTGCTAATTACGTTTAATATCAACGGTTTTTGTGTGTGATTCTGTCATTTCGAAGGTACACCCATTGAATTTAGCTCCAGAGCCACCCAAAATTTGGCCTCAAATCCAAGATGGCCGCCAAAATCTAAAATGGCTGCCAAAATTACCCTAATCAGGTTTATACTTCTTGTTTTTTTCTGTCCGATTTTTTTCAGTGATTCCGTCATTCTAAGGACTTTAAGATTAGTCTGGGAAATACCCAGGATTTATCATCTAATCCAAGATGGCTGTCAAAATGGCTGTCAAAATGGCTGCTAAAATGGCTGCTAAAATGGCTGCCACAATGGCTGCCAAAAAGGCCATCAAAAGTATCTTACTTAAATTTAAAGTACATCTTTGTTTTATCCTGTTAAAGTTCACTAAAGTTGGTTTCATTATGGCGTCTTGAACCTAAGCCTTTTGAAATTAACGCTTATTTGTCCGCCCAAAACCAAAATGGCTACCAATATTACCTTAATCAGATTTAAACGGTCTCTTATTTATCCCCCATAATTTATTAAAGGACCTGGCTCAGACATGCAAGCAACTCGCCTTCTAGTTTTTAAAATCACAATCTCGGGGACTAATGAATTACCCCTTCTTACAAAACCATAAGACGCGGCATTCAAAATCAAGGTGGCGTCTCTAAATGGGGCTTGGACCCTCAGCTGTTGTTGGTAATAGGCTCTTTATGATATGTTTCCTTGCATTAGTTGAGGTGCAAGTGGTTTTCTGAAAGTCTATATTGAGGGCATTGCTATCAAATGCAGCGAGACGCAGGTCATCAAATGTCTGCAGGTCTGTTGATGGTTTAAGACACTTGACCAAGAATGTTTCTGCCATCTGTATTGCATTTTCTGTTAGCTTTGGACAGTCGAAATTTAGGATCAGGAAGAAATTTTCTGGTTTGCACACAGCATTCAGGGCTGCAGGTTTAGTTGATATATTGCTGGTTGTATCGGATTCAGTCAGCGCATAGAGTGCTGGAAAACACTTTGTGAGCTCGTCTCCCAGCGTTATGTAGATATCGTGGAGTGTTAATATTGATCTTTTCACTCTTGAGTTGTGGATGAGCCAGAACTTTTGGAGGCCAAGATCTCTCAAATTGACCTGATGACACATCTGTGTCGCCTGGTGGCAGAGTCAGGGATGTAGGTCCTGTCCGGTGACTTAGAATGTCCTGCACATGGAACATCATCCTGTCATCAGCTTCCTCGTGTGTGCAGTTGAGCCGAAGGAATGGAGAAGCACACACAGCTGAAAAAAAATCATTCCCTTTGTGATATACCAATGTATAGAGGTTTGGTGTCTTGTTATCTGATGGTGCGCCACTCAACATAGAATGCCTGGAAAGCAGTTTAGCTGATGGAAGATGACCAAAAGTCACCATGTCTTTTGACACTTACAGTGAGGACAGCATCAAGAATGGAGAGAGGGGAAGAAGAGGAAAGTGAACCTTGATTTTGAATGCTGCGTCTTATGGTTTTGTAAGAAGGGGTAATTCATTAGTCCCCGAGATTGTGATCTCAAAACCAGAAGGCGAGTTGCTTGGATCTATTGTTGCAAGTACTGCAAATGCAAGGGAGGTGATTGTTGTAAGAACCCATCACTGAATGAACACTGCTCATAATTCTCATACCTGGGCTCTGTTGTGTTACTTTATAATAATTAAATGCTTGTTTTCTTTCTTAAAGAAAATCCTTGTATTGTTTAAATTCCGAATCGTCAGTTAAACTCTAGTAGATGACACAAATGTTCCAACTTTGCTCTAAGTTTGGAAAGTTTAATTAATAAATATATATGGAAATTCCCGGTGTATGTATCTATTTGTATGGTAATAAGTTGACCGAACGGTTTTTAGAAATGTTCTTGTAAAATATCAAATGAACATCTTGAGCACATCAGAAAATGTCTAGCTCCAACGGTTTAAAAGATACAGCTATGTCGGAAGTAGCACTTCCCATAAAAAGGGCGTGGTCATTTTTAAAAAGGGCGTGGTCATTTCCGGGCTGTTTACCTCGGATAGAGATTTTGGCACACATCCCAAGTTGTTCCTTGGGGTCATATCAGCCTAGAACAGTTGAGTTATCCTCTCCTAAATAATGTGCATACATGTCTGAGCCAGGTCCTTATTAATTAATACTACATTATGGGGATAAATAAGAGACCGTTTAAATCTGATTAAGGTAATTTTGGTAGCCATTTTGAATTTGGGCGGACAAATCTTGGGTAGCCACAAGTTAATTTCAAAAGGCTTAGGTTCAGGACGCCACAATGAAACCAACTTTAGTGAACTTTAACAGGACAAAACGAAGATGTACTTTAAATTTAAGTATGATGCTTTTGGTGGCCATTTTAGCAGCCATTTTGGCAGCCATTTTGACAGCCATTTTGACAGCCATCTTGGATTAGACGATAAATCCTGGGTATTCCCCAGACTAATCTTAATGGCCTTGGGCTTAAAATGACGAAATCACTGAAAAAACTCTGACAGAAAAAAACAAGAAGCAGTATAAACCTGATTAGGGTATTTTTGGCAGCCATTTTAGAATTTGGCGGCCATCTTGGATTTGAGGCCAAATTCTGGGTGGCTCTGGAGCTAAATTCAATGGGTGTACATTCAAGATGACAGAATCACACACAAAAAAACGTTTATATTAAACGTAATTAGAAGTATATTTTATGTAATTTTGGCAGCCATTTTAGATTTTGGCGGCCACCTTTGATTTGAGGCCAAATTCTGGGTGGCTCTGGAGCTAAATTCAAGGGATGTACATTAAAGATGACAGAATCACCCAAAAAACCGTTGATATTAAACGTAATTAGCAGTATATGTATTTTATGTAATTTTGGCAGCCATTTTAGATTTTGGCGGCCATCTTGGATTTGAGGCCAAATTCTGGGTGGCTCTGGAGCTAAATTCAATGGAGGTACATTCAAGATAACATCATCACTAAAAAAAACGTTGATATTAAACGTAATTAGCAGTATATATGTAATTAATGTAATTTTAGCGGCCATTTTGGATTTTGGCGGCCATTTTGAATTAGGGGCAAAAATCAGGGTGGCCCCCAAGCTAATATCAAATGGTTGAGGTTCAGGATGATGAAACCGTTGAGAAAACCTTGACAGGAAAAACCCTTAGTTTTTCCTGGTCTGGGCCCTGTCTAATATGGCTTCAGAGCTCTCGCGTAAAACTCTAACGTTAGCTATACCACGGATCTGATACAAAAATGGCCAATTAGAAAACTAGATTTGCTTTCCTGCACTTGAAGTGTATTATTTTATGCTTCTCATTTTAACTAATTAGTGCCTACAATTTTTTGTTTTCAGTGGCACTGAACTCAGTGAAGCCATATTTGATGCCATACAGTAAATATTTTCCGGGCCAATTCATACAAGCAATATTCTGTTTGCATTTTGAATATATTTTTGTGGACATCAAATGTAAATTTGGGGCTTTACACACAAGCACTTTGTTCACATAATTACTATATGGGCGTTAAACCTCAACATTCCTGAATCCTGCAATGTAAATTTAAAAACCAACCAGTTTTAAACACTTTTTATAGTGTCACAATAAATGTAGACGCCTGTGAAATCTAGTATCTTTCACCTTTTATTGACTGAAACCTCACATGGGTTATAAATGACATTTACTAGTATTAAAAGAAGTTCGTACATATTAAACTTGGATTTTCCAAGAATTGTTCAATTGCGCCACGACTTTGGGAACACTCGGTCGATAAGCCACTTTGGAGTTCCGACTGCGCATGTGCACAACAAGATTCAACAATTTTTCTCAAGGAGGTCAAGTGATACAAACACGGCAGACAAATGCACACAAGGCTATCGGGGACGTGGTAACCAAATCCGCATTTTTTTCATTTTCTTGTGAAATCGAAAAAAATAAATAATATTTGTTCGAACAAAAGTTTGGCCACACAAAGCGGCTGAAAACACCAAAACGTAAACAAAAATATGTTACTTAGTAACTTTAAAACACGACGATCTCTTGAAATTTGCTGGTACCCCGCTATGCTTTTGCACGCAATCGATGAAATGTTTATATCGAAAGAAAAATCGTCAAATCTTCATGTGCGCATGTGCAGTTGGAATACCAAATTGGCTTATTGCGCGCCAAATTTTTGGACGCCACCGTTTTGGGTTTTTTTTCTGACTAAATTTACACCTAAATTGTTAACAGGGTAAATAGTAAGCATTCATAATGGTAAAGGTACAATGAATTTGCAATTTGTCAACAAAGAAGTTTGGCAACATTGCATGAGGAAAGTCGGTGTAAACGTCGAACTACGCACGTACAGCGCAGCACACTTTCACCAACTGATCATGATCATTTTTTCAGTCACAGTTTTTTTCTCTTTCGTAATTTTACGGTTTTGGATGACATTCAGCCTTATGCCTACGGTTTAATCTTCCGAAATAGGCACAGCCTTTTAAGCTCCGTCGTAAGCCATAAAGTTCTGACAATTGACGACACACGTGTTGCTGTTGTTAAGCGCCGCCATTTTGACAATTTTCCGCGCGTTGACCTTTTAGAAAGGTCATGACAGAGGCTAATGACTGCACGGTAAACTTTGTTGGTCGCCCTCTGTCGTCAGTATTATAGCTACCGTGTCCTATACAATTCATACTTTTTTGGCGGGGTTTAGGACTTGCGGTGCAACAAAGAAGACATGTTTCTTATATTATTTTGGAATTTGTTTCTGTCATATCTATTAAAATCTGACATCTTGACAATTTATCTGTTGATTGGGATGATGAATAGATGACATTGGATGATCTATAAAGATTGTTCAGGATACCAAATTTAAGGAGGGGTCAATTTATTAAGGCATTTAAATATTATTAGGTTTATTTGTATTTGTAATTAATTTAGGCCTAATCAACAACTGAGTTTATTGATGCCCCTTCTAAAAACTCTGCAAACCAATTGCTACTTGAAATCAACAATAAAACGCACGTTCGGGAGACAACTTCAGGATGCGAACTTTGATGGTCAAGTATAGCCTGTGCTTCTAGCTCTACGGCGGACTCAATGTTCATGAAACGGTATTCTCCTTGGTGATTTGTTCCACTTTTGGGTTGGAAGTGCCCTATTTTGAAATTGGGTTTTCCACTCTTGGGATGAAGCTTGTCAACTGGAGTAATTTATGCAGCTTTTGGTCCAAGTAGCATTACATTTCTGCACTTGGTCTCGGCTGTTGACAGTGTCTGTCTGGTTGGGAAAACCCTCATTCGGGTTGGGGGGGGGGGGTGTCTATTTCATTTCCTTGTATATATATCCATTTGTCGAATTAGACCCCCCACCTACAAACGTAACCAACACCCACCAACCCCCCAAAAGTGAAAATTCAAATACAAAACAAGCAAACTAATCAAACACACGCACATTTAGCAAAAATTGAACTTTAAGATGCTTTTTTTACTTTTAAAGACATTGTAGATTTTGTTTGTGCACTTGCAAGTATACAAGGGAGTTTGTGCTGGTTTAAGACCCTGCAAAATGCTATATGCTGGCCTCGAACATTTAACCCCGTATATGGCCAGTGGATCAATTTTTTTACATTTAAGTTCTTTGATTTGTTCTGGACTTTTTAGGGTTAATTTTGTTTGAGATAATTATATATCATTGAATTTAAAGGATACACTAACCTAATTGAAGCGAAAATGTCTATGCGAACTCATTAGCATTAAATGTGCCCCCCACATTTATTTTTTGAAAAAGGAGGCCGGTTGGTAAACAAAAATTGGTGATATTGTGTAAATAATAACCTAGAATGTGATTATAAAAAAATGTAATTGGCTAACCCACACAAAATTGAAAAGAAATGGAAAGATAAAGGCCAAGACAATAATCTGATTGTTGTTTGAGAAACCCCAGTGGTGTCAGGTTGCATGAAACTCGGTCCTGAACGTTGTTGATTTTACACTATTTTTAATGGGGCTTGAATTAGGCTAGTGCGCCCACATACCACCAATGACCTCTAATGACCCCTACATGACATTTGACCCCAGTAATCCCATGAGGAATTGTCTTCCAATCCAAGGGCCACTGCATTCAAGTTTCATGAAAATCCATGAAAGCATGGAGAAGTTATACCTTTATTAAAAAACTTAACCGGAAACTTTAACATACATTCGAACAATGACCTATAATGACCGCTACATAATCTTTTACCCCAGTAAACCGATGATGACGTGTGTCTTTCCACCCAAGGGTCTTACGTTCATACATAATTTAGGACTGGTTAAACCTGTTGCATACGATATGAAATACGATTTTCATTTACTGCTTAGATACAGAAAGAAATTGACATGAGGTTTTTTTCTTCCAACCATCAATTTATAAAATGCGCCTCTGCCCCCCATAATTGTTCACAATTATTAGTCAACATTTTCTAATATTCGTCTTCTGCAATGTCTTGATATATAATATGACTGCCCGTTTGGGCTTATTTTACTACTTTTCCCGAAATGGATATCCTGTAAAAGTCACCGAAAAATGAATATTCATTGGTGCGTCTATTTATGCTGAACTAGACAACGCCCCTACTATTCTTGGGGTAGAACAAATAGTATCAAGTGCATTTCGGTTTTATAGTGTTTCATTGTTAATAACCTCTCAAACTTTCAGAGAATTTACCCAAAAATGCACATGGGAGATGATTTTCGACAATAAGCCAACTGATTGACAGCTAATTGGATGACAGCTATTTGGGAGCAGCGAATTCCCAAAAACCTAAACAAAAACTTTAGAGAAGGGTAAACTTCAGAGCAATATCCCTTTATGTGCAACAAGTATATATACTGGTATTTTACAAGAAAAGCTCTTACATGAGGAAAAGTTTCAAATACAGGAAGTGTTATCTGTTTTGAATTTTAAAAAGCTAATACAGATACATATTTTTGTTAATTACTTGAATTTTATGCAATTATGTATAGTTATTATGGCCTTTTGAATTATAAACAATGGATTACTAGTATACACTTATCACTGTGGCCAATGTTAAGGTAGAATATACATTATAATTACAACAAAACAATTAGTTATCAAACAAATGTTGCATTTTAATTTATCATATTGAGCACACATGTGATTAATTTACATGCACACGCACATGTAAGCTACTGAATGGAAGCACAAACTAAAGTGACACCACAAGAAATAGACCCCAAAATAAACATGTACATTGTACTAAGTTTCGCTGGAAAAAGGGGGATATTTTATCGGCAGGGATTTTAAGGTACACAATAGTTGATGCTTTTCTTGCCAACATCCACACAAATAAGATTTTCATCTTTAACAAAAATATAAATAAGTACAGTAAAGGCATTACGTAAACTCCATTTTACCAAAACAAATCTATCTGTATTTATACAAATGGAAAAAATCCCCGCCAGTGTCCGGGAAAAATGCAGCCATACAGACAGGTGTCTGTATGGCTGCATTTTCCTCGGACACTGGCGGGAATTTTTTCCATTCTTTTAAATACCTAATGAATGATAGCTCGTGCAACGATAGCAGTTTCCAAAGGAGATAGGTTCTTTATCGCTCGAGAGCGCTGTCCTCACGGCGAAGTATCAAACATGCCAAAGTGCTTTGATCACTGTTCTCTGCTCGTTCTGAAAAGCACAATTTTAAACGGGCACTGCGCTAGTGCGCTAGTACATAGTGTATACCATCAACAGTTTAAGATGCGGCTTAGAAAAGCTATCTGGCTACAAATGTACATGTAACATGCACATAATTATGTAATTTTGTGTGGTTATTTCACCAAACCCACCAATACATCTTTACATTGCCCAGTGTACTAGATGAAATGAAAAATAGTCATCTAACTAGCCACATTCTTCTAGCCACATCCATATTGTGGGTGTGCATTAGAATCAGATACTCGAGTATACCCGACATTTAAAAATTAAAGTAGTTTTATCGACAATGAAAAGTTGAAAAAAGGATTTGAATACATCATGTGGGAATTAAAAAAATAAAAACAAGGTTACATGAAAAAAAGAGGAATATTTCAAGTTTATGATGCTTGTGAAAGTTTACATAATTAACCAGTTCGCGCCGCGACTTTGGGGTAATTTTTTTACAGGTATACATACCTTCTGCCTATTGTATGCCTGAGCCTAATGGGTGGCCCTGCAATAGCTACACCCACGATTTGCATACATATTGAGTAATTGTATAATAAAAAGCCCCAGGAATTGTTGCCACGGTTTGTGGTTGGAGAGAAAAAGTTATTAGAAATGATAAAACCACTTGTTCAAATCTTTAACACTGAGCAGAAAGTGCACTATCCCTAAGTGTCGCAAAATAATCCTTGCGCAAAGACCCCAAGGTCGAAGAGTAACATGGTTGACACAACACGCCTACTCACTTAAAATTGAATTCCATGCCTAGGTTATCGGCATTATTTGATCTTTAAAAATACCTTGACAATACAACTGAGCGGCAACTTCAAAGATTTGAATTTCAGGTTTGGGTTTCTTCACAGGTACCCGGGTTTCTTAACGGGACCTGGGCATTTTTGTTAGATATTAGGTATACATGTATGTTAGGTACCATACCTGATCATGGCTATGATTTGTCAAAACATGGGGTGTGGTTTTATCTGGCAGTTCATTCGAATCCCCAGGTTCTCAGAGAAAATGACACTGTTTATTATGGGAGCCAGGCGGGGAATTGAGACTGCTGTTACTGGCTGCAGTCATGAGTGTTAATGTGCAACTTAAAAATGAAACTGTTTTAATTTACTTTTCTGAAAGTCTACATTATTACAAGTAAATTGTGCATATGCATAATATAAACACGAGTGAAAACACCACATAATTACCGTACATTTTGTAACATGCAATCAGTTTTCATTTTAGAGGGAAATTGGATTCTTGATCCTTATGCATACACATGCATACATTATTTTCATGTTTACAACATTATTTCCAAGTGTAGATGCATGTACCAGTATCATCTCCTGGACACTATATTTCCATAGCAACAGAACATCTTCAAATGAGGGTTTTGTCCGTGTCACACATATAAAGAAAACAAAGCACACGGTTTACATGTATGTCCAATAAGCCAGTTCTTAGTTCCATGAAGTACAATGTTGTCAAGATAATAGTCCGGATACAATCACTGACGCATGTCATGCAATGTTATGTGAACCCCATTCTGATTGTAATTAACGTGCACTTCATGCAACCACCTCGCGGGTGCATACGCACAGATTACCCCGAATGACGTGTGACCCATATTATTGTGCATGTGCGCAGTTGAAACCCTCAACGGGCCTATTCATGAAGCCAACTCCTAATTTGTTAAGAGGTTTATTTCCATACCCATGCAGTTTTCTATTCTTTGCTTCGGAGCAACATCCATGTTTCCTACCTCCATGGTTCATTTACAGTAAATGTAGGCATTTTAAAAACTTGTATTAAATGATCATTCAAAGATGAACAACAAAGTACTGTTGAGAAAGTTTCAGCCAATTTGTTTAAACATTGTCTGCAAAACTTCTAAGATGATATTGTCAACTTGAGCAATACTACCCCCAAAAAGAAACAAAAAAATAAAAACAAAACGTCACAAAAACATTTGTCACCAACAAAATTGGTACTGTACCAGTACCACTGTAATTGAAGCTACATGTACATTTGAGCACAGACAAAAACAAATTGTTAAACATCATTTAAAATTACCAGCTGCAAAAGAATTGCATGGTAGCAGCCAATGATTTAAAACATTTAAGTTGCACTTGCGGTTTTTTTATGATGTATTTTTTTTATTATATTTTTTTTACATAAGGCTCTACACAACCACTTCATTTGGCCAACCAATTATATTTATTACTATATGGTAAAAATGACCAAGGTGGTTTTTACATCCTGTTTCCACGGTAACCAAAGTGAACCTTCTAACTGCTCACTAGTCTTGATCAAGAAGATATTGTTGTATATTAAATACGCGGTCATCTTCTGAAAGAAGGCTTTAATATCCAGTCGGACAGCGGTCAGCCACAAACAGCTTTCACGACATCATGGGAATGTTGCAATGGTTGTATCATGACTTTTTGTGTGCACACATTTATTGCTATTGCACCACACACTTAATACCTTTTAAAAACTAAACCAAATACTAAAATTTTAATAAATAGCAAACAAAATGTCACTAAAGTTGTGTGCGACTTGTAGCAGCGTTTTTGTACGTATCAATGTACAGTACAGTGCAGTTTAAAGTTAACCTCAGAATTCGAAATTCTTTTCACAATTTTTCTCAAGTTAGAACTAGATTTTGACAACTTTTCACATAGTGGGAAACCATTTAGTGGGAAACCATTTTCACACAATTTGTACACCTTTTGACACAAGTTCGAAATAGATTTTTACACTTGTTCACACAACTTTCATATCTTTTCACACAAGTGGGAAACCGACTTTCACACTTTTTTAAAAAAGTGGGAAACCATTTTTACACTTTTCAACAAAATTGTCTAAATTTTCATTTGCAGTGTTAACTTTCAACTGCACTGTAAATGGACCATATTTGCCCGCATAAATAGCACATACATGTACCGGTACATGTGTACACTAGTTTTCCCATTTTCACCCAGATTTTACAAGATTCCAAGACATCATAAACAGCCTACATTTAACACAGAAATGAGCAAACCTCCATCTCTGCATGTACGGTATTATGTACATGCCTAAACTTTGCCTGGACACTGGTGGCCTGACAGCATTTATATTTGCCACGGGTACCAACAGGGATCCTGCGCAGGTAGCGACAGGGCAATTTTTTTTAAGTACGTAATTAGGGGTTGTTAAATGAGCAAAAATTAGTGATAGCCCGTACAACGGTATACAGATCCGAACAAAGATAGGTTCTATATCGCTTGAGGGCGCTGTCCATTTCATGCGTAGTAATAGACTTGCAAAAGTGCTTTTATCACTGTAATCCGCATGTTCCGAACAGGCACATTTTGAATGGGCACTGCACTAGTTTCAATAACTAGTGACGAAATTCCCAAAAAAATTGTTCCAAGAAATGCAATACATAACTGACCTGGACCACGGCTTAGTTTAATTACAGGTAAACTTACCTCTTAACCAGTTCGCGCCGGGATTATTTTAACATCACCGAGCCGAGGCGCGGGATTATTACAAAACTCGCTCACAGCCAGGTTTAGGCTGATGGTACCGGGAAGCACACCCACACATTTTCGGCCTTGCTCGCTGCTGACAGACATTTCCGGCCTTGCTCGTAACGTGTTTATGCGTCATCCGTTTTGAATCTTAGCAAACCTTTGTGTGTATACACAAACATCCTCCGGCGCAAACTGGTTAAACATTACCTCCAATGTGTGTTGGAGAAAATAGTCCATTCAGACAAATATATGCTATACATGTAGGTACTGGTAAATATATAGATGTTCTACCTTGTGTATACATATACATCAGTAGGAGACATTTTAAAATACTGAAATTTAATACTTTTTTTTAGGGGGGGTTGTGACATGGACTAAATATTGGATAGGATTTATTAGTTAGAACATGACAATTTTCTTTTGTACCATTAATTTTTCTGAACAAAAAAACTACATGTATGCATTTGATCTATAATGTTCTCTTCTTTTTTACAATGGAAGGTATTAAGAGAATTGCAGTAACGATTCTTTATTATTTATTGTGTGTTTAAAGAATGGACAAGGCGAAAGCAGTTCAAGCTAATGTACATGTATACTGGTACATCATTACTGCTAAAGACAACTCTCAGGAAAGAAAGCCTTTCCTGTTGGCCTGTGTTTACTTTAATTAATTTGTTAACCTCTATAAAATAAAATAAATCAAACACTGTATTGCAAATAGACACTCGTCTGTCCACATTCCATAAGCCATTACATTGTTGGTCCTGCTATACAAATAATGAGATTTATGCTTTCTGCAGGTATTTTGAGGCCAAAATTATGACAACTCATTGATAACAAATTAAAATGAGAATGTGAACACAGTTGTCTTTGGTCCTCATGTATTTTATCATGTCTGTGATGGTGGCTGATTAACTTGGTTAGATGTTTGCTGTGGTAGCGTGTGCTGGGGTTGTGCTTGTTGCTGGAGATTACCATACTGGCTAGCTTGCTGTTGTGGTAACACCTGCTGCTGCTGACCAGGTGCCTGACCAAGCTGTGGGCCAGCCGAAGCTGGCATACTGGCAAACTGTCCTTGCTCCCCAGTCCCTGGAATGCTCTGGAATCCTCCTGTGTCCTGACTAGCTGTGGCCCCTCCCACAGGCTGCCGGTTGGGCTGTGCTGCCTCCGATTGGTTGAAGGGGATCTGCGTGGGAAGCCCCTGGGATTGCTTTTGACGAAGGACATTGTTCTCACGTTGTAGCTTCTCATTCTTCTCCAAGAGCTCTTTTATCTGCTCTTTTAGTACCTCCACTTCCTCTCTAACGGCAAACAGTAGATGACTTTTCACCAGATCCTGAAGACAGAGACAATAAATTTAAAGTCAAGTGTCTAATGAAACCGGTGTTTTTTTAAGTGGTGGGGCGGGGGCGGAATCTTTTATATAAACTCTAGAAACCTAATTTCCAATTGAATTGATACTTTTTAAGTTTTCAGATTACACACTAATTGGTAAATATAGGAATACAAACCAGTCTAGAGTTGTAGTTTTGGACTAACTGAGCGTTTTAGAATGGTTTGAGTTGTTTTGGCAAACTGCTGAAATAACTGTTTTACTTGAGATTTGTGGCCATTGAAAATGCTCAATTTTACGATACAACCTGGGAAGGAAGCGGCATCTACTAACTGAGCTATCTTGTCCTATGTTGGCAGTCTCTCAATATGTTACATGTAGTATTTTTGTTCAAGGGCGCTAGTCATAAGTCATAAACGCTAGAGTTCCGAGTGGCCAGGGATCACGCCTAATTTTACGATACAACCTGGAAAGCGACATTGTGGGGATCACTCAATGAGGATATGACTTTTTATTTTTTTCTAATACACAAATAAACTACAAGGTAAACTGGTAGGTAAATTTGCATCAATTTAAAGTGAACAAAGAAATTGGCAACTTCCGGACTACCGGACCTGCGCTCTACCAATTGAGCTATCTTGCCCTATGTTGGCGGTCTCCTAAATTGTCAGTATTTTTGTTCGAGGGCGCTAGTCAGAAGTCATAAACACCAGAACTTGTTGACGTTCCAACAGTATTGATAAATGTGAAGTGTAAACTTGTCAACAGAATGTTCAAATAAAGTGCAACAAACAGTATTGGAAGAATACTTTTATCTTCTTTTCCCAATACCTACAAACCCCCATTTTGACCTCTGCCCAGTTCTGTCTTTTTTTGCCAGAACCCCTCACATTTGTGCAGCAGAAACTATTGAAATCCACACCCAAAATTGTGTTAAAGTGCCGTGTACGTAAAATGCGTAATGCATGAAACAGTCATTGTGTCACTATTGGCAAATAAAGTGCAACAAACAGTATTGGAAGAATACTTTTATCTTCTTTTCCCAATACCTACCTACCAGACGAAAATGTTAACCACTAGCGCACCTGGCTGCAGTGCGCACCTGGCTGCAGTGCGCACGCTGCATGAAGCTGCATGCACACTAGTCAAGCGTACAAATGTATACTAGTTTTTTATGTTCACGTCTACGTCAGGTCGCATGCGCACAAAACTAGAACATTGCAACATAGCCTTGCGAACGTAATAGATGATTCTTCTCAATATTGTTCAACTTTTAGTAACTGTTGTTCGAAGATAAGTTATTTGCGGTAGCACCATGTCATGCATGCGGTAGAATTACCACATGGTGCTTCCGCAAACAACTTACGGTTTCTACTGTAGATGTAATTGCCTTTTCACCATGCAAACCTTTGAATCTCAACTGTTGTTCTGTATTAAATGCATCATTTGCTTTGTGAATGTGGGTTAGAATAAAAGGGGGGAAAGATACCATTTTGCAGGGGCTCTGCCATGTCCCTACTGAAAAAGGCCTATTCAACGAATTGTTTTTTAATTGGAATCAATTGATACTCAATTGCTACTAAATTGGTTTCAATTCGTATGCTTCGTATGCTGTTTCTCCTGTCTATTTTCTTGCATCAATTTGAAATTTCAATTGGAAATTTTAAAAATTGGAAATTTTAAAAATTGGAAATTTTAAAAATTAGAAACTTTTAATTGAAAATTTTAATTGGAAATTTCAATTGGACATTTTAACTGAGACTCCATTGGTTTCAATTGTATTGAATTAGTCCAATTGAGTAAAGGTCAGAATTTTCTAATCAAACCAATTGGTTATTTGAATTGGCAGTTTTCAGTGTGGGTGGAGCAGATATTAAGGCACCTCCACTCCAGCGCTACATGTAACGCCGGTACATGCCAACTCTCAATGTACAATGTAAGGAGCATGTAAAGCTGAGTTGACTCAAGCTCTGTACATGATGTACAAGTTCATACAACGTGTTTTTGTAACACACTTGGCTTGATGAACAAAATTGATCGGATTCACCCAGCAGTATTTCAAACATGTTTTTTCCAAGACTCCTGGCTTAAGTCCATCTTTATCCCACAAAATTACTTCACCTCGGGCCTGTAGTCTTCCCAAACCCGCCAAAATGAGGGATATGGATTTTGAACAAAAAGAGAAGCTGATGCAGCAAAACAATGCTGCAAAAAAAACAGCTAAAAAAGGTTTCACTTACCATAGCCTGCTCTATCTTGTTATCGATGGCCCCCCCAGTGGCTGATGTGCTGAAACAAATTGAAGATAAAATCTCCCTGTTAGACGAACGCTTTTTTATGCAGATGCGCATGTTTAAATCTTGTTCACACTGTTCCAAGAGAATTAATGTTTGACATCCGAGCTCCAGATTCAAGGATTGTTCATTTAGAGCAAGTGCAGTGCATGTACACCTTGCATGCTGAGGTAGCATACAATGTATAATGTTGGTCAGGAATGATGTCTTGTAGTAATGTTGGATACTTTCACGTCCTTGAGTTCTACATGTAACTTATTTCTGGAAGCCGATTGTTGAAGCACACAATTGAACTACTTGTTTTCCTTTACAAGTCTCAATACATGTAGGGTGGGAAAACATCTGAAAACTCGATGTAATGTTCCAGTAATGTGTACAAAAATTCAACCAGATGGATTGAAGACAACTGCTAGTACTAGTAGTGGCAGCGTTCCTTGACACTTGCACATGTACTGGTACTGGTACTGGTACATACGATAGATGAAGGGCGACTCATCTATTAACATGAGTTAATGATGGAGTGTACACACAAACGTCCAACGTTACATGTGCATCAACAGGCAAAGAAAATCCTTTGGATTTTTGATAACACAAGGCAACAGTAGAGTTGTAGTTGTATCACTATCACCAACAATTCCAAATGTTTATCCTTGAATGACACCAACCCCACAGAACGCACTACAGATCTCCAGAACCGCAAAATCACTCCATGAACTACACAAGTTGTACTCCAAGCCAAGGTGACAAACTGTTGCTTGTTGGGTTTCTCTTTTTTCTGTATGACTGCACCAAAATAATGACAATTCTAAATAATATGACAAATTTCTGTGCTTGGTACAGGCAACACCATATAGTAAACATATGATAACTGCATGATAATTGTGTATGCTGCTCTCAATGAAACCGTACTACCAATAATCCCTGGAGCTCTACATCTCTCCAGTAGGGAAACTAAAAATAAAATTGAACACAGCGAGCTAAGTTTATCACAATAATTTTAACAATCCTTGACAAACTTCACAGTATTTCAGAAGACTGTATTTATTTTTAGCTAGAACACATTTTACAAATATTATAATCGGTGAAATGCTCGGTTTTGCTGGAAAAGTTGGTCTACTTGTAAAAAACCCACCCCCCATAAACATAATGGAAGAGGCTTTATGATTTGACCATGCATGGAAATTTCCACAGCACTGTACCACTATTACTGTGTCATGTCCTCCACTGATGTGTGCTGTGCGCATAATCTATACAATGGCCAATACATACATACACTTATAATGGGCAGGGGAAAATGGGGCGTATTTTTGCAAATCTTGTTATAGACTCAGTCAAAGGGCATGTTCAGACCATGGAGGAATAACTTGATACAAAAGCAAATTAGCCTCCAGGCCATTTACGTGTAGCATGAATTTAAGACTATGAAATCAGGGGATATTGGTTGTATTGCGCACGCATAAGTGAAGATAAAATGAGGAGAGTGACCAGTCACATGATAGGGTTTAATCTGATTTTCATATCACACTGGCACTGCATGATGAAAAGTAGCAATGCCACAACTTTCTAATATTAATAAAAGCAACAATGCCACAGCAATGCCACCCCCCCCCACCCCCCCCCCCCCCCCCACCACCCCCAAACCCCCCCCAAAAAATTAAAAAACAAAAAAAACCCAAATATTATTTTGTTTGGTTACAGATGTCGCACACCCACAAAACTAAACAAAAAGCCCAAACAAAACCACCCACGATTCTTTAATCAACAAATTCTCCATTGTCGACGCAAGATAAATTGATATAATTTGTAAACAATTATGAATAACTCAAAAAACGCAAATCAAGTGCAAAAAGTCCTCATGGCTAACGCCACTCGAGGGCGCTGTGTGGTCTTGACTTAAATGCTGCATTCCAATCGCGTCGTGTTTATCGTGTTCACGAGTTCACGAGTCGTATAGTGGCATTCTAATCGGCTGGTAACTCGTGTTCACCAGTGGTGAACTCAAGGTGAATATTTTTTCTTCATGTTCACGACTCCATAAACGAATGAAACACTCGCGCATGCATGTTGGTTCACGTACGAGTTCTTGCGCGATAACGAATGTCCTTTGCACGACTAACTCGACTGTGCGTGTGCGTCTTGGTGAGTAGCGTTTGGAATGCAACCTACTCTTGAACATGGAGAAATTCACGTTAAACACGATAAACACGACGCGAGTGGAACGCAGCATAAGTCACTGTGGTTGCAGGTCTCTACTCCAGTCTCCACAGCTGCACAGCCACGATGGCCTTGGCAAAGGGCTAGGCAAATCCGTGACCGCGTGATACGCGGCTACGTCTGGAAATTACACCTGGCTGCGCAAGCATCCGTAGCCACGTTTTATAGACTTGTGTTACTCTCAGACGTAGGCAAGTATTCCGTTCGCAACCGTACTTATTGCCCGAGTAGGCATTAGTCCCAACTTAAGCTTCGGTGCATACCTCACCTAAAGCAATCGAAAATGTCGGTTATGACGAACACCAGGGTTCAACCTTAGCGGTCGCCCGGTCGCCAAATGCGAGTGAAACTTGCGGCGGGCGAGTGAAAACCCTTCCCCCAGTCGCCCGCCGGGCGAGTCAAAATAAACGTGTATTTAATTACCTTATGCTGTGTATAACCAGGCTGTGTGTAACACTGTCCAGTATACTACATGTAATGTAGTTCCTAAATAAAACTGATAACGTTTTTTATTGCCCGGGAGATTAAGAGGTTGTTTTATCTATGGTTAAGTCTTCGGTTCCTGTCTGATAAACGTTTGCGTTGTTTTGACCGCGCGCAAAACCTATAGAGCCACCCGCTGCGCGCGACAGATTTACGACCGCGATAACGCCCTGTGTGCACAGATTCTCATGCCGCAGATCCAAGTCACACACGTGCACTAGTCATGCGAAATCCACACTGGAGGTAATACCCACTGCTCGAACAAACACACTCGAAACAAAATCGCATGCGCAGTAGTGTTTTAAGCTGTGTTATGTCTGCACCATCTTTTCCCTTGAATTGATCACGTTTTTTTGAGTTCATCGCTGTTCGGATCATAAAATTTGGACGTTCCTGAGCAATGTTTGGACAACAAATTTTCAGTACCCACCGGTCGCGAAAAGGGCAGGAATGAAAAGATGAGTTCATAAACTTTTCGTTAATGCATTTCGATTGCGGGAGCCGTTTGGAGCATATCTTCGTCATGTTTTGTTTACCCCTCTCTACTTTTCAAAAGAACTTTGATTGAAAAGGGCTTTCATTGCCTACATTAACTAAATATGCAAATTTATGCTTTTAACTCTTGTTTATATAAATTCTCAAAAAATCTTGTGAAACAGGCGGGCTAGTGAAAAAACCTGCGGGCTAGTGAAAAGTCTGGTTCACTAGCCCGGCCGGCGAGTGAAAAAAAAAGTTAAGGGAAACCCCTGCGAACACCCTAGACAAACACGTACATCTACATAAATTTTGTACTACACAAACTGACGTCAGACAACAATGTTTGTTTTTTGGATAATACCAAACTAAAGAAAACAAATAACAGGCTGATAAATGCCTGTAATTTTTGGGGCGGGCAGCGATGTAACTATAGGCGCTTTCACACTGTTCAAAATCTCGGGGTTGGAACCGGTTCCAACCCCGAGATTTTTTCAACCCTTTTCACACTACTAAAATTTCAACCCGGTTCCAACCCGGGTAGCATGCTCTAGCCAGATCGAAATCAACCCTGGCAGGGACTAGGGTTGAAAATCTCAACCCGGATTGAAATCACATTTTTAGGCGTGAACAGTGTCAAAAATGATAGTGTGAACCGCCCCGAGTTGAGTTCGCTTTACCGCAGATCCGTGTCGAGTTGTGGCGCGAAATCCTACGGAAATCAGACACGCGGTACAAAGGTCAATAAATAATCAGTTCTGCGATCGACGTGACACGTACATGTATGTATGTATGCGTGTACAATGTATCTACGTACATGGGTCATTCCAGCAGGTTGGGACACGTGCATATTTTGCCATTTCACCTATAAGATTTAGTTTTCTTGGGAAGAATGAACTATTTTTCTTGTCAATGATGGTTGAAACTAGAGAGTTACAAAAAGACCTATTGAATGATACCAAATTTTGTGACATTAGTTATTTTATTTTTTAGATATTTCATAAAACATGGTGGCGTGCAAGGCTAGTTAGGACGTAACATGTGTGACAAAAATTGAGTAGTTTTAAGTATGCAACTTGCACATTAATAAATACATAATTTAACACCCCTTTGCTAATAAAGTAGCATAAAAGAACATGAGAAATAGTAATTGTAAGTCATATCTTTCTTGTTTACGTCATTTATTTTGTTAGAGCTCACCAAAAATGAGTAGTGTAGACGTAACACAAGGTGTCCACTTTTGTAACATTTTGTTTGGGGGTGTAGTATCTTCCCTTTGCTTCAAAGCAAGTCTAAAATGACTTAAATTCATCACATCTGACTTGATTTATGAGAAAATTATTCATAAAGTTGGAAAATAGTTTCACTTTTTCAAATATGACGAGAAATCAGGTCATTTTGGGGTACGGTGTCCATGTTACGTCTGAACAATTTAAAACTATTTGTTTCTATAACTGGTAAATAAGCTCAATAGGATGTGTGGAACTAACGTTGTACCAAATAACTGGACACAACAGATACACAAAATACACAAACTAGACTTGCATTTCATTCATGTGTGAATTATTCCATTTTAGATTTGTGGTGTCCATGTTACGTCTGCACTGTGGTTTGGTAACACATGTTGCAATTGAACACAATATGAAACATTTACCAACTTATAAACAATAAAAATAGAATATGGTGACATGCTCAGATATTTAAATATGAAAAGATTTTTGTTTTAACAAAATGCATAACATTTATGAGTGATTTAATAATTATACACCGTGTCCATGTTACGTCTGCACTGTAAAATATGCTACTTTTGTTTGGCATTTTCTTGTGTTAGGTTTTAGTTACCTGTTTTATGCATAATCATATCAAACAACTGACCACCTAAGTTTAGAGCCATGTAATTCATTGCTTTCATGATATCATAGGTGATTGTTCTCAATATTTGACACAGGATGTAACATGGGCACGGTGTCCATGTTACGTCTGCAACACACCATTTTAAGATGCAATTCCCAAGATTTAAGACAAATTGTACAACATAGCTACTAAAATTAAATTTATACTATCCAAGTCTATAAACTAAACTAATATAATGCTACTTATAGCACAGTATTTGTTGTTAATTCAAGTTTTGTATAAGTTTTCTTGTTTTAATTACACGA
The DNA here is from genome assembly GCA_037893245.1 of Crossaster papposus. Lineage (NCBI taxonomy): Eukaryota > Metazoa > Echinodermata > Asteroidea > Velatida > Solasteridae > Crossaster > Crossaster papposus. The sequence goes on along the minus strand of JBAIAA010000355.1, from coordinate 780,432 downwards.
TGAGAAAAGTAATTTGCTACGATTTTGTTGTTGTGATTTTCAACCCTTTGTAGAATTCATGTATAAGAAAGTTTACTTATTTGCAAAAAACTTAATGGTTTCTATCATTTTGACTAAGATATGGCAATATACAATGTGATCAAGCTGATTATTAAAAATCTAATCTCAAATTGGTGTCCATGTTACGTCTGCACAAAATTATTGACATTACTACCTTACGGTGCCATTATGAAAAAAATGATTAATTATATGGTAATAAAAATATTATATGTTGAATGTACATAAGTATATGATACCATAATGATAAAATAGTAATCTTGCAAGCAATTTGAAATTTTTACTCATATGTCAGTAATGTCACACTCTGTGTCCCAACCTGATGGAATGACCCACATGTACTGGCACGTCACGCATGTTGTGTATATGTGCTAGCACCCACGTGGTTCTTCACCAAACCCCAACACAACAGCAACAATACGCATCCAGGCATTTCTCTTCAATTTTGTTCGAAAATGGGTCCCAAAAAGACCGACAATAAAACTGAAAGACAAAAGAAGGACAAAGAAGTACAGGCCATGTTGACGATTTGGTCGGACGATGCGGTTTAGTCGCAACTTAACTGGACGGCGGCACGACAAGAAATAAGGTGTTCACGAAAATGTCTGAGGATCTCGAAGGCCAGGGAATCCACGACAAAACGCCGAGCCAGTGCCACATAAATTAACAAATTTGAGGCGGGATTATAAGCATTGTGGGATCGGGAAAATCATCACAGCGCGCCTTTTTGAATGCGATCCGTGTTGAGAAATGTGAAGTGTGAATGCACGGCGACCCTAGCCGGATTGAACGTTACACGGTTTACTAGCGGCTGGTTCGCGCCATGAACAGTGTGAACGTTGCGTCTCCGTGATCCGTGTTGAAAACAACCCATGCTGAACCGGGTTGGAATTTCGTCTTCTGTGAAATCCGGTCTTATTACAGACTAGATATCAGTTTCACTCTTGTCTACGATTATCATTGATATACGGTATGTGTGTGATAGGGTTCAAGTTTGTCAGTCCAATTTCACACCACAGGAATTGTCTGGACTACATGTAAGTTTAGGACCATGCCTAGCTGGTACATGTACTGGTAAATGTACTGGTACATGTACTGGTACATGCACTGCAAAGGGCCTACATGTACTCGTAGCCCACGCACATGTGTTCTTGAAATGTCAAGCCACGCTGCTAAATTTGTCATTTTGCAAGGAATACGATAGCGCAGACAGAGAATATGCTACTAAAAAATATATATCGCAGATTTTTAGAAAAAAATGGGGGTTCCACCCATTTTTTAAAATGATATTGACGATATCTCAATTTTTGATTTTTAAAAACATCTTGTAGACAATTTTGTGTTTTGTTTGGGGTGTGAATATCGCATAATCGTCATATCGTTCGGTGCTACAGGCTACATCCCTTGGGGGTTGTGTACTTTAAGTATAGTATACAAATATCTAAGGCTTCGAGTGGTATAGTAAAACTAGCCTTCCGAGGTGACCGGTTATCTATGGAGCATTTCGTTTTCCCGAGGCAAAGCCGAACTGGTTAAGCAGGACCCAAACACCACGCTTAAATGATCTCAAATGACCTCAAATGACGTTTACCCTCAAATGACCTTTGACCTTGGTACTAAAAGTTTCACTTTGACATTTCACAATTCGACCTCAAATGAAATAAAACAAATTGTACAATTCCAGTTCGTCTTACCGTACAATATAACCTCAAATGACCTTTGATTGCAATTGGACTTTCGAATGAGATGTTTTACAATTCAAGCTATACTTGAAATCAAGTCGTTAGTTTTGGCAATCCATAATCAAAGTTTATGATTATTGGATTATTGTAGTAGGGGATACCGAGCCCAGGCGCGGAATTATTTCTAACGACACCTGATCTGAGGCGGGCTCAGGCCGATTTCAGTGGGAAGCACTTAGCACACCCATGATATTTTCGACCTCGCTTGATGCTGACAAATATTTCCGGCCTTGCTTGTGACATGTTTATCCGTCATTCGTTTTGAATCTTGGAAAACTTAGCGTTTATAATATGTACGTCATCAAACGCGAACTGGTTTTAATTACATGATCTATCAATACCTTTCGATGCTACCGGTACCTTAGGCTTCCTTAGGCCAAGTACATAGACTTGACCCAAGTCGGACTTACCATGGAGTTAAGACTACCAATTTGCTTTCGTCAATCCGGCCGAATAATTATGTGCATGCTTTGTTGGCCTTAGATATAGGGCGCCCTCATCTGGTTGTCGTTCCGCGATCGGCATCAACGCGATGTCATCATGTCAGTGCAGTAAATCCGACTTGACGGATCGGCCAATCAAACCCCCCGCGGTGATATGTAGTTATTCATAAATTATTTGCATACGCATCACATGGTTATGCGCGATGTATGCCAAATAAGTCCGCCAATCGGAGTACGGACTAGCTAGACCGCTAACGGACTATGGAGGAATGGTAGGCAGTACTGACACTAGTACACTTTGATGCTTTTTCAAATTCAATAACTGCGTCCATACTTCGTTTATTTAGTTAGAGTACGGTATAGTGCAAACTTAACGGCCGAAAAATGTACACGATAGCTAGACTATAAACCGTTTATACATGTACACATAATGTATAAGTGTACATGTGTATGTACATAATTGTGTACATTGTACATCACAATGTCCACGTACGTCCGTCACACAACTGGGTCAAAGTTCATATTATTACATATGCTAATTTATACAAATCTGCAATTTGATTGGCCGCTACCGTTTTCGGTAGATGAGCTCATAGGTTGTGTACAAACGTGTGGCAGATCCGTCAAGTCGTGATTTCTGAACCACACATGAGCATGGGCGGCGCATGAGGGCGCGCTACTGATGAGCGTGGACGTGACGCGAGGCGCACGGTGTAGATGACCATGAGCAATGTTACCACAGAATCCCGACTTGGATCAAGTCTACCAAGTACAATGTATAAGGCTACTAAACAGGGTCTTTATTCTCATGGAATGTGTCACACTCCGTGGAATCAAGGGATTATGATCACATGAACCACATGTATATTAATTTTCTCTTTAAATGGTTGTAATATTCTTATGGTGGTGGTCAAGAAAAATGTTGCCGAAAAAGAAAATTAATTAATTGAAAAATAATTGTAAATTTGTGGCCCAAACCCATATTCCTTTAACCCTAACTCTCTTTAATCCTCAAATTCTAATTGCAGTTTTAGATGATTTGGGAGGATTGAGGGTGAATGGCAAAAAATGCAATGGGTTGTAAATAAATGGTTGTAAATAAATAAATAAATAAATAAAGTCGTAGGCCTTACACAGCATTCATAATGTTCAGACATGTATGTGTATGCATAATGCAACCCAGTGCTCAATATCATCTGCACTGCTTCTAAATGTCATTGGTACTGACTTAACCCATAGCAGTGATTGGTGGAGGATTTTGGAGGATTGAGTCAGCGGTCACCCTTCCACTGAATCCAATTGTTACATGGTGGCAATTGAATAATTTTGCAGGATTGAGAATGTTCCTAAGGGCCTAGGGGGTTAGAGTTACCGGGTACATGTACACCATTTGCATACATTTGTATATCGAAAAAATATTTACTACCGAATTATTGAGAAATATCTTACGGTACCTATTTGAAAGTAAATACCGTAATTTCCTGCGGTAAAGACGCCGCTTATCTGACTTTCTAGACCACCAAAACATCGCCGCGCCTTGTCTTTCGGTGCGCCGTATATGATGTCGCTTGAGTTCAAAATGAGGGTCTTTGTGTGAAGAATTCTTTGAACGCCGCAATCTTACTCAATAATGCGGTCAACCAATTAGCTCAACTCTCCGGACATTGTGACCGTGTTTCCATTAACAATGCCGTGATGTGTTGATCCCCTACGACCGTACATGTACGTGTGTACATGTACGTATACATGTGATTTAGCACTTGGCAGCGTGCGTAGTCTTGTTTGCAAGACGATCTTCGCGATGCGGGGCGCCCTCTAACGTACGCCGTAGACCACGCGCTAATTACCTTTGCTAAGACCGAAGGTCATTGCGTGTATGGTACGGCGTACGTTAGAGGACGCCCGCATCGGCGGCCTACGCGCGCTGCATATACCGCGATTAAGATCGTCCTGCAAACCAGACTACAGCGTGCGCTGCATGACGCGTGCAACAGCGATAAAAAGCTGGCCTGTACTATGTGGCCTTTTTCTAAACGTTTTTTTCGTCTACATTCCGGCTTAATGCAATTCACCATCCGAACTAAACAGCGCGGAGCATTCACAACGACTAGAAAAAAGACTAGGGGGTGTCGCAATTAGGGATACCCCGCACGCGATCGCTGCATGTGATGTACATGTGCATGTACATTTTACATGCATGCAGTTTATACTGCAGTGATACATGTACATGATATGCGATATTGTGACTACTGGTTTGCGTGCCAGATAAACTCAAGTACCGGTACTCAGCAAATTCTTGCTTGGAATAGTGGGATCGTTCTAAGGCAACAAAATGACCCATTTGTGGCGATGTACCTACACCGGGTGGCGCCTGGTGTTCTTCTGGGTGCGTTCAAGCATGCGCCTTTTTCGGCGGTGCGCTTTATCTGTTGACGTTTGAATTTTTGGGGGGTGATTTTAGGGACCTGCGCCTTAACCGACGAGCGCCTTGTCCGCAGGAAGCTACGGTAATGATTGTAGGCATCCAGCAAAACGATTTCGCTAGATATCCTGTAATTGTTCAAAAAAAATTGTATTTTATTTATAAAAAAAAAGAACAACATAAGAACCACTGCCCGACGCCGGTTGAAAACGAACGTTGTTTTTCTTGCTTTTCTCAGCACCCATGATTGTAAAACAGGTCAGTTAAACGATATTTACTATAAAATACAACCCCAAAAATCAACCCATTCATGATATTCAAGCAATTACCAATGGTGTATCCTAACCTTTAAGGTACAATGTACCTGCACCTGATTTCATTAAACTCTTCGTAACTTACGATGCATCACAGTGCTGCGACGCGTCATATCCCTACGACGCGTCATATCCCTACGATGCGTCGCAGCTGCGACACGTTGTAAATTTCATTTTTTTAAACGAAGTACGTGCAATGCATCGTAGGTTTATTTATATCACAAAATGGCGACTGTTATATTTAACACACAGTAAAAAGTCTGATAATAAGCAAAGAGTCATCGAATCTCTTCTCAGAAAGTTTTCAAAACGTAAATCAAAATGGCTGACATATGATGCAGTTTAAAAGAAAAACAAGCTTGCTGTGGAATTCTACGGTAGCTACCAGTTATTAGAAATTTAAAGTGCAATATCTAAAGTTTATTGACTACAATGAACGTTCCATTCACAACTTCTAACATGAAGTTTTAGTATTATACTTTCTTTTATTTAATTATTTCGACATAAAACCTGCTAAGAAAAGACGCATCTTATTTCAGGACAACCTAAAGACATGTCGTAACTTACGACAAGTTTCAAATCGTTGCCAACTTGTTGCAATGTGTTCAACACATTGCAAGTTTTGTGAAATGAATCGTAAGACACATTGCGAAATGTATGCTATGCGTTACACTTCGTAAATCAAGTTGCGACCTGTAGCAGAGCTTTATGAAATCATCTCTTGAACAGGTGTACAAGTATATGTAAATGTACCTGTGTAAAACCATGATGACAGTCAGCAGGGCGTGGTCAACCACTGTACCACCAGGCGGGTTTCTATCCTCGGGAGACATAGCCATCACACTCATTCCCTGTAGGTTGCTCAAATTGCCAAGGCAGCAGGCCTTGGACTTGCTGCTCAAGTCCAACAATGGTTTCATTGGGACTCCTTGATATTTTCTCTTCACTTAGGCTTCCAAATTTGAAAAAAGAAATCAGACTTGAAATATTGTGCAACTCCTAGCACTTCTGGAACATTTGGCAGGAGAAGTTCAAATGGAGCAGCTACACTGTACAACGTAGTCTACAGCATGAGAGGACAAAAACAATCTGAAGAGCAATCTTTAAATGCCATATAGTCTTTCTACAGCCCTTATGCCCATCCGACGTGTCCGATAATGCCGAATGTACTGGATGCAAATGTGAGGGAGTTGATATCGGGTAATTTCATGCAGTGCAACAAACATGACACTACATCGCCTCTGCTGAATTTTTCATGAGCTTTCAGGACCGATGATCAGTAGGAACATGAGCAAGGAAAGTGTGAGGTACGTAGGTTGTAGGTAGTGACGGAGAGAGAGAGAGCTCTAGATACATCATGTATGTTGGAACAGGGCACTGGCCTTAATCAGCCCCAAACAATATACATGTATGCACTTCCGTCATTATAAATAAGGTTAATGTCTGCAGTGCCGGCAACCATTCAGATAAGTACATGTACAAGGTATCAGCCACTTTTTTGTGTAAGAACATACATGTACGTGTATTAACTACATGTACATGTACCGGTATGCACATCAGGAGCTTACATGAAATCTAATCATTATACACTAATCAAATAATGTACATGTACCTCCGAACGTGTATGCTGAAATTTTTGAAAATGGACAGGTATTAGGGGATTTATTGTTTTATAGTGAATATTGTGGCTCCGACTTATTTTAAGTTTTGTGCTCATACATGTACATGTAGATACATGGAAAAACCAAGAAAATTAATTGTTAAGTTGTTCTTGTAGTCTGGTTCCTTGACTTCCTTTAGACAAAACAGAGCAATTTACAGAAGGGAATTACATAGTTCGACAAATCCCAGGCCTGGACATCCGGGACAATCGAACTAGGCTTATGGGCAACCAAAGCTTCCCGTGCTTTTCAGATAATCAAACTCAACTAGAAATGTATTGAATATGGTTTGGTAATGATTTCAAAAGTGTGCCAAACTCTTCAAACTGCTCAGACCCGATCATAGAAACAGGTGTCACCGGGGAATTAAAAATAAAATAATAATAATTATTAATCCAATAGGGATGTACACAAACTTAAAACAGTCCTAACTTCTTTGTCCTAACCTTTTTCTCTAATATCTTCGAGATTTATGCTATTTAGACCCCAATCTGTCATTCTAAAGCAAAAATAACTCCCAAAAATATCTTTTTTTTAAGGTAGCTAGACACTAAGGAAGACACTGAAATGTCTCCCTGAGTGTCACTTTCTCCTTATTACCTAAAAACGTATGCTAATTTGTCTTCCTAAGTGCTCATTTAGTGAAATAACAATAACAATAACACCAAACGTTAAAGGTAGGATACAACATTGGTAATTGCTTGCATTATTAGAAATGGGAGAATTTGGAGGGTTATATTTTATAGTAAATATCGTTTAACTGACCTGTCTAAAGTTTTGTAATCAAAGATGGCGAACAAAAAAAATCAACAACAAAAAAGGCGTTTGTTTTTGGCGTTGGGCAGTTGATCTTGTTTTTCTAAACAATTAAATGATACCGGTATAGCACTGTAGCACAATCATTTTGCTGGATGCCTAGAATCATTATTTACTTTCAAATTAGTAAGATTTTGTTTTTTTAGATACATCTACTGTACATGTATCTCCACATGGGTGTATTCTACCTTTAAAGTATACCTTAAAAAAAATAAACTAAAGAAATGCATTGACTTGAAATACAATAGGTAAAAAACGAATGGACCATGAACGCAATAACTACATGTACGAGTAGCTTTGCTTAACAACAACAACCAATTCAACTTGGTTTTTTTTCAGTGGGGGGAGTGTCGAGATGGTTTTGGCCACTTTGATCATCCTATTGGCACTCAGCCCTCTGGACCCCTCACCAGCTGAGTTGGACTCGGAGTGCAGTGTTGTAGTCAAGACTTTAATGTCCGAGACCGAGATCGAGACCGAGACCAAGGCTTTCGAGACCAGGACCAAAGTATTCGAGACCGAGATCAACACTTCTGAGATTGAGACCAACACTTAAGAGACCGAGACTTTTGCAGGCCGAGACCGAGACCACAACTTCGAATACCGAGACCAAAAATGAAAAAAAAATATAGATATGTTATTAAGGGTTTAATAAAGCCAAGGTCCAGCACGTGACTATTTATGAGGGATAATTTATTGCACAAGGCAGTGGGTGTTTTACATGCATACGTATCTTTATAGGTAAAGTCAGCTTTATTAAAAGGCCACTATGTTTAATAAATATGCAAATTATATAACATTAGCTGTGAAGACTCGCAGCACACACACACACATTCAATGATTCGCGGTATTTGATTTATTTATTTCATGGTAAATACATACATTAGCCTCTGTCATGACCTTTCTAAATGGTCAACGCGCGGAAAATTGTCAAAATGGCGGCGCTTAACAGCAGCAACCACGTGTGTCGTCGATGTCAGAACTTTATGGCTAACGACGGAGCTCTAAAGGCTGTGGCTAATTCGGAAGAATAAACTGTAGGCATACAGTAAGGCTGAATGTCATCCAAAACTGTAAAATTACGAAAGAGAAAGAAACAGTGACTGAAAAAATGGTCAGTTGATGAAAGTGTGCTGCGCTATACGTACGTGCGTAGCTAGCTGAACTTCGACGTTTACATTGTTTATAAACAGTTAACATTGGGCCGACTTTGGTTGCCAAACTTCTTTGTTGACAAACTGCAAATTCACTGTACCTTTACCATGTTAATGTTATTAATGCTTGCTATTTACCCTCTGTTAGGGGCCGTCCAAAGTTGTCAACATTTTTAAGGTCGTACAGAGAGTACTACTTTTCAAGACCCCCTCCCTCCCCCCAAAGTAGTACTTTTCAACATTTTATTTGTTCAATGTTGATGCACATGTTTTATCATCATTTTACATGTGTGCTGCACTGAGTATTACTATTAGCATTGTTATTCATGTTGCTGATGATCAATGCAAGTTAAAAACAAAATCAGATGAACATTTAATTTTGTCAAAAACAATGTACTAATATAGTTTATTTTAAACATACAGTGCTAAAAGCATATGGCTGGTCTCTGGACTGCAACGATCGGACTGCAACAAGTGCGACGCCATGATGATTGGCAGTGACAACCTCGTCCCAAGTGCACAAACTCCAAACACCGGTAGAGCGCTTTTTCTGGGAGTTGCACAATAGCTGTGTAAACAAGGTATACCGGTACCTGCTGAAGCAATCCTTTTGGAAAAGCGGACTTTGTATCGCTTCTGATTTAAATAACCAAATCTCAAATTATATAATTTTCCTTGGCTGATTGTACAGTACAAAATCAACATTTTATTCACCATTTAAAGTCGTACGCGGCCTCCGACCCCCCTCCCCCCTGTCGTACGCTTTGTACGACCATTAAAATGTTGACAACTTTGGACGGCCCCTTAACAATAATAGGTGTATTTAAACTTAGTCCGAAAAAACCCAAAACGGTGGCGTCCAGAAATCTGGCACACAATCGACCGAGTGTTCCCTAAGTGTTGGCGCAATTGATTAATTTTTGGAAAATCCAAGTTTAACTTATTTACTTCTTTTAATTAACTTCTTTTAATAGAAAATGTCATTTATGACCCATGTGAACTTTCAGTCAATAAAAGGCTGAAAGATACTAGTACGGTAGGTGTCACTCTACATTTAATGTGACAGTATAAAAAGTGTTTAAAACTGGTTGGTTTTTAAATTAACATTACAGGATTCAGGAATGTTGAGGTTTAACGTCCATATAGTAATTATGTGAACAAAGTGCTTGTGTGTAAAGCCCCAAATTTACATTTGATGTCCACAAAAAAAATACAAAATGCAAAAAGAATATTGCTTGTATGAATTGGCACCAGAATTTTTTTACTGTATGGCAATCAAATATATGGCATTCAAATAAAGCTTCAGTTCAGTGCCACTGAAAAAAAGTTAAAATGTTGGGCCTAACCGGTTTTCTAAGGAGCATAAATAGTAGCCGAGAGCGCGGCACGTGTCACTTGCTATTTTTACTATTTTTTACTTGCGCTATCCAAAAAGACTATACCACGCAAAAAGGACTATGCGCATAGCAACACACGAACTATGCGCATAGCAACGAAAGCGTGACTGAAACCCAGACGTGTGTTTCGGTGCATTGCGTAAACATTGCTCTATCACCTTCGCACCCGTTCATCAAGACAACAAAGTACACGTATGATCGAGAGATGTATAATTCTGAGATTTTTTGTCATTACTATACTTTCAGGAAGCTTAAATTGTGCAGAATCTGTGAGTAAGGTGTTATAAAACAAATATTGACTGCTTTATTTCGCGGTATAGTAAAACTAGCCTCCCTCGGTGATCCATGGAGCATTCTATTTTCCCTCGGCTTCGCCTCGGGAAAATAGAATGCTCCATGGAGCAGTCAATATTTGTATACTAGCGCAGACAAAACGTAAAGAGTGAGGTGCCAAGTAGAAATGCCCTCCAAATGACTGGATACATGTTGTTTGCAGGATTCAGTGACCACTGGATTTTTATACTAACATTTGACTTGGCAGCGCTGTGTTGACAATACAAGTGCTCGTGCAAGCTGGGACAGGTTTTCAAACCACAGCTTTGTTTTCAGTTTGGCTTCATTCATGCCGTGTTGCAATCAATAGTGATAGAGCCTGGCCAGAAAGAGGCTCATGTAGGATATAATCTGGGATTTGGAAAACGGCCTCATTGTCAAAAGCCCGAAGTGCACCAGTGAAACACATTGTCGATGTACCCGGTGTTATCCGCGGGTCCCTTTTACTCCAAATAAACAAGCCGCGTATACTGGTCTCAGTTCCAGCTTCAAACTGATTCTTCAGCATGAAAACTTGCAATGTCGATTATGTTTGGAATAAAGACTAGATTTGTGTGGCGCTTATGGATCGCGCACAAACATTGCTGTGGTCTCGACAGGTTTCGAGGGTAAAACTATTCTTCTTTGCAAGACGAACTAATCACATTATGCAGCACGCATAGGCCGCCGATGCAGGTGCCCTCTAACAGGTGCCGAGACCACGCCATGACATTCCAATAGGTTGTCTTGTTTATCTCCCACAATCTGAGCAGAATTGTGTCGCCTTTCCATGCACGTGTGACGTTGCGTCAATAATCGCATGACGTAACATGCATAATCAATGACTCATTGGTCATACGCGCTTGCAAATGTGACACAATTCTGCTCAAAATGACTACATGTACATTGTACGTGTCTGGTATAAATTAGTGTGGGTAAAATGTTCAGTCATTTTCCCCGTGAAGAAATAATGGCTTATAAAATGTGCTTAATGAATAGGGTTTTTTTTAGTGAGAAGTGGTCATGGATACTACCGATTTTTTGTCAATTTTCTTTTTGGAAAAAGTTAATAACTTTTTAAACCGATTTTAGCTTCAGTTATTGTTCATTTAGAGACAAAAATTATTCAAACAAACAGAACATTTAATACAAAAAACTTGATTAGAAATGTCTGATGAGCACTACTGTACAATTGACCGAACTTCATGGAGTAACCATATGTACAGGTACATGACCATTGACCCCAGCAATCTGATAAAGAATTGTGTCTTCCCACCCAAGGGTCACTGAATCCAAGTTTACAGGTATGTGAGTTGTTAGGTACCGTAATTTCCTGCGGTAAAGCCGCGGCTTATCTGACTTTCTAGACCACAAAAACATCGCCGCGCCTTATCTTTCGGTGCGCCTTATATGATGTCGCTTGATTTCAAAGTGACGGTCTTTGTGTGAAGAATTCTTTGAACGCCGTAATCTTACTCAATAATGCGGTCAACCAATTAGCTCAACTCTTCGGACATTGTGACCGTGTTTCCATTCTAACAATGCCGTGATGTGTTGATCCCCTATGAATGTGCTTACCCTCCAACAATGCCACGATGTGTTGATTCCCCCCCCCCCCCCCCCCCACGACCGTGCTTTTATTCCAACAATGCCGCAATGTGTCGACGCCCTTTTTCTTTCTGGCCGTTTTCTTTCATTCCGAAAATGCTGCAACAGAATTACTTAAACGTTTGGAATTCGCATTCACCCAACCTCTATTGTGTGAACGTTGAGGGTGTTTTATTATATCTTCATTTTAGATGTTTGTTTGAGAAAGTATTATAAGAATTTAACGTAATATTATCTTATTATTCAGGGTGACTGAGTGATGAGCCGACCAAGTTTCTTGAAAAGACCAACATCAAAGCCCTCAGCACCGCTCACTACTTCCCCAGTGACAAAATCGTTATCCAACCCTGAAGTCCAGTTAAAAAAATCTTCATTACCATTGGGTGTTGACGTTCTCTCAACACAAACTGCTTCTCAATAAATGTTGTCCCGGCCCGCTTATCTCCAACAAAGATACATTGTATTTACTTACACTAACCCTCGCCTGGCAGTTATTTAATTTATTTAAAAGGCGTTTGTCAATGTATTTCTCGAGCGAATTGATTTATTTCGCCATAATCGTTCCCCTATACGAATCTGGCGATAATTAAGGGCGCCCTCAATAAGCCCAGATATATACGGACGGCGGGCCGCGGAACAAATAAACGGCTAGCTTGTTATTGGATAAAACTAACACTAAGAGTAGTGATGTATTAAACAAATATCTTATGAACGTGATTAACAAATTATAGGTTTGAAATAAAGGAAAAGAACTTTATTTAAAAACAAATCCCCTCTAAAAATCCCTTCCATATATTAAGTCAACTCTATGTTGTCTGATTACGTTGTCTGGAAAGAAACTATAATCACTGACTGACTGAACTTACCGGTACTACCGGTACTGAATTAATTTATAATCCCACGGACCAAAACATTAAACGTGGTTTTGAAACCCGATATCTGTGGGAGAGGCACGTGTATCGGCTTCCATTGTATAAACTCTGCGGTCAGGAACATCTGGTGTTTGCGATTGTTGATACATTTCGTGTCGGCTCACTCAATGGTTTTAGTTCATTGAACCTTATTTCTTTTGGAAAAAGACGCACCATTGCAGGGTCAGAAACCGCAATCACGCACAGCTAGCTTTGGTTCGATGGATAATTAAAGGTACTTTGGATTTTTTCTTCATGGGACCAGACCATGGGGTTACGGTTTAATTCATGCTTGGAATAGTGGGATCGTTCTAAGGCAACAAAATGACCCCAATTATGCACAGCGTTGGCTCGATGGATAAAGGTACTTTGGGTTTTTTCTTCATGGGACCAGCCCATGGGGTTACGGTTTAATTCATGCTTGGAATAATGGGATCGTTCTAAGGCAACAAAATGACCCCAATTATGCACAGCGTTGGCTCGATGGATAAAGGTACTTTGGGTTTTTTCTTCATGGGACCAGCCCATGGGGTTACGGTTTAATTCATGCTTGGAATAATGGGATCGTTCTAAGGCAACAAAATGACCCCTTTCTGGCGATGTACCTACACCGGGTGGCGCCTGGTGTTCTTTTGGGTGCGTTCAAGCATGCGCCTTATTCGGCAGTGCGCCTTATCTGTTGGCGTTTGAATTTTTTTTGGGTGATTTTAGGGACCTGCGCCTTAACCGCCGTGCGGCTTTACCGCAGGAAATTACGGTACATGTATGCTGAGAGGCAGATCGCAGTAGCTTTGTTGCGAAACGTAACATTTTGAAATGACCAGTGACGCCGAGACTGAAAACATGAATTCAAAAATCTTGCAATGTTCTAGTGATCCAAATCGAATATTCAAAACCACCAAGAATCTCCTTTGCTGTTTAGTGCACAGTTTAATTGGCAGGTTTGGTACCAAACATTAGCAACTTGTTGTTGGACTTTGTTTGACTCAGTACAAAAAGGCCCAAGGAGACCCTGTTAAATTCTGAACTGTGAAGTTCAGGGCAGGAAGGCATGAGAATTGTAAACAAAATATTTGGGGGAATGCACCTTATTGCATTTATTCGTGAGTGAGCTCAGGCAAGTGTGACGTGTACACCCTGTGTGTCCCCACTCAAACACACCTGGGGTGCGTTCCACTCCAGCGAACGTTGCCAACGTTGGCCAACGTTAGCGTTGTTCGCGTGAGTGGAACGCAATGTGCGCCAATTATGTTGGCTAACGTTAGCGAAAACGCCGAATGACATTCCGAGATGTTCGCTGTTGGCCAGTGACGTATTTTAATGATGGCGAAGCGGTTAGCAGACGGCAGGGTTCTTTTCACGGTTTTTATTTACGTTTTATACTTTTCGTTATAAACAGTGGATTGTTTTGAGCATTCACAGGGATCTTTTAAAGAAAAATAATGAGTTGGACAAAATGCAGCGAACCAAACGATGTCACTTTCACTGGGTGCCGCCATTTTGAAAACGTAGTTTTTAAAATATCGTTTCACTTCAACTAACCCCAACTCAAAACGTTGGCGAACGTTTGCGCAAACAGTTCGCGCAAACAGTTCGCGCAAACAGTTCGCGCAAACAGTTCGCGTGAGTGGAACGCACCCCAGGCCTGTTTTTTGGTCTGCAACGCACCAGTGGCCTGCAACGCACCAGTGGCCTGCAACGCACCAGTGGCCTGCAACGCACCAGTGGCCTGCAACGCACCAGTGGCCTGCAACGCACCAGTGGCCTGCAACGCACCAGTGGCCTGCAACGCACCAGTGGCCTGCAACGCACCAGTGGCCTGCAACGCACCAGTGGCCTGCAACGCACCAGTGGCCTGCAACGCACCAGTGGCCTGCAACGCACCAGTCGCCTGCAACGCACCAGTGGCCTGCAACGCACCAGGTCGCTTGTAAGCTTGGGCGATACCGGTTTTTTTCATCCACGGTATATCATCAAAAATATATGGCGATATTCGATGATATTGCCATTAATTTGTGACGTCAACAAAAATTACTTCAGTGCCAACAACCACAGAAATAGTCTCACAAAGTGCGTCGCATTTTTTTACAAGAAACATAACGGCTACCAACCGTGGGATCGGGAGCTGTGGAGAGAACCTGCCGCTCTGGCCTACTATTAACCACATCACAAAGGATTATGCCGACTGAAGTGAAACCGCAGAATTGTTTTTTGATTGGTCTATGAACGGCAGTTTGTTCAACCAGTTTGTCCGCTTCAGGAAGACTACATTTTTAGCCAATCACACACATTGTATAATTTGTATGATCATGAATAAACTGCCCGCGATCTAATAGCCGATGAGAAATTGGTTCTTACTGTGTCCGTTGCTCAGCCTGGGGCTTCCCCATGAATGTACATCCTGCGCATGCGTGCAGCACACGCGCGATCACACCCCGGCCAGAACGATGTCATTTTTGGAGAATTAATACGGGCTGGCCTTCTGCGTTGGGCTGGCCTTCTGCGTTGAGCAAGCTTGATTCGGCTTGACCGTGTCACAATTGGGTTTGTTTACAAGAATTGCGCTGGATCGGACTGACAATATTCATGTCCTTTGATATACAGTCGACTCCCGTTATAACGAACCCCGCGGGACCTCGTCAAAGTGTTCGTTATATTCGAATTTCGTATTATCCGACCCAACGATTTCTAACCAATTGTTCACCTTGTATAGACCCCGTACGTGTACGTGATGACCAAAATACACCTTTGCAATATGAACACAAATGAAATACAGTTTACACGTAGTGTTGTTTGTGTAATAACATGTTTAAAATAAGTTGTGAGAAGCAAAATGTTTAACGTAGATGTAAAATAATACACAAATTGCGAAGGTTTTTGATGTTCGATTGCTGAGAAAGAAGTCAACGTAACAGATACGGAAGAGTGAATCAACTAACTGGATCCGTTGTTTCAACGTAAGTTAGACCCAATAATTGGGGCGTTTTCACTCTTTTTTTCGAATTTTGGATTTTGTCTGTCGTTCTAACGCCCCAACGGTTTCTCAGCCTATTGCCCATAAAAAATTAAGTTGTGACCATAATGTCCGTCGATGTCAGTTTTTTATAATAATCGATTATTCGGAAATTCAATATCGAGTATACTTGATATATTGATTATTTCCCGTGTGCAAAATGAAGACTAAAAACAGCGCTCAATATACTGAAGACCGATAGTTTATGTACGTTGCATATACCGGTTTTTGGCTTGATCCTCCGCGCATGTTGTCGGTCCGAACAATATCAAATTGCGCCAGCCCGCGTGTTTATGGTTCTACAACGAAGAAAAACAATTATTACTTATTGAGGGCGCCCTATTATAAGGGCGCCCTCAATAAGCCCAGATAACGGACGGCGCGCCCTAAATGAACAGCTCGGTCTTGGAATCCAGACTGGCTTGCTAGGCCAATAGCAGGGTGCAGAGAACGCTCCCCCCAATTCTCGACTCGTGATTGGCCACCCCAAAATGTATGAGAGTTACATCGCGAACAATATAATGTAGGCTGGGGCGGCATGTCCGGTTTCTTTTGAGATTTGACTGTGCAAGCGGTTGTGAACTACATGAACTACATGTGCCGGGCCGACACGCTATCGAAAAGTTCCGACACGCTATAATTCCTCCGATACGCTATCGATACGCTTTACAAATATTAACTTATAATTTATTTTATAACGATTTCTCTGTGTTAAATTGTGGATCAATTATTTGTTTTCATATTGTAACAAAACATTGTGCAGCGCGATGCCATACGTCATAAGTCAGCTTACCAAATCACGCCGAAGTCGTCACCAACACAGCAAAACGATTACGATCGGTGTGTGGTTACAAGCAAGCAAGTTGCCCAACTCGACATGTACGTACATGTACATGTACACACACTAGTCTTGGTGCAAGACGTTGTTGTTCATTATCGCGCAACTATCGCGATTTAGCGCCCCTGCGCCTAACGACTATCAAACAATAGAGGGCGCTGTTGGGAAACTTCCAGATAACCACCACACATCGGCTCAGAACAACTTCTTGACAGATTCGCGGCTTCCAGAATACGCCCTCTATCGGTGGAATAGTCGCGACGCGTATAGTGTTGAGTGCATAGGCCATATGGTTTTATGGTTTTACTAACTCAACAAGAACGTCTTGCACCAAGACTAGTACACACACACGCGCGCTGCCTCACACAACCCCCACATGCGATACATCTTTGACATTTGCAGATAATGCACATGGCGATGTGGGTGCAGGTTGGCTGCATGTCGTGAATCAGGTTACCACTGATAATCGGCCAAGCACCAGTCATGAATCAGGTTACCACTGATAATCGGCCAAGCACCAGTCAAAATCTGGGATTTTTTTCATGGGCGCTGTTGTTGCGCTGTGCCGGCGATTTGGCATGGTTTGAGAGAGCGGGGGAAAGGGACTCGGGAAGGGGAGGGGGTTGGGGCGGACGGGAGCAATTTTTAATGGGAACATTTTATTTTTCTAAATAGATCCAAAACAGAGAATCCTTAAAAAAAAGGAGGTTTTAGGGAGGATGTCAATTCTATCTATATCACAGGGACAAAAAGGCGGACGGGGATGATGGGTTGAGCATTTTGTTCTACCGAGGCCCAATTAAATAAAATAAAACACCAAAACAAAATTAAAATTAGTACTCTGAGTCTGTGTGTTTTCTTAGTAACTGATTAACACTCATTTTGTAAAACCATCCCTGTAATTTCTAAAAAAAAAAATTCATTTTACAATAAAACCACTGATGACCAACTGAAAATGTTGTTGTTTATTTGTATTTATTTGCCTACAGATTTGTTATCACAAAAAAAAGAGTCACAAAATATTATGTGGACTAACTTATAATAAGGCAGTTTCTGCATTGGGTTTAAAATAATTCAGATGAATTTATAGGGTTACCAACTTCTCTGAGTGGCCTAGATTGCACCAGAGAGCATCTACGACTTCAAAATTTTCGGGGGCCCTTAAGCGGGACTCGGACCCCACGCCGTAAAGGCTTCGCGCTTCGCGCTCGCAAATTTCACGTTTCAGAAATGCCCCTACCCTATAAATTTTTCCTAGCTAGAACCCTGCATGTATAGCGGCGGGCCGCGGGTGAAACACAAAGAACTTCACAGCCGCAGTAGGTCGTCAAATGTATTTTATTTAATAGGCCTACTCAAATGTTTTAAGCTACAAATAAAGACGGCAGCTTTTTTAATATACTAAAGCCCTGAGATTTTCTGGATAATCTGACAATCTTTCGGTGTTTTTCGATATCATTTAGGAACATCGAAATTTACATACATCTACATTTTCGATATATCTACATGTAAATGTCAATATTTTGATATGATTAAAACAAATATCGGCGATATCGAGTAATATCGATATATCGACGGACATTATGTGACCACAAAAGTTGCCAAAAACAGGCCAAATACTTGACAAATATCTTGGAAAGCGCACACAGGCTTCTATGTACATGTATGTTAACCCTAACCACCCTGAGTCCATCAAAATCCATTTCCTGTTTTGGAGGATTTTAACGGATTCAGGATACCTCCATATTGAACAAACTGTAGGAGTGTGATGGATTGAGGATTTTAAGCCTAGCGTTACTGCAGGAGTTTGATGGATTCAAGATATAGAAATTTAGGTGATGGACTGTGATGGACTCTATGGAAAAACACACTGCAATTTTGTGTATGCCACCTTGGTATCCTGAATCCGCCAGAGTCCATCAACTTTTGCTGGTGGATTATTGATGGACTCAGGACCTCTCCAGTATGCATATTGGTGGAGTCTGATGGACTCAGGACACCAGCAGTTTTTGCAAACCAAAATTGGTGGACTGTGGCGGATTCAGGATACTTTGTAGAAAAATCAGTGAGGGGGTTAGGGTTAAAGAAGAACTGTTATGGCTTCATTGGCACTCACGATTATTTGGGGTTGCAAATCTGAGCAATTTCGACCAGCTTTTCAAAACAATGTTGCCCACAACGTTCGGTCAATATAAACTACATCACGTCCCGACAGCACCCGACTCACATAAAGAGCACACTATGCGAAGACGGGGGACACTACAATGGCTTTTCGAGCGACAACCAACGACTGTTTTATGGTGCAAGAGTGCAGGCCTGCATCGCTGCACTGTACAGTGCAGTTTGAAAAACTAATTATTTATATGCCAACTAGTTGACTCTGTCGAAGAGAACATGCAGAACTAACGGTAGTTAGTACGTGATTGTACGGCGCAGAATAGTTTTGTGGTAAAAGTTTGTGTTCTAGCATGCGCGCACGCTGGAAGTTGGTTTGCATGGTTTTTTTCAACGACTGTTTCCTATACCGGTAAAAACAAATATGAAACAGCCATCAAAATGGTAGTTGCGATGCGTCTTTCATAAGATGGGTTTAGTGAAATCGATCTTAGGACACGTCTTAGCCAAGATCGATCTTTGAGCTAGGACTCGTCCCAAGTTCTGAGATGAGTTGTAAGATAAGACGAATTTCGTGAAATCAGCCCTAGGCCTGCAACACACCAGTGGCCAGTCATCACAGCCCTGATCCTGAACACTGAACAATGCATAGACCCAGATGTGCCAAGTCAATCAAACTCCAACAAGCTAGAGTTTGGCAGGTTTAGTAGTTACATGTACTGTACATGTAGGTTCAGTACCAATAATTTATAAACCCGTGTTCAGTTGTTAGAGTTTGTTAGGTTTAGTCTGCTTTCTATTAAAAAAAATTGATTCCAATTACATGCCTTCTAAAAATAGGGTCGGTAGGTTGGAAAGTTAGGGTTTGTTGGGCCAAATTTTGTTGTGCTGATTAAATAAGGTGTATTGTAACACAATTCATTTCAAATTCATGTCGTGTGCGAGTACCACACTATGTACACCGGTCAACGCAATGTGGCTTTATTTACATGTGCAATTACAGGTTACAAGTTTGTAGCAAGTACACACAATCATGTACATGTAGCCTCGCAGTCGCCACTGTATGTCGCATGTATCGTGCTCCAAATGTTTCCATTTTCGCTACGAAATCCATAAAAAATGACCACAAAAATTATAAAAACTTGCCCTAATGAGGAATTTAGGTCGTGCACACTACTACTACTATGCAAGCAATGACGAAAAACTGCGAACACTGTCTGTTTATCGCGCGGTAAGCGTGCATGATGCACTTTCTTTGGCGGGCTATGAAACACATCGTTTTGCGGCAAGAAATGTCAGGGAAACACGCATCATCACTTCGAGTAGAAGCGGTACAAGCTTGAAATAAATTCATGAATACGGGAAATACATGTACTGTACATAGACAAGACACGGCTTTTACAAATGTTTTGTGCGTGAACAAGACTAGCCCCCACAAGCACGCGTTCCTATTGGCCATAAAATACGATTGGTGACGTCACCTATAAGCGGCTTTTTAAATAATGAAAGCACAGCGGTGATTGACGTACCGACAAGCACAAAAGCGACTTAAAATTAAAAAACAACCAATGATAATTGACATTGTTTCAGCCGAATGGGTTCGTGTGGTTCTTCCGTGCCGATTAATAATATGCTTATTGCCATCCACGGATCGCTTTAATAATATGCATATTGCCATCCACAGATCGCTTTGGGTCAACCTATCAGCCAATGAACCGAGAGGTCGTCAAAAAGGTGATAATTCCCAACGTTTTCTTGTATTTTTTTAACATTTATATCAATCCAACATTGTTTTCATCTTATACAATTGAGTATTATTCCTTTATAATCAATTTAATAGGGAAATCTAGTCATGATCTAAAGGCCACTCAGATTTCGAATAAAAAAAAAATTGGACGACGCGTCCGTCTACTGTATACAAAATGTACGTAGGCCTCTAGATTTACACACGCTGTATGCATGCACATGTGCGTTGGCGTGGTCAGATTCTACGACACAATAGGCCAATGTTTCGTTGCATATACAAGTAGGGATTATGTAATACTTAGGGAAGATTTTATAAGCTGCTCTGATTGGCTTATAAATTGGACCGGCCTTCTTTCACCTAGTATAGGTGCCACTATAAATTTATTTACCCTGTAAAACATGTGAAGACAGATCAAGTTCTGCTATTTAACTTCTTTCTCCATCAACGTTTACTTGGCATTTTTACGATGTCAGATCCGACCTACATGTAAAGCTGCAGTGCACTTCGTGTTGGTCGGCCATGTGCTCGTGCATAGACTGGTTGCCGCATTTTAATTATGCCTTCTTTGGGACTTTTGGTGGCCGTGCAGCGGGAACCAGTACAGCATTGCTGCATGGTGCATTACGCACATGTTTTCATCCCCGTGATTGCGCACCAACGAGAACTTGTAACGTTATATCGCGAAGGAAACTTTTCAAAGGGTTTCTTTTGAAAAAATATATCGAATGTACAGTATGTACAGTAGTTTTTTGTTTTTTTCTCTCAATTTGCCGATAAAAAAGTAAGGCCACGTTAACCAGAGGCAGAACTATTTTGTGTGCCTAACCCCTTAAAGGTACAGTGTAGGATACACCATTTGCAGATATCAACTAACGTCCGTCGATATTACTCAAATACTCGATACTATTTTGACAATTTCGAGTCGGGAATTGTGGGGAGCGTTCTCTGCACCCTGCTATTGGCCTAGCAAGCCAGTCTGGATTCCAAGACCGAGCTGTTCACTTGTTCCGGGGTGCGCCGTCCGTTATCTGGGCTTATTGAGGGCGCCCTTATAATTAAGGGCACCCTCAATAAGCCCAGATAGCAGACGGCGCGCCCCGGAACAAATGAACACTCGGTCTTGGAATCAAGACTAGTACTAGCAAGCAGAAGCGGCAACCGTAATCATTTCTTATCTTTGTTGTAAAACCATAAACACGCAGGCTGGCGCAATTCGATATTGTTCAGACCGACAACATGCGCGGAGGATCAAGCCGAAAAACGGTATATGCAACGTACTTATTAAAAAGTCGGTCTTCAGTATATTGAGCGCTGTTTTTAGGCTTCATCTTGCACACGGGAAATAATCGATATATCGAGTATACTCGATATTGAATTTCCGATATATCGATTATAAAAAACTGACATCGACGGACGTTAACCCCAACTCCCTCACGGCTTTTACTAGAAAGTATCCTGAATCCGCCACAGTCCACCAATTTTGGTTTGCAAAAACTGCTGGTGTCCTGAGTCCATCAGACTCCACCAGTATGCATTCTGGAGAGATCCTGAGTCCATCATAATCCACCAGCAAAGGTTTGATGGACTGTGACGGATTCAGGATACCTAGGTGGCATACAAAACATTGCAGTGCGTTTCTCCATAGAGTCCATCACAGTCCATCACCTGAATTTCTGTATCCTGAATCCATCAAACTCCTGCAGTAACGCTAGGCTTAAAATCCTCAATCCATCTCACTCCTCCAGTTGTTCAATATGGAGGTATCCTGAATCCGCTAAAATCCTCCAAAACAGGAAATGGATGTTGATGGACTCAGGGTGGTTAGGGTTAAAGGTAGTATACACCATTGGTCATTGCTTGAATTATCATGAATGGGTAGATTTGGGGGGTTGTATTTATAGTAAATATCGTTTAACTGAGCTGTCCGAAGTTTTAGAATCATGGATGCCGAGAAAAGCATGAAAAACAGCGTTTTTTTTCAACCGGCTTCGAGCAGTTATTCTTATGTTATCTTTGTTTTTTTGCGCTCGCCGTCTGGCGATCGTGAATTTTTCATTATAAAATTCTATTTTTCGGAATAATTACAGGATATCTAGCGCAATCATTTTGCTGGATGCCTAGAAATCATTATTTACTTTCAGATGAGTAAGATATTTCTTAATAATTCGGTAGTAAATATTTTCGATATCTGCAAATGGTGTATACTATCTTTAACCAGTTCGCGCCGGGATTATTTTAACATCGCCGAGCCCACGGGCGGGATTATTTTTAACGAAACTCGATCCGAAGCGGGTTCAGGCTATTAGTGCCGGGAAGCACACCCACGCATTTCCGGCCTTGCTCGCTGCTGACATACATTTCCGAACTTGAACTTGGCGTGTTTATGCGTCATCCGTTTTGAATTTGGGAAAATATTTGCGTTTATATACGTCATCCGGCGCGAACTGGTTAATATCAACAATATTTACTACCGAATTATTAAGAAATATCTTACTCATTTGAAAGTAGATAATGATTCTACTTTCTAGACATCCAGCAAAGTTATTGCGCTAGATATCTTGTAATCATTCCGAAAAAAACAAACAAAAACAAACAAATAACAATAAGAACAATTGCTTGACGTCGGTTGAAAACAAACGCTGTTTTTCGTGCTTTCCTTGGCATCCATGATTGTAAAACTTCGGACAGGTCTGGTAAAACATATTTTACTATAAAATACAAACCCCCAAATCCACCCATTCATGATAACTCAAGCAATTACCAATGGTGTATCCTACCTTTAAGTGTTCTAACTAGAAAGTGTCCTTAATCTGTCAACATCCATCGAGTTTGTCATGCAAAAACTGCTGGTGTCCCAAGTCCATCAGAACCTACACATGTACTGTATACATTCTGGTGAAATCCTGAATCCATCAACAATGCACCAGCAAAAGTATGATGGATTCTGACAAATTCAGGATATCATGCTGGCATAACATGCAGTGTTTCTCCATACAATCCTGCAGTACTGCTAAGCTTAAAACCCTGAATCCATCAGATTCCACCAGTTTGTTCAATATGGAGATATCCTAAATCCGCCAAAATCCTCAAAAACAGGGAATGGATTTTGATGGATTCAGGTACGTTAGAGTTAAGGCATTAATATTAGTACTTTATTGGATACTATCCAAACTCACCTTTCATCATTTTCTGACTGGTTATCACCATGCATTTCAACACTCAAGGAATCCAACGATAAAAGTTCCCCAGCACTTGATTCTTTCTTGCTCAAGCCCTCCTTATTTGAGTCTGCTTTGCTGCTCGGCCTGTGTTCAGCCACAGTTGAACTTGAAGATGAGTCTTTTTTATTCACAGAGTCTGATGTCTCCTTCGGTGTGTTGTCTTTGGACGGTGGGGGTGGTTGCTGGGGGGTCGAGTTTGTGTCTGCAAGTGGATTTTCTGTGGGCGGGTTCTCTCCAGGTACATAATGCACAGAGCTGGCTGCACTAGAGCTGCCAGACACATTGTCTCGAATTTGTTCCGTCTTGGCCACTGCAGTGCTCTCGGAGCCTGGCTGCGGTTCACTGGGGAAGTCTTTGCAGGTCCATCGACCCCTTCTAATTGGTTCAATGCGAGCAACTTTGACCAACTTAAATCTGGAAGGGCCATTCCCGTTAGCCTCCGAGTTAGGGTTCATTGTAGCATTTGGGTTGATCCCAGCACCAAGAAGGTTTGGAGAGTCTTCTGCTTCTAAATGCTCAATATCTGTCTGTAAACTGAGTTTTGACAGATCAGCTGTTGACAAATCGTCTACTCGGCTTTCGTCAAGCTCGTCCATACTGTCATTTTCATCATTTACATTTTCTGTTACACTCGTTATCTGGAAGAAACTCTTCTTCTTGGAATTGCTGATCTTGTCTTGGTCCAAATATTGTAGTTCAGGATCCTCGTCTGGGTCACATCTGTTTGCAGCCACAACAGGCACAGCATCTTTTTGTACGTCAACATGATGTGTATTGGAAGTGTGCCCGTCTTGCTTTTCCATGGTCCCAAAATTATTGTCGTCATGTAAACATACACCACGGTACGGTGTACATAAAGCTAAGTCCAGCTAATGTTAAAACACAGTACGGCATAAACACGTCTGTGGGAATGGATGGGAACAACGTCATGAAGGTACTAACCATAAACTTCACAAGCAGTATACACTGCATGCAGGCACAGAACCGAACACGACTTCTCCGAAATAACGTTAGGCCAACACAGTTAGGCCTAACACTAGTGCTACAGTACCCAGCAATAGTATCTTGCCTGTCTAGTGACTACATATGTATGTGTACTAACAAGTTTCTATGTATTCCTGACGTTACTGTAGAGGTGGGCATGGTTATTTGGTTGGGTACGGTGTTGTATAGCAGTTAGCACTCACCACACTATACAATATCTGACAGGCCTAGAGGGGACGCCATTAGGCCTATTCTCCCTCTTCACTCCAACGACAATTTCATCGGAAAACACGCTAGTCAGTAGCTCAAACAATCGAGACTATTCTTCATTTCGTTACCCTTCAAACCCACCGTATTATTACAAAAATGGCGAATCATGTGTCTCACTGGTACCCTACACGCATTCCAAAATGGATGAATTGGAAGGAAACCAGCTACTAGCGTGTCATGCACATGCACGGCGGCCGGAACACAATCAGAGGCCGTTTTCTAAACTCAAACTTTGTTCTATGTGGCTTCATTTGTGCAGTTTCGCAATAGTAATAGAGCCGATAATCTAAGCTAGAGTTTGGACAACGGCCAATACATAAAATACAACGTGCCAGCAAGGCCAGAACTACGGAAGCTTGACCATGCCAGGTTTTAGCAGTGTAAACATATTTTTATTGCGAAATAACGGAATACTATTCCGTTATTTCGCAATACTATTTCGGGTGAATAACCAATACTTCTCCTTGTAGTCGGCATGGCGTCACCAGGCCTTGTTTCTTGTCTTTGATTGATCAGTGGTGGCTGTTGGTTATCGCCCCCCTGGACTCAAAGGAGAATGAGTAGCAATGAATAGTGTTGTGGTCAATGTGAAAAAATCGAAATAATTAATTATTGTCCAACACTACACCGAAATATTTCCAAATTTCATTGTTTTATAAAGTAACAAAATCTCCCACGTTACACTGAAAAAAAGATTCATTTTGTATTGCTTAAAAAATAATAAAGAAAACACGTAATTCCCTGTACAATTTGAATGGAGGGCTTCCCCTTTGCCCGGCGGCGTGCAATAGGTGGAACAGCCTATGACAATTGCGAGATAAACAGTTACTTTTGTGTACAAACTTCAACGCTGCGTTCAGTTTAGGTTAAAATGTTGCGCTCCATTTATAATTATTTGAATAATGCGCTGTTCTCAGGTTGTGTGTTTGAAAGGTAAGAGGGATCGGTTGCTGTAAACATTTATTTGATCCTATTCAACTTGTCAAGGACTGGACTTGATCAATAAAGCTATATGACTTTGTGTAGCATTTAGATTATTGTTTTAAGAGGCGTGTTGTTGTTTTTAAGTGCAGACGGAAGAGAGCTATAATGATCATTCTTTCTTATTAAGCGCCGCAAATAAATATGCACGCACTTTAACCACCTACATTTAAAAGAAATCAATTATTTTAAACTTAAAATGTGAATAATATTGGAAAGTTCGATATATAAAGTCCGAAATATATTGAAAATACTGCTGACCTTAGTGTACACTATGGTAATTGCTTGAATTAACATAAATTGGTGGATTTGGGGGGTTGGATTTTATAGTAAGTATCGTTTAACCATGGAGAAATAAGCCTTATTTCTGAACTGTCCGCAGTTTTAGAATCATCGATGCTGAGAAAAGCAAGAAAAACGGCGTTCGTTTTACCAGTGTCAGGCAGTTGTTGTTCTTAGGTTTTTTTCGCGATCGCCGCGTCTGGCGATCGTGTTTAAGAAAATAATAAATACATTTGGAACAAAAATTTACAGGGGATCTAGCGCAATAATTTTGCTGGATGCCTACAATCATTTACTTTCCAAGTAAGATATTTCCTTATAATTTGGTAGTAAATTTGGTTTTCGATGTCTGCATTATGGTGTACACACATCAATAGGACATTGCTTTGTGCACAACGTGGAGCAGTGACCGCTGACCAATCAGACACATGGTGGCCTTTCATGGCCACACCTCACTTGTTCGGCTGGGCGCTAGTCAGAAGCTAGTCATAACCAGGGGGGGGCGGAGGGGGGGCCCAACAAAGTGCGCCACCAACGTTGAAATGTATCTCATTCGTTCTTCCACGCTCATGAGCCACACATCTCACACAGTAAATACGTATAGATCGCTACCGCGAAGCGCACCGTTGAAACACGTACAAATTTGCTCCGCGCTCGCTCTCCGAATTCAGTGATTCATACAACGTCCGCAAAGCCAGGTACGCAGGCACGATCTACACGGATTTTGTTTGGGGCGATGTCATTTTCTGCCATTTTCGTTCGAAAACAACACGATAAAACGCAAGGGGGTCACAGGCAGATTTTTTTAAAAATTCAGTATATCACTGCTACATCCTTTTTTAACGTATCCATGGAAAAAAATGAGTGGGGTCAAAGCACGATTTTTCACAATTTATCGATTATTATTGCCCTTTTTAGGGGAGGTATTTGTTAACGTCGTTTGAGTATTTGTGCATAATCTCCACGCGCATCAACGGTACGTCAACGCTTAATTTTTTCATTTTCAATACAATTTTTGTCATTGGATGATAAACATTAAGGTAAATAACAACCTTTTACAACTACAAAAGACAAGATGTTAAGATTGGATGCCAAAAACTCTTTATTTTTCGCGTGAGAAAATTGTTCCCCCCTATTTTGAGAATGGACGGTACGTCAGCGTTGCGCAATCACAGTCTCGAAGGGCCCCCCCTCCGCCCCCCCCCCTGGTCATAACCAGGGATCATCACACACCCAATTTTACGATACAACCTGGGAAACGACATTGTGGAGATAACTCATTGAGGATACGACTTTGTAACTTATAATTTGTCAAACAATTTAGGAACTAATTTAGGAACCTGTCCTGTTTGCATGTGTCTTCCGTACCCCGGTTTTCTTGTCTGTGGCGGCCTCAATTCCAAATTCTTAACATAACATAG
This sequence comes from Crossaster papposus, assembly GCA_037893245.1. Lineage (NCBI taxonomy): Eukaryota > Metazoa > Echinodermata > Asteroidea > Velatida > Solasteridae > Crossaster > Crossaster papposus. The sequence goes on along the minus strand of JBAIAA010000355.1, from coordinate 752,723 downwards.
CATAACAACAATCGTCTTAACATAACATAACTAGAATAAATAGTTCGTCTATTTTGTACTTAATTACATAGAAAATAACACAGCAACAAAATTGGCGGGAACAAATCCAAATTATATGCGTCCAGTTGTTTGTTCAGAATATAAAGTGTTTTATTGAGTTGTATTATAGCCGTACAAAATAACAATGTTCAATTATGTGTATTTGTCATAATAACGCAAACTTATTGCGAAATAACGCAATACTTTTGTGTGTTGAAACTCCAACCCTGACACTAAATTTCCGGTTCGTTTTTAATTATTCGTGAAATGTGTTGTTCGGTTGTTTGGTAGTCTAGCCCAATCCCATTGTGTTATTTCGGTGCCCCCGCGCGCAGATTCGTTAACGCTGTCTCTTTTTGGTCTCACGCATGCGTAGTTTACAAAATGCAGCTGTATCCATGTTCGCACTGGAGCCGACGTTTGACAAATGTACATGATTTTGGATTCCTTCAAGCACAAGTCTAGCACAAGTTGGCAAGCAATTGTTAACTTTAACCTTAGTTTTCGACGATTCTCCCTCGCTTTTCCGAGGGATCCAATCAGCGACCGAGTTTGAGCCTCATCATGAATAATTATTCGAGTGGGTCCAGTTCGCAGGTGGCGGTTCGTCGTGAGATAGTGCCCTCTATAACATCGGTGGTTTGTGTCAGTGATCGCGAAATAAACAACACGAAGGTCTTGGAACCAAGACTAGTTGTTTGGCTGAAAGGCGGATGGCCGGGGAGGGGGAGGTTGCTGAAAACATTCATTTGATCTTATTCAAGAACGTGACCAAAAAACCTTAGTATTTAGATGATTTGTTTTGAGTGGCGTGGTTTTTTTTGTTAATAATGTGCCGACAGAATGCGGGAATGGGAATGGGTAAATTGGGAGAGTAGCGGAAATGGATAAATAGGGAGACTTTCCCATAGTCACATGCTAATAATTGTTCAATCTTTTCTGTCACTTAACCCGTTTTCCCCTAGTGCTTTTCCCACTAAATTGGTTATTTAAACATTTTGGAAGCTACTCTACAACCGACAAAAACATTAACATTTGGTTTCCTTCTAGTAGCTAAATCAATGGAGACACCTCAAAGTCTTTCTATTTGCAATTGTCTTCCTATTACCGAAATAGTTATCCTAAAGTGTTTCACTATTATTACATAAAGTGTAAATATTAATAATAATAAAAGACATTTTCCAATTATCATGGGTTTGTTCCACCAATTTCACCCCCCCCCCCCCCCCCCCCCGCTTTAGAAAAAACCCCAACTATTTGAATAATTTTAATTGATAATAAAACGGTGTCTTGCATCAAGAATCAAAAACCGTTTACATGATTTTACAAACAGTATTGCTCAAGGTAAAACGCGTTGTGGACGTAAACTGAACAATATTTTAATACAGTTGGGCAAAAACCTACTTTTTAATTCTTCATTTATTTCATGTTTAAGCAATCGTGGAATGTGAGGATTGTTAGGGTGGTTAAAACCACCATTTTACTGTCTTAAACAAAAGTAGTTATTTTAAGTCGAGAAAATTTAAATGTTCCCGTAGATGCTTGAAATAATGTTCGTCTACAATCTCGATTCGATGTTCAAGGCATTATAGGGCCAACTAAATTGTATTCGACCTCGCCGCCGCGTGCACATACCCATAGCGCATAGGCATGTCATAGGCTAGGCCTATGCAATGCATAATGGAGTATCGTTATATAAATAGTCTGCGATCTGGTTATGATGATGACCACTAACTTTGGTTACATGAACACTAACTATGTAGGCCCTGAACTACCATGTGATTAACTGTACAATGTACATGTACATGATGTACATTTATGTACACAAATATTTGTACATGTATTATTCTTGCATGGCAGTTGATATTTAGTCGGCACCGGCTAGACATCAGTAAATGCTAGTTTTCAGGGCCATATTTTCCATAACAAATATTACTTACTAGTACGCTTTCCACTGTATTCTAGGCCGGCCACACTCAAACAATACCTTCTATAATGTAGAGAGCCGGCACTGTACAAGCCAGATGGCTAAAAAGCATTTACTGAAGTTTAGCCAGTGCCGGCTAAATATCTACGTTTCAATTTATTTTCAAGGTGAATTTATTTAAAATGAAAACCAAACCAGATTTAATTTTTGTATATAATTGTTATAAAAAGGCAACAGCGCGGTGCCACCAGAGCTGCAACCGGAGTTAATTCGCACACGATCCAATGGAGCGGAGCAACCGGAGCGACACGATCCAATGGAGCAATCGGAGTTGCTCCACACACAAGCCAATGGAGCGGAGCCGTTAGCGCTGCTCCGCACGGGAGTCCACGGAGCGGAGCTGCTCCGCACACAGGCCAGTGGAGCGGAGCAACTGGAGCTGCTCCGCACACAAGTCAATGGAGCGCAGCTGCTCCGCACACAAGCCGACAGAGTGACCATCAAGGATGAATATCCCATCCCCAGGATCGAGGACAACCTCGGCGCGTTAAGCGGAGCAAAGTGGTTCAGCACCCTCGACCTGGCCAGCGGCTACTGGCAGATCGGGATGGGAAGGAGGACCGGGAGAAGACGGCATTCGGCATGCAGAACGGGCTGTACCAGTTCAGTTATGCCGTTCGGGCTGTGTAACGTGCCAGCGACGTTCGAGCGCAGCTGATGGAACAGGTGCTGAAGGACTGCAGTGACAAGTGGCGGTAGTTTATCTGGACGACGTGATTGTATGGGGGACGGACTTCGAGGAACACCAGAGGAGGTTGGTGGTAGTCCTGGAACGGTTCCGGGCCGCAGGATTGAGACTCAAGCCAAAGAAGTGTAGCCTCTTTAAGAAAGTGGTGTCCTTCCTGGGCCATCTCGCGTCAGCCGACGGAGTCAGGACCGACCCGGAGTAGGTCGCGGCCATCAGGAGCTAGCTGCAACCCGCGAACCTGACCCAAGTCAGGAGCTTCCTGGGCCTCGCCTCCTACTATAGGCGTTTCATTGTGAACTTTGCCAAGATTGCCCACCCCCTCCACGCCCGGACCACCAAGAACCAGAGAATGTTCTCTTGGTCGGTCGCTTGCCAGTCAGCGTTCGAACATCTGAAGGACGCATTGAGCACGGCGCCGGTGCTGCGTTAACCAGACACAGAGCACCGCTACATCTTGGACACGGATGCCAGTAACTGCACTACCAGGGCAGTGCTGGCACAGGAAGGGGAAAGAGGGTGAGCAGGTGATCGCGTACGGGAGCCGCACCTTGTCCAAGGCCGAATGCAACTATTGCACTGTGAGAACTGTGTCAGTCAAATCAAACTTGGCTATAATAGTCAAGATACTATTCAATCTATTTATTGACAAAGTCTTACCAGGTTCAAAAAAGTCGCATTCAATTCTTTACAAATTTTTTTTACAAGGTTATTTCACAATTCTTTTCACAAGTTTAAGAGGATAAAGCGAACCCGATTTGTTTATGTACAATATTAATAGCAATTCTCCAATTAAATCCAAATATTAATATTGCAATTACATTTAAATACACGTATGAATTTCTACTGAACTCCTAATAGTTTCGAAATACTACTACATCAAAATTCTAATAAATATACTAATTAACTCCAATTACCAAAGGTGCCACCAAGGCACAAACCACGTACCACCAAGGCACATTAAACTACGTACCACCAAGGCACATTAAACCACGTACCACCAAGGCATATTAAACCACGTACCACCAAGGCACATTAAACCACGTACCACCAATGCACATTAAACCACGTACCACCAAGGCACATTAAACCACGTACCACCAAGGCACATTAAACCACGTACCACCAAGGCACATTAAACCACGTACCACCAAGGCACATTAAACCACGTACCACCAAGGCACAAACCACTTAGGTGAAATCATCATATATATTAGTGCCACAAAAGGCAGACCAACAAATGGCCAAACAATAGTAATTAATGCACACACACTTTAATTGAAACCCTCCACCAAATTCAATAATAAACTGTCATCCAGACATTGGCTCGTGGGTTCCGGAGCTATAGCAATCGCTAGTCACGCCTACATCTGTTCACAGACCCACAGTAGTCAGTACGGAAGTCTCCGTCATCCTGACGCTGCTTGGATGAGATTTTAGCATCACCCGGTAGTAAATCACCAGGACAAGGCTCTATCTGTTCACAGACCCACAGTAGTCATCATGACGCTGCTTGGATGAGAGTATTGTCACCCGGTAGTAAAACACCATTACAAGGGCTCTAGATTTATGGCCTCCATCGTTGCCTGCAGTCAGTCACCAGTCCCAAAGTCAAACAGGGAGCTACCAATACTCCGTCGAGCACGCTCAAGTTTGCAGCAAGCAATGGGAAAAAACAAATCCCAAGAGCCAAAAGCTCTAATATAAAATGTAAAAGCTTGCCAAATGGACAGAGCTTGACCACTGGTGGTTGCATAGACAGCTAGACAACTGAACCATGAGTACAGTGGATGGAATACTTATATACACACACCCATACATACCATTGTCTCGCACTGGCGCACATAATTAAAAGGCCCCACCCAATTGTTTAAATTCCCCCAGATTTACATATACTTACCTCTTTTGTAGTCCAAGAGGCCTAATCCAAATCTAGAGCCCAGCATTTACTTTAAATGCAAATTACTTTTAATCTCAAGAAACAAACAAATTCCGAACACGTGTTAAATAGGTCACTACAAATCAGGGGTGCGTTCCACTCACGCGAACGTTGCCAACGTTGGCCAACGTTTGCGAAGTTCGCTTGAGTGGAACGCAATGTGCGCCAATTATGTTGGCGAACGTTAGCGAAAACGGCGAACGACATTCCGAGCTGTTCGCTGTTGGCCAGTGACGTATTTTAAAGATGGCGAAGAGGTTAGCAGACGGCAGTGTTCTTTTCACAGTTTTGATTTACGTTTCATACTTTTCGTTATAAATGGTAGATTGCTTTGAGCAGTTACAGGGATCTTTTAAAGAAAAATAATGAGTTGGACAAAAAGCAGCCAACCAAACGATGTCACTGTCAATGGGCGCCGCCATTTTGAAAACGTAGTTTTTAAAATATCGTTCCACTTCAACTAACGCAAACTCAAAACGTTGGCGAACGTTCGCGCAAACAGTTCGCGTAAGTGGAACGCACCCCGGGTGCAACAAACTTTGTGAAAGAATTAAACTGAAGAGACCAATACACACATTTATTAGACAAAACTCTGGCTTAGATCTGACATGCACCACTCGGAGAGAGTTGCTGGCTGTGGTCCACTTCGTGCACTACCTCCTCGGCAAGCGGTTCTTGCTCCGAACGGACCATGGATTCCTGCGGTTGGCTGTTCAACTTCCGGGAGCCGGAGGGGCAAACGGCCAGGTGGATCCAGAGGCTGGGGTGCTACGAGTCCGACGTGGAACCGGGCAGGCAAGAAGCACACGAACGCCGACGCCGTTTCCAGGAACCCGTGCGGTCAGTGTGGACGTTCGGGCGAGGTCAGCCACGAGTGCTACACCAAGGGACCCCTGCTGAGAACCATTGGGGGAGCTGAGCGGGAGGAGACCACCATTGTGGAGGGACTCCTGGCGGCTTGGGACCCCGAAGAACTGAAGCAGGAACAACGTACGCGACGACCCGGAGTTGGGTCGGATCGCCAACTGGCTAGAGGATGGGGCTTCCAGACCCAGCTGGTCGGACGTGTCGGCCCTGGACGAGGGCACGAAGTTCTGATGGGCAAAGTGAGAGACCCTGCGACTGTCCCACGGCATGTTGCAGATAAGGTGGGAGCAGCCCCAAGGCGGACCCCCGACGTGGAAGGTAGTAGTCCTGTGGATGCGGGTGGAGGACGTCTTGCGTTTGACCCATGATGGCAGGACATCGTGACACTTCGGGGTCGCCCGGACGGTTGCTCGGCTTCCGAGAGATGCGACGTCAGGCAGAGGAATGGTGCCGGAAGTGCCACAAGTGTGGATCCAAGAAGCCGCCCCCTCGACCCCTCTGGGCCACACTGCAGCAGTACTTGGTGGGCGTGCCGATGGAGCGCCTTGCGATCGACCTCACGGGCCGGTTCCCAAAGACCAAGGCCGGGAATACAAGCATCATGGTGGTGGCCGACTATTTCACCAAGTGGGTGGAGGCTTTTCCGATTCCGGATCAGACAGCTCGCACCGTGGCCCAAACCCTCGTGGAGCAGGTTGTCACTCGGTTCGGCACCCTCCCTCGAGATCCACACGGATCAGGGGAGGGAGTTCGAGGCCTGACTCTTCCAGGATACCTGCCGTCTACTGGGCGTCCACAAGACTCGCACCATTTTAGAACTACCGGTACCCCTAAACTGGTGGCCCATCTCTGGGCCCAGGTCTCAATGTAGCCCCCCCCCCCCGCCTCTAGCAAGGTGTGCTGGGCTGGATCGAAGAAGTCCCTCGATGACCTTAACCCCGGAACTCCAAGCTAGTTTGTTTGTAGGGATGCTGTTGAAAAAGATGGTAGCGTTTACCAAACAAATGTCCAAAATGTTCAAGAAAACTTGTTTCCACCATTTTACGGATCTATGATGGTGTGCATAGTGCTGCCATATAATTGGGCGGCTAAATCTAAACCACCAATAAACCTGTTATAATCCTGAACGACGGTGATTAAGCCACTGAAATCTTGCGTAGGTCTAACTTGTCCACTGAAGTTCGCAGGTGGCCGCTTATTATAGGAGCTTGTTTTATGCCATCCAGACCTGGGGTGCGTTCCGCTTAAGCGAACGTTGCCCAACGTTGGCCAACGTTAGCGTTGTTCGCGTGAGTGGAACGCAATGTTCGCCAATTATGTTGGCAAACGTTAGCGAAAACGGCGAACGACATTTCGAGCTGTTCGCTGTTGGCCAGTGACGTATTTTAAAGACGGCGGAGAGGTTAACAGCCGATGGTTTTCTTTTCACGGTTTTGATTTACGTTTCATACTTTTCGTTATAAACGGTGGGTTGTTTTGAGCAGTCACAGGGATCTTTTAAAGAAAAATAATGAGTTTGACAAAAAGCAGCCAACCAAACGATGTCACTGTCACTGGGCGCCGCCATTTTGAAAACGTAGTTTTTAAAATATCGTTCCACTTCAACTAACGCAAACTCAAAACGTAGGCGAACGTTCGCGCAAACTGTTCGCGTAAGTGGAACGCAGCCCTGAAGTCAGAATAGTATCGCATATTAGGAAATGTCAGAGGGCGCTATATTGATTTGAGGAACTTCTTTCTATTCAAAAATAGTTTAGTTTGAATAAAAACTAAAAAAAGAATGAGGGCTGGTGCACGAAATCCACAATTTCCATATTAATTTTCTATTCAGTAAATGAGTCTTCAAACAAACAGCGCCTTCATACATTTATTAATGCGCTTACCTAAGCACGTTAATTAATGTGTGAGGGAGGGCGCTGTTTAAATGTCTAAATGTAGCCTCTTTATTTGCCAAATAGACCAACACATTGGAAGACACAAATACTTGATCTCCACACAAATGTGACCCAGCACGAGTAAATGAGACACTTTGAGGCAAAAATGAAAATTGAGATTTTGATTTCATCATTTAAAGCTAAACAAGCTATAAATGATGAAATCAAAATCTCAATTTTCATTTTTGCCTCAAAGTGTCTCATTTACTCGTGCTGGGTCACAAATATGTACAATCAGTCCCATTTATAGGCCACAGGGACCTCTTATTCCAAATTATTTGAGGAATCACAAAATATGAATGAGCTCGCGCGTAGTAATTCATGTGAATTGGTGTGGTGCACCCATAAAGTTGAAGAATCAGCTGCATGCAGGCAGAGTTAGAAAACATGCTTCACGGTCACTATTAAAGTGCATAATTGTATCGGATATTTTTATTTAACAGCCCCCTGTGGTTTAAAGGTTTATTCTTTACATGCAAAATAAACAAACATAAAACTGTATTATTATGAAATATCTTACTTGACTAAGTAAATAATAGTCTAAAGCATCCTAATTCCGGAAACTATGGCACCTGGTGTGCTGTCATTTTCAAGAAAAGTGAAAAGTTTATATCAATTTCCAACAATGGTCAGACAACTATTTGAAAACCTGTCTGTTTTCAAATACTAGCTGCCCCAACTTGATCATATTTTGTTTGAAATCTATTTTTACACGATCATGAATTGATGGAAGCCAGCTAATCTGGTTTCTTAGTAACGTCTATATTCTCTAACGTCTATAAATTGCTCTGTTCTGTCTGAAATAGGTCCTGGAATACAGAACAACACTTTTAACAGGTCAGTTTAACAGTATTTGCTGTAAACTCACTTAATATAAAACAATTACAACAAGTTAAAAAGGTCTAAGCAAATTCCCACTTTGCCCTATTTCAGACTGAAAGAAATTAAGGATCGTAATGGAGATTTGTATTTAGCAATGGGATGGAATTTTTAACAGCAAAATACAGATGTTGATATGTGAAAATGGATTTAACAGGACGAACATTTTACAATGGGCAGACAAAAAAGGGTCCCATGGGCCAATTTTATAGAGCTGCCAAAAGTACAAAAATGTGCTTAAGCTAAAGCAGACAACAGCTAAATATACCAATTACAAACAATATACATCACATAGAGCTGTTGCTAGTAAGCCAATTTGACTAAGCAATGATTTGCGCTTTAAAATTGTACCATCACTGTGTATTAATATGAATTGGTCTCGCATTTTCACAAAATAATGAACCTATGTGAATTTTTCTAAATGCCTCAGTAAAACAAATACATACTCAATCTCAAAAACATTTTATTCAAGCTACACAAATCTTGCAAAACCATATTAAATTTATATGAATAAACAAAGTAAATTCTAATATTACCCCATTTTATACTAAAAGTTCTTTACAAACAAATTTTTTTTGAGTATTGTTTCAAAACTTTGATACCAATCACATTATAATGTATTAAACAAGAACATTTTATGATATAAAATTGTCAGGAATAAACTAAAAGCAAATTCTAAATTTACCCAAATTCAGACTGAAAGTACACTTTAAACGAATCTCATTGAGATATTATATCTAAACTGTAAAATCAATCACCTGCCAAGACAATTTTCTGATAATAAAATATTTCATGCATAATAACTAAAAGCAAATTCTAACATTGCCCCATTTCAGACTAAAAGTACATTACAAACGAATACTAGTCTGGTTCCCTGACCTAACAATTTGTTTATGCCCAAAGGTCTAAATTGTAGATCAGACTGTTACCACTGGCAACAAAAACAGATCATGATGCACTACACTGCCTAACTATTTTGAGATGATGCAAATGATGCAAATGATGCCACAGTTTAAATTATAACGGCTTTTTCCAAAAAGGCACAACACCTGCATTGTCTTTCAAAAGTGATATTATATTTAGTCTGGTGTTTATTTTTGCCAATGCAAGTTTCGATTTTATGTAAACCCCCAAAAGAGAATCTAACATTAAGATCGATCGCTGAGCTTTATTTTGTTAACTATGTTTGCCTTGAAACCACTACTCCCAGAAGCAATCGAACATCGTGAACGTAAAAGATAATACCCGACCGTCAATAAAATGCGTTAGGAAAACTTTCAACATTTTTAGATAAAAGCAGCATCCCTTCTTTTTTCGTCACGCGACATTGGAAAAGTGTTTAAGACTGCGGTCAGAAATGTCTTTATCATCTGTTTAATACCGGCCAATGGGAATGGGTAAACTGTATTTGGTAGTTTTAGATATTTAATTTGTTTTTGGCTTGATTTTCTGACATGAGTTCACGATTAAAGTCAGAATTAAGGCACGGTCCGTGCAATCTCGTTTAATTCCCCAATGCCGTAAAACAGCTTGGTGGAATCCCAATCAAATTTCACTTCTGTGAAGCTCTTTAATTTAAGATCATCACATCAATATACAACCACATTTGACAACCTACATGTAACCACAGTGTGCCTTACAAATCCTAAATCAAACACTGGGTTGGTCCCCTTCAGGAAAGTTTAACAGGCATTATTGTTATCTGAGTAGTTCTTTCTGTTATGTGTTTGAGTCAGATTCTGACGATGTTTTCTGACGATGTTTTCTGAAGACGTTTTCTGAAGACGTTTTCTGAAGACGATGCTCTCCCTACGTTTCAGCTCAGTAACTTCAGTTGTCCTCAGTGTCACGCCAAAGATATCTTCATGGTATCTGTTCTTATCCTATATCATGCACATACAAAATAACACAAACATTCTCAGCTGGTACCCTTTTTGCTATTCTACAGGCAATGCATGCACCCTCTGTTCCCCCCTTGGTTCTTAGGAGAAAAAACAAACCAAAATGTCAATTTTTAGCAGCTGGTTTTTGCTACAACCTGCAATTTTTTTAAATTTTGGCCACCAACATTTAGAGGACCAAGCCTCACTAACCTGTTGGCTGATTTCGATTTCTTTGGTAACATCACAAAAAATCAAGTTTGTTTTATGTCCATTTTATACCCAGCACGATATGTGGCAGAGGGGTACCCCCCTCGTATCCCTATACTTTATACGCACTCAACACTATTGTAACCTAACCCATCCCCCCTTGAAACCTAAAAGGAATTCCTGAGATTCCGGGAACACAATGGTCAACACAAAAGAGGGGGGGTTTTCTCTGCCACATATCGTGCTTCATATGCACCATTTGACCTAAAATGACAGTTGCATTGGATGCTGCCTAAATCTAAACAATTTGGGTTTTCCCCCAAAAAAATAACCCCATAAAATTAAACATTAACTGATAAGGGGTGGGTGTGAATCGTAAATTTGTTTAGGGTGATTTGACACAGAATAAATCAACAGTTGCCAGAGATTTTATAAAATATTTTGTGACCATCTTCAAAATAAGAACGTTTTTTAAACCACAAGTCTCGCTTTTTATCGCATTTGTACAACTTGATCTCAAATGACATTTCAGGCCCGTACGCATGGGGGGGGGGGGGGGGTTTGGGTGCGAATATTTTAGTTACAACTAGACCTCAAATGACATTTGACCCCATTACTTTGACCCAATTTTAATTGAAATTATACTTCACCTATTTGCATATGACAATTTTTTTAACTTTAACCGAAATGACACAGATATACAGACAAACTACAGATGGGCAGATTGATGGAATACGTACGAACTACGTACTAGTAATTGTACAGTCTATTTCTTAACTTCGTTTAGGCAAGTTTTTCAAAAACATGAATGCTAAACATGTATTTTTCTTTAAAACTCTAACACTCCCGGGTATTTTGGCTAGAAACCCTGCCAGACGCACTAGATTGCATACTTTGTCACATTGACTTGTGTGCAGAGTGCAGCAAGGTCAAGCAGTCACCACAGATGCACTGTGCTTGGTCTGGCAGGGTTATAGGGTTATAATTAAACTTCGTCTTACATCATAAATGAGTCTTCAAACAAACAGCGCCTTCATACATTTATTAATGCGCTTACCCAAGCACGTTAATTAATGTATGAGGGAGGGCGCTGTTTAAATGTCTAAATGTAGCCTCTTTATTTGCCAAATAGACCCACACATTGGAAAACACAAATACTTGATCTCCACACAAATGTGACCCAGCACGAGTAAATGAGACACTTTGAGGCAAAAATGAAAATTGATATTTTGATTTCATCATTTAAAGCTAAACAAGCTATAAATGATGAAATCAAAATCTCAATTTTCATTTTTGCCTCAAAGTGTCTCATTTACTCGTGCTGGGTCACAAATATGTACAATCAGTCCCATTTATAGGCCACAGGGACCTCTTATTCAAAATTATTTGAGGAATCACAAAATATGAATGAGCTCGCGCGTAGTAATTCACGTGAATTGGTGTGGTGCACCCATAAAGTTGAAGAATCAGCTGCATGCAGGCAGAGTTAGAAAACATGCTTCACACGGTCACTATTAAAGTGCATAATTGTATCGGATATTTTTTTATTTAACAGCCCCCTGTGGTTTAAAGGTTTATTATCTTTAAACAACGCATACATCCAAAATAAACAAACATAAAACTGTATTATTATGAAATATCTTACTTGACTAGGTAAATAATAGTCTAAAGCATCCTATGAAACTATGGCACCTGGTGTGCTGTCATTTTTAAGAAAAGTGAAAAGTTTATATCAATTTCCAACAATGGTCAGACAACTATTTGAAAACCTGTCTGTTTTCAAATACTAGCTGCCCCAACTTGATCATATTTTGTTTGAAATCTATTTGTACACGATCATGAATTGATGGAAGCCAGCTAATCTGGTTTCTTAACGTCTATATTCTCTAACGTCTATAAATTGCTCTGTTCTGTCTGAAATAGGTCCTGGAATACAGAACAACACTTTTAACAGGTCAGTTTAACAGTATTTGCTGTAAACTCACTTAATATAAAACAATTACAACAAGTTAAAAAGGTCTAAGCAAATTCCCACTTTGCCCTATTTCAGACTGAAAGAAATTAAGGATCGTAATGGAGATTTGTATTTAGTTACTGCAATGGCGTAGTTAGCGGGGATGCAGAGTGGCAGACTGCAATGGGATGGAATTTTTAACAGCAAAATACAGATGTTGATCTGTGAAAATGGATTTAACAGGACGAACATTTTACAATGGGCAGACAAAAAAGGGTCCCATGGGCCAATTTTATAGAGCTGCTAAAAGTACAAAAATGTGCTTAAGCACTAAAACACTTATTGTTATGCTAAAGCAGACAACACCTAAATATACCAATTACAAACAATATACATCACATAGAGCTGTTGCTAGTAAGCCAATTTGACTAAGCAATGATTTGCGCTTTAAAATTGTACCATCACTGTGTATTAATATGAATTGGTCTCGCATTTTCACAAAATAATGAACCTATGTGAATTTTTCTAAATGCCTCAGTAAAACAAATACATACTCAATCTCAAAAACATTTTATTCAAGCTACACAAATCTTGCAAAACCATATTAAATTTATATGAATAAACAAAGTAAATTCTAATATTACCCCATTTTATACTAAAAGTTCTTTACAAACAAATTTTTTTTGAGTATTGTTTCAAAACTTTGATACCAATCACATTATAATGTATTAAACAAGAACATTTTATGATATAAAATTGTCAGGAATAAACTAAAAGCAAATTCTAAATTTACCCAAATTCAGACTGAAAGTACACTTTAAACGAATCTCATTGAGATATTATATCTAAACTGTAAAATCAATCACCTGCCAAGACAATTTTCTGATAATAAAATATTTCATGCATAATAACTAAAAGCAAATTCTAACATTGCCCCATTTCAGACTAAAAGTACATTACAAACGAATACTAGTCTGGTTCCCTGACCTGACAATTTGTTTATGCCCAAAGGTCTAAATTGTAGATCAGACTGTTACCACTGGCAACAAAAACAGATCATGATGCACTACACTGCCTAACTATTTTGAGATGATGCAAATGATGCAAATGATGCCACAGTTTAAATTATAACGGCTTTTTCCAAAAAGGCACAACACCTGCATTGTCTTTCAAAAGTGATATTATATTTAGTCTGGTGTTTATTTTTGCCAATGCAAGTTTCGATTTTATGTAAACCCCCAAAAGAGAATCTAACATTAAGATCGATCGCTGAGCTTTATTTTGTTAACTATGTTTGCCTTGAAACCACTACTCCCAGAAGCAATCGAACATCGTGAACGTAAAAGATAATACCCGACCGTCAATAAAATGCGTTAGGAAAACTTTCAACATTTTTAGATAAAAGCAGCATCCCTTCTTTTTTCGTCACGCGACATTGGAAAAGTGTTTAAGACTGCGGTCAGAAATGTCTTTATCATCTGTTTAATACCGGCCAATGGGAATGGGTAAACTGTATTTGGTAGTTTTAGATATTTAATTTGTTTTTGGCTTGATTTTCTGACATGAGTTCACGATTAAAGTCAGAATTAAGGCACGGTCCGTGCAATCTCGTTTAATTCCCCAATGCCGTAAAACAGCTTGGTGGAATCCCAATCAAATTTCACTTCTGTGAAGCTCTTTAATTTAAGATCATCACAGCAATATACAACCACATTTGACAACCTACATGTAACCACAGTGTGCCTTACAAATCCTAAATCAAACACTGGGTTGGTCCCCTTCAGGAAAGTTTAACAGGCATTATTGTTATCTGAGTAGTTCTTTCTGTTATGTGTTTGAGTCAGATTCTGACGATGTTTTCTGACGATGTTTTCTGAAGACGTTTTCTGAAGACGTTTTCTGAAGACGATGCTCTCCCTACGTTTCAGCTCAGTAACTTCAGTTGTCCTCAGTGTCACGCCAAAGATATCTTCATGGTATCTGTTCTTATCCTATATCATGCACATACAAAATAACACAAACATTCTCAGCTGGTACCCTTTTTGCTATTCTACAGGCAATGCATGCACCCTCTGTTCCCCCCTTGGTTCTTAGGAGAAAAAACAAACCAAAATGTCAATTTTTAGCAGCTGGTTTTTGCTACAACCTGCAATTTTTTTAAATTTTGGCCACCAACATTTAGAGGACCAAGCCTCACTAACCTGTTGGCTGATTTCGATTTCTTTGGTAACATCACAAAAAATCAAGTTTGTTTTAGGTCCATTTTATACCCAGCACGATATGTGGCAGAGGGGTACCCCCCTCGTATCCCTATACTTTATACGCACTCAACACTATTGTAACCTAACCCATCCCCCCTTGAAACCTAAAAGGAATTCCTGAGATTCCGGGAACACAATGGTCAACACAAAAGAGGGGGGGGTTTTCTCTGCCACATATCGTGCTTCATATGCACCATTTGACCTAAAATGACAGTTGCATTGGATGCTGCCTAAATCTAAACAATTTGGGTTTTCCCCCAAAAAAATAACCCCATAAAATTAAACATTAACTGATAAGGGGTGGGTGTGAATCGTAAATTTGTTTAGGGTGATTTGACACAGAATAAATCAACAGTTGCCAGAGATTTTATAAAATATTTTGTGACCATCTTCAAAATAAGAACGTTTTTTAAACCACAAGTCTCGCTTTTTATCGCATTTGTACAACTTGATCTCAAATGACATTTCAGGCCCGTACGCATGGGGGGGGGGGGGGGGGGGGGGGGGGTTTGGGTGCGAATATTTTAGTTACAACTAGACCTCAAATGACATTTGACCCCATTACTTTGACCCAATTTTAATTGAAATTATACTTCACCTATTTGCATATGACAATTTTTTTAACTTTAACCGAAATGACACAGATATACAGACAAACTACAGATGGGCAGATTGATGGAATACGTACGAACTACGTACTAGTAATTGTACAGTCTATTTCTTAACTTCGTTTAGGCAAGTTTTTCAAAAACATGAATGCTAAACATGTATTTTTCTTTAAAACTCTAACACTCCCAGGTATTTTGGCTAGAAACCCTGCCAGACGCACTAGATTGCATACTTTGTCACATTGACTTGTGTGCAGAGTGCAGCAAGGTCAAGCAGTCACCACAGATGCACTGTGCTTGGTCTGGCAGGGTTATAGGGTTATAATTAAACTTCGTCTTACATCATAAATGAGTCTTCAAACAAACAGCGCCTTCATACATTTATTAATGCGCTTACCCAAGCACGTTAATTAATGTATGAGGGAGGGCGCTGTTTAAATGTCTAAATGTAGCCTCTTTATTTGCCAAATAGACCCACACATTGGAAAACACAAATACTTGATCTCCACACAAATGTGACCCAGCACGAGTAAATGAGACACTTTGAGGCAAAAATGAAAATTGATATTTTGATTTCATCATTTAAAGCTAAACAAGCTATAAATGATGAAATCAAAATCTCAATTTTCATTTTTGCCTCAAAGTGTCTCATTTACTCGTGCTGGGTCACAAATATGTACAATCAGTCCCATTTATAGGCCACAGGGACCTCTTATTCAAAATTATTTGAGGAATCACAAAATATGAATGAGCTCGCGCGTAGTAATTCACGTGAATTGGTGTGGTGCACCCATAAAGTTGAAGAATCAGCTGCATGCAGGCAGAGTTAGAAAACATGCTTCACACGGTCACTATTAAAGTGCATAATTGTATCGGATATTTTTTTATTTAACAGCCCCCTGTGGTTTAAAGGTTTATTATCTTTAAACAACGCATACATCCAAAATAAACAAACATAAAACTGTATTATTATGAAATATCTTACTTGACTAGGTAAATAATAGTCTAAAGCATCCTATGAAACTATGGCACCTGGTGTGCTGTCATTTTTAAGAAAAGTGAAAAGTTTATATCAATTTCCAACAATGGTCAGACAACTATTTGAAAACCTGTCTGTTTTCAAATACTAGCTGCCCCAACTTGATCATATTTTGTTTGAAATCTATTTGTACACGATCATGAATTGATGGAAGCCAGCTAATCTGGTTTCTTAACGTCTATATTCTCTAACGTCTATAAATTGCTCTGTTCTGTCTGAAATAGGTCCTGGAATACAGAACAACACTTTTAACAGGTCAGTTTAACAGTATTTGCTGTAAACTCACTTAATATAAAACAATTACAACAAGTTAAAAAGGTCTAAGCAAATTCCCACTTTGCCCTATTTCAGACTGAAAGAAATTAAGGATCGTAATGGAGATTTGTATTTAGTTACTGCAATGGCGTAGTTAGCGGGGATGCAGGGTGGCAGACTGCAATGGGATGGAATTTTTAACAGCAAAATACAGATGTTGATCTGTGAAAATGGATTTAACAGGACGAACATTTTACAATGGGCAGACAAAAAAGGGTCCCATGGGCCAATTTTATAGAGCTGCTAAAAGTACAAAAATGTGCTTAAGCACTAAAACACTTATTGTTATGCTAAAGCAGACAACACCTAAATATACCAATTACAAACAATATACATCACATAGAGCTGTTGCTAGTAAGCCAATTTGACTAAGCAATGATTTGCGCTTTAAAATTGTACCATCACTGTGTATTAATATGAATTGGTCTCGCATTTTCACAAAATAATGAACCTATGTGAATTTTTCTAAATGCCTCAGTAAAACAAATACATACTCAATCTCAAAAACATTTTATTCAAGCTACACAAATCTTGCAAAACCATATTAAATTTATATGAATAAACAAAGTAAATTCTAATATTACCCCATTTTATACTAAAAGTTCTTTACAAACAAATTTTTTTTGAGTATTGTTTCAAAACTTTGATACCAATCACATTATAATGTATTAAACAAGAACATTTTATGATATAAAATTGTCAGGAATAAACTAAAAGCAAATTCTAAATTTACCCAAATTCAGACTGAAAGTACACTTTAAACGAATCTCATTGAGATATTATATCTAAACTGTAAAATCAATCACCTGCCAAGACAATTTTCTGATAATAAAATATTTCATGCATAATAACTAAAAGCAAATTCTAACATTGCCCCATTTCAGACTAAAAGTACATTACAAACGAATACTAGTCTGGTTCCCTGACCTGACAATTTGTTTATGCCCAAAGGTCTAAATTGTAGATCAGACTGTTACCACTGGCAACAAAAACAGATCATGATGCACTACACTGCCTAACTATTTTGAGATGATGCAAATGATGCAAATGATGCCACAGTTTAAATTATAACGGCTTTTTCCAAAAAGGCACAACACCTGCATTGTCTTTCAAAAGTGATGTTATATTTAGTCTGGTGTTTATTTTTGCCAATGCAAGTTTCGATTTTATGTAAACCCCCAAAAGAGAATCTAACATTAAGATCGCCGAGCTTTATTTTTTTAACTATGTTTGCCTTGAAACCACTACTCCCAGAAGCAATCGAACATCGTGAACGTAAAAGATAATACCCGACCGTCAATAAAATGTGTTCGAAAAACTTTGAACATTTTTAGATAAAAGCGGCATCTCTTTTTTTTTCGTCACGCGACATTGGAAAAGTGTTTAAGACTGCGGTCAGCAATGTCTTTATCATCATTCTGTTTAAACTGTATTTGGTAGTTTGGGATGTTTAATTTGTTTTTGGCTTGATTTTCTGACACGACTTCACGATTAAAGTCAGAATTAAGGCACGGTCCGTGCAATCTCGTTTAATTCCAAATTTCACTTCTGTGAAACTCATTAATTTAAGATCATCACAGCAATATACAACCACATTTGACAACCTACATGTATACCACAGTGTGCCTTACAAATCATAAATCAAACACTGGGTTGGTCCCCTTCAGGAAAGTTTAACAGGCATTATTGTTATCTGAGTAGTTCTTTCTGTTATGTGTTTGAGTCAGATTCTGACGATGTTTTCTGAAGATGTTTTCTGAAGACGTTTTCTGAAGACGATGCTCTCCCTACGCTTCAGCTCAGTAACTTCAGTTGTCCTCAGTGTCACGCCAAAGATATCTTCATGGTATCTGTTCTTATCCTATATCATGCACATACAAAACAACACAAACATTCTCAGCTGGTACCCTTTTTGCTATTCTACAGGCAATGCATGCACCCTTCGTTTCCCCCCCCCCCCTCCTTGGTTCTTAGGAGAAAAAACAAACCAAAATGTCAATTTTTAGCAGCTGGTTTTTGCTACAACCTGCAATTTTTTTAAATTTTGGCCACCAACATTTAGAGGACCAAGCCTCACTAACCTGTTGGCTGATTACGATTTCTTTGGTAACATCATTGTTTTATGTCCACCATTTGACCTATAATGACAGCTGGTTGGATGCTGCTTAAATCTTAAAATTGTGTGTTTTCCCCAAAAAATAACCCTTTAAAGATAAACATTAACTGATAAGGGGTGGGTGTAAATCGTTAATTTATTTAGGGTGATTTGACACAGAACAAATCAACAGTTGCCAGAGATTTGATAAAATATTTTGTGACCATCTTCAAAATAAGAATGATTTTTAAACCACAAGTCTCGTTTTTATCGCATTTTTAAAACTTGATCTCAAATGACATTTCAGGCCCGTACGCACGACGTTTTATGGGGGGGGGGGGGGGGGGGTGCGCGAATATTTTAGTTGGACTATCGCCTAAGCCAAGTCCATTTTCGTGTGCCAGTACCGTTATTTCTAAATCAAAATACCATTATTTACCCCGGAAAATGTGGACCTTTTAGTAATTTAGGGACCCAATTAAACCTCAAGTTTTCAAATGAAACCCATTTTTTTTATTCCAGCCTGTTTTACAACTAGACCTCAAATGACATTATTTGACCCTTATTACTTTGACAACATTTTAATTGAAATTATACTTCACCTATTTGCATATGACAATTTTTTTAAACTTTAACCGAAATGACACAGATATACAGACAAACTACAGATGGGCAGATTGATGGAATACGTACGAACTACGTACTAGTAATTGTACAGTCTATTTTTTAATTTCGTTTAGGCACGTTTTTCAAAAACATGGATGCTAAACATGTATTTTTCTTTAAAACCCTAACCCTCCATGGGGCCAATTTCATAGAGCTGTTAAGCACAAAAATTTGCTTAGCATGAAAATTCTTCCTTGTCAAAAGCAGGGTTACACACCAAATTTGTAGGTAACATAAATTGCTTCCGAGTTATATTCAGTTGGTTTTTGCTTAGCATGAAATGCACAAAGAGTTTTGGCTGGCAACCCGTTATTTTTGAGCAAGACTTTTGGTGCTACATGTATAAGCAAATTTTTTTAGTGCTCTATGAAATTGGCCCCAGGTATTTTGGCTAGAATCCCTGCCAGACACCTCAGATTGCATACTTTGTCACATTGACTTGTGTGCAGAGTGCAGCAAGGTCAAGCAGTCACCACAGATGCACTGTGCTTGGTCTGGCAGGGTTAGGGTTAATTAAACTTTGTCTTACATCAGGCGTCAAGCATCATGACGACATCTGAAATTGCTATGAAGAACAATCGTTTTCCCAAATAAACTGTAATGTATTTATAACTGAAATTTGCCAACTCATTCTGCGTTTTGATTGATCAGCAAGTTTATTTCATTCTGAACCCCAAAAAATCTGAGATCTTTTAATGTGGGACGAAGTATCTCCAACTGAAATTGTAAAAATATATAGGAAGTTTCAGTCAATACAAATAAGGAACCCACCCTAATGCCAGTCACCCATTTTTTGGCCTCCTCATCGGACATCTTGCCAACATCAACTGCAATAGACTGAATGACTTTGTTGACATCGGCTGCCATGGTAACATCCCCACAGACGTAAATGTGGCCTCTTAACGTAGACAATAACTCAAAGACTTGGTGGGCATGGTGGCACAAGAAGTCCTGCACATAAGCCTACGAAAGAAATGTAAAATTCACATCCATAAAATAATGTGCTTTGCGTTGGGGTGAGCAGGCCAAACTAACCCAACAGCGCACGTAGGATTTTGTGTTAGGGGGGCTCAAAGAAAACTTTACTCTCACAAATCAACTAGGATTATGTATGTAATTTTGGGTTATATTTTTGTATAATATGTATGGATGGGGGTTCCCATTAGGAACTCGGTAACCTCTCAAGACCCAAACTGATCTGAACTCAATGTTGTATTGTGAATCGATAATCGATCACTCGGGTATGCTGTGCCAATACTGCTGTGCTACAAACGTGTATTCAACATTGGAATTTGCAGGGTGCAGCAAATGCCGAAAATTCAGGATTCGCTATATAAAGTGGGGATTGATTGCTGCAATACTTGGCCCCTCATTTTTTATGTTTTTCAGTTTTGGAGTGGAGGTCTGCAGCATAGGCTGGGAATTCTCTTGATGGGCCCAAGTTGGGGAACAGCATATTTTTTTTTTGGCCAAATATTTAATCTTTTTATGTGTTAAGTACGCCGTTCCTGCACAAATTTTGTCAGTGAAACCTCAAGTAAAGTTCGTTGCTGTGGAAACCAGGCAATAGGCCACCATGGGTGTCAGTGGTTCCTTCTACTTGGGAGTTTGCCTGCTGAGACTGAGAAACTGAGACTCCGGGTTGCGTCAGACTTGACAACAACACGCAGTGACTCGTGATTTAAGGTACTGCATGTGTTCCAGAGCTGATGTCGACCGACCTGTGTGTACCGGTCGCGTTATTAAGCGATGACGGTACAAGAGCACTGCGGCTGACTGAACTGTACCTGTTACATCAAACACTGTTCCTCCACCGCTCTTCGTGCAAATCTTCGTGAACAATTCACAGGGACCAAGTAGCGGGACATTCGTCTTTTCTTGGAAAAAAACAGAGGTATTTTTTTCCCAGTGTTCTGCTCGCCCTATAAATTACTTTATACTTTCAATTTAAATTTAATTGTTTTTGTTTCATAATTTATTACATTTATGTAAACATGATTTGTTGGCTTGTTTTTATACATATCTGTTTGAGTACTTTTGTAACTCTTATTTTTCGGGGCGTGGGTTATTTTTTAACCTTTGCCGGGTTTTTTTCTTCACTAGTTTAAACTGCAACCTTCCTGCAAAGTTTAAAATCTTCTTGATTTCCTGTAGCTTATAATAATAATAATAATAATGCTAGTTCTTATATAGCGCTTTTAGACTCCCACAAATGTGGGTGTATCAAAGCGCTTTATTATTACCCCGGTCATTGGGCCCATGAAACATTCCAAATACTATCTCAGCTCCCTGGGGAGTATACAGCTCGATGCTGCCATTTCGGCGCAAAGCAGCTAAATCAACCACAATAACCATCTCTGCCCTCACAGGTACCCATTTACTCCTGGGTGGAGAGAAGCAATGAGTGACAAAGTGCCTTGCCCAAGGGCACACGCACCATAGTCCCAGGCCGGACTCGAACCCACAACCTGCAGCTTTACCTACAGATTACAAATTCAATGCTCCAGACCACGAGACCACGGCACTCCCTTATGAGGAAGCCTACCTTAGGTTGGTTTGGATCCCTGGAGTAAGCAGTCCACACGTTAGTAAGTATCCCATCTGCCTTGGCCTGCTGCATCTCAGACATGTAAATGTTGTCCATACTCGACTGTCGGCAGCCAAAGACCAGCGTCATATCGCCGAGCCTCTCCAAGTCCTGACTGGTGGCAGAGTGCTTTTTCTGGACCAGCCTCAGCATGTCAAACTGCCGTTGTTGCCAGAAACTGCGGAATGGCGCTATGCCTGCTCCAGGGCCTATAAGGATCATTGGGGCCGACTTATCCTCGGGCATGTGGAACTTGCTGGCCCTAGAACATATTATTCCAGAAAAATAAAATTGCTGAAACTAAAAAACTAATAAATTTAACAATATTTAGGACAAGGTGAATCAAAATGTGTTTGTACCCTAACCTATGGAGATATAATAAATGATCAATGTAATGTGACATGGACATACACAACAGTGTCGTACAAGGCCCAATTATTAGTTCACAAATGACACCAAATAATTTATTAATACGAGTCAAGAAAGAGCTATTAGGTAATTCACAAAAGACAGATAGCAGGATAATGAGAATGAGGATCTTTTATCCGGTTTCACGACCCACTTCTGGCATTTTTACGAAGTAACGCAAAGCCCATAGCTAATACACTTGGATAGCGTCACCTTGTGAAAACTCAATACGCGAGGCAAATTTCTGGCGTTTTCGCGAAGTAACGCAAAGCCCATAGCTAATACACACGGATAGCGTCACATCGTGAAAACTTGATACGCGGGGCCAATTTATGGCGTTTTCACAAAGTAACACAAAGCCCATAGCTTATATTCACAGATAGCATTACTTCGTGAAAACCTGAACACGGTGTATCTGATTTGTGAGTTTTCATTAAGTGACGCTATCCATGTTTATTAGCTACATGTATGGGCTTTGCGTTACTTTGTGAAAACGCCAGAAGTGAGTCGCGCGTATCACATGACATTAGTGTTACTTTGCGTTGACGGTGACAATATGTATGAGGAAATGCACTATGTGTTGCGAATGGGTCTACGTCAGGATTTGAACCCGCGTACTATCGCACAGGAGTCGAACACCGTAACTATTGAACCACAGCACCCTAGCACTCGTACTCCTTGCCCTACTTTTTGAGTATGATAGACATGAATGTTAAATATTGAGGTAAAACAAGAATTAAAACAGAAAGGGAGTGCATTATCCATAAACTTATACACATTTTTCCAAAAAATGATTATGGTAGGGAGCATTCAATTTTATCTGCTCTTCAAAACAGGTAGGTTATATAAACTGACATGTAGCTGCCAGTGCTATTACTAGCAAAACTAATCCTGTCCAAAAAACCTCAACAATTTGTTTAAATAATATGTTATTATTTTGTAAGAGAGATTAAAGCATGTCACAATTAAATCACGTCACACAAAACATTGTCCAACTGTGAAATATAAAAAATCATGGGGTCAGGTGATTGTTGCCAGAGTTGTATAGTCGAGTCACTGCAAGTCATTTCACAAGTCCTATCATAAAGACAAACTGGATGAACAATGACAGAGGAATGCTTGCGATTTGAATTGGCATATAAAGCAACACAATGGGACGGAGAGTAACACCCCCCCCCCACCCCCCTTCATTTGTGGTGGTCATTGTGCTTGCAGAATGTAGTAGTTCCTCAAGAATTCTTTTGGGGTTTTTGCTTTCTTATTGTTTTTTGTGTTTTTTGTGTTTTTGTTGTTGTTGTTGTTGTTGTTTTTTTGTGTTTTTTTGGGGGGGTTGCGTTAGGTAACGATATCTATAGAGAGTGTATAGAGTCTAGAGAGTGTATAGGTATGGGGGGGGGGGGGGGGATGGGGGACTAAGGGGGAGTCCCTCGGTCCTATATCTTGCTGGGTATATAAATTGGGACTGGAGGACTTGTAATGGACTTTGTAATTGTAATATGATGGGCTCACTACATTTTGTACCTTCCCCGGTTGACTTCAACTCTTAAAATCTCTTAAAATTATCACTCAAATTTGTTTAAAAGTGTTTAGAGAATGCTGCATATCATTTCAATATCTTATAATTGAATGAAATGGGGGGAAATGCCAGCTCACTTTCTGATAAAGACAGGAACAATGTCACCCTCTGCAATTGAGTCCAACCAGTTGGAGCATACTCCGTAACGTGTAGCTTCGTTATCTAAATACATACAATTAAAAAATATATATATTTTAGAGCTTATTATCGTTGAAAAAAATTGAACAAAGAAATATGTAAACCGTAATACTCAATGATACCGCATCCACTTTCACGTGTATGAAACAGCCTTAAAAAATGAAAATAGGGGAGGGAATAGAGGGAAAATGAAGAAATAGTCTAAAGTAGATAGGATAGAAATAGTAACACAAAATACAGGATAGAAAGAGTAATACAGGATAGAAAGAGTAACACAAAATACAGGATAGAAAGAGTAACACAAAATACAGGCTAGAAAGAGTAACACAAAATACAGGATAGAAAGAGTAACACAAAATAAAGGATAGAAAGAGTAACACAAAATAAAGGATAGAAAGAGTAACACAAAATACAGGATAGAAAGAGTAACACAAAATAAAGGATAGGAGGAGTAACACAAAATACAGGATAGAAAGAGTAACACAAAATACAGGATAGAAAGAGTAACACAAAATAAGGGATAGGAGGAGTAACACAAAATACAGGATAGGAGGAGTAACACAAAATACAGGCTAGAAAGAATAACACAAAATACAGGCTAGAAAGAGTAACACAAAATACAGGATCGAATGAGTAACACAAAATACAGGATAGAAGGAGTAACACAAAATACAGGATAGAAGGAGTAACACAAAATACAGGATAGGAAGAGTAACACAAAATACAGGATAGAAAGAGTAACACAAAATACAGGATAGAAGGAGTAACCAAAAATACAGGATAGAAAGAGTAACACAAAATACAGGATAGAAAGAGTAACACAAAATACAGGATAGGAAGAGTAACACAAAATACAGGATATAGAAGGAGTAACACAAAATACAGGATAGGAAAAGTAACACAAAATACAGGATAGGAGGAGTAACACAAAATACAGGATAGGAGGAGTAACACAAAATACAGGATAGGAAGAGTAACACAAAATACAGGATAGGAGGAGTAACACAAAATACAGGATAGGAGGAGTAACACAAAATACAGGATAGGAGGAGTAACACAAAATACAGGATAGGAAGAGTAACACAAAATACAGGATAGGAAGAGTAACACAAAATACAGGATAAGAAGAGTAACACAAAATACAGTATAGAAAGAGTAACACAAAATACAGGATAGAAAGAGTAACACAAAATACAGGATAGAAAGAGTATCACAAAATACAGGATAGAAAGAGTAACACAAAATACAGGATAGAAAGAGTAACACAAAATACAGGCTAGAAGGAGTAACACAAAATACAGGATAGAAAGAGTAACACAAAATACAGGATAGAAGGAGTAACACAAAATACAGGATAGAAAGAGTAACACAAAATACATGATAGAAGGAGTAACACAAAATACAGTAACACAAAATACAGGATAGAAGGAGTAACACAAAATACAGGATAGAAGAAGTAACACAAAATACAGGATAGGAAGAGTAACACAAAATACAGGATAGAAAGAGTAACACAAAATACAGGATAGAAATAGTAACACGTACAAAATACAGGATAGGAGTAGGGCCTAACAAAAAAACAGGATAGAAGGAGTAACAAAATAATGTCAAAAAAAGGGAGGAAATGGGTCCCACAATAACTTACTTTGTGTCTGGTAGCGTACAACAGCTATGGTCAGATGTATTTCCCCTGGGCTGATGTTGGGACTGGAACTAATGGAGTAATAGCGAGGCTTCAGCAATGGCAGTTGGGTTAGCAACAGGGCAGCTGGTACCCTCAGTGATGGGAACTGGTCAAACACATCTACCAGGGTTGGGTACTGGCTGTAGATCCAGTTTTCATATTGGTCACCACCCTGCAGGCATCAAGAGTATCCCGTTTTTGAACTTGTCCAGAAAACTATTACTTTTTAGCTGCACCAAAAATAAAACCGCAGCTAGCGGCTTATTCTCAATAACAATATGATTTTTATGGTGCTCGCATTAGTGTGCTATGTTTAGGTATGTTCCATCCACAGTTAAAGACTTTCAGTTCCTAGAGATTTGAAGAAAGCAATGAAGCAATAAAGTAAATAAGTCGGCATGACGTGTAAGAACAAATATTAGACTTATTTCAAGTCTGATCGCCACATTATTTTCCCATGTCGCTAGATTGCGTCTGTTGAACATCACATGATATTTTAAATCTTGGACAAACAAAAAATATTACAAATACGTGCATTAATCGGCTGTATGTGCAAAATGCAATATTTCACGAAAATCATGGGTTTAATTAAGAAAGCAATGTGTAGTTCTGTAGATATTGAACCTTGTGATATTTAACGTTTGCGACGGGATTATTTTAACATCACCGCGCCAAGGCGCGGGATTATTTTTAACAAAACTCGATCCGCGGGTTCAGGCAGACGGTACCGGGAAGCCCACCCACGCAATTCCGGCCTTATTTGCTGCTGACAGACATTTCCGGCCTTGCTCGTGATGTGTTTATGCATTATCCGTTTTGAATTTGGGGAAAACGTTGCGTGTATATACGTCCTCCGGCGCGAACTGGTTTTAAGATATTGTCATATAATAAGACCCTAAACACTGCAAGGAGCTCTAAATAATTGATGCGCAATTGGCTCTTTTCTTTGATTTTTCTGCATCTGTTGTCAGGATGGCTGAAGGAGAGGGGTGTGCAGGAAGGTTGTCCCAGGATAAGCTGATCCTGGATAAGCCACCCACTCATCACTGGGTTCATCATAGAGATGGGATCTTGGCGTGGGTGGAAGTGATGCAGGAGATGGAGTTGTAAAAGGGCACACGTGCATTCTGCACTAAAAAAACAGATCTATCAGATTTAAAACCCAACAAGTAGAACCAGGAATTTAGCTGGAAGGTTTAGAGAGGACATAAAAACTGTTATGAATCAAACACATGACATGTAGTGTCTGGCATTGCTCCACAGTTGGTGTTGCTCTAGCTGCCCTTTGCCAAACCCAGAACTTAACCAAGGTAAGTTGGTTTTGCACTGCAACCAGGGTAGATTTTTTGACATTAATTATATATAACCCAGAACGACGGCTGTCTGCAGAAGAACCTTCTTTGTATCCTAGAACATGGAACTCACTATAAGCCAATCATCCAGCTAGCTGCAAAAACATAGATTTTATGCCAAAATTTTATAAAAGTTTCAGCCATGCTCGCGCTGGGGGAGCTTGTGCTGAGAGGAAGAGGATAGTGCACTGACGCAGATTGGCGATGCGTTCCTCAGTGGAGAAGGCTATGCCTCTGCGAAGATCGATGTCCGTCCTCAGAAAAGGTTGGAGTCTGGGACGGAGAGAAGTTTAACTTTTCACTTTCGTCGTTGATAGCAAACCCTACGGACGGTTGTCAGTGTACATGTGTCTTCTAATGTTTCGAGCAGTTTCTTCCCGCGATCCCCACACGACTAGCCAGTCGTTGAGGTACTTCAGTATAATCAGTATATTTTGTTTTCGGAGGTGCATTGCCACTGTTCGGGTGATTCTTAGAGACCCTCGGCGAGGTCGAAAGGCCGAAGGGGAGGGCCGTGAACTCGTAAGTGCACTCCTGGTACATGAAGCGTAGGAACTGGGAGTGTGCTTGAAGGATGGGTATGCGGAGGTACACGTCCTTTAAATCCAGAGATAAACTTAAGCGTTTCCATACGAAAAACGCCGGGGTTCGACAAACTTGTTGAGTGATTTGAGATTGATGATCGGTCTCCACTTGCCCGTTTCTTTCTTCGGTGTTAGAAAAAGGAAGAACGGAAGCCTTCGTACTGAGTCGAGTAGGGAACTGTCTGAACAGCCCCTTTCTCGATGAGGGAGAGGATCTTTCTCGAAGAGGGAGAGGATCTCCCTCTCCAGGGCCAGTCGTTTGTCTTTGTTTGTCAAAATGAAGGTATCCGACGGAGGGTTGCTTGTGAACTCGAGCTTGTAGCCGAGAGAGATCGTTAAAAGCACCCATGCGTCGGATGTGATTCCTTTCCAATACCCTACAAAATTGACAAGGCAGCCCCCGACGGGTTCGATAGCGGGGGCCGGACTGGAGAGGATGGCGTCACCGTCGCCACCCTCCGAAATACCGGGGGGGGGGGGGGGGGGTGGCTTGTCGCCGCGATCTTGACCGCCGGTGTGGGGGTTCTGACGTAGAGGCTGCGAGTATGAGCGAGAGGCCGTAGCGGTCGACCCAGCTGAGACCCGAGAAGTTTGCTGACGAAAGGGCTTAAAGGGTTTCCTCAACGGGGGTCGAAAAGAAGGTTCTTTAGCCGATTTCTTTTCCGTAGGCCTGGACTTAACTGGAGGCGTCGGTTTTCAATGCGCTTGGCCTCGGCTTCTAGAATCTCCTGGAATTTGCCATTGAAAAGGTCATTCCCGAGAAGGGAGATATCGCCCATCTTCTTTCTCGCTCCCACGTAAGGGATGAAGAGCGTATCTAGAACGTTGATAGTCCGTCTGGACTTCGTTGATAACATGGAGATTCTGGTGAACTGGTCTAGGGAGAACGCTAACATGTCTGCCGGGATTGAAGAGTCTTCTTCACACGCACAAACAATATATTCCGACAGTAGCAGGAGGAATGCACTCGTACGAGTACAGAACCTAGCTGCATCGTCGATCTTTTGTAGAGTATCGTCAAACTTGGCTTTGACTTTGTCTACAAAAACGGCTTTAGTCTTGCCGGTATCACTGGCCAATTTATCCTTGGCCATGGCTGGAATAAGGGGGACTGGCAGGAAGTCCTCGCAGTCCTTGGTTGAAAGTTGGTAGTAGGCCATTGCTCTTGAAGCAAAGTGGCCACCCGCTGGATGGCGTTGGCCTGATGGACATGTGTGGCGCCCGTCTGCTGTTCCCCATTCCTACTCCTGCAGAATTTTGCAAAGTGGTTTCGTTTGTGGCAGAATGAGCATGTCTCGCCATTTGCGGGGCACTCGCCGGCATGCGGGTATGTCCCCCCACAGTTATAGCAGGTAGTTGACGTGGGCACTATTGCTGATGCAGGTCGCATTGTTGAGCGTTGGCGTGACTGGTTGACAGCGTAAATGGGCTGTTGATCTTTCATGTCTAGAGGTGGTGTAGTGGTGCAGGTATGGTGAATTGTGCCATCTTGATATGTTGATATATCCTCCCAATTTTGTTATCCCATCCTCGTCGCCAATGTAATGTTGTGAGCTTGTCACTAGCACACGGATAGTAGTTGTTGCTTCGATGCTTGCTTGGTTTATTGTGGCTCAATACATCTCAATACATCACATGAGGTTCTATGCTTATCAAAGGGCTACATTGTTCTAGGGTGCAATCTGATCCAAGTTGGGGTTCATGCATTCCAATATGGATGAGGTAATGTCTGGGTTTGGGTGTGTGGTTTCATATCACTAGGTGCCTAATATACACAGCTTTCATGCAAGGATACTACAGGGTAGGAGATTCATGAGGATCAACTCCCTCGGTGACTTGATCACTGTTGTCCGAGGCCTCAAGGATCGCCAAAGGATAGGGGGAGATAGCCATCGGGGACCTTAGGGGAAAGGGACCGTGGCCCGGTGTGGGTGGCACGCTTTGTTTGCGTTTACGAACGCTAGTGTAGCTCCCTTGGGAAATTTCCAAGAAGAGATTAATTCTCGGAACCCCGGAGGATCGATCTAGGATCGAGGTTGACTGCGAGTCCCCCGTCCGATACAGAGAGGGAGGCGAGTCACATAGCCCATGAGGTCCCGGGTCCACGCGTGTGGATGCGGGGGGCTCAGTGCGTGAATCCGGCATCGATGGGGGTGCATGGAGGGACTGTGTCTCGTTCCCTATTTGACTATTTGGGTAAGTGAGAGAAGTAGACGCTCGATTATCGAGAAGAAAACTATTTCGACTGTACATGTATGAAGTACACTTAATGCACGATCGGTTTGTAATAAAACAATTGATCTACTTAATTGCTTAGAGGAATACTAATTTATTAGCAATAACTGAAACCTAGCTTGGAAATAACAACATCAGAACAGTTACCGAGCTCACCTCCACTGGTTATCAACGTTTTATTGGAGGAGTTGGACTTTTCAACAAATTCTTACCCCCTTAATATTTCCCCGGATTCACATTAAACTCGTATGATTTTGCAGTTTTCAACTTAGAAATCTCATGCATGAATATTACAGGGGTCTGAGGGACACTTATGTTTTGTTATCCCGCTTTTCACTATCCTTATAACCTCATTGCATGGCATACATTTTTTATTCTTGGTGGTTTTGGTTATTTGTCATTTTGTTATTTTTGTTATTTTAGTTATTTTGTTATTTTTTGGGGGGGGGGTTTAGCTTTCTATCCCTCCTCAATTACACCCATAAATACGTTGTTTTTTTTGCAGGGTAGAATACAAGTCAAACTTACATGTCCAAGCTTTGCCAGAGCTTTTGCCTCAGTGGGTTCCATGGCATATGCTGCCATGATCTTCAGCAGTTGGGAGGAAGGAGGCTTGGCTATGTCAAGGAAGAACTTGAGAGCCTGATGAAGGGAACATACAGGAAGGTGCTCATACCTCTCCCAGTTGTTGGGGTCTGGAAGACAAAAGGGTGATGAAATATGTCAGTACAAATGATACAAATAACAGGAAGCTGCTACTGCTAGCACAAACTGGAAACTACCTTCAGTATTAACAACTGAAGAACTGACAGTTTAATTTGTACACGAATCGGAATCAAGGACCTTTTCTAAATAGGGGAGCCTATTGTCCTCTATTGTTCTACCGGTTCGTCTTCTATTTCAATAAAAAACAAACACACACACACACACAATTGAAATCTATTTGAATTCTATGATGCTTTCCTCTGCATTCTAAAGGCAATGAGAATATAAGTTTAGGAACTTAGCATTCCATTTGTTACGTTTGGGCCCATTTAATAATGGTAGCATGAATCATAAATAGGGGTGTGTTCAACCTCCATAATCTTCCACTGTACATATGCCATACACACTTTCACATACATACATTGCACTCCATAGTATGGCGTTGACTGAATGCCACTTTCCCCTAATAATAGGGTTGTGTACATTCAGAATGCATATAATCTTGTCTGTCATTCGCACATAAGGCGTTTCACGGATACCGCCATCTTAGATCAAAAACAGGGTCACGTAATACAACTTAGGGAGCAAATTAGAAAAAGACATTTCGAGTGCAATGTAAAAGGCATGGTGAAGTAATATTTGCTCTGAAAAATCTCTTGTCTTTAATTGAAAACAAAAAGATGAAAAGAGAATTACCGATAATTGTTGATAAATTGAACAAACAAATATACAAGTACAATAGCCTACAAACAAAACAGCTTGTGCAAAACAGTGAAACGGCTTATGCACAAACAAATGTGCAGTGTCTATCTGCCTTGATGCATGAACATCCATCTAGTTGTTCTTGCACTGAAACAATACAAAGGCAAATAGAATAGCATCAAGTTTCTTCTCCGACAATGGTTGTTAAATTGTCAAAACTCGCCAACCTTTATTATTGTCATCTTGTTTCTCCTGGCACTCGATTTTGATGAGGTCCTTTGAGCCTAATGCACAATCCACCCTTTCAAGGATACGTTCTACTAATTCTTCTCTATTCTGTGGAAAGACAGTAGCGTGGTCACCAGCCTCGTACAGCAACCTCTCTTCTCCATTTGTGTCAAGCTGCACCAGATTTGTGGCCCGTCTACATGTAAAATCATTCAGCAGATACAAAACAAATTAGGGTGTTTTGTGTGTGTGTGTGTGTGTGTTCTTGTCTTGCATTACGATCGAGGAACGAAACACAAAAGAGAACAAAGGGAACAAAGGATCCTCGATCGACGGTTTGCTTGTCCGAATTCTGTCCTCGATCGACGGTGCAATGGCAAAGCAATGGGGATTGGGTTAAGTAAAGGAAGAAAGGAAAACACAATATCGATCCTCGGTCGTTATGTGGTTCACGACTGTGTGCGTTTGTATTGACCGGCAATCGTGGTCGTCGGACAAAAGAATTGGGAGTCAAACAATGGGTCCACGATTGACAAAACGTCCACGATCTTTTCCCGTGTACAAATCCTATGGCGATCATCAAAAAACGTTAGAGTATAAACAAAAGAGGGAAGACGGTCGGACAATACCCCGTCCACGATCGAAGGCCTTTACACACTTGGGTGTGTGCGTTTGTATTGACCGGCAATCGTGGTCGTCGGACAAAAGAATTGGGAGTCAAACAATGGGTCCACGATTGACAAAACGTCCACGATCTTTTCCCGTGTACAAATCCTATGGCGATCATCAAAAAACGTTAGAGTATAAACAAAAGAGGGAAGACGGTCGGACAATACCCCGTCCACGATCGAAGGCCTTTACACACTTGTGTGTGTGTGTTTGTTTTTTGTTGGAGGTGTTTGTTTGTTTGTTTGTTCTCGGGACAAAAGTCTACAATTTTCCAACAATTTTGTTCAACAATTTAACTTCGTGTTTTGATGATCCCCCTTCAGCTATTTTAATAGTATATGCCTCATGCACGTGCCCTTATATAAAGATGGATGTGCGCATGCACTTGCTGATCGATATGGCGTGATGTTTAGTTGCAGAGCGCATGATGAATATAAGTATATTGAATCATTGGCAGTATTGCACTAATGTGTTAGGTTTCAACCAATGGAAGGGCTATATGGACCAAACTTCATAGGAGTCCAAATTTAATGGAACACAGAAAAAGTGTTTAAAACTGACTGAGTCATGTTTTATCAGCTTTTTATACACCCACGTGTCAGGCTCTCTACAATAGGATTAATGGTTGAACTGTAAGGTATTTATGAATTTCAGATAATAGATAAACTACATAGCATGTCAAATTGTGTAACATTCAGCTGGCTCCACCCCCCCCCCCCCCCCCCTCCCCCCTCCCACCCGTCCCTCCCACCTGCCTCATAAGTTCTTTTTTTAAGAATACCCACCCAGATGAAGGGGCCTGTAGGTTTTTGCAGGAGAGCAGCTTGCAAGGGAATGTTTGCTTGCTGTGAAGCAAGAACAGTGCTTTATGCAAGTCTGGTGCCTTGACTCGTTCTGCCTCAGGTACAATACGGAACTTCTCATCAGCCCAGCTAGAGTCTGGTACAGCGGGCGCAGTGTCTATCCCTGTATTAGATGTATCCGTATGCTTGATACCGAAGGTATCGCATGCTTCCTGTTATAGCAAACAACCAAAACAATTAGAGTAGTCTCGAAGAGGATGATTTTTCGGGCCCGTCTGCTTTGGAGGGGAGTCCCAATCCCTCGCTCAAAGTAGGCGGGGGTTGTCCCCGATTGTCTGCTAAACGGGCAGTTTGGGATCGCGTGCCTAAGTCTTCTTTTGAAAGTATTAAGGTTGACACTGGATATTTTGAATCTACGTGGCCTATGTTTCATACGTATGTAAGTTGTATACAATCTCCCTATACCAAGAGGTGAATTTGCGCATAGTTTGCATTTTAGTCGGGCACTGCGCAGATTACAAAATGCTCATGTAGTTTTTCAAAGGTCCTGACGAGTACCAATTGATGTTCGACTACGCCATTCATAAATGAAACGTGCGGACGGTACTTGATAAAACAAGGCAGTTTTCAAAAGCCCAGCTTTGTCTTCATCTTTGGCTTTGTTCGTGCAGTTTGGCAATCAAGATAGAGCCGGAAATGGGGCCTGAGCCGAGGTCTGGAAAACATTCCAGTTGGGCATGCCCAGTACAGCGCCCTATGTACGCAGAGGGGAACAACATACTAAGATGTTAGCATATAAACACGCTATCATCCGTTAAGTTTGTTACCCTCACGCTGCGCAAAATTCAAGATTGCTGCGCAGAATTCAGGATGGCTGCGCAGAATTCAGGATGGCTGCGCAGAATTCAAGATGGCTGCAGATTGTGAAACTCCCTTATTCTTTTTGATAACTACATATATTTACGAACATGTTATATATTGCTGGATCAGCAAATAGCTTGCACTGTTACAAAATGAACAAGGCAAATAAAACCTAAAAACACAGTACGCAGTGGCCTAACTCGATGCGCTCTGGGGGGGGGGGGGGGGGGGGGGGCAAACCCCCGGGCACCTGGGCTAGGGGGGACCCCGTCAGGTCTGGCACCCAAGATGATACTTTGTTTGCAATGGACTTTTGGAAGTGGAAACCTTTCCCAACCTGGCATAGGATTACACTTTTGACCATAACTATTGAAATCTTGAGAGACATCAAGCTGTCTGATTATAGCTTTTGATATCTATTAGTACTCGTATCAAAATATCCGCCTTGGACTGAATGTTCATATTGTAAATAGGTTGAGCGTTTTTGTTATTCTTAAACATTTTAACATTCTTAAAGGTGAGTGGTCGTCTCAAATTGGAATTAATGAGCAAATGCCCGTAATCGGTTGGCGTCACATTTCGCTTGCTTAAGCAATTCAGCAATTGTGGTACAGATCCATCCTGGCCCAGGTTGGACGACGTCTTCATTGCACTACGACTAACGTCCAGGATTAAGACCTCTGTGCAATACGACTCAAAAAAGAAACTAATTTTACTCTCGTTTTTACCTAGTTGAAAAAGTCAATTTCTCGTCTTTGCATTCTATGTGTCCTTATCTATGAGAACGGGGGGTTAAGAAATTCCATATGTTATGCTGGCCGACGTTTTTTCAGGGAAATAAACTCACAACAACGTTAAACTTGTACTTGTTGTAGACTCTCTTCGTCAGTTTCACATCGAGTTCGTACGTGTGCGCGTACTTACACACACGCGCCCTTGGCTCTTCACGAATCCGCGATCGCTAATACATGCTGCGCGCATTGATATTGAACGTGCACGCAGCATCGCGCATACAGCGCACGTCGTATACGAACTCGAGTCGGTATGAAACTGATGAAGAGAGTCTACAAGTTTAACGTTGCTTTTGAGTTAAATTTCCTGAAAAACGTCATCCAGTGTAGCATATGGAATTTCTAAACCTCCCGTTCTCATAGATAAGGACACGATGATAATATGTGAGGGTGGAATTATTGTCTACAATGAGGTAAAAATATTGAAAATGTCATCATAATTTTTTTCGCCCACGTTTAGAGGCTTCGTATCCTGGACTCCCTCCGTAACGTAGGGAGGTTGCAAGGGAGTTCACCTGGGCTAAGACTCATCCCTACTATAATTACAGTATATTTAAGCTACTAGTCATAGTCACCCAACTTTCGAACTATAGGCCTATACGAACATCATTCTTCCACTGAATATGACGACCTGTCATTATTTAACATGATTAGTTATTTAAAACATAAATAACAATTGATTGGAAGGTATCATTTGTAAGTGCACGTGGCTTTCAAAACTTTAATTCGCTCTGCTGCATCATGCGCACATGTCATTTGGTCAGGGGGCACCCAACCCATTCTTGCCCCCGGGCACCCTGAACCAAAGTTACGCCAGCGCATGCGCATACTTCATTTACCCAGTATGTACGGTATGTTTTCCACCATGCCTTGCACGTTCTTAACCCCTGGAATTGTCTAATTTAAATGTGCCAGATATTGGCACAAGTTTAAGCTAACGTGTGCATGTTCGAAAGGATTGAAAACAATCCCTCAGACTCCCCCCTGTGTCGCTGCGCGACGGGCAGTGCTATAACGCACCGATGTCCTTTTTGTTTCCATATTCGCCCCCCCCCCAAAAAAAAATGTATTACTATTTACCGGCCTGGGTGGCACCTTCTATATTCAGTACGTACTTGGTTTTTGAAGATTGTAGAGACTAATATACGACCGGTGGTTTGTCAGTCTCTATGAACCTTAGAAACCAAGTACGTAGATTGGCTCCGAGCGTTATATAGGATGCATCCATCCTGTTTGTTGATATTAAAATCTCTCAATTTTTTTATAAAAAATAGTTGATTTTCCCACTTCTGGTTTTCCTAATTGAAACACGACTCAACTCGCGCATGCAACACACCTGATAGATGTTTTCTGCCCACTTCAAGAACTCTGCCTCTTGACCTCCCAATTCATCACCCTCGGCCATTTCAAGCAGTCTCTCCCCTCCCAGCATGCCGAACTGTGCATCAAGGGCGTGGGCAAAAGCACAGAAGTGCGGGTAGGCTGTAGAGCCCAGGCCAAACACGGAAAACCTGCAAAGAAAAAGAGACAATGAATAGACAATCAATGAGATTAAATTCAGAAATGTTTGGAACACTTCACAGAACATGGAAAATCCAAAGACAGAAACAAGACAAAGTGGGTATAAGGGAGACAATTATCAGGAGTGTTCGAAGCTCGTCAAACCTATGCTCTACCTTCTTTGCTTTTTAGTAAATAAAACAAATTGACAAGAAATCAACACTAGAATTTTTAAGGAAAAGGGACAAAATTTTTGAGCCACGAGTCTCGCCTACTTTTATGATCACTCTATTTTACAAAACGATCAATAAAGTTGAAAATAAAGAGGATTTGTGTTCGCTGTCCGTATGATTTTGGTCAATTTTGTTTATTTCAAAGCTTTTTTCTCGGAATGTGGATTCGGCAAATAAATATACACCTGTCATCTTCATCAGACCATAACCCATTTTGAGACTTATTCCTGATTTCGATGGAGCGGGTCACAAATATTGGGGTTTTCTTATCGATGTAATTTATAAACAACAAGCTTTCATTTGAGGTTTGTTTTAAAAAGTTTAAATAAAATTGAACAAAGCTATGTATGGCACTTAAACGAATGTCGAGACAAGAACGTTGAAATGACGATAACTGCCTTTAATAACAAACCAATTTTAATCTTTTAAGAAAATGTATCAACACAAACTCCTTAGCAAACCTGTGAGCCAAAGAGAGTTGGGTCTTGACACTTCACATATTATTCACTCACCTGAGATTACACTGTGGCAAAGACTGAAGGAGATGTTCACTCACCGGAGATTACTCAGTGGCAAAGACTGAATAGGGGAGATGTTCACTCACCGGAGATTACTCAGTGGCAAAGACTGAAGGAGATGTTCACTCACCGGAGATTATTTACTCAGTGGCAAAGACTGAATAAGGGAGATGTTCACTCACCTGAGATTAATTATTCAGTGGCAAAGACTGAAGGAGATGTTCACTTACCAGAGATTACTCAGTGGCAAAGACTGAATAGGGGAGATGTTTACTCACCTGAGATTACTCAGTGGCAAAGACTGAAGGAGATGTTCACTCACCTGAGATTAATTACTCAGTGGCAAAGAGTGAATAAGGGA
Organism: Crossaster papposus; assembly: GCA_037893245.1. NCBI lineage: Eukaryota > Metazoa > Echinodermata > Asteroidea > Velatida > Solasteridae > Crossaster > Crossaster papposus. The sequence goes on along the minus strand of JBAIAA010000355.1, from coordinate 715,430 downwards.
GATGTTCACTCACCGGAGATTACTCAGTGGCAAAGACTGAAGGAGATGTTCACTTACCAGAGATTACTCAGTGGCAAAGACTGAATAAGGGAGATGTTCACCCACCTGAGATTACTCAGTGGCAAAGACTGTAGGAGATGTTCACTTACCAGTGATTACTCAGTGGCAAAGACTGAATAAGGGAGATGTTCACTCACCTGAGATTACTCAGTGGCAAAGACTGAAGGAGATGTTCACTCACCTGAGATTACTCAGTGGCAAAGACTGAAGGAGATGTTCACTTACCAGAGATTAATTACTCAGTGGCAAAGACTGAATAAGGGAGATGTTCACTCACCTGAGATTACTCAGTGGCAAAGACTGAAGGAGATGTTCACTCACCGGAGATTATTTACTCAGTGGCAAAGACTGAATAAGGGAGATGTTCACTCACCTGAGATTAATTATTCAGTGGCAAAGACTGAAGGAGATGTTCACTTACCAGAGATTACTCAGTGGCAAAGACTGAATAGGGGAGATGTTTACTCACCTGAGATTACTCAGTGGCAAAGACTGAAGGAGATGTTCACTCACCTGAGATTAATTACTCAGTGGCAAAGAGTGAATAAGGGAGATGTTCACTCACCGGAGATTACTCAGTGGCAAAGACTGAAGGAGATGTTCACTTACCAGAGATTACTCAGTGGCAAAGACTGAATAAGGGAGATGTTCACCCACCTGAGATTACTCAGTGGCAAAGACTGTAGGAGATGTTCACTTACCAGTGATTACTCAGTGGCAAAGACTGAATAAGGGAGATGTTCACTCACCTGAGATTACTCAGTGGCAAAGACTGAAGGAGATGTTCACTCACCTGAGATTACTCAGTGGCAAAGACTGAAGGAGATGTTCACTTACCAGAGATTAATTACTCAGTGGCAAAGACTGAATAAGGGAGATGTTCACTCACCTGAGATTACTCAGTGGCAAAGACTGAAGGAGATGTTCACTCACCTGAGATTACTCACTCAGTGGCAAAGACTGAATAGGGGAGATGTTCACTCACCTGAGATTACTCAGTGGCAAAGACTGAAAGAGATGTTCACTCACCAGAGATTAATTACTCAGTGGCAAAGAGTGAATAAGGGAGATGTTCACTCACCAGAGATTAATTATTCAGTGGCAAAGACTGAAGGAGATGTTCACTCACCGGAGATTATTTACCCAGTGGCAAAGACTGAATAAGGGAGATGTTCACTCACCAGAGATTAATTACCCAGTGGCAAAGACTGAAGATGTTCACTCACCAGAGATTAATTACCCAGTGGCAAAGAGTGAATAAGGGAGATGTTCACTCACCGGAGATTACTCAGTGGCAAAGACTGTAGGAGATGTTCACTCACCAGAGATTAATTACTCAGTGGCAAAGACTGAATAAGGGAGATGTTCACTCACCTAATATTACTCAGTGGCAAAGAGTGTAGGAGATGGTCACTTACCAGAGATTAATTACTCAGTGGCAAAGACTGAATAAGGGAGATGTTCACTCACCTAAAATTACTCAGTGGCAAAGAGTGTAGGAGATGTTCACTCACCAGAGATTAATTACTCAGTGGCAAAGACTGAATAAGGGAGATGTTCACCCACCTGAGATTACTCAGTGGCAAAGACTGAAGGAGATGTTCACTCACCTGAGATTACTCAGTGGCAAAGTCTGTAGGAGATGTTCACTTACCAGAGATTAATTACTCAGTGGCAAAGACTAAATAGGGGAGATGTTCACTCACCTGAGATTACTCAGTGGCAAAGACTGTGAAGAGATGTTCAACTGGAGTTCAGTTGATGATCGATGACGTTGTATACCACAGTATTTTTCACAGTCCAAGCGCGGCGGCGGTTGGGCATCTCCCCTAGACAGTTACCCAAGTATACAAACAAATTTCCAATTATGTTGACATATTATTAAAATTATACTATTGTCTATAGTAAAACAGCCACCACCTTTTGAAGATAAAAATGCAAATTAGCCCCAGTCTGTAGTGGAGTAGAAAACCACTTAATCTTGTTTCTTTCTAGCCTAAGTGAATCTGTCCCAGATGAGGCTAACTCAACATGGGTGGGAGGCTAAAGATAATCTGAGGTACCGAAGGAGGTGATCGTGAGTCTCTCTGCCTCGGCCCTATATATATCCAAGTTTAGTGCTTTGGACCAATCGGTCACGATCTTGTCCAAACTTGGGTATAAGCCAGAGTTGTAACCAAGTCATTTTTTCTCAAGTCAAGTCAAGTCTCGAGTCAAATTTTCTCAAGTCAAGTCAAGTCACAAGTCAAATTTTCCCAAGTCAAGTCAAGTCACAAGTCACTTTTTGTCAAGTCAAGTCACAAGTCACAAGTCATTTATAGTCGCGAATGAAACTTTTAAATCCGAAAGTAACTACTTTTGGTGTCCAACACGACATGATTGATCAGGCCTACCGTACATAGCAATAAGCTTGTGTGTACATGTGCGTACATGGCCGGGTGTATGTACGCATGCTATGCGCATGCACTCAAAGCATGCGCGCTGAGATAAACAACTTACCAAATGCATGTGTATCGGTGATATAAGGAGAATTTGAACATTACGCACGTGAAATGTTTTAAAATTTTCTTTTTAGGGGGTAAACCATTTAAAAAGTACATGTACCCTATAATGTTTACACTAATAAATCAATACAGTTTGAGTCAAAATAGTTATTCGGTTTCGTTTACGGTAAATTTGCGATAATTTGTTCAACACTTTTCAAATTCTTAAAACAATTAACAATGTCACTATAACCTCGTTTCCAGCTGTCTGTTAAATTGTGTTGAATGTTAATGCACAGCTTTTAACAGTAAAAGCTCACACAGCTTCCACTACGACGGATTGGAAGACTAGACATGTAGGCCGTAGGCGATGTAGCGTCACTTTGACTTTGCAATGTAATATTGCATGTGCGTAGCTAGCCGTACACACAGTACATGCAGTACATAGTACAGATTCGCGACGCGGCAAAAACATTGTTGCCGTCACAAAAATACATCGGCTGCCGTGGCCGGATTAAACACAAAATTGTTTAAATAACATACAAATAGTAAATACATGATGACTTGCAATGTCGTCAAGTCAAATTTACTCAAGTCAAGTCAAGTCACAAGTCATTTTTCGTCAAGTCAAGTCAAGTCACAAGTCATTTTTCTCCAAGTCAAGTCAAGTCGCAAGTCACAAAAATTGGCGACTCGAGTCGGACTCGAGTCCAAGTCACCGACTCGAGTCAACAACACTGGTATATTAAAGCCACCTGACTATAAGACGATGGCTTCTACACAGAACAGATTCATCTGTTCCACTAATAATTAATTAACTATCAATTCTACCGGTGTTTATTGTTTCATTTAAATGATTTATTTACTTTAATTTATTAACCCTCCTATATATAGGGAAGTTGCCATAGAATTGTCTGACCTTTCAAAACCTTTTAAGTTTTCTGGACTGAAAGGTTTTAAAAGGTGAGAAAACTGTCTGACAAAAGGGAACTATGAAAGATTTTGAAAGGTAAAATAACTCTTTGAACAAACTGGTGTAAGAAAAAAATACCTTTCAAGTTTCCTGGACTGAAATGTTTTAAAAGGCGAGAAAACTGTCTGACAAAAGAAACCTATGAAAGATTTCGAAAGGTAAAATAACTCTTTGAACAAACTGGTGTAAGAAAAAAAATACCTTTCAAGTTTCCTGGACTGAAATGTTTTAAAAGGCGAGAAAACTGTCTGACAAAAGAAACCTATGAAAGATTTCGAAAGGTAAAACAACTTTCTGAACAAACTGGTGTGAGAAAAAAAATACCTTTCAAAAAGTTTTATTTGGAAAGAGCATATAAAATTCCACAAAACAACCTTTAAACAATTGGCTCTTTTTGTATTATTCCAGGGACAGTCGCGCAAGAACGAATATTTTGGGTTAAAATTGTGTGCTATACTTGTGATTCCAGTCGCATATCCATGTCGCATTGTATTCTGCGCACATTAGAGAAACAATTAACATTTGTGTATATATGTGACTGGTTCCACAAAAAAAGGTATTAAGTCGGGCTGTGTAATTTCATGTAATAGCACACTTTAACGCTTAGACGGTGACAATTTTGACAAAATGCGATTTTCATGAATGACATCCTTTATAATTGACCCTAACGCACCCCATCCAGCCAAACTTCAACACAAGGGTTTGATGGAGTCTATAGCTGTTTAGTGCACAGTTTAATAGCACATGGTGTTGGGATTTGCAAAGATGATGAAGGTTCCTAGTAAATCATCAAAATTAATACCTACAGTTTCGGGTTTCATTCACAGAAATTTTGATTTTTATGGATAAAGTGGGGGAAGAAAAAAACACATTTTGTCTGCATCATTCTTTGTTCTACAACAGAACCAGTTATTTCAAAGCCTGTTTTCTCAGTTGGGTAATTTGAACTCCAAGTAAGTTATTAATATGCAAACATGTCATATCTTTAGAACGGGAGTGGCTATGGATCTCTATTATAATACCTATTATAAGCTTATGTTGTGGGTTTTTAAACCATGTATATAACTCGATTTCACTTTTTTTGTGAAGCGGGTCACATTTGTGCTGCAATGTACGTATGTTTACCACACATCAAATTGTCTGCACGGCTGGAAATGCGTATGTGCAGGCCACAATTTGTATACTCACAAAACTGCATACTCTACATGTATTTGAGCTTTCACGTCTATCAAGTATGCAGAGAAATACCTACACGCATTGATTTTTATAGTATACACATCGTGAATAAGCAACTGATGCATAACACAACATTCATATCGAAAAGGACACATGGATTTGACCTTAGGCTAATTTGTAATTTTTTGTAATACAAATGAAGGGTGAGATTTGAAGATTGGCATGGCGAAAAAGCAATAAGATGAGTAGTTTGCAGTAACAGCATGTGGTAATTTTCTCTTTAGTGAGTTGTAGTTCTAAAAAGAACCAAATGGAACTCAACATTTCAGACAGTATGCTCTGCCTTTCATCAGGAGTCTGATGGATTCCAATGGTGAAGCAGGGTTATATAGAGCCTGGAAGTGATAACACGTCTGGTCGCAGAGTCGGATATGCTGTTTAACGTGTAATGGCAGGAGGTGTGGGTCGGTATGTTTGTCGTGAGCCTGATTCAGTCTCACTTGTCTTGGTGCAAGAAGACTTCTGTGGTCTTCTAGGTTGATCGGGTGGACTGCTGCTAGGTAGAGTGTAGTCTTTGCCAAAGAGCACTACATTCGACAGTGCGCCCACTAACATCACAATATATATTTCCATCAGCTCCCTCAATCACGCAATGGTCTTTGCAAATTGCTTAAATGGGGCGTGACCTTTTCATGCAAATTCGACCATTTGGATATAGGCATAGCATCTTCAAGCAGTCAACTATCATTCAACAGTCGCGCTGGCCTGCGTTGCATATCTAATTAGCGCTGCTTCACAAAGGAATTTCGTGGGCGCGCGTAGTACGTTTTTGCAATTGCTTATTGGCTCCCTGGGAAAGCCTGCAAAGAAATAAGGAAATTAGTTAAACCGCTAGAAGCAATTTGCAAAGACGTATGTGGGAGCGAGGGAGATGGTCTATAATCGTGCCGTTAGCGGGCGCACTGCGTGAAAAGAATACGCGACGTACACAGTCGATCAAACGCATATGTTTTTGGCAAAGACTAGGTAGAGTGGTGCACATTGGTCTGCCAAACATGATTTTCGCTGGTGATGGCAAGTAAGGATCATAAACCATAGCTAGAAGGTGAAGCATGGCCTTGTAGATGTCTTGCTCCGACTTCTGGTACATTTCCAGAACAGACTTGATAGTGCGCTCTGTATGAATGGTCAGCTATCCCGTTAGAATAGAGATACCTTGGTGATGAGGTTGTGTGCTGGATTCCCGAGCTGGTACACATATCACTGTAGGCCTTGCCAGCAAACTGGGGTCTGTTGGTGGACACTATTTCCACAAGTGGTCTAAGTAGGCTAAATGTTGCAGCCGCTACCCGGGCAAAAGATGCACGTTTGTGCTCATCATCTTGTGTACAACCAGATATTTTGAGTGGTAGTCAACTTTTACTGCGGCCACCATGAAGTGATATTTAATGGCAAATAAAATGAACAAACAAGAGAGTTTGTGTGGCCCAGAATTTGTCCACAATTGGAGGTGTTTTACAACAAAAACAACCAGTTTTTCAATACAAGTCAGTTGGGTCAAGTGATTAACTCCTGATTTCTTCATTGAAAATTAACTTACAAAACAAGTTAAAGAAAAGTTCATACAAGGAACACAAAAGACAATGGGGCTATTGTGCTTTAATCCCCCGTTGTAACCCTAATTCTAAAGTTTGAAAAAAAAAATTGGCAGAACTTACCCGTTCTCCAAGTCAGTACTGTCTCCTTTTGTGATCAAGTTAGCAATGTGCTGTGCAAAGCCCTGGCAAAAATCAAATTAAATTAAATATAAAATTAGAATATAAAATATGAATATGGCAAGTACTGCCACTTTTAAAATACCAAATCTGTAAAAACAAATACAATGTACATACAATATATCCCACATTAATGACCCAAACACACACTGATAAAGTAATGTGTTACAAAGGTTATGGGATCAATTCCTACCTAGTTAAGGTTTTTGTTTCATTAGAATAGGACTTAACCTATTGTCAAGGTATAATCACCCAATTGATTGCTAGCTTGCTCTTTTCTCACAAGATGGCCGGTTCCCTTGGTCACTTGTGTATTTTCACTTATTAACTTCTCAATGTAATATTTTGCTTTGGAAAAAAGAAATTGAAGTATGGTATGTTCAGTGGCTAGAAGATGATGTATATGCACAATGTTTAATAGCATATTTATCATAAAACTGTAGAAGTGAGTCATTATTACAATGGGGTTTCGCTCGTAAGTCTGACGCCCCTAAGTCTGCTGAAGCAGCGCTAATTAGATATGCAATGCAAGCCAATTTTGTTTGTTTTTTACATGTAATAATTCTTTTTTTTTAATTATTATTATTTATTTGTTTAATGTTGGTTACGGTTAAAGGTAGTATACACCATTGGTAACTGCTTGAATTATCATGAATGGTGGATTTAGGGGGTTATATTTCATAGTAAAAATCGTTTAACTGACCTGTCCGAAGTTTTACAATTATGGTTGCTGAGAAAAGCAAGAAAAACGACTTTCGTTTTCAACCGGAATCGGGCAGTTTTTGTTTTTGTTTCTTATGTTGTTTTTGTTTTTTCGCGATCGCCGTCCGGCGATAATGAATTTTCGTTTATACAATTCAATGTTTTGGAACAATTACAGGATATCTAGGGCAATCGTTTTGCTGGATGCCTACAATCATTATTTACTTTCAAATAAGTAAGATAGTTTAAAATAATTCAGAAGTAATTTTTTTCGATATCTGCAAATGGTGTATACTACCTTTAACCGTAACCGCAAAACAACGGTTACACGGTTAATTTGATAACCGCAAACTTGCAAGCTTATAATAAATGTATACAGAATGACCCAAAATTAAAGCAGATTTCTACAAACCTCTCCATTTTCTGGTGGTTCCCCGTTGCCAAAGGTGCTAGTGATGATGAGAACTAGTGTCTCAGTCTCTAGTTCAACCACATCGTAATCTTCCATGCAAAGCACCTAGATTATTTCAAACAGAAAGTAGACAAAAAAAATTGTCTCTTGGATTTCTAGAAGAAAAATATAATGTGATGGTAAATTAAAGGCAAGCAGACTGTGAACAATTTCAAACATCTTGATTAAAGGGATCGTATACGTTTGGTATTTGGAAGCCACTCTTTGTTTCAATCCTATCTAGTTATAGATGTATACCATAAAACTAACCTGTACAAATTTCATTTCAAAAGGTGGTAGCAATTTTGAGATATTGCCGAAAATCTGGAGCGGTTATGTCCACGCAGGAATTAGAATAATCTGGGGGCACGACGGGTGCGTCTGTACCCGCCCACCCACCCACCCTCCCCCGAAATTGCCAAAAGGTCTAGATTTTTCGGGGTACATGTAAATGAAAGGGCGCAAAACCGACGTTATATAGTTTCCCAGGGCATTTTTGGTCCCATCAGTACAAATTCGAAAATTTGCACCCCCCCCACCCCATAAAAAAATCCTGCGTATAGGCCTGAAAAGTATATAAAAATCTATACAAGGAATAACTAAAGAGAAGGATATGTCTCCTCAAAGAAATTCTAGTGCGGAATAGTAACGCACAATATGAAAAATACTTGCAGCCATGTAGAAACTATACACCTGCAACCCTTTCATGACAGCAAAAAGAATATGGGTATCCAGGTACCCGTCAAAGAAACCAAACCCCAAAATTCAAACCTTAAAAGAACTCTTAAAGGCCAAAAATAGCGATTATTGAATTGGGTTATTTATTTCAAAGTCTTATTTGTTTAGAATGGAATCATCAGAGGTGTATTTAACAGTTAACATTAGGTAGTGATTCCCTATTTACAGGGGCCAATGACAGATTAAGCCATGAACTCAAAACAAGCATGCAACAATACAACATTAGCTGAGGTGATCGTTGCGGAAACAAATCTTTCATTTTTTCATTGCTTTTTTCAATGTCTGAGAAGTTACGATGTAATTTGTAAAGTTGGTTACGTGTACTTGATTCCATAATCTGGAACTAGTTCCTGACATCAACAGTCGGGTACTCTAGTACCCGGTTCTGATGCACTCTCCTAGTGTAATAGGATGTAGGGGCCTACATCAATTATGTGAACAATCCTGAACAAAATAACAGAAACCACCTTTTGTTTAACAATATGTGCATAAACCCAAACTTTCTTTGCTTGACACCATGAGTTCTTGAATAATAGAGATGCAGTTTCATCAAAATCTCTGTGAAATTTAACAGTGTTTTAAGGTTGAATCTGCATTTTCATTGTTCAATAACTCAAAGTGTGAGACGTAGCATGACAGGTTGTTCAAGTATGCTTTAAAACAAGGGCTCTGTTCTGGTTTCAACGTTTGAGTCTAATAGTAGTTTTGATATTTTTCCTTACCCTGGAATTAAAGGTGAAGCTGAACATACGGTTAACTCGTTCAGCATACTGCTTAGAGCGTCCTGTCTCCGTAGCATATAAGATGGTAACTTTGAAGCGTTGCTTCAGGGCTTCCTTTGTTTTCCCAAGAAAATACTTGAATGAACTGCAAAGGAAGAAAATTGAAGTGTATAGGATCAGAATACAAGCAGTTGTACCGGGTTTAGGAAAAGAAATGAGACGTAGATGGTCGATCCTTTCTTGCAACATTCTGGGGATGGAAAGGGACAGCCTGACTGCGAAGCATCAACTTGAGGTTCCGATTTCATTCAAACACCCCTGTCAGCATTAAGGAATATACGAGTGTGTGGCTGTACGTACACACAATAGAGACTCTATTGTTAGAAACCATTTGGCTGTGCAACCAACTGTAAGTATTAAAGAAGGATTTACTACTATTTCAGCCAGTAAATGCTAAACAGTAAAACTTTATTTTATTCATACGAATTGAAGCATTTGCTTTTCCTCAATGCTTTTTACTCTAAAGTAAATGCTTGTAGTTCATAGCATTTGCTAATTTTAATTCATATGACCCAATATGCACAAGTCTTTGCTCGGTCCCACCACCCATACTGGGTGCTGGGAAGGGCTGATGTGCTTCGAGTTCTAATTAGATAGATTTTGTGTGACCTGAGAACTTAATGTCACGAGTTCCGTGGCTCAGCTGCACTGCATGCAATTTGAAAGGTTATGGTACATTACCCAGAATGTCGTGCATTTCCTACTTAAAATTCTAAGAAGCTCGATTAGCATTTCCGAGCTCCCAGTATGGGCAGTGGCGACGAGCGAAAGAGAAGTTCGGTTTCATGGTAGTCCAGTCAAAATATACCCCGACCTAGAAGTAATTGCAATATAATTTATTTTAACACTGTCAAGCGGGGATATATCACTCTTTGACATGTTGAAAAAAATCTAATTTCACCCAAGGAGTAGAAAAGTGATTTGTATTCACTTTTTCGCCACTATGCAGATTCCTATTTTCTTGGGCCACATTCCAACATGGTGGCAGTGGTCAATTACTGAATTGACATTTAGGACACATTGCCTTGTGGTGATTGATACTTACCAAACATCTGCGTGATAATTTGTCAGAAACAAGCTGTTTTTCGTCAATCGTTTTGTGTTATTAACCTCTGTGTGCTAGTGTTACTGTACAGTGCGTGCGGTGACATAAGCCCGCAACACCCTGCGCAACCCTCAAAACAATGTTATATTTGTATACTATTACATGTATAATACTAGGAAGGATTTTGTTTTTTAACATACTTGACCGTTTCTTTGAAGGTTAATTTTGTTTGCCTTTCACTCTTGGTAGCACCACTGCGTTTGGCCAACCATGCGTTTACCTGCAACCAATCAAAGAAAACAGACTGAGTAAAGTTTCTCACGTGACGGAGTGACAACGACTGGACGGTGGTCATCGTTGGGCTTGTGATGCAATTGAGCAAGTCAACAAGAAACTTGACAAGACCCTAAGCCAGAGTTGTAACGTGTCACTCAATTTGTGACTTGAGTTGAGTAATTCTGGGGAAGGACTTGAGTCGAGTCATTAGGTCAAAAAGGTTGGGCCAAGTTGATTCAGTATTCGAGTTGAGACGAATTACAGAAAACTGGCAGGAGCGGGTAAATCCCGCTCCTGCCACTTTTCTTTGTTCACTTCAAAATGTATGCAAACATTTACCTAGACAGTTTACCTTGTGGTATATTGGCAAATTATAAGATAAAAATCCTATCCTCATTGAGTGATCCCCACAATGCCGCTTCCTAGGTTGTATCGTAAAATTGGGCATGATCCCTGGCAATACGTCATTCTGGTGTTTAGCACTCCCTGAACAAAGACACTCATTTTTGTTGGGAGACCGCCAACATAAGGCAAGAAAGCTAAGGTATCCCGGAGGTCGCAGGTTTAAATTCTGCTCCTGACAGTTTTCTTTGTTCACTTCAAAATGTATGAAATTTACTCAATTTACCTGGTCAGTTTCCTTGTGGTATATTGGTGAGAAAACAATTTTGTTTGGTATTACTCTAACAAATCTGATAAGTTCATTTCTTTTGGACTTCCACAAGGTTTAGTTCTAGGCCCCCTACTTTTCATTATTTATATGAAAGATATTTGTTATTCTTCCAGTATCATATCCTTTTGCTTATTTACCGACGATACATGTTTACTTTACGACCATGGTGATATTGATACAGGTGTTAGTATACTTAATATTGATCTCCCCAAAATAGGGTCTTGGTTGTCTAACAAGTTCAGTAAATCTCAAGAAAACGATTTATTATATATTATATTCAGTTCTGGAAAACGTAAATATTCTCAGACAGTACCCCTGGTCCTAATGGCACTGTAATTGATCACTAACAATTACTTCCTCGGAGTTCATATTGATAGTCCTTTAAAGTGGACAAATCCTAAAAGTTATGTAGCTACCTAAATTAAGGCCTTGTTATTTTAAACAATTTCAAAGAAGTTGCGCGAAATCGACAGTTTTCACTTTACTTAAGCCCTCGAAAGGAGCTGTATTGCTGTCAAGTAACTATTATTAACCTGATCTCTGTTTTTTTTCCAGACTATTTGTATCCCTTTCATCTTTTGATAATTTGTGATGACCTTTTTATGACCGTTTTTTAAATCATGATTTTTAATTGTTTTTTTATTATTTTGGGTTTTAGATATTAATGTATAGTGCTATTCAACTACTACTAATAATAATAGCTTTTCACATTCCTGGTTTGCACTGCGAGCATGTATTTAAGCAAAGTTGGTCAAACTGCGGTTTACCATTTTTCACACTCAAACATTTTTCGGTTTCAACGTGTAAAGCACAGTTTTTATGATTATTCATTCGAATTATGTTTTCCAAACTATTTCCAAATTTCAGACACTGCCTTGCCTAACCAGCGAGTTGCAACAACAGAATTAACTAGCAGCAACCAATACATTGCAATGGATAAGCTATTACCTGGTATTCAAAGGAAGGTTTGAGAGAGTAGCAGAGCATCTCCTGGTGAAACACTGGGCAAAGACTGCTGGACATAGGAGGGACAACCCAGACCCAGTCAGCTGGACACCCGCCCCGTAGCTTCTGTTCCTTCTCCATGTGGACCATGAAGGACTCAGATGCTGAGTGATGGTCAGTGATGGTTACTCGGGATTTCTGATGACCAAATTACACACAAAAGGCGGGTGAAATTATGGTAAATTATGGTAAGGCCTTGCCTTACCCACCATACAATAGACCGATCCGTATTTGTGACCCACTGCAAAAATGAGTTTGATGTGTTAAAAATAATTTTCTAAATTTACTGTTGGTCAGAAAGAGCAGGAAATACACTTTCATTTGACATATGGCACAACTTTGTAGTGTAATCTTTTACGATTGTTTGAAATTTGCTTTTTCTCGGTTATTTTAAAAAATTAAAAAAACAGAAATGAAGATTTATAATTGTAGTGCTTCATTAGATGCTATGGTTAGAGGATGGCAAAAACCTTGATTAAATCTACTTTAGGGATCAAAACAACCTTTACCATCGATCAGGTGTGAAAAATAGGTGTCGTAGAAACCAAATTTCCTTAAAACTAAAAATCACCTCTGAGACAATAAACAGCCCTAAATTTACGCGACTCATTTTTGCAGAGCAGGTCACATTTGACCATAAGCCCTGCCCACCTTAGCAACGGCACAGCGACGCCATTACCTCGGTCAAGTTGAACATGTGATTGTACGTACGTCGTGTAGGCTATAGGCGTAGAACACGTAAGCAGTAATATGGCGACAACAAAAATATTGATTTAAACTTTTTACTAGGTGGGACGAAGCCGGCGAACTAGGATGACCTTATACAGTACATGAAGGATGGTCAAGTTGCAGTTGGGGGAAATGAAGCATATGAGAGAAAAAACCCAAATCAATTCATGTTTCAGAGACAGACTGTTATTATGCTGATTAAAAAGGATTATCATCACCTACCCCATTTACAAAATGAATCATGGCAGACTAACCTGAAAACTGTGTAATACAGCAACATTGACCTCCAATAGGGTTCTGTCCTTCCAAAGTGTCAAATTACTTGTTGTTTGCAGGCCCATCTTCTTGGCAATTGTCTTAAGAAAAAGAAATCAGCAAAACAAAATAGATTTTCCTGGTAATTATCTTGGCATTTGCCTATTTTTCTTGAATATATATGTACAGTGTAGGAAAAATAAAACTTGCACCATCAGTATCTACGAGAACCTTGCAATGTTATTACATGTACCTCCAATGGGTTTAAGTAGATTTCATTTTCAAAAGGTCTGTTTCAAGTTTAATGGACTTAGTAAATGAACAGCAGACGGCAATTTCATAGCAATGAAATAGAAACTAACAGTAAGCACAGAAAAAGCACATTTATAACCACGGCAGGAAAAAATTGTCTATTATGACATCACAATAGAAATCAAACATGCGCGCGCAAGCTTAAGCACATCCACACCATGAAATAGTGCTTAACCTGGGCCCAGTTTCATGGCTCTGCTAACCACAGAATTTTGTGCAAATCGCACTAGCAGAAAAATTATGTGCTAACCCTGTAGGCACAGAATCCCTAGTTACGGGATGTACGCATGCGCAGAAGCAAAAATTTCTTGCTAACGTGTGAAATACGCTTACCGTAAGCATGGAAATTTCTGCTGCAATAAGCAGGGATTTTTCGCTAACGGTGAGCAGAGCCAAACAATTGGGCCCAGTTCGCGCCGGGTTTATTCAAGTTACCGGGACCACTGGAAGAATTATTTTTTATTAACAAAAAAGAAGTTTTTTATTCAGTAAAGTATTCCTGTTTTGCAACTACTACAAGATGCCAACACTCAGTTTAATAATAGCACCGTTATTTACATGTTTTTGTCTACATTCTGTCAATTAGAGAATTTTTTTTCTGCATTCAGGGCATAATATCACGTCATCCGCTACAAGCCATAAAATGTGACGCGTGTGTATACGTCATCTGTAAAACTTACGCACATGGTACGTTTTACATGGTAAAACCTTTGTAATACAAATATTTGCAAGCCCAGCTGAAAAGCACCCTTTTAAGAATTTAAAACAAGACTAAGAAACAATAGTGGACAAATTTGAATGTCAACAAATTACTGGACGCAGCTGATAATTCACAGCTATATGAATTCAATGGAGACAATGGAACTAGGGTGTTAAATAGGCCTATAAGCACTGAAGCGTGATTTCATAATATAGCATGTATACAAGTCCACTGCGTCAACAAAGCGTGTTTGGCAACATTAGCGTGTGTACACATCCACCGCGATATGCTAATATTGTCAGGTGCGTATAGACGTACGATAGCAACATCTGACGTGTAAACACATCAGCCGCAAAAATTCATCAAGGAAACTTCCGCGGCGTGCACACCTGTTCTCTGCTGAATTAAACTGCCATGTCTGAAGTGTTAATGCCTACCGCTGAGGTACCGCTATTCTAAAACATTGTTTCAACTGAAATTGTAAACACCACAGCATTTTACTTGTGGGCTACTGAGATTTCTACTAACCAACTTGTGGGGTACCATTGCCGCCATAAGTCCATACAGTGTATCTATTAAAAAATGCAAACAAAGTATAATGGAATTCTACACATAGAATATGTGCAACCAAAATAGATAATAGGTACATGGTTTGAAAGATACACATTTCCACTACCCTCCGTCAAACCAAGGGGCTCACTCGTGAGGCAAGTTTTGATACTTTTGTGTATAACTTAACAAAAATCCCACTAAATTTGTTTTGTAACTATCCTTGTACCCCTCCCATATAGGCTGTAAAAGCATGTTTGACACAGAGTTTGTTTTATACCCTTTAATCCAGCCTTTTAGAATTTTTTTTTGTTATAACTGCGACATCTTTAGGCTATTAATTCGGCTGAATTTTTTTCTAACTATCCTTATACTCCACCCGTATAGGCTGTAAAAGCATGTTTGAAACAGAGTTCGTTCACCCTTCAATCCAGACCTGTGAACTCAGTTCTATACATATTACGCATATCCGCGTGAGCACCGTGTGTGTTGATATGCCAGAATGCTTCAATATTAGTGTGCATGTCCAGGGATGGTCTATTGATATGCTCATACCATTAGACTAACAATTGTGACCCCCAAACACAGTTTTATACATATTACACATATGTCTTACGAGTGAGCACTGTAGTACTATTGGTGTAACGTTTTGAGGGTGGTGCCTCCGAGGATTGAGATATCAAACGTCTAAATCTAATAATATTTGACAGAGTTACATGTATGAGTAAATTCCCAAGAGACGTCAAATTAACCATGGGGCCAAGTTTTTAATTTTAGGCATTGGGACGAAGGTAGCCTACTTGCCTCTGTGTGGATAATTGATGGGCCTACTCTTCAAAAACTTTTTTTAGCGAGTAAACAAAATTTATGTTTGTAAACATTTTTACATGCTTAACATGTTTAACATGAGGGTTTATATGGTGCTTCCATTAAACATTGATGTTTGGAATGGGACACGTGCGTTTAGCTGCTAATCACCAACAGCTCATCCACATCGCATACTTGCACAGTATCCAAACAAAATCTAAAAACTTTGTCCCAAGGTCAATTTGACCTCTCTTGGAAATTACTCATAACTCTGTCAAACGAATTATCCGAATTAGACGTTTGATGTTTTATTTTAAAGTGGAGAGGTGCATCTTTCAAACCCTATCTATATTATCTAGGTTGGTTACACATTCTCTGTGTGGCATTCCATTATATTTTGTTTGTATTTTTTGAGACACACTGTATAACAATACCTCCAGTAGGTTATATCGGTAGACATCACACAGGTTTCGACAGCCAATCTCAGTGCTCATGTACCAGCCATTAAAAGGGCATGCTGGGAACTCGATCCCACCAATGTCCAGAAGCAAAGAGGAGACAGCTGGCACTGCATACCACTGAAGCCCAAGCTCTGCAAACCAGTCATATCTTAGATGTAAGGAAAAAACGAGTGCAAAATTAGTTGAAGCTGTTCTAAAGCAATTGGTAATTGCTTGAATTATCAGGAAAGGGTGGACTTGGGGGGTTGTATTTTATAGTAAATATCGTTTAACTGACCTGTCCGAAATGTTACAATCATAGATGCCGAGAAAAGCACGAAAAACAGTGTTTGTTTTCAACCGGCGTCGAGCAGTTATTCTTAGGTTATCTTTGTTTTTTCGCGATCGCCGTCCGGGATCGCGAGTTTTTCTTTATACAATTTAATTGTTCAGAATAATTACATAATATCTAACACAATCATTTGGCTGGATGCCTAGAATCATTATTTACTTTCAAATGAGTAAGATATTTCTTAATAATTCGGTAGTAAATATTTTTGATAACTGTAAATGGTGTATCCTACCTTTAAAAACAGACAGAGGCTATGTTCAGACATTGTAAAATTAAACAAACAAGTATTGCAGGTTTAACTCAAAGTGAATTATTGGTTATTATTATTATTATTTGTTTTTTATTATTATAACATGTAATCCTTTTTAGTATGAAACCATGGATCCTACAAAAATGTCCTAGGCACTGCAAGCCTGAAGAAACCTGCAGAAAAAAGACAGTTTAAGAGGTGGGAGGAAAAAAAACCAGAAAATTATTTGTGGGGAAGCCCACAGAATCAGAAAGGGACTGAAAACCAAATCCACATGTTGGCCTAGGCAGGATTCGAACCCGAGTCACAGTAGTAAAAGACGAGGACAGAATTGCGATGTCCGAATTTGGTCCTGGATCGATTGGGGAAGCGCTAGGTAATGGTGTTAGGGTTATAATACAGGAATAAAGAAAAAAATACAATAGGGGATCCTCGGTCGTTATGTTGTCAACTTCAAACTTTCACAACTCGCTTAAACATTTATTACATGTATCTCAAACTTCGCAAGTGACATGCTTGTAATCAGAGGGTTTTGAGGTACTGTGGTGCGTTTGTATTGACCGGCAATCGTGGTCGTCGGATAAAAGAATTGGGAGGCAAAAAATTGGTCCACGATTGACACAACGTCCACGATCTCAAACCCTATGGCAATCATCCAAAAAAGTTTGAGTACAAACAAAAGAGGTAAGACGGTCGGACAATGCCCCGTCCACGATTGCCAGTCCACACATGACTGGGTGAGTGGGTGTGGGTTATTTGCAAAAGCGTTTTGCACGTTTTCAACCAATTAGACGGACGGGCCCTGTCTGGAACTGTACAAGCCGCTTTACATGAAGGTCCATATAATTATGTATGGGGCATTAATATGTACGTGCAATAAGAGATAGATAAAATTTAAAAGGGCATGCTTACCTCAACTGGAGATAATTATACTTGCATTTTATGCTCCCAATTTTCTGAAATTTGCACTTAGAAAGACCAAAATCTAAATCATTCTTAAAAAAATATATAAAAAAGTCTTACTCAGGGTGAGTGAACTTGACCTGCAGAGCACACTCCTCTGGTAGTTCAAACCAATCAGGATTCTCCCCATTGGCTTGCAGAACAAGTGGCAGAACATCAAATCTTCCTCCTTTACCTTTCCAACCAAGACCCTCGCATATCTTGTCCAAACAATAAGAAATATAAGTTATTTGTAAAACATAATTATGTACTACCGTACTGATAGTGCAAGTCACAAACTTCAACACGAGCTGCAACTCATAATAGTATCTACACAATAACACTGGGCCCCTTTTATCAATCTCATAATCTACAACCACCTTCTGTCATGTCTGTAGTATTGATCTATCGTGAGTTAATTAGCCACAACCTTAAACTAAAAAAATGTGCAGCACGTGGCCGTGAATGTGATACACGCAGCAGCGTATTATTTTGTCTGTGGTTTACAAGCAGACGGCGTGACCAGTAAATCATTATAACTTGTATCTGAATAATGAAGACTACATGTACATGAAACCCTCAAACATCATTTTACTAATCGATAATGGGAAAAACTGAAGACAAATATAAATAGAGCAAACTACGTCGTGGGTTGGCAAACATATGTTTCAAACGTGCGTTGACGTGACATTCAAGAACACGTGAGCGCATTACATTCAGGGCATGCAGTTTTCGAAATACCCGCACAGTACGCACTCGATGACTATATAGTCAGCATCGTTTATGTATTCTTCACAGCCGAGGGTTGTTGAAGGAACGCGCACATGATCATAGAGTCAAGGCTGACACTAAGCCCAACTATTCTGCTAACAGTTAAGCAGCGCTATGAAATTGAGCCGTGCACATTTGCAGCCGAATAATGCGCACATTGGGGTTTTTTTGTCCAAGATTTGGAATATCATGTGATGTTCAACAGACGCTACAATTGGATAATGGTCATGAATGGCAATAGGTCAAAGTCAATGGCTTATCATATGTCGTGAATCTCTCTCTCAAGACAGTCAAGACAAATCCTAAATAGAGAGCTTACGTTTATTTAGGCTTTTGCCGTAGCCTGTCTTGAGTTCAGGGTTGATGTAAATTTACAGTTTCAAGTTTATCGCACAACTTTTTTTTACTCTTCTTACAGGCTAGAATCAAACAAATAAAAAATATTGAAGGCCCAGGTTACAATTTCTGTCAATATTTACCTTAGTAAATTCCACACTAGCAGGATCCCCTATGACTGAGTCATCAGGCTGCTGGTAGCCAGCATATCTGATCAAAAGTGTGTTCCAGATGCGGAAATCATGCAGGTCATCCGTGCGTTGAGGAAAAACTGTGATAGTAGACCTGTTTTAGCAATAAATGATCAAGACAACACATGTGTCAAAAAGTTTTTGCCGTTTTTAGACCTTTGAATTAGGATTTTAAAGCTAGTGCCAAATGCAAAACAAGATTTTTTTTCATTTTCAAGATCCGTCCTTGCAGGTTATCGTTAAGCAAGGATATGGATCAAAATGTGTCACTGGTTTTCGAGAATGTTTATAAACAAGGAGGGGGGTGGTGGTGGGGGGATGGAGGGAGGGAGAGGGGGTGGAGGGAGAGGGGGTGGGGGTGAGGGAGAGGGGGTGGGGGTGAGGGGGTGGGGGTGAGGGGGTGGGGGGGTGGTGATGGTAGGGGGTGGAGAGTGGGGGTGGTGGGGGGGGGGGGGGTGTGGGGGAGGGGTAGGGGACATCAGCATCTCGTGGGGGCACCAGCTTATATGGTATATGTTGAGTCTCTGTTTGGTTAGAAACTTAAACGGTATATCAAGTTTGTTTGTGGGAAGAGGGCTCTTCCACCTTGGGATTCACCGGGGAAAAAATCAGGAGTGGGGGATGGAGGGACATGCCCGCTCTCCCCCTTAGCTTATCCACTGATGGTTTGTGGCAATTATGGTGTTCGTAACCAGGTTAAATATGTACCTTTTCGCTTTTCTAGGCTTGTACATGTACCTTATATTTCCATTGTTTGTGGCATATTCAAGATGGTTGCATATAAGTTTGAACATCTCCATCGTGGTGGTGACACCTCGAGCATCGAACAGCTAGTCAAGAAATCAACATAACAAAATATTACTTTACATTCAGAAAGAGAAAATGGAGAACTGGTGCGCGTCGTTTCGATTATGAGGAACTGAGTCCTCAATCCAGTCATAAACATAGGGACGACATCCGTGTACATGTAATCCCGGTTAATTTGCCCATTCACAGTAATTGCCTCAAGTGACTAGGACCATGCATGGTCTCTGATATACTGATATACTGATATACCAGTACACGGCTTACATGTACTGTAGTTTTATTGTAATAACAAAATTAATAGATCAATTGAAACAAATTATTGCCATTAAAAACAACTGTACCATAAGAAGCGCAAATGTGGTTTTACAAGTGCCTTATATTATTTTGTTGTCATGATCTGGCATTTACATGTAGATGGTTTTAGGCAGGACATCATTGCATTTAAACCAATTTGTGAAGTTGTCTTAATAATTTTGTAATTTTGACCGTTGGCCATATTTAACTATTTCACCAAGGGTCAGGTCGCGTCCACATAATCCACCTTCTCTGCATCAATAAAAGGGTACACTGTAGAAAGTATTTAAAGCCAGTTGTTTGATTGAACATTAATAAATACCCGAGACAGTTTAGACCCATTTACGCCACTGTAACAGTCCGAAAGTAAACATGATGCGCACCCAGCTGGTAGGCAACTTTTGATCGAACTCGCGGTTTTGCGCTCGTGCTAGCGATTTCGAGATATTGCCGAAAATCTGGAGCGGTTATGTCCACGCAGGAAGAATAATCTGCATTGGAATACACAATCTGAGAAACGTCACTGCATGACGCTTCTCAGATTCAATCTTTTTCCATAACCGCAGTACTTCGAAGTGAAAAGTTTCTAAAAATGCATTATACTATCCAAAGCTGCTGTATTTCTTACCAAGTAAGTAAGTAAGTAAGTAAGTAAGTTAAAGGGAGTAATTACCAAACGTATACAATCCTCTTTAAATTAGGACAAACTATAAGTAGGTGGGAAGCAAGATGTACATGTAGGGAGTTAATTCCTAAGTAAGGCAGTGCATGGGAAGAAACTGGAAGAATATCTTAAAGTATTTGCCTGGGGAACAATGGTAAATGGATGTGATTGAGCAGAGAAAACGCGTGATGCGGCCAAAGGTACGGTTGGGTGGAACAATTAATAAAAGTCTATTGGAGCACCCACCAAAATAATATCTTTAAAAGGGGCTCAACTAGGCTAGAGCGACGG
This sequence comes from Crossaster papposus, assembly GCA_037893245.1. NCBI lineage: Eukaryota > Metazoa > Echinodermata > Asteroidea > Velatida > Solasteridae > Crossaster > Crossaster papposus. The sequence goes on along the minus strand of JBAIAA010000355.1, from coordinate 694,601 downwards.
AAAGATGGAGGTTCCAGAAATGAGGCTAAGTCATGTCCAACTAGATTTTTAATATGCCGCTAAATTCTGTCAAACAGGAACAAATGACAATTAGCTGGAGCACCAGGCTGGTGTATACATAAATGTAGTAGTGTTGGGCGTACGAAGAGAGCCAATGTGTTTAGTCTAGTCTTTTGATGCGGACGTGACGTAGCGAAGCATGCGGATGAACATAGCAGACAATTCAACTTTGCGGACGGTGAAGAACCACAACTTTTTATACACCTCGTGCGCAGCAATTTTGCTACAGTATCATACTTCTAAACACACAAACTTCTTATACATGTATTTCTTTAATATGTTCTGATTTTGATGGACTTTAGAATCCATCAAATGAGGCTGACCAATGATTTTGAGCTTCCTACAGGTCTGATGAAAATTGCACACTCATGCAATAGCGTTCTTTCACAACTTCTTAAAAAACATTCGGAATGCTCGTACATTTTTAGTGACCCCGACTGTTTCGGATCATCAAGTGAACAATAGTTAGGAAAATAGGATAATTTAATAATCAAACTTGTCACAGAATTGTCAATTTGTTCTGCCGTCTTTTGTCTTAAATACAGAAAAATGTAAATTCGCGACAATAACAGCAATGTTTTCACCCTTCAGACATTTTCCTCAAAATGATTCATACTTTTTCGTGAAATCTCATTTAACAATGTTTTAACAATGTTTTAACTAGACCTTCAAAATGTTAGTAAAAACCCATGATATAGGCTACCCCTATAAACCCAATCCCACTGGATTATACACATGACTGCACAGCAGCCTTTGTGTAACAGCTGTAATTTACAGTCAATAGGACCATAGAACCGAGCGCATATAGCACAGCTGATAACAGCATTCAGGAAGAATTAGATAGAGAACTGCATGAAAAACAAACCTGTAGCTTGGTCCACTGAATACGACCGATGCAACGCGGGGCGTTGCGCCAGGACAGCTTGGCGCCATATTGCAGCTCTTGCTCGGTTAGCTGGTACGTTCCGGTCAAGGCGATGCATTCTGCGATGATGGCCAGACGTTTAGCGTGGGCGTCGCTCTCGAACCTATTAATTCAAAGAATTTAACCCAGTGTCTTTTTATCTGCTGAATGAAGCCTTCAAATCATTATTTATTGGTGCAGAGAAGCTTGCAAATGGGAGTAATTGAATATTTACAGAGATAAATGAAGTAAAAACCAGACTAAATGGTAGCTGGTATTACTCATTACACATTACAATGGACTGGTCGAGTACCCGTTTAGCAGTTCGTAGGACGCATAGATCCAGTTGCTGGATGTAGTGATTGATTACAATGAGAAGTCCTCCTAAAAAAAATAGGCGGCCAATAGGGCAACAAAAACAAACCCAAATTATAGTAAAATTTAAAAGTTAACAATAAGCTGCAAATAACAATGAGAATGCAGCAAAATAAAATAAAGAACCCCAAACTACATTAAAACTTCAGAACATAAACAAAAACGCAAAAGAAAATCATGTACATTTGCATTGAAAATTAACAAATTCAACAACAAATGAAAGCTCTGCCACAACAAATTGTTAGTCTGTCCCGCGACTAACGAAAAACCCTGCCCTCATTATTGAAACCCACGCAAAGAACAAAAGCCACGCTCCCCGTATAAATTACCTCTCAACGAATCCTTATGACCTGTTTTTATTTTAATACCTATTGTTTGTTTTTTTAAGGTTTTGTCTTTTATTGTCTTGATATATTTTTATGTACTGGGTGCCCCAAATGATCGGTTTTTACTCGATGGTCTACTCTCATAAAATATAGTTGTAATTAATAAATAAATTACATAAATATACGAATGAAAGCCGTAGCCACATAGCGAATGAAAGACATGCATGCAGCGAATAAAAGCCTAATCTTGGTTGCAACTTGCAAGACGTGCGTAATTTCAAGTCGCAGCCAAGTATAATTCGGGGCAGGGCATGGGTCGTTTAAAGCTTCATCTTGCGGAGGCCTCATTCATACAGTTTATCAATGCGCCAGAGCCACAACAGAATCGAAGCCAAGTTTCGGTAAACAGCCCTGTCATCATCATATCCGGCTTTAAGTCGCTTGTCCAGACTCTGCTGGGTCTGACTTGGGTCTCTTTATGGCGCGTCTCCACTGGGCTCGGTCCTGGGCGTCTGTCGACTTGAGGCCCAGTAACTTCATATCAGTCCTCACCACATCATGCCAGGTCTTCTTCGGCCTTCCCACAGATCTCGCCCCTTCCACCACCATCGATGCTGCTCTTTTCACCCAGTCACCTTTGTCCTTCCTCTCCACGTGTCCATACCACCTCAGCCTGTTCCTCCTCATCACCACCTTGATCGATTCCACTTCCAGCCTCCTCCTAAGCTCCTCACTGGACTTCCTCTCCCTCAGCGTCACGCCACACATTCACTTCACCATCCTCATCTCTTTCCTTTCCAACTTCTCCTCCTGGGCCAATCTTATCGCCCACGTCTCGCTCCCGTACACCATCCTGCTTCTAACACAAGCTGCGTACACCTGCCCTTTCATTTTCAGGGGTGGCCCCTTAGATGTAAGAAACGAGGCCAACTCCCTGAACTTTGTCCAACCACTTCTAATCCTGGCAGTCACCGCTGACTCCATCTGCATCCAGCATGTCTCCAAGGTAGCAGAAGCTTTTCAATCTCTCGTACGACTCCCCATCAACCGCCAAGCCTTCCAGGTCAGCTGCGGATGGCTGTGCCACTTCACCCCTGCACCTCTTACACTCGAACATTGCACCTCTTTCTGCTATCAGGCTCCCCTTCACGCTGCTGCACCTCTTGTGGACCCACTTCCTGCATCTCGTACACTCAATGGAGTTGGCCTGAACGCCCCTGCCACAGACGCCGCATGGCCACACTCCGGACTGTGACCTGACCCCCGCACCAACACCACCGACCATGATCTTTGATTTGGCTACATTCACCCGCATTCCCTTGGACGAGAGGCTGGCCCGCCACACTGACACCTTCCTGGCTAGCTCCTCCATAGTGGCCGCCATCAACACCAGGTCATCTGCGTAGAGCAACTCCCATGGCAGTCTTTCCTTCGCCTCCCTCGTCACCACATCCATCACGGTCGCGAACAGCAGCGGACTGAGTACGGAGCCCTGGTGGACCCCGACCTCCACCGCCGCCGCCCGTTCTGACCACAGTGCAGGCCCCTCTGTACAGTGCCATTACAGCCTGGACCACCCGCTCCCCCACACCCGACTTTTTAAGGGCCCTCCTGAAACTGTCTCTTGATGAAGATTGCATCAGTCGTCTCTTTCCCTGGCATGAAACCGAACTGCATGTCATCAATCTGCACTTGCGATCGGATCCTCTTCTCCAGTACCCTCCACCACCTTGAGTCGGTAGTGGGTCCGAGTCGGTAGTGGGTCCGAGTCGGTAGTGGGTCCGAGTCGGTAGTGGGTCCGAGTCGGTAGTGGGTCCGAGTCGGTATAGTGGGTCCGAGTCGGTAGAGTGGGTCCGAGTCGGTAGAGTGGGTCCGAGTCGGTAGAGTGGGTCCGAGTCGGTAGAGTGGGTCCGAGTCAGTAGAGTGGGTCCGAGTCGGTAGAGTGGGTCCGAGTCGGTAGAGTGGGTCCGGATCGGTAGAGTGGGTCCGAGTCGGTAGAGTGGGTCCGAGTCGGTAGAGTGGGTCCGAGTCGGTAGAGTGGGTCCGAGTCGGTAGAGTGGGTCCGAGTCGGTAGAGTGGGTCCGAGTCGGTAGAGTGGGTCCGAGTCGGTAGAGTGGGTCCGAGTCGGTAGAGTGGGTCCGAGTCGGTAGAGTGGGTCCGAGTCGGTAGAGTGGGTCCGAGTCGGTAGAGTGGGTCCGAGTCGGTAGAGTGGGTCCGAGTCGGTAGAGTGGGTCTGAGTCGGTAGAGTGGGTCCGAGTCGGTAGAGTGGGTCCGAGTCGGTAGAGTGGGTCCGAGTCGGTAGAGTGGGTCCGAGTCGGTAGAGTGGGTCCGAGTCGGTAGAGTGGGTCCGAGTCGGTAGAGTGGGTCCAAGTCGGTAGAGTGGATCCGAGTCGGTAGAGTGGGTCCGAGTCGGTAGGTCCGAGTCGGTAGAGTGGGTCCGAGTCGGTAGAGTGGGTCCGAGTCGGTAGTGGGTCCGAGTCGGTACTCGGTAGTGGGTCCGAGTCGGTATAGTGGGTCCGAGTCGGTATAGTGGGTCCGAGTCGGTATAGTGGGTCCGAGTCGGTATAGTGGGTCCGAGTCGGGCATTGGGTCCGAGTCGAGCATTGGGTCCGAGTCGAGCATTTGGTCCGAGTCGGGCATTGTGTCCGAGTCGGGCATTGTGTCCGAGTCGGGCATTGGGTCCGAGTCGGGCATTGGGTCCGAGTTGGGCATTGGGTCCGAGTCGGGCATTGGGTCCGAGTCGGGCATTGGGTCCGAGTCGGGCATTGGGTCCGAGTCGGGCATTGGGTCCGAGTCGGGCATTGGGTCCGAGTCGGGCATTGGGTCCGAGTCGGGCATTGGGTCCAAGTCGGGCTTTGGGTCCGAGTTGGCATTCGGTCCGACTTGGCATTGGGTCCGAGTTGGCTTTGGGTCCGAGTTGGCATTGGGTCCGAGTTGGCATTGGGTCCGAGTTGGCATTGGGTCCGAGTTGGCTTTGGGTCCGAGTTGGCATTGATTCCGAGTTGGCATTGGGTCCGAGTTGGCATTGGGTCCGAGTTGGCATTGGGGCCGAGTTGGCATTGGGTCCGAGTTGGCATTGGGTCCGAGTTGGCATTGGGTCCGAGTTGGCATTGGGTCCGAGTTGGCATTGGGTCCGAGTTGATTTGGGTCCGAGTTGACCTGATAGTGATACGTTCTAGGGGTACGGGATCCGTGGGTATTTTCCCCAAAGTTGTCCCCCACCGCAGAGTATTGTGACGAAAATGACCCTAAAACCTAGTTTTATGTTAGCCAAACCTTCCTATAATCTTACTTTTTCTGCTAGAATTCAGGCATTTTCGTCAGGTAAATCCTAGTTCTCTTTTATTCCACAAATTTGACGGTTTTTTGAGTAATTTAAATCCTTGTTGATCACGCACGTGTGTATAAAATGTGCTAAAAATAGACTTACTGGAAAAATCAACATGGCGGCTATTCAATTTTGTTAAAACAATAAGCCATTTGCGCGTGACCCCAAGTTAAATTTAAATAATATCTGGTACACTGACTTGTTCACACAGCTTGGCACAGTTTAACTTTAAATTATCCAGACCAAGACACTGTTGGTATATCACGTGGTTCGGGGCAAGCTTTTGCATAGTTACGTAAGAGACGCTCAGCACCAATACATTGTTTACAATGGGTGAGAATGGCAAAAAGACACCAGACCATTCCAGAGCTGGGGGTTGCTAGCGTATGACGCGTAAGGCTTGCCCCGAATCACGTGATATAGCAACAGCGTCTTTGGTCTGGAGAATTTAAAGTTAAACTGTGCCAAGCTGTGTGAGCAAGTCAGTGTACCAGATGTTATTCAAATTTAACTCGGGGTCACGCGCAAATGGCCTATTGCCATTGGCCGAAAGTTCTTAAATTATTTGTGGACGACTGAGACTTTTAAAAAGTGTTTTAATATATTAAAAAGTTGTTATGAATAATTATCTAGCTTCTTTTAATAAGAACTTGGTAATTTTAAAGCGATTAGGGAACTGTTTATGATTGGTTAATGAATATTCATATTTGTGATGCCACTACATTTTCTTCAATGAACTTAGGATTTGTTTACGTTTATTCATACATGTAATAATACAGCTGATAATCTCATATACGTATTGTGCACTTTGTGGTAAGTTTCTATACACATAAACTTGAAGATGTGAAGCCATCTTAGATTTGACCTCTGATGACCTTTAGGGGTCAATGACCTCAGAAAACGAGAATTTGCTTCTTGTGTTATTTGTCATAGATACATCATCATAAATCAATGAATTACATATTTTTATGCAAGTTTCTTTAGCTCGATCTGTATCCTGCAAAACTTGGTAAACTATCTTCATGATGTGAAATTAATGGAGTTGTTCACCATTATTAACTTTGAAAGTTCAATACGCTCACTTAGGGATATAAGGCGAAAAGTCAGATTGAAACGGGTTAATGAATTCTACAACCAGTTTCCGTATGCATGTAGAATTGCTGTAGGAGTCACACATAGAGGAAGAGATAGAATAGGTCGAGGTTCAATTCTCAGGTTAGTTAGCATTCTCCAGAGCAGGAACAGAGGCCAGTGCACTTTAGGGCAGCCTTGCGGCACTTGCACTGTCCAGTGCAGCCCCTCTTGCAGCCAATAATTAGCTCATAGCAAGACTTTGAGGCCTCTGGAAGGGTTGTCCACAGTGGTTGCCTCTATACCCATAGTGTCCTTTCTCCAGCCCCAGTCTGCTGGGCTTGGAAGCTCGGGGTTGAACGTTAGTGCCTGGTTTCAGCAGTTGGAAAGGTAACTTGCTCGTTTGATATGCTGCCTTAGTGCTGCCTGTGTTGGTGGAAGATTCTCCATACCCCTGCACTTAATCTGTGTGAACAGTTGCTTCCTGCCATCGTTGATGACCTCCGTGGCATCGCTGGTGCGGTCATAGAGCAACATGACAAACCGCTCCAGTGTTGATAGCGTTGGGCCTATGATGTCACTGCGCATAATTAGCTGTTTATATTGAAAGTCATTTAAGACATGCGAAACAGCTCTGTGTTTGTCCACAAACACATTTCTAGTTAGAAGCTTGGTCTTCAAATGCCTCGGTAACCTCTGGAAAAGCTTTCCACGAGTCCCAGAAAGTCTTCTTGCCTCTTCCCCCGAATGCCAATACAGCGTCGCACGCTGAGAAGGCGTGAAAGACAGGCAGATCGAGTAGCACACTTCCTGGGATCCATATCACATCGACCAGGTCATGAATAGGTATGTAGCGGAAATGTGATCCAGTACCCAGTGCCACCCACAGCTCATCAGGTTTGATCTGTTTGAATGTGGCAGCGGCTAACACCACAACGTCCGTATTGTAACGTTTGTGCCGGTTGGCCGATAGCGGGCACTATAGAGCGATTCCATGGTAAAATCGCCTGGTGCTCCCTGACGGTACGCCCTGGCAACCCGTTCTAGATAGCACATACGCCGAACCGGTTTAGACCGGTTCCAGTGCCGCCTGATAGCGGTAAGCTTCATATGTCACTTGTTTTGACCAGAGAAGTGTGTATTAAAACGGCCTAAGAATCACCAGAAAACACAGAATACCTGTCCGAGTTTCCTTCTTGTGTGTGTGTCGAACCCATAGAACGGTTTTCGATACAGTATCTACGGTGCGCAGACATGCTTTCCTGCAGCCTTTCTTAACAGCATCTGCCACATGTAGCAGGAGGCGAGTGTCTGCTTGCCATAGGAGCAGGGGCCAGGTTCCTTACGTCGGCATCAGCCAGAGAGCACAGGAAATCGATTCCGTCAGTTGCATAGATGGTTTTGCCAAGTTCGCCAGTTGGGACGCTTGTTACTTGCTGGGACAGAAACCTGAACAGTTCCGTCTTGTTTTCATCCATGCGAAGGAAGTCCTACCAGTTTTAGGGGAATTATTGTACTGGCGGCCACACGTCTTCTGACTTCCTTGCCTCTTTTCTACCTGGTGGTACTCTTCAAGCTAGTATCTGGAATGTAAACATCCCAGATGACGTCCACTCAATCAGCTGTCTCTAGCTGTGAAACTACGTATGGTGTAAACAGACGATGCGCCCTCCGACGGCACGTGTTTACATCTGTATTCAAATTTGCCCGGAAATATGCACACACATCTTGTTTTGCATAAAATTTGGTTGAGGAGTGACGCCACAGGTCAGACCACCTTTGAATTATGTGACCTCTGATGGTGTCGCCTCTTAACCAAATGTATGTAAAACATGATGCGTGCGCATATTGACGGGCACATGAATATAGATGTAAACAGAGGGCACATGGTCTTTTCTATGTGCGCATAGTTTTAAAGCGTGCTTGATGTTCCAGGATTGAGCATCTGGACCACAGCTGCACCGTCCATTTGACATTGACAACAGAGGTGTATGTCGGTACAGGAGTGTATGTCGGTACAGGGGTGGCTGTCGGTCCAGGGGTGTATGTCGGTACACGGGTGCCAGTCGGTACAGGGGCTGTCGATACAGGGGTGCTTGTCGACTGCGCCTCCTCGAGCTCCGAGTCAAGGCAGCGAAGGAGGTCTGCCTTTGTACCAGACCGAAGTTTGCCTCTGTCCGATAAGGATGGTGGCGTTGCCTGGTTTTCGTGGGTAAAGAACTTGTCCAGATCTCCATCGCTTGTTTGACAGGAGGCATATAGCCATAAGAAGAGATCGTAGTCATTCTTCAGTGCTGTAATTTGCATTTTCTGCCTTGAAGAAGATTTCACAGATGGACGACTGAACAGTGCTAACTTGTTTTTTGACAGTGGTTCTGTGATAGGCTTTGCAGACAGAGCAAGCATTTCTTCAAAAAACTTGTAGTGTTTCTCACCAAGGGATTCGCACAATTTCTGCCACAGAGGTGTCCATGATGTCCCTGGTGTCGTGGACCATGAGATTTGTACTTTCCTCCACGAATAGGTTTTCCATCTCTTTAATTACCGCTGTTAGTGACCTGACATCTTTTAGAAAAGCAGCTTGTACTCCTGGATGCTGCTCATGATGGCGTTGGTCAGTGCCACTACTGCGTGCTCCCACTGCATTTTTTTCGAATTCAGATACCATTCTCGCAACTTCCGGACCAGCCACCATCCACCGTCTCAGTGCTCAGGGATTGTCTGTCAGTCCAACTGCTCCTCCGGATGTTTTGAGAGTGGCGTTGTTCTGCTCATGACACTACTGGTTGATTGCCATGGCTTGGAACTTGTTGCTTGTTTTGTGCACAACACAATTCCCTGCACGGAATTTCTCCAGGATTGATGAGTGCTTTTCGGACAGTTTCATCATTTCACAAATGCGTACAGGTATAGCCACCCCGAGTAGTGTGTGTGGCCTAGAGCAAGCATACAGGGTATGATCTTGGTCATTGATTCCACGTAGAGTTGGAAGTCGCCTTCGCGAAGAGCCCTGGTGTACAGCAGCAAGAGGATCTCGAGTGATAGTATCTTCAGCTAGTAGTCGAACTAAACACTTTGCTGTGTTCGCATTGCACACCACTGTTTCAAGGACATTACATCATCGGTCCCTGTTGTAGCTGCTTCGGATGTGTATTCAGCATATGCTCGGTGCAGTAGCGTGTGGATACTCGCAGCCGACACTTATGCATGTGGGGTCTTCGTCACATGGCTCGCTTTGATGAATGAATCTGCCGTCCCAATGCTTGCATTGTCAGCCTGTACTAGAGCACTTGTCCATCCACTATCATCTAACCAGTCTCCCAGAACCTGCAACATAATAAATGACGGCAGCATTAGCTAGTGATAATACCAATGTGTTTGATTGAAGCGTTGTTATATATGTTTTTGTGGTTCTTACATTAGTTCTGTACAACATAACTACAAATCATTTTGGCATGGACATACCTTCAAGATGGCCATCTCGATGTGTAACCCGCCAAACATCACAACAAAGTGGCTCTCTCCGAGAGTAGTTGGCGAGGTCCACTGGATTTGCTTGGCAAGCGCATATAGTGGTTGATCAGCAGCAATGACAGGAACTTGGCCAGGGTCGAGGTGCTGAACAGCTGCTTGGACAATGGTCATGGAATGCTTGACCATGGCCAATGAGCGTGCACTGTCTATGAACAGCGGAAGCAGTGCATTGATTGTAGCAGGCGGGATCACTGCCTCGTGGATGGCGGCGTGGTAGGCAGGTGGCGGCTCTAACTGGTGCTTCTGGAGAGCTGCCATCGTCGTATTTAGCCACTCAGACTCTGCTTCTGCAGCCTGCGTGACAGTCTGTAGAATGGGAGGCCTCACAGGTCCACGGACAGCAGTAACAGTGAATTGTTTGGTGTTCAAGGCAGCTGGTGGTACAGTAGTGTACTTCATCGGCAGAGGGGCGACTGACCTAGTGGGAGAAGTATGTTGGTTGATAACCAGCATTCCACGGTCACGTCCTAGATCCCCGTGAGAAGGATACTGCATCAGTGAAATACCAGTGCCGTGGAATGAGTCCTTTGCTGTACTTGGATTGTAGTTGATGTTGTCAACTGCTGCTGTCGTGAACAGTTCATGCCGCATGTTTGGTGGGCACACAACGTCATTCATCCTGAACCGCTGGCAGAACCCATTGGCTATGTCAGACGTCATACAGACGTCATACGAAACACACATCCCCAGGTTGAAGAGTGTGTCGATGAGGTTTCTGTTTCGTGTGACGGCATGAATCTTCAGTGCGTCGTAGACGGTGGGAGTGGTGTTTCTCGGTCACGGTTGTGACGAACTGTGCCAGAGGAATCTGCAGCTCGTGCATGTTTCACGAGCTGTGGAGACAACCTCCGTCTGGTGCTTGATGTTTGGACCCTCCTGTATCATGTTGACAAGAGCCAACAGGGATGGTGGTACAGCCTTTTTATGGTATCCTGCCAAGTCCGCCAGCTTGAAGACTGAAGCAACAGAGTCTTCTGCGCGGAAGGTTTCCATGTACGCGACTAACTCTGCGAATGCAATGCCGTGAAGATGACCATCTGGATCACCATCAGCATCTGAGCTGATAGAAGCTCTTGCAGCTCTGTTGTTGAGTTTCACCAGGCATTTCCGGTGATACTTCGCCTCAAGGGCAATGTCCCCAGGTACAAATTTCGCCAAAAGGGCAGTACTCTTCTAATGTCTTGGCAGCATTCCGAAATTGTGTGTCTATTGCATATGTGAAAGCTTCGTGGAGGCCTTTAGAACCAGCGGGCTCGTTGCAGAGAAAACACGTGGCTACTGTGTTGTCAGCTTAATTGTTTGTGGCTTGATGAACGTATGTACATAGATGATGAAGTACTAGGTTTTGTTTCTGTGAATTTTGTCAGTCGGTCAAGTTTTGTTTTATTGAATTTCAGACGGCATGTCTTATGCCAGCAAGCGAGGTGTTTCGCCCTTGTGTTTGCCATGCCACTGCCATCATTGAGTCTGTCAAGGTGCATGCCCATTGGTATGTTCCCAAGTGGCTGAAACTGCAGGAGTTGACCTGCGAGTGATTTGTAGCCGCTGCCAATGGGAGCCTTGGTCGATGTTGCTGGACACTGTAAAGATTCACTTGTCTCCTCTTGGCATACCATACAAAGCGCCCAATTAGTAGTTTCAGTTCCCTTGAGTTGCTTGGGTGATGGTTTGGTAGCGTCTACGAGAATGTTACGTTTTGAGCCGCCATGGTGAGCGGAAGGGAGAGGGAACCAACACCAGAGAAAGGCAAAGTAAGTGAACTAATTAGTTCCTAATTAGTGAACTAATTACATCTACATCTAGGCTTCCACCACCGAGGAATTATGTCTATGAGTACGAAGCTGATCAGCATGCAAGAAAGACTCATCTGCACATACAAGTGCATCAGAACAGCGTCAGTATAACATTAGACAATGTAGCGAATAGAAAATACTGACATTAGGTGATATGTTAGTTGATAACCGAAAATCACTGCTAATCCCGATAATTATCTGGATAAACAGTAGGTACTATATGCCCAAGATCTCTTGGGCTTGCAGTTTGCTGCTCCCTGTTGAACAAGAATTAAAATGCTTCATCGTCAAACAGAGGGCAGCGAACAATTGTACTACAAGCCCGAGACATTTCGGGCATAGCACCTACTGTGAGGTAAGTTTATCCCAAGAATTATCGGGATTATTAATCAAGGTTTACAGATTATAATTGTGTGGGACATAACACGTTTCATGCAAGTATTATATTCTTTCCTTAAAACATATGGTATGATACAGCTAGGTATGTACTACATTAGCATGGTTCGAGGTAATTGACCTCTCAATATCAATGTGTCAGATATTCCCTTATAAATTAATCTAGTCTAGATTGCAGGGCACCGAATTACATGATACGGAGTTTAATTTTGAGATTTATGACAATTTTACTGTCATATATGCTGCCAAAAGTAAAAGGTTTTTTTAGGTCACTGACCTCTAAAGATCTTCATTGGTCAAATCCAAGATGGCCCCACATTTTAAAATAAAGTTCATGGTATGTAGAGTCTGTGTAAAAAAATCATGCTTTTACCACAAAGTGCATAATACCTTTGCTTATCAGCTGTACTATATGTACTGTTCGTTTCTAATGAGTGTATCGGGATTTTGGGGAGCAAGAAATCGATTTTGTGGAGAAAGTTTAAGTTACTGTGTTATTAGGAGTACATGTATAGAAGAGCAAAGTGAACGATAATTAGGAGAGATTTTAGTATTGTTTTGAGCCTGGGGAGTTACTACAATTAAATTGGGGAGCTACATTTATTGAGGAGCGTCTTGGACGATTGGGGAGCAGAAATCAAGAGTGTGGGGAGCTCGAGCGAGTCGAGCCATGAGACAGGAGCATTGGAGTTACTCTGAGTTACTCTAAGTTACTAAGCTTAATACATTGAATTATTTTAAGGAGTTAATACTGACAGTAGTAAGATATTTGTAGTTAGGCCGACAAGTCTGATAGTCCCGAGGAGTATTTTGGGAAAGGGCCTTAAATATTTTAAGTGTAAAGGCCAGGGCCTTAGATTGATTAGCTAGGATTATTAGAGGCTTAAAATATGCCTGGTACTTGCTTTGTTGGACGAGTTTAAACGATACTCGATTCGACTGTGGATAGGGGTGAAGGATACCCTATCCCATTCGATTACTTTTTGGTGACACCTCCCCCCCACCCCTCTCTTGTTATCTCCTCCCCCTCCCCATCTCATCCCCTATCTAGTGTACTAAGCTAAGGATTGCACTGGAGAGACAGTTATTGGATTGAAAGCTGACCAGACTGGATTGGAAACTGATGACTAGACTATTTGAATCAACTGTATTGTAAATATTATTCTCGAGATTGCCAAATCGCACCTGAATATAATCTATATGGTTTTGCTGTGATTGGAGTTGCTGCACTTATGTTCTATATTCCTGGTTTCCCCGGCAACATTTAGTTCAGTCAATCTCCACTGAAGTATTCTCTCCTTGGTAAGCTCGTCATATATTAGGACCCGGTTTAACGTCGGCTATCGTAATATGCTAAACCGGAGAGGCGAAACTCCGGAGGTTTAGGGCCTTAACTATTTCGCCTGTTGGCAGCGCTATCTATAGGCTTTATTGTGAATTATTAATTATGATCCCCCTCTCCCACGCGGCAATATTTTTGTGTAATCACCCTCCTGTTCTGTGGTTTCCTTCCATGCACCTCTAAAAATGTTTTTTTTTTTTCTTTGTAAAGTTTCGTCATAGCTACAGAGCTAAGTAATACTAATCATACCTTTTGATGTTCTTGTAATATTGATCAATGAAATCCTGGGCGTGGCTGAGTACTTCCTGCGGTGGGCGGGATTTCGTTTTGGTCTGCAAGTCGGGGAACATGAATGACCCCTTGCAACGTGTTTCTGAACAATGCGACTTGCCCTATGAGGGGGGAACAAGTTTATATGTACACTGTAAAAACGTTGGATATTAGGTCAATTCATTCAACCAATAATCTCTCTCTTTTTATACGAAATGTTGAGGATTTTTGTTTAAAATTTACCAAGTAGTGATGAGCAATCTGTACCGTGTAAATTAAATTACCGTATAGTGATGGGTTATCTGAGTCATGTTGTTGGGTGATTACATTGTTATATTTGTATACGTGCTCAACACGCGTTATATAATGTAATATATAGGACAATGTGGTTCACTACTGAGATTGAGATTTCCGCCCCCTCCCTCCCCCCCCCCCCCCCCCCCCACAAAAAAAGGTAAAATACTATCGTGGAGGGGGTCCACGATTGGATTTATTTGCAGAGCACGGTGTACATGTATGGGTGTACGTACGGCCGGTGGTTTCGTATTATTGTGTACAATATTATTGCGCTCGGCCGGTGTATAATAAATGTCATTAACATTATGGGAAGATGCTGGAAACCTAAATAATATCAATTTAACCCCCAAAATGGGAGCTATTGAGTTTACACTATTGTACTTTATTTAAATGTTAAAGTTGTGCTCCTTCATCTTTTAGTGCATCGTCAGAATTTCTCTTGTGATGTTTCTATGCAGACATATGGATTGTGTTGAAGTAATGGGTACAAAACAAACAAATACTAAATTATTAGTATTATGTATAGAGTATTTGTACATAATAATGTACATAATGGTGTACAAAGTGTATAATACCTGAAAATATATTACTACACCTCATAAATATTTATGAGCAAATTGAAGCGCGTCGTTGGCCGATTTCGCCACGCGTTCAGGAAGTAAAAATAATACGCTGCCATATGTGACGTCATCCCGGTGAGCATCAAGCTCGCTGCTGTGTGGTATTCATTTATAGTGGTAGCACCAACAATTCCCTCTGGAACCCGCCTCGTAGAGATGTAGTCTGTGGCATGTAATATTGACATGGAACTTGTCTCAGTAACGTTAATACTAGATTACTGTCATTGACTGACGAAGAACTTGATTATCTTGTGCTGAATAAAGATGGAAATTCTACGAAAGCCGTTATCGACAAGGCAGTGAAAATTTATGAGGTGTAGTAAAACAAATACAGCATGAAAATAGTGGAAATTACTGGTCCTGAGGTGTAGGTCAGCTCGACTACCTCCTTCCGCTTCGCGTCGGAAGGTAGTCGAGCTGCTCCGCACCTCGGGACCAGTAATTCCCAATATACTTCCCAACAAATTTTTTTTAGGGGTTAGATTGATATACTTTCAGTAATTTTCAGCACCTGGAATAGTTTTAAAGGAATATGAACTTGCCCCTTGTAAGAAAGAGACACACGTTCTGAAAGAGAGATGAGCTACTATAAAAGAGAAACGCACCACCGCGAAAGAGAAACGCACCTCTGTGAAAGAGAAAGAGATACCTGGCCCTAACGGGCTTCCGTAGTGCACAACCGCGAAAGAGAAATGAAGCTCTGTGAAAGAGAAACAGGTACCTGGCCCTAACGGGCTTCCGTAGTATAGTCATCCGGCCGTCGATTAAAGGTAGTATACAGTCAGTCCGCAGCGCACGCGTTAATGAGGTCATATTCCGAACTTTATTTGCACGACCGGCGTCGCAAATCGACCACGAGATTTACGCGAGTAATTGCGAGAGTTCGGCAGCTTTGTTTTAACGAACTACACGATGCAAACGGAGCAGTTATTCTTCAAGATGGCGTAAATAAGTGGAAAGCGAACGTTTTACTGAATCGAATGATATAAAATATGACGAGATTCAGTATGTTTTTGGCAGAATTTTGTTCACTCGAAGTTAGGGTATGATTTTAAGGAAAATGTTTGTCGTGTGTTTAGTTTCTGCGCCCTGACTGGACTAACAAATATTGCCAAAAATGATTACTACACATCAATAAAGGAAGCAATAATCTTTCGTTTGATATACAATTTAGCCTGTGGCGACATGTTTCTCATGTATTCTGCGACGATTTCCGTGTGCGTGATTTCAACTTTTTCGGCCATGTCTTTTGGCTTGTACTTACGCAGAGCGTGTGTTTCATTATGCACGCAAGCACATGTACAGTACATGTACATGTCAATACCGCAAATGGAGGGCTTTTATGTAAGTACACACTCACATACTGAAGACACCTTGCAAACCGAGCGCGTCCTCGGTATGAAATATTGTGAAAAATGGCACTTTCCTGGCCGTTTTTGACTGTTGGTTAAATATCAAAGCGTTTGGGAGGAGTCCTCGGTTCACGCATAAGACCTGACGTGGGGCAGTATGCACATTTTTTACCCCGTCAAATAAAACGCAAAAAGTATTACCCTGAATGGCATAGCGCCCTCCGATGGTTTCCATAAGTGGCGCGTGTGACAACGAAGTAAATACATACATGTCTCTAACTATAAACTAGTCTAGACATGTCTTAACTATTATAACATTGTTTTTGCCTGAGTGTAGTGAGGCATATTGTAGTTTATGCGAAGACGTGGTCATTTGCAGCTAGCTAGGTGTACCATGGAGCTGGAATAAATTCGTGGATAGATGGTAAGTAGAGCAATTGTATTTGGAAGCTTGCATGTTACTCGCTATGAATGTAGCTCACTCTATGACATATATGACATGCTAATTTACGTTGTAATGTAATTTGTAGTCATGGCCTCTCTCACTCTAGTCTTAGGATGATGTGGGAAGTGAATATGCCTAATTTCAGAATAATATAGAAGTTATAACCAAATTTAACTGCTTTATTTTGCCAACCCAAGCATGAGTTGTTCAGCACCGTGCGAACAAGAAATAGTTAATTGTAGTTATTGTATAAATAATAAAACAAATAAGTAGCCACAATTATTAATATTTACTTGTATTATCAGTTTATTGGTATATTGTTGTTGTATTGTTGTCTTGTTACAGCTAGCTAGTCTAGGTGTGGCTGACAGAACTACCATAACAAACATGAAACGGAGTAGTCGTCTTGATGGAACCTTGACAAATCACCAGCATCATGAAGGGGAGAACGTAATCGCACTGTGGCCTCCAGATTCATCATGGTATCCTGCCGTAATAATCTCCTTCACCAAAGGTAAGTGCGGAGCCTCTAAAAGGACATATGACGAAAACAAATGGAATGCCCTCGTAATTTGTGGGTTCACGTTAACCTTGCGTCAAGACCGTGCTGTAAAGCATATTTACTTAACCGATTTCTAACAATTGCACAAAATAATTTTGAGCGCAGGAAATTATTTCAAGCGCACAAAAAATAAAGTATTTCGAGCGCACAAAATTATTTCGAGCTCACGAAATTATTTTTTTCGAGCGCACGAAATCATTTCTTAGGCACGAAAAGATTTCGAGCTCACGAAATAAGTCATTTCGTGGGCACGAAATGATTTCGTGGGCACGAAATAATTTCGTGGGCACCAAATGATTTCGTGGGCAAGAAATACAAAACTAAATTTATTTTGTCACGGTGATTACTATTCGTCATATGTCCCATTAGGGGTTCCGTAGGTAAGAAATATATAATCCATAATGTAGAATCCCATTTGTCACACATAAATTAAGACAGCTGTATACCCTCTTACATCCCCCCATGACATGTACCACATGTAAATAAACAATGCCATTTTTCCTAAACTTGCTTCCTCCCCATTCCTCTCCCAATTGCATGTAATCCCTTTAAAGTTTAATTAGTTGAATTTGTGGCTTTCTTATCAGGAAAGTACTGCGTCCGGTACACTGATGGTGTGACACGCTGCCTATTTGAGCACCAGGTGAGAAAATTACCATAGAATGCATTAATTAACAACAGACAGGTTAGGAAGAATACAAATGAAATGCGTAATTCTTCCAAATAGGCACTTGGGGAGACAAAGTAGCGTAAGTTTTTAGGTAATAAGGAGACAGTGGCACTTAGGGAGACATTTCAGTGTCTCCCTAAGTGTCTACCTACCCTAAAAAACGATATTTGGGAATTTTTCTTTTGTCCTAGAACGACAGATTTTGGTCTAAATAGCAAATCTTGAAGATCTTAGACAAAAGGGTTAGGGTAAATAAGTTAGGACTGTTTTAAGTTTGTGTACATCTCTATGGGATTGTCTCCCCAAGTGCCTATTTGGAGGTATAATAATAATAATTACCATTATTATTATTATTAATATGAACAACGCCTGTATTGTACGCTGACTACAAGTATTTAATTAGTGAACTGCTCAGTCTTAGAAGTCATATAATGAATGCACATGACACCAATTCTCATTTGAATTATATATCTTTTTATGAAGAGGATAACTACCGGTATGTCGTCAGTTAAGTTGCACATCAAGGGCGAATGTGGGTGGGGTGGTTGCTTGTGATGGTGTTAAAATGGATAGTATATTTTAGAGATAACCCAAAGAAATTGTTATTTGTTTAAAATTAAATGTGATTTGATTTGATTTCTATGCCAGGTGGCCCATCCGCTGTTCTCGAGTCCGCACTTAAATGGTTCAGACAGTCCACAAAGCAGTTCCAGTTGGGATGATGGCCCACAGGCTGATTCTGGTACAGGACCTGCCGTTTGTCCTCCTCCATATGAAGCCTCAAGTGCCGAGATCATCAACCGAGGCTACTGAGACTTGTCACATAACAGTCATGGAGACCAGCAATGAAAGTGGGCACAGGAAATGGGACAAGAAACACTTCTGCTTTTACTGTGAAGTACCTCAATCTAAGTTGCCCCGTCATCTCCAGTCATGTCACAAAGAAGAGAGCGAAGTTGTAGAGATTGCGTCTGAGACCAACCCAAGTGCCCGTAAGATACTTCTGTGGAAAATCCGCAATGTTGGTAATCATAGGCACAATTGCCAAGTTCTTCGGGAAGGCCGGGGTGCACTTATTGTAGGATATAGGCCTAATCATAAGGTAGCTCCACATGCATACGGACCGTGCATATATTGTTATGGCTATTGTGTGCGAAGTGATCTTTGGCGTCACCAGTGCCCACTGAAACCTGCGCTCCCTGCACACTCGCATGGTAGCAGTACCACGACTCCTCTGCGTAGACGTGTTGCTCACAAGAGTGATTTGTTAAAGCCTCCACCTGTCGGTGTGTCTTTCCAGTTGAACCAGGTTCTTATTCCGATGAAGAGAGATGAGGTGACTCTGCTGGCCAAGAATGACACTTTGATTGTGGAAGTAGCCAAGCGGGAATACGCGAAACTCGGGCACGATGTAGATCAACATGGCTACATCCGAAACAAGATACGGGAATTGGGTCGTCTTGTCATACAACTCCGCAAGAATACACACCAGCCAAATGCATCACTTGAATTACTTGTGCACCCCCACTACGTGAATGATATCATCAAGGCTGTTCATGGTCTAGCTGGCTTTAATGAAGACAAGCAGTTGTATGATGTTCCGTCTCTAGCTTTAAAGATTGGACATTCCATCAAGAAGTGTGCACTCATACTTAAAGGAAATGCTCTAGAGTCTGGCCAAAAGCAAAAAGCGCAACACGCTGAAGAATTTCTGCAGTTGTGCGAACTGACCTGGCGAGACCGTGTATCCACCCATGCACACAGAACACTGTACCAAGAAAAGCGCAACAAACCTAAAATTCTGCCGACAAATGCTGATGTTGTGAAAATGTCGGCGTTCCTCCATGAAGCTGGCAACAGGGAAGTGGAACTTGTCCAGGATGCTCGGGGCGAACAAATCGGACCAGCTTGGAAGAGATTGAATGAAGTCGCACTGTGCCACCTTATTATGTTCAACCGCAGAAGGCTGGGGGAGGTATCAAAGATGAAACTAGAAGACTTTCAGAAGCACACAACAGCTAGTGTCAACGGGGAATGCCTGCTGACTGATCTTGAACGGCATCTGTGCAAGATGTTCAGAGTTGTCGAAATAGTTGGCAAGAGAGGTCGAACTGTTCCTGTGCTTCTCGGCAATGAGGTGGTGGCGTGGTTGAGTGCTCTGATTGCAAAGAGAAATGAAGCTGGAGTCGCCCACGACAACACCTATACTTGTTTGCACGATGTTCTTATGGAGGTACAGGTCATATAAGAGGATGTGACTGTATAAGAGTGTACGCAGACATGGCGGGCCTTGACAATGCTGCCAGCATCCGGTCTACAAAACTTCGTAAGCACGTGGCAACCGCTTCGCAAATTCTTGCCTTGAAGGAACATCAACTTGAAACACTTGCAAACTTCATGGGTCATGATTTGCGTGTCCATCGTGAATACTACCAGTTGCCAGATACTGTGCAGAGGGTCACCAAACTTTCTCGGCTTTTTCTCAACTTGGAGAGGGGAAACTTGCCTTCCCAGCAGGGCAAATCCCTGGATGAACTGCATGTAGCTGGTGGTAAGGACACAGTCGTTTTAAATTATTTACTCAACAGCAAAAGAAAGACATTAATGATTGCTTTTGTTGAAAAATACTTGATCAGTAATTACTATTCACTAATACATCTTCAACAGCCAAAGAAATGCAAGAAATAACATTTTGTTATCAGTTCACAATATATGATAACAAATGGTATATGTGTTTTTGTGCATTTCTTTTGCTATTGCTCCTGCATTACAGAACAAGAAAGAGAAATAAAGAAAAATAGAAAGCAAGAAACAGACCACAGAAAATTGACAAGAGTTGAGTCCACTTTTCTGATTTTACATGCAGGACAACAAACCCGCTTGACTTTACCATTCTAGAAATGCATAATTAGCTAGTATTACTATTACCACCACCTTAGTTGTCTTCCCTCCCCCTCCCCCCTCCTCCCCCTCCACCTCCCCCTCCCCCCATCTTTCCTTCCATCCGCTCCAGCAGAGATTGACCAACTGTCAGGTATGTGTGCATTAATCTAACAAAAACTGCTCTTTGTGACTTGCAGAAGGCTTCACTAGTGACGAGGATAGCGACGACAGCAGTGACAATTCCTGTGATGTGCCCAGTGAAAACAGTAAGTTTAGGCTTTTATGTGTCTGTATTTTAAGTCGGGCTGTCTTTAAAAAACCAATTGTCTGTCTGTCCATTTGTTTGTTCATCTGGCTATCGGGCTGTCTGAATTAAAAGTGCATAAATATCTGTGTTTTATATCGACTTGTTTCCTATGTGACATTAGGTTCTCGACAGGCTCCTATCAGTGTTCCATCTGGAAGTCTGGCATCTCTGAACAACTCGAGACGAGTGAAACGTCGTCCCTGGACTGCCGAGGAGAAGGGAGACGTTACGAAGGGTTTGCAGAAATTCGTTCTGCTGAAGAAGATTCCTGGCAAACGAGACATCGAAACATCCTGTCCTGTGGCACTGCAGACACGAACCTGGAGGAACATCAAAGACTTTTGTCGGAACAAAATGAAGCTTCATCAAAGCTAAGCAGGGTGTTTCTTCAGTTCACATACATGTACGGATGCGTCAGAGTACTTGACTATTTAGAATTTGCAATCGCAATGAATACTTTAGAATGCACATCAATATGAAACAATGGACAGCCAGCATTTTAGTGTCGTGTCCTCACTATGATAGGTGTAATTCACACACACTCAAGTGTCCTCCATTGGATAGAATGACAAGTATGCCCTCAGTGTGGTAGTGTCTACATGTATGCATGTACATGTACATGTACATGTAGGCCTACATGTACATGTACATGTAAATTGTGTTGTTTTGTGTGGCTTATTTATAATGCTCAAGTTAGGTTTCTCACTTTCTGCCTTCATGTCATGCATACAAAATTGATTTGTCTTGTATAAAAACGACTTAGGCCTATATTTTGTTCAAAATTATAAAACTTGTTTAATATGTTTTTTATACTAGGTAGTACATGCAGGTCATGCCGTCCACCACCATGGCCATGCCCACCGCCATGCCCACCGCAGCCATCGCAGCCATCGCTAGTGTCGGGACGGAGCCTCTATGGAAGACCAAAAGAAAAGCTCTTGTCCTTGGAGATTCTCTTACAAAGTATCTCAAAGAGAACATCACCAAATTATTCTTTATAAAATTATATTTTCCAGAATAATTACAGGATATTTAGCGCAATCATTTTGCTGGGTGCCTAGAATCATTATTTACTTTTAGACGAGTAAGATATTTCTTAATAATTCGGTAGTAAATATTTTCGATATCTACAAATGATGTATACCGGGTACTAGGCCCTACCTTTAATGTAAGCGATAACATGCAAGTTTTAAATAAAAAGTGCAGTTTCTTTTATAAAACCCACCTCACAATACAGATATACATTATTGTAAAAGTGTTTATTTATCAATGTTATTGTTATCAATACATTTTAAACAACGACTTTATTTGTCGCTTGTTTTTTGGTTTATTTGGCAGTATACATTATTATGCAGGCAATATTATTATTTTTTAATAAATACCTAGGAGAGTTGCTGGCTTCTGATTGGTCGAGACTCGATCACGTGGAGTGGATTATCAGGTAGTAATATCATGGCTTTCAGGAAGAAGCAAATAAATGTTTCCTGAACCAGCATTAATCAAGCATCATGTAAGCCAATGATTGGCCGAATGCAACAGTTCTACGGTAACTTGTAGTACAAGGACGCGTCAAATCTTGATACTGCGCGCTATAAAAAACGCGTAGAACGGTATCTATACGCGCGGCATTTTTCAAAATGCGCGTGTCGTCTGTTAACGCTAGCGCATTGCTATGCGCGTTGCTATGCACGGTGGGCATCAGTGGTCAGCTAGTGTGGTCTCAAAGTATGGGTTATAATAACAACACATATTGAAGAGACAGGGTACCATGCATAAGCTAAAACATGGCCCATAAACATAAACACAAAACGCTGGAAATATCGCCGAAAGAAAAGTCACGAGATTTAGAGCATTTTGACAATTTTTCTCGTTAAAAAGGTATTTATTAAAGGTAATAACAGTGCGAGGACCCGATTATTACTGCGTGATAATGACCGGGTTGGGGGATGACCGCTGGTAATGGACCTCGCCTTCGGCTCGATCCAATACCAGCGGTCATCCCCCAACCCGGTCATTATCACGCAGTAATGACCGGGTCCTCGCACTGTTATTCCCTTTAATAAATATCTTGTTAACAAGAACAAATTGTGAAAATGCTCCACATTTCGTGACTTTTCTTTCGGCGATATTTTAAGCGTTTTGTTTTCATGTTCAGGGGCCATATTTTAGCTTATGTTTTACCCTGTCTCTTCAATATGTGTTGTTACGGGTCCTCGCACTGTTATTACCTAAGTAATCACTGATTAGCAGATAAATCCTTTTCGCTCCAGCTTACAACGAAAGCTTGTACACGAAAAACAACTGCGTATTGTAATGTGCATGAACTACACGTTATCACGAAGCTTTTGTCAATGACGTCATTTTCGACCAATGAGGGCGCAGGAAGACTATGGACTGTCATGGCGGGATGTTCCGTTCGTTACTTTCTTGTGAACGTTAGAATTTTCTGCGCCCTGACTGGACTAAGTTAAAATCAACCCCAAATCGACAGTTTATTGATAGAATATGAAATTATCTTTAACATCAGTGTGAAATTGGGTTGTGGCCACCGCCAGAAAATAGGAAAATCTCGTCGTTTTTTAAAGGTCAATTTGTTGGTTCGGAAGCTTTTTTTACGTTATAAATTTCACCCTCTAAATGTCATATAATTTTCAATATAATTGTATAATATACAAGAATGTTTTCTTATCCAAAAAAAAATATACATAATATTGACAGTCGTTAAATAAAACAGATGTTTCGGGCCAAATTCCAGGCGTCGTCGCCAGCTCATTAAGTATTCAAAAACGAGGTCACGCACAAAGTGCCGTGCATAATGCGCACATAAAATGAACGGCTTTTCAGTACGCTACGGACTGACTGTATAGGCCTACACCATTGATAATTGCTTAAATTATGTAGATTTTTGGGGTTGTATTTCATAGTAAATATCGTTTACCTGACCTGTCCGAAGTTTTACAATCATGAATGTCAAGAAAAGCACGAAAAACAGCGTTTGTTTTCAACCGGCGTCGAGCAGTTATTCTTATGTTATTTGCGTTTTTTTGCGATCGCCGTCCTTTATAAATTTCAAATTTTCAGAATAATTACAGGATATCTAGCGCAATCATTTTGCTGGATGCCTAGAATCAGTATTTACTTTCATATGAGTAAGATATTTCGTAATAATTCGGTAGTAAATTTTTTCGATATCTGCAAATGGTGTATCCTACCTTTAATGTCCCCACATTGGCATATGGATTAAAAAGTTTTAACCAGTTCGCGCCGAACGGCGTATATACACGCAAAGCTGTCCCCAGATTTAAAACGGATGACGCATAAACACGCCACGGGCAAGGCCGGAAATGTCTGTCAGCAGCGAGCAAGGCCTGAAATGCGTGGGTGTGTCCCGGTACCATCGGCCTGAATCCGCCTCTAATCGAGTTTCGTTAAACAAATCCCGCGCCTCGGTGATGTTAAAATAATCCCGGCGCAAACAAGTTGGATTGATTGACTGGTTGATTTATTTAAATATTGTTGAATTCAAACTATTTTGTTTAACGGAAGTGAATTAGAATTTGTTGGTGGTACTGAAACTGAATCATACATTATAAATGTTGCGCATTAATTAAAAAAAATTAAGTGTAGTAAATAAGTGTTAATTAATCAAATATAAATAATTATAAATCGGAGGAATAACTAAATTGACTGAGAAAGCAACTTGTTTATTTGCCTGTAAATAATGATTATGGATGAGAATTATACAATTGAAAAAGTTTGACTGGTTTATTCCTTTTATTTATGTTGTCTGGGTAATAGCGTACCATTATTTTAGAATCCAGGGTTTCCACTCCAGGTTTATTTTGGTTTTCTAGCTAAATTCAGAAGAGGCGACAGCGAAATATGTGCGACATCTTCATCCCGTAATTTCTAATCATAAATCTGCCGTGTAAACCAGTCAAACTACTGAGTTATTGTAAATGTTCAACAAAATGAACATCGATAAATGATAAATCAGTTAATCCATTTTTAGTACTCTTAAATCCAATGCATGCCATTTAAAACTGACAGGACATCTAACCAAAAAAGCAACAAGGTCCAACACAGACCAAAACGTTTGTATTCTGACCTTGTTTGACTTATGGAGATTGTCCACAGACTCCTGTTCTGTAGCGTAATTGTTCAATCTCGTTGCCGTGGCTATTGTCTGACCGCAGGCGGACGACGTTCCATTGGTGCCGATGATCGCGTCGCGTCCACCCTTGGGCGTCTTCCTGGCCCTTGGTGTCATGGAAGTACTTGTATTGGCATCGTGTCCGTTCTGGTGAGGGTATTTATTGCTCATTTTACCGCTCAGCTGTTTTCTCTACCTTAATTGAACCGTCTGTCCGATATCGCAATACAGTGGTCTGTCGTTTATGGGGATTCATACTTTAGTAAAACTTTAAAAACACAAACTCTCCTTTTATACCCAACAATACAATAGGAATCTCTGAAGCAAGGTGACTAAAGGACCTAATTAAATCAGTGGAACGAGACGACTATCCTGAAAGCCGCCTGAACCAGAACCAGAAGTACACAATATTTTTTGTTAAAGTGGGTTGCAGAAATATGCGCTAGGGGATTAGGTGCGTGTACATCGATACGGTTGCACGCCCGCCCCATTCTTCGTTTTATTTTCCTGCGGTACGTATAGCAGAAAAATTGTTTTTCGTGCTTTTCTCGGCATCCATGATTGTAAAACTTCGGACAGGTCAGTTAAACGATATTTACTATAAAATACAACACCCCAAATCTACCCATTCATGATAGTTCAAGCAATTACCAATGGTGTATTCTACCTTTAAGTGGCCCTCACATTGGCCTTACGGGGGCGTTACGACATTTACGGCGGCGTTGCGGTGAAAAAAAATCGTGCACAACATGGAGCATTCCTTGTAGCACCTGGGACATCCTCAACGCTTCCTGGAGCATTCGTATGGATCCTTAAGCGTCCGGGAGGGGTCGTAATTTCCTACGGGAGTTTAGGTTCAGACCAAAACTCTCGTAAGAAAATTACGGCAGTGCTACGGAAATGTAGACCGCAACGCTTTCTCAACGCCTCATCAACGCTTCCGCAACTACCGTAACACCACCGTAAGACTCCGTAAGGTCATCTTAACCATCCGCAAGGAATCGTAACAATTCTTCTTCTCCTGGTACACTACGGCTGCGTCACGATTCCTGAAGGAAGCCCAATGTCACTTACGTTTCCTTACGTTTCCTTACCATTTCTTACGGAAGCTTGCGGTATGTTAGGTATTAACGATAATGTACAGTGATTTCCTTACGGGAGCTCAACGGTTTCTTGCGGATAGACTGTGGTTCCTTACGTTTTACTTGCGATCTTTTACGGCGGCGTTGCGGTGCCACAACGGTCCTTGTGATTCGTTGTAATACATTACGGCGCCGTTACGGTGGCGTTGCGGTGCCTGCGGCGGACCTATACAAACCCTGCGATTCCGGAAACCGTAGCAGTCCGTACTAAATCGTAATAAACCGCTGTGAATCGGGGATATCCTGAACACCACCGTATTTTCTCAGTAGGGTTCCCAAAGGAACCCGCACGCAACCGGTACGCAATCACGAGGGTCCGTAGGGAATCAGGAGGTGAGCCGCGGTGACGCTACCGTCACGTCCCCGTTACGCAGCCGTAAGAAGTCGTAAGAACCCTTTGTACTAACGTAACCAAAAAATTATCTCCCGGGTGTTCACGATTTTGCTCCAAAAATCGCAACGATGCCATAGAAAGAACATTCGTGGACGGCCGTAAAAATATCTGTTGGTGTGCCTAGGTGGCCTTGACGCTTGAGCGATCATGGCAATGAATGGAGTTAATTTGAATGGATTGTCAGTTAATCACCCGGGTAGTTGGCCATACCCGGGTAGAAACTAACCCGGAGAATCGCTTTCACACTACATGTACAAAGTTAACCCGGCAATTCAGCTTACCCGCTTTAATATTGCGCACCTGTGTAATTTTGTAACCGCATTCATACTAAGCAAACGACAACCAGGGGCCAATTTCATAAAACATGTAAGCACAAAAATGTGCTTAGCACAAAAAAGTCTTGCTCAGTAAAAACAGGTTATCGGCCCAAACTCCATGTGTTTTTTCATTCAAGCAAAAAAGAGCAGAATACCAGTCACAAACAATAAACATCAACTGAAATTTGGGTTTGTAACTCTGTTTTTTACAAGGAAGAATTGTCATGCTAAGCAAATGTTGGTGCTTACAGTTACACGTTTTATGAAATTGGCCCCCGGAGAATTTGCATTGCTTAACCTCTGCCCTCCCACAATCCATTGCGCTCACAACAGCTTGACAGAAAAACGACGCCCGACATGGAATTGGAAAAACAGTAGCGTTGATCGTACTATTTCTAAATTGTATCTGAATTTCGCCATTGTTTATATGGAAGAAAGAGGAACTCTGAATAATATGCACGTGTATAAAATGACAAGCCGATAGAAAAATGTGTTATCCTACACGTGTACGTTTTAGGACTGGTGCCTTGCATTTGTGTACGTAAAACAAACTTATCAAGACGAGTTATCCTTTATATATATATATTTGTTTTTCTTCTTTTCGGTGTTTTCGTGTGTATCATGTGTTCTCAGTCAAATACAATAATCGTGGGAGTCGATATTGTTCATTTGATCATCACAGAAAACAAGTCATGCTAGGTTTTACAAATTTGGTCACGTGCACGTCCGACTATTGCGCTATGGTTATCTCGTCACCCCCGTAATATAAATCGAGGGCGCCAGACGTTTTTCGCCAATCGCGTATACGCATTACGGTAGTTTCTTTTGCAGCCACTAACAATCAAAGTATTGTTTGTGACTTGCATTCTGTACGCCGTGTACGTCCTGTTACGTAAAAGTATTGTCCGTGTAGCCTTGGCTATTGATTTCCGTTTGTTTCTGTCATATGGTTACGTTGTGTGAAATAATGTTGGTGGTACTAGTAAAGAGAGGTGAATGTAAGTTTTCAGATCAGAGCACTCTCCGATCGAGAAAAACGACACAACAACAAACATATTTGTGAGATTGTGTTGCTGAGTGGGACAGAGACCGGTGCCAACTTGCCTGAAGACGCCTGATACAGCAGGATTTCTCGGCAGATCGGTGAAATCTGCCACCGATCTTGCCTGATCCGTCAGTTTGGCAAATCCAGTGCCAAAATAATAGTCTTGGCAAGCTAAAAGCCACATTCCCAGTCCTTCAGAATGAAGAATTAGCCGTGAGTGTTATATATGGTGGCCCTGAAGGGACTACGCAGATCGTGAATATTGACGTCAATATTCACGACAAATTTCACGACTTTCCTCAAAAACAGTCCTCAATATCGTCCCTAGTGCGTTCTGAACGTAATTGCAATCGCGTCCTGGCCCGACGGCTATAAATACCCAGCGCGTTTTTGCCAGTCCTCATTCGCGTTTGCCACTTCAAACTGTGCAGATCAACACTTTTACGAGCATCATGCCTCCGTGTTTATTATAGATAAGACGAAGCATTTTAGCCAGTAAATGCTAAACAGTACAGTTTTATTTTATTCATACGAATTGAAGCCTTTGCTTTTCCATAATGCTTTTACTCTGAAGTAAATGCTTTAACTTTTTGCTTATAGTTCATAGCATTTGCCAGCAGTGAATGCAAAGCAGCAACTTGAGACAAGGCCGGATTAAGTGCTCCGTATATAGGCCCTACTCCACCCTAGCTAACTGGGAAAAAACGCGGATTTTAAGTTGATGCCAAGCTTTAATAAGCAAGCCAGGTCAGCTAGTTTGAAAGTTTACCAAAAATAGAAAATCCAGAGTTAGAGAGCCGGTAAAACTTAAAAAAATAACAATAACAATAGCCCAAACTTGTCCTGTGTGTGTCAATGTGGGATCTAACCTTGCATCCTCTTTCTGGACCTGTGAACAAATGTCCACAGGATGGTAGCCTTGAATGCAAGGCTGTGCTGTATCTGCAACGAATAGGACTCTATAGCCACGAGACCAGTCACTGACAGCATGGGAGACAACAGCAAAAGTGACAACTCCTGAACCAGGAATTGCCCGACGACGACGACGACGATACCAATACATGTAATGAATGTTTGTGAGTGCGATGGTAAGAATAGTGTCGAGACGACAGATACAAGAAAATTATTCTTTCCATCGCACGAACGTGAAACATTAAATAAATCATCGCCATCTGATTGGTCAGAGTGCGAACGTGCAATGAAAGTTTGTTGTACCGTTGAATAGAACCATTAATTATAGCTTTTTGCGGTGCGGTCGTGCCATGCGATAGAACGAATAATTCAATGCACGTGACCAGCGATCCACCAATCAGATGACGGGGATTTATTCAGGTGTTGAATAAAATGTTTTATTCCACCTGTCACCGAATGAAGTTATTATTTATTTCCATTGCACGAACGTGAAATCATTATAGGTCAAGTCGGGTCAGGTGGCTCGAGTCGGGTCAGGTGACTCAGGTCGAGTCATGTCACGTTGAGATGTTCATACAAAGAACTGCACTCAAACGCATATAGGCATACATAATGTAAGAGTACATCTGCGTTTTATTGCCAAGGTGTTCAACTTTGCACAAGTAGAATGAAATCATATCAAATTCATACGATACAAACCAAAACACCATTATGATCTGCTATAAGAATTTTAACAATTTTGTTTGTAAACTATTACTTTTTCCAACAGCAACAAAGCCACTTTTGCAAGGCCAATGGCTTAACGTACATGTTAATTAAGTCTATTTACATAACTTTCTTCCCTTCAGGATTTTGCGTTTTTGTGCAGAAAGTACAAGCCATACACTGTGCTTTTTTTAACGGGACAAGTATCAACTCGAGTTTCTATATCAACGAAGGACAAAAAGATGGGGTGCAAGTCGTAAATTTACAAGTACATGTATCTAAAAACATGTCACGTATTGGACCGAGCTTTGCAAGAAACTATCACGGTTCTAATAAAAACTATGTTCTATGTTACAATCATGTTACAATCTATGTTACAATCATGTCTTGCTATCTAATGGTCGAATTTGAGCAAAATTACCGACTGAAATGTGCAACTCTAAAACACAATTTGCAATATTATTCCTTTATCGTACCTACTCATCCTGGAATGAGAATTTCTACACAAGCTAATTTAGTGTAACCCCATTTTTGTTTGTTTAAAGGAGACAGTTTTGCTTATACAAAAAGGTGGTATTGTGCAAATATAGCTGAAAATATTCACCCTGGTTTTGGAGCTTCTACCCAAGGGCAGACTTGATAAAATTACGCTTAAAAACATGGGTCCTATTTTCCAGAGAAAGTTGAGGAATACCATTTGTAAAATGGCTGTAAGCAGGTTTGGGAAGTATCACTTTTTGGGAGGCGAGTTAGTTTTGGTTTGAATATTAAAACATGTAACTAAAAATACTCCACCCAAAATTGAAAAATTAAAATAGAAAGATGAAGGATCAGACAATAATTTAATATTTGTTTGAGAAACCCCAGTGAATTCGGCTTGTATGTTATTTGACCCTGAACTTTGTAAATTTTACACTGTTTTTACTGGGACTTGAATTTAATAGTGCAGTGCACTCTTCATGTACCAGCGCCCAGTATGAGCGGTGGGGCCAAGCGAACAATACGGGCTAATAATACAGACTCATTTGTTGCACTGCGTATGTTGTGTGGGGTTTTAACCAATGAAAGGGCATGAATCAGACTTCATGGAGTCTAAATTTAATGTGACACCGAAAAAGCGTTTAAAACATGGATGGGCCGTGTTTTATCGGCCGTTTAAAACATACCATGCATGTTTATGGCTATCCACCAATAGGAATAGCTAAAATGTCTCGAGTATTTATTAATAATCAATGGAACAAAATAATGTTTAGAATAGCCTGTTCCTTTACTTATAGCATTTCCTTTTGTAAAATTTAATTATCATTTTGTCCCCATTACACTGAAAAAGATACGAACATAATATGCTGCCTTTTTATATTTTTTATGATACGAGTCATTACAACGAGGCATATATTATATAAGGTTACAAATTGAATATGTACGTTAATCAAATTTGCACGCAATAGTATTGCCAATTTGTTCAAATTTGACTTTGAGAAAAAAATAAAAAATAAAAATAAATGAACCTTGACTTGTCAATAACAGAATACGTATTAAGGAACATGTTGATAGGCAATTTAATTTTAGGCGTACGGTCTTCAACACAAAATATTGTGGTTTGTGGACACTCTTTTAATGTTGTTATCGTCACATTTGTTTACACAATTTGATGTTGCGCTCACATGTTGCGAACTTTGAGCAACGCGTCTTCTGCCTACCGTGCACGTATACATCTCTTGAAATACACGTGCTTTAAAAATGATAACATTAACTATTGTCACTACTAATACTATGTATCTTGTCATTTTAAGGAACGAAATGATAGAAAAGGCTGTCCATTCTGGAAGACAGCAATGGAGAACAACGATAACGATATGGGTAACTAACAAAGAACGGATATTTGCCAGAGGGAAATTGAGATCTAAATTGTGTGGGTTCCGGGAGAGACGTTAGACACTGTGAACATCTAACAAAAGAAACCTGGTGCACTATTAACAACAAAAAGTCATGTTACTTGCACAAAATCTATTGTTACTTGTTTACAGTGAGAGTACAATACAAATTTGTCTGGTTGGAATTCCAACCTGGGTCACAGTACTTTGAAGAGACCATACAAATTCACCGCAACAACTCCCTTGAATCGTAGAGTTTGAGCCTAAAGCAACACACGTGTTTAATGCACACACAAAATTAATTGCCAATTAATTACCAATTAATTAGTGTTTGGTTCGTATGTGCAGTATTTTGGAGGTCTTGAAAAAACATCTGGTATTACAGTAAAAGTTGGCGTGTCCGCGCTTTTAGGGGTTTGCATCCTGAACAATATTTTGTTTCAAATTAAAAAATAACAATTGTCTAGCATTGCGTTTGTAAGGAGCTTTGGAATGAGACATCCCACGAACAAAAATCGGCCAACGGCGTGCAATTGATTAAATAAAATCTAGTTTTGAATTATAATCGCCCCGCTACTAATTCGTGGGGTGTCCGAGTATGCACAACTGATCTGGAGCGCGCATGGGCGCAATGATACAAAAAACACATTTTAACAACGTCGTAAAGGTCTGCAAATGCAAAAGAAAAATCTAAAACAAATTCGTACATGTATAGTACATGGTCTTCCTTCAAAATTCGTTCGGAAAAGAAAATGTAAATTTTGAAAAAGCACGGACATCCCAACTTTAAACAGATTATGACGGAACCTGTGCGACAGACGTTTTACAATGGAATAATTCTTTGATAATTGTACCGGCAGTTCGACAAAACAGATGTTTCGTTAAGAATATTTCATCCTGATGCCATTTTTCCCCATCAATTATCCCATCAAAGGTCAACCATTGCAAAAATTATAAGACATGGATCTGAGAATAAAAATGAGAAAAATAGTTTTTGAATATACACTGCACGACACCATATTCTTTCCGAAGTTACCCTTGTTTTCCCCCATTCCAAACGGTATTGGGAATGTTCATATCAAGAATAAATTGTATACCAAACCACGAGAATCAAAAGTCCATTTAACCAGTTCGCGCCGGATGACGTATATAAACGCAACAATTTCCCAAAATTCAAAACGGATGACGCATAAACACGCCAAGTTCAAGTTCGGAAATGTCTGTCAGCAGCGAGCAAGGCCAGAAATGCGTGGGTGTGCTTCCCGGCACTATCAGCCTGAACCCGCTTCGGATCGAGTTGCGTTAAAAATAATCCCGCCCGTGGGCTCGGCGATGTTAAAATAATCCCGGCGCGAACTGGTTAACAGACAAATAAAACCGGTTCTGGTCGGTACCAGTAATGAATAGTTAGTAGTATTCTTGTTCATTTCATGAATATTCTTGTGAATGCGTGATTGACCATGTGTGATGTTTGTTAAAATAGAATGTCGGTTATAGTACAGGCGAACTTTCCAGTTCGTCGTACTTCTAGTTCCTTTTATTAATAGTGCAGGCGATATTAAAACAATAAATAATGGGTATCCACCATTTTCGGTTTCAGCGCTCCCATGTATCCAGGCATGCGTTATATTTCCTGTACTTTTGCTCACAGAAAGCTAAAAAAGCCAAGATAGAAATAAAAACCAAAATAGAGTAAATCAGCTTAAAAGATGAAGTTGTACATGCCTGATATCAGGTAACTCAGCTAGGATACAACTTCTACTAAAAATGCCCCAAACAATGAGCTCTTTTATCGTTTGTTTATTATCGCCTAGACTATTAATAAACGATACCGGTATATACTAGAACGTACGAGGAACTAGAAAGTACCAACCAAAAGGAGATTGGGCTATAAATGCAACACGTTTCTGATATCTACACTCTAGCACATTGTTTAGTTTTGCAATATTCAAATTTAAATTTTAAGAAATTATTAAAATAATGTTGCATCCTGACGACACTTTTTTTTCATTACATGTACGTATGATCTCAATGAAGGTCAGTCATTGCAAAAATGTTGAAAATCTGGGATTGGAAAACATTTCCAATGTTGAAATACTCGAATCTCCACTGACTTTGTACACAACCAAAGAAGTGGTGGCAGGGTAAACTACATTCTTATCTCAATGGCAAACCTGTACATATTTCCAAATGCTTTATGGAGATCTTCCTCCACACATATCATAACGGTTTTTTCCCGCGCTTCAAATGTATGTACATAAAATATAAAGGTCTCTTCTGGTAGTTCTACTCTTTATAATCGCTTTATGCATTTATTTATTTGTTCACAAAGTCAATTAATATGTTCAGCGTGTGTAGTCATATTATGAAGCAAGAAATGGTACGGAGAAACAACCCCCCCCCCCCCCCCCATCCACCCTTTGTAGCGGTCATTGTACTGGCGGAATGTTGTGGTTTCTCAGGAATTCTGTTTAGGTTTTTAGGGGGCGCGTCAGGTAACAACAGTCCAGAGAGTGTATGTATGGAGGAAGGGGAGAAGGGGAAGGGGGAAGGGGGAAGGGGGGGGAAGGGGGAAGGGGGAAGGGGGAAGGGGGGGGGGGGGGGGAGGGGGAAGGGGGGGGGGAGGGGGAAGGGGGGGGGAGGGGGAAGGGGGGGGGGGGGGGGGGGTCCGTTGGTCCCATATCTTGCTGGGGATACGTGTAGACGTGTAGTCTTTGCAAAGGTTCTTTCCTCGAAACAATACCTTTTTTAGGGGGTTGGGGGTGTGACAAGTAAACATTTAAAGCCAAAAGTGCAGGTTGGTCATTTTCTGCATCTTTCCAATGTATGATGTTCAGTTCAATTATAAAGTTACTGGGGTAAAAATACATTGGTAAAAACACCCCCCAAAAAAAAAACACCAAAAAAAACAACAAAACAAAACAAAGCACCACCCCCAAAAAAAAAAAAAAAAAAAAAAAACACAAAAAACCACCCCCAAAAACATTACCCTTCTATCCAGAAGTAAAAACTTTACCACTTAAAGTCAAGGTATGGTCTCTCGGATTCCAATGTAGGGACACGATTGTTCATTTCGTTTATGAATATTAAATTAACAAAAGCCTGTTAATTGATACCTGCTAATGGCATCATAAGGTTACAGTAATTTGCACAACTTAGGATCACGGTTGATGTTCGTTCCAGTTTTCATTTTATAATGCACTAAAAACAAGATTATTATTGTAAAAACAAAACAAAATATTAACCTGTGTACGATTTTTAAATTGTAATCGATCCTCAAATCATTTATTGAGGCTCCTAAAACTGTTCGTTTCTCCATGCTGTCAGTTACATGCTTTGTCAATTCTGAGCACTTGCCTTATTTTCTACATCATATCCTCATTCATGACGGACAAAAATAAAAACAGAACAAATTGCTATTTCATGTGAGATGCAGAACTCAAGACTTGAATTGACACTGTTGCAGAAGCTGTTCATATACAATTGTATGGCTCAAAATCAACAAAGATCCAGTCATAAACACCAGGGGCCAATTTCATAAAACGTGTAAGCACCAACATTTGCTTAGCATGAAAATTCCTCCTTGGATAAAACAGGATTCCAAACCAACATTTTAGTTGATGTTTATTGTTTGTGACTGGTATTCAGCTGTTTTTTGCTTTGAATGAAAAGCACGTTGTGTTTTGGCCGATTACCTGTTTTTACTGAGCAAGACTTTTTTCGTGCTAAGCACATTGTTGTGCTTACAGGTTTTATGAAATTGGCCCCAGAACAGTATGATGTAATTCTGCTCAGTCTCTTGTTTTACAGGTTTTCCTGGCCATTTATAAGAAAGAAAAATCATTCCAATTCACCAACTCTCCCATTCAATTTCGTCCGAAATAAAAATTCACACGCTTTTACCAAAGCAATTTAGTCATTTACCATTTAATTTCAAATATTGGTCCCTCTATTTAAACATTGTCTCCAAAATATTCGTCATTACAGATCAAATTCGTCTAAGCTGTTTCGAAAAGGCGGCATTCATAGATCGAATTTGTCTTATATCAATCAATTTAAAACTTGAGTTAAATAAAGTAGTCTGGTGTGTGCTGGTCTTAAACACACACAAGACTAATTTGCTTAGCATAAGTTTGAAAATAATTGATATAAGACGAATTCATTCTTAATTAGGTTATACTAACTTGATCTGTAATTACCAATATTCCCCTAGAAATGTTTAATAGAGTGAACAAAATTTGAAATTGAATTTAATTGAAAACATTTCTTGGATAAAATTGAATGTGAGAGTTGGTGAATTGGATTTTGATTTTTTTTTTTTAAGCTGGGAAAACTCTAGCCATGCATATACAAACTACACAAAATCATCTGAAGCATACAAAATATCTGTACATTGGGGGAAAGTAAGTACACGAAAACATTGCAGAAAATAAAAAATGAGTGCCACTCAAACGCCATAATGCACAAATGAAGAACTTATGATATGCTTTTCACTGAACAACCACCCCTCTTTTTTTCTCTCTCATAAATGTCAGTTTTGATGAGATGACAGGTGCACTGGGATAATATTAAATAGATTAATTTCTTCTTCTTAATGGGCATACACTGTCAGCTCTAAACATTGCTACTAGGAAGAGCCCAACACATCTTGAGATGTGAACTGTTAATAATAACAATAATGTTGGTGCTTATACTCGCTTTATACCCATAATGTAAAGTTTCAAAGCGCTGTACAATTATTATCCATGTTATTTAGGAACGATTTCTGCAGCAGCTCAAGATCAGCGCATGTGGTCTCTACCTTTACATGTACACATTTATACTCCTGGGTGGAGAGAGGCAACTGTAGCAAAGTGTCTTGCCCAAGAACACAAGCATCATGTTCCCTGCCAGGGTTTAAACCCACGTACCATCGTACAGGAGTAAAAAACACCGTAACCACAGCGCCCGACAACTGTTCACAAGCCGGTCATTTACCCTTCACAATTTGCAGCTACCAGTAAACTATTGGGATGTTGAGAGAATCTAGTTTTGCAGGTCCAGAGCAAAGACTAGGTGCATAGACTAATGCTTCCAGGTAAACACTAATGTGTCTTGTCAATGAAAAAACAAAACATGTCCACAATTTGGAACATTTTTAGCGATCATCACATGGTGTATTTCAATTTGCAAGTTCCCAAAATGAAGATTGTACCTCGCTTTCAATTTAAGATGGCCGACCCGTGAAAGAGGCCTATATATGCTTCTGTGACAATCGAGTAAGCCTTGCCATCCTTGTCCAGGCTTCCAGCACATATGCCGGATATACATGTATATCAGCGACATGGCTTCTCTCTGCTTCCGTTTGTCAACAATGACAAAGTTTTTCTATCCCAAAGAACATTTTGCCAAAAGACAGTGCTACAATAGGCTCAATAGAGTCACAAAGCAGATAAAATTTGGATTGGTGACCAAACATTAAAATTATACGATCTAGCCTCTCAGGACTTGAACAATTCAGTTCATCAGCAGAGGTAATATTTTGTTGTGACTCTCTGCTGGTTTTATTGCTGCTAACAGAAAATCTCAAACTATGCTTCTGACCAAAGGACTGCCCAGTTCAATCAAGTCCTCATTAACTCGTGCAACATTTTAATACGGGACTTTGGTCATTTATATCTCAATTTACAGCTGCTTATATCCAGCATCATAGGCTGAAGTACCTTACCACAAGAAACCTCTACAAAACAATTAGTTGAATAATGGATTAACTTCAACTCCCTAGGGTGTGTGCAAATTAAAATTGGAGGATTCACAACTGTTAGGGTTCAAGGCCAAACCCTTCAGCTTTATCTATGTTCATCTTTTTCCACGTGCAAATGCTTTTATTTAGCTTCCATGAGCGTGACAGAAGGCGTCTAGTAAGTTGTATAAAAAACAAGCATGTACATGACTGATTCAAGTCCCAGCTCTTTGCATTGGTCAAATCCTTCACAATCAACAAAAAAAGGGTCACATCTGAAGGATAGAATTTCTTTTCTTTTTACATGCTTTCTGCAAGTGGCAAATATGTAAGTCAGTTTTCTTCTTTATCTACGTACAGTTCATCAACCAACAAATCCACAAATGGCAGACAAATCGGCATCATTTTCTTCTCATTTTTTTTTTTTTTTTTGGGGGGGGGGGGGGGGGGTGGGTCTGCTGAGCACAGCAAAACTGCATTTTAACTACTAATGAATAAAGATGCATCTGTGTACATCAAGTAAAACAAACACTTTTCCTCGCAGCACAGTAAATAAAATCCTTCCTTCTTGCTTCCAAATAAATCCGAGCGGTGTCTTTCCTTCCACACACTCTCTTTCCTGAAAGTTTGGTTTTCAAACACCTTTGTTATGAAAGGTGGAATGACAGCTGTCCTTCTTCAGCAGCCAGTCTCAGCTTGATTTGCATGATCTCCGAGGAACTGTATTCAGGCAGTTTCAGGTAGTTGACGCAGGTCATGACGGATGGTAGGAAGTTGTCAGAATTCTCCGAGGTCTCAAAGGTCTTGCGGACGATGGTCAGGGGCGGAGTCAGGGCCCTGAAACCTGGAAGTAACATGAGAGAGACAGTTGAGGGCAACAAGTACGGTTGCGACTAGGGGCCAATTTCATAAAACCTGTAAGCACAAAAATGTGCTTAGCACGAACAAAGTCTTGCTCAGTAAAAACAGGTTTATATCGACCAAAAAACACAACGTGCTTTTCATTCAAAGCAAAAAACAGCTGAATACCAGTCACAAACAATAAACGTCTATCTGAAATGTTGGTTTGGAACCCTGTTTTTTCCAAGGAGGAATTTTCATGCTAAGCAAATTTTGGTGCTTACACGTTTTATGAAATTGGCCCCAGGAGACTGGCTACGTCTGGGAATAACATCAATGGAAAGTGGCTACAGATGCTTCCATATAGCCGTGTGTTATTTCCAGGCGTAGCCAAGTTTTACTTCGGATGCAGTCAGATTTGCCTGGTACAATGCATGTAATGGAGAATTTGTTGATTGTGAAATCGTGAGAGTTGGCAGAGTTAGTAGACTATACTGTGTACCACATGAGATACAATTTAAATTCTCCCTACTTTCCGTCGACTTCATGCAGGGGTACACTGATAATAATTCTCTGTTATTTTACAGAGAATCTTATGTCAATTGTTTATTACAAAGGCTTTGTGAAAGCATGTACAGAGACAATCTGTGAAATAACAGAGAAATGGTTAATACTAGTGTACATAGTTTCAATGTAAGTCTACTCTTTCCATCCACGCACACTTGTAGACTGTTCTGTGCATTAACAGTACAATTTGAATTGTTGCGAGAAATAATTTATAATAATAAAATAATAATACTAGATTTGTATTTAGCGACGTATCTACCAAAACTAGTACTGGTACGTGCCAATTCCTTCGTTAATTTTGAAATGTATGCACATTTACCCAGTCAGTTTTCCTTGTGGTTTATTTAATAAAGGTCATAGTTTGTTTTGCTTGACCTCACGCTGGAATTGCAGTTTTTCTTTTTTATAATGTCTTGCATTAACCGTTTAATAAGGTTAATAAGGTACACGTACATAGTCATTCGGCCTGAGATGGTACATGTACATATATTGATTTTGTTTATACAAAGGGTAATTAGTACTCAATCCTGGACATTGTATCAGTTATATGGAAACAGTTCATGTACTGGTAATAGTACACTAATTAAATCGTCACTGTCACCACGAAGTAACACTAATGTCACGGCTGAATCGCGACCCCTTTCTGGCGTTTTCACAATGAAAGTAACGCAAAGCCAATAGCTAAAACACACGGATAGCGTCACTTCGTGGAAACTCGATACACGGGGCCATTTCTGGCGTTTTCACGAAGTAACACAAAGCCCATAGCTAATACACACGGATAGCGTCACTTCGTGAAAACTCGTAAACGGCGTATCTGATTTGTGAGTTTTTACAAAGTGACGCAATCCATGTGTATTACGTAGCTATGGGCTTTGTGTTACTTCGTGAAAACGCCAGAAAGGGGTCGCGCGTATCACGTGACATTAGTGTTACTTCGTGGTGACGGTGACGAAATGAGCCCCTACTGACCATTATGTGATCATTTGCTAAATTCTGACCCCAACTGACCATTAGGTGACCATTGGCAAACAAATAATTGGATAAAGACTGCGAGAGAAGAAGCATTTCGTAATTTTAAAGAAAAAGACCCCCGCTGACCATTATGTGACCATTGACTGAATAAATTGGATTGAGGCAGTGAGTACCCTTCGATTTGAACACAAGTTAACAAAATTTGAGGATTTCTGAGGATTGAGGATGAATAAATGTTTTCGATTAGGGCAATCCAGGGATTTTGGAGGATTGAGGCGGTGGGTACCCTTTGATTTAAACACAAGTAAAAAAATTGGAGGACTTTTTAGGATTGAGGATGATTTTTTTTTTTAGTAGGGCAATCCGAGGATTTGAGGATTGAGGGTGGTTGCTAGCAAAAAGGGCATAGGGGGTTAGGGTTAAAAGCTTTAATTAAAGCCTTATTCCAACAAAATCTATCTCCCAATGGGTTGGAATTTGGCAAACATGGTCCTTCAGGCCTGGCATGAAAAGAAAAAAATATGGATTATGATGGACTTGGCCCAGGCATGCCGGGAGGGCCGAAGCAGTGTCGGTGCAATTTATGTGCAAGACATGTGTATTATTAAAGTCCATTAAAATCAACCAGCACTAAAAGTGGTACCGGTAGTTCCATTAGCCCATTATAAAAAAACAGGAAATTAGGGTTAACATAAAGGTTTTGTCCGGCATTCCTAACTGAAGATACAGACATATTTGTTGGGTAAAGTTGGCATGAAAAATCAATTTGTAACTCACAAACAATAATGCCAAACAATTTAAAGAAAATCGGCAAGGTCAGGCATGTACGCAGGGGGAAGGGGGGGGGGGGGGGTGCATATGGGCCTGAAGATTGACCCTGAAAAGCGTTTAAATTGACACAGAATGACCAACTGGATTTGTTGATGCAAAGATTTAATTATATCAAGTCATGGGAATCAAAACTTGGTTTAATTAACAAATATACTTTATTCAATTTATTTAATGTGTTCATTTTCCATTACATATCAACACATTATGGTTTACTTTAAACCCTTTCGAAATTTTGACCCTTATATCACACATTTGGCACCCACATACAAAGAAACACCCACTAGTACTCCTCCAAAATCCTTTTTTCGTTAAAGTCATTATAACAAATAATTATACAAATTATAGAAACCTTGTCCAGTCAGGGGCACCTGTTTAAAGGTAGGATACACCATTGGTAATTGTTAGAATTATCATGAATAAGTAGATTTAGGGGGTTGTATTTTATAGTAAATATCGTTTAACTGAGCTGTCCGAAGTTTTACAATCATGGATGCCGAGAAAAACACGAAAAACAGCTTTTGTTTTCAACCGGAGTCGAGCAGTTTTTCTTATGTTATCTTTGTTTTTTTGCAATTGCCGTCGGAATAATTACAGGATATCTAGCGCAATCATTTTGCTGGATGCCTAGAATCATTATTTACTTTCAAATGAGTACTATATTTCTTGATAACTTTGTAGTAAATATTTTCGATATCTGCAAATGGTGTATACTACCTTTAAGGCAGTAAACAATTTGTATTCAAGAACAAGCAAACTGTGACCTTCATTTGGGGCATGTCGATTGTATGAACACCATGCAAATTCAGTCCATTGACTAAGCTCCATTTTTCCTGTTCGGTTGATTTATTATTATTTTTTTTTTTTAATTTGTTTATTTAAATAAAAGAAACCCCACACATTGTCAACTTTGCGTGGGTTTCGTTGGAGCAGGTCACAAATAGTACAATTAAATTTTGTATGGACATTTCTGATGGACATTACTGATGGACATTTCTGATGGACATTTCTGATAGCAAATATCCAGTCGGCCTATAAAATTTGATGCAGACATTTAGCAATCGCAGAACTGCGATTATCAACACGTACTACGCGCACACACTAAATTCCTTGATGAAGTAGCGCTAATTAGATATGCAATGCAGGCCCATGCATTTTTTTTTTTTTTTTTTAATTTTTTGTTTAATGCTGGTTACGGTTAACCATTTATAACCGCAAACTTGCAGGCTTACCATCGACTGTTTATATTTTGTGATGTGATCTGGGAAAACCCTTCACATGTTAACATTGGTTGTTGTGTACCTATCGAATTGTATGAAGCACATCTGAGCCGTGGCTCTGATGCGGCTTAGCTTTACAGATTTCTGTGAAAGAAATGCAGAGCATTCTAGGGATGTGTACCATGACTTTTTGAATTGTATGCAGCGCATCCGAGTTGCGGAATTGAACAAAACCAAATAATCATATTGTTTTGGAATGAATAGCTTGTAGTGCATTCATTCTTTTTCATTTCTGGATTAGGAATGTGTGACGGACCAAGTACGGGAATATTTTAGTCATTCGTTATGCTCGATAGATGTTTGTTAAATTAAATAGTCGAGTGAATAAAAGGGTACCCTGTGTAGAAAGTACATGTTCAACGAACTAGAAAGTACAGGCTAAATCAATTTGAATAAAACTGTTCCCTCATCAGCCAAGCAAACAGAGAAGTTTGCAAAGAAAAATAAAACACCTTTTGCATTCTTGTATTTCGGAATACAACTCAAATTAAAAATCAAGATTAACCAGTTCGCGCCGAAATTATTTTAACATCATCGAGCCGACGCGCGGGATTATTTTTAAAGAAACTCGATCCGAAGCAGGTTCAGGACGCCAGGACCGGAAGCACACCCACGCATACCGGCCTTGTTCGCTGCTGACAGACATTTCCTACCCTTTATAATCACTTTATCCAATAATTAATTTATTTACAAAGTAGCACCAATTTTTTATTTTTTGTATCCCGCAATATCGCCAACAATTGTCAACAAATTTCAGCATGATTAAAATATTGCTGTTTGTTCGGGGCCGTTCCTACTTCCTACTTCCTTCACCCCCCCCCCCCCCCCCCCCCCCCCCCCCCCAATTTCACTAAGTGCTGTGACACGTCGTTACTCGAGTACGAAGAGTAACGCGTCGCGTCGCATCTCGTGATGCCTCGTGTGAACCATTTCACAAAAGTTGC
Source organism: Crossaster papposus (assembly GCA_037893245.1). Taxonomy (NCBI): domain Eukaryota; kingdom Metazoa; phylum Echinodermata; class Asteroidea; order Velatida; family Solasteridae; genus Crossaster; species Crossaster papposus. Next base: position 652,368 of record JBAIAA010000355.1, on the reverse strand, counting down.
GATACATTGAACACATTGCAACTACCTTGACAACGGTTTAAAACACGTCGTGAGATACGACGTGTTTTTAGGTCGTCGTAAAATAAGATGCGTATTTTAATGAGCAGTTTTACGCCACAAAATAAAATACACAAGACTAGAATACTTGGACAATGTGTGGTAAGTTGTAAAATGAAACCTTAATGGTAGTCATATGAAAAAACCTTCAAATTAGCTAGAGGTCCACAGCAAGCTTGTTTTTCTTTAAAACTGGGGGATAGGAGGGAAATTTTATATTTCTGATATTTTATATTAATGATGCAGTTATGATTATTAAGATAATATATTTCAAATACAAGTATGACTTTGGAACAGCGATGGAACAGCAAACGGCCTAGTACAGTGGGACACCGCTATAACAAACATCACAGAATCCAAAGTTTTTGTTCAGTATATCGATCGTTCGGTATATCAATTTTACATCTCGACGAGATCGGCACGACTGTGAAGGTGGATTTGCTGCAGAAAGCGGCTCTTCTTGGATCTGCAAGAATCCTACAGAAGACACTCGACCTCTGAGGCTGCGGAACGCAGCTCGACTCGAGATGTTCCAACAAATATGAGACCCGCTCCATCGTAATCAGGAATAAGTCGCTGAGGCCGTTTTACGCAATCAGCCGTTGAAGTAAACGCATGGGTGAAAATCGTGACCAAGTCGAGTGTAGTTATCACAGATTATTGTCATTAATGTCTTGTATGTAAAAACGATTAATAAAGATGAAAATAAAGAGGAAGCTGTTTTTCTCGGAATGTGGCTTCGGCAAATAAATATACACCTGTCATCTTAATCAGACCATAACTCGTTAACCTAAACAGATACACACTTGTGATGGGTATCATTAGAAAGCTTATGAAATTCCCTTTCTCATTATGTGCATATCTCAAAAACTCATTTTGAGACTTATTCCTGATTTTGATGGAGCGGGTCACATATGCATAAGATCTCTTATCTTGTTGCGCGTAAGCAAATAATGCAAATAATGCAAATAATGCAAATAATAATAATAATAATAATGGATTCATGGTGCTACCAGATGCCGTTGAGCTTTGTCCTGCAACAACATATCAGTCTTAATCCCACCTTATATATTCAACTTCCACTTCAACAGCAAGCATGACTTGTCTTATAGTTATAAAGGCTTGTTGTAAAAGCCAGTAGAAATGGTTTTGCTGGTAAAATGTAAAACTGTTTGTACTGTCAATGTTTGTGTGTTGGGGACGAGGATTTATGTTTATGACTAGGATTACACCATAACAGAGTTTATCTGTAGTACTAAAAAAACAGAAATGCACAAAATCACTTACCTTACTGCAGCTCACAAGCCTAAAGGTAGGATACACCATTTGCAGATATCAAATATATTCACTTCCAAATTATTAGAAAATATCTTACTCATTTGAAAGTAAATAATGATTTTAGGCATCCAGCAAAATGATTGCGCTAGATATCCTGTAATTATTCTGAAAAATATAATTTTATAAAGAAAAATTCGCGATCGCCGGATGGCGATAGCGAAAAAAGAAGAAGATAACATAAGAAAAACTGCCCGACGCCGGTTGAAAACGAATGCCGTTTTTCGTGCTTTTCTCGGCATCCATGATTGTAAAACTTTGACAGGTCAGTTAAACGATATTTACTATAAAATATAACCCCCCCAAATCTACCCATTCATGATAATTCAAGCAATTACCAATGGTGTATCCTACCTTTAGGAAAATCTATCTTATCTATCTTGTATTGTACCTGGACAGATTTGACATACAGACTTATCTCAATATTTGGGTCCTTGTTAAAAACCACAGATAATTCCACGGTTTTAGCAGAGATATAGATGCAAAAATGTTAAACTTACCCCCAACAGGTAGTCTAGGGCTTCCAGTGACAAACTGTAGGAACTGCCTCTGCTGCATGGGATTGTATGATGCCATGATCTCAAAGAGAAACTTCACAGCAGAGCTGTAAACAAAAACAAAAACACTGTCCAATAAGTTCTCACTGCTCCGTGTGTAATTGATGTGTGCTCTATGTTGGTGCAAAATACGGTACCCTCTGGAGACGTGAACACCATGGGGACGATGGGAGTGAAAAGGTCCCCAAAGGGTAATTTCACGAATTAGATTTTTGGATTGTACTTTAATTACTCAAAAACTAGGGTTAGGATATGGGTTAGGGTTAGTGTTTGGGTATGGGTATAATATAGGGTATATTGGGTCGAAATTTCAACCCAGGAAAATAATTGTGGTTAAAATGGGAGCATTTTGAATAATGTGCTCGACTTTCTAACCATTTTGTACACGAGAACAAAGCCATGTCTCCACAGTGATACAAACATGCGAATTTATGTAGTCAAGTGTTTTTGGGGTTTTTTTCTTCTGAGTTACCAAGAATACACATACACATGTTCTGCAATTGTATTATAATTTGGGCAATAGAGTGTGTCGGCTTCCATTCGGCAGAAAGGCAGAAAAACTGAAATAAAGTTTTTAGTATATAATTATTAGGGTCATCTCTTCCCTAAAATCTCCAAAAGTTTTTAGGGCAGGATCCAGTTTTTTTTGTTTTTTGGGGGGGGTCATAATTATTATTACGTTTGTACTTTTGCCGTTTTCTATTGATTAAATGTGAAAAATTGTTAAGTTTTTTTACCAACTTTTCGAAGGATACAATTTTGCTTAGTTGTCTGAAATACGTGCCTTTTAATATAAATTTGGCATCTCGTTTTTTTCTTTCTTCCCATTAATTAACATATTTCCTCAAGGTTGATGTCAAGGTTTCCTCATGTGTTCCCCACAAAATGAGCTGAAAGTCGGAAATTGTCATTTTGCAGGACAATGGGTCAAAGGCAAAATTTGAAGTAGTGTCAATTTTTAGTTCCCAGGTCTACCTTAATCTCTAACTCCTGTGCCACCTTTCTCCATTTTGTTTTATGTCAAACATTTTCTTCAACTTATTTTATCCTATTTGCAAGAGTCGACTGTGCATTGATTGTAACACAATGGCAAGATATTCTCAAAAATCAGTTTTACCCCTTCAGGTAAGTTGCTAGTGCACAATAGTGACCTCAGTACCCCTTAATGCTGTTTACCATTGGAAAGCTCTTATTCTGCAGAATTCGGAAATGTAAATAATACAAATTCATGAAAAGGCCGACTTTCGACTCATTTTGTGATGTCAAGTCACGTACAGTACATCATGTACAACCGAGGTCTTTTTGTCAATATTTGTCCTCGATGTAATAGAGTAAGCGTTTTGGTTAATGGGGATGGGTTATACTCCAGAAACAAAGGGAAGCACACATGCTTGTCCTTAAAGATGACCGTGAGTATAATATATGTGACCTGTCACCACAAAATGAGAGTCAAGTCAGAAATATTGAAAATTGAGATATTGGTATTTTCAAATTCTTGAGAAAGAGAGCTTTCCAATGGTACATAACACTTAGGGGTTTTGCGATAAATACAGCGCACTAGAAAGTAATGGGTTTCACAAAACATGTTTGTGAGAAAACTTACTTTAAACATCTTAAACAAAACACTTGAAAGATTACAAAACAGGACAAGTAAGGTTTGATTGAGCATAGCAACGGCTATGTTCTAATCATTATTTCTTCTTGAAATTTTTCACACATACAAACTATCATATAAACAACAAAATATCAAAATTTCGAAAACGTGGGATACTTACGAGGACCTGATTTGCCTTTTTAATTACCGTGTTAATTAGACCACTAATGGACTTTAATCCAAACACTAACTACGCAAACACTACGCAAAATCACGTAATTTAAGAGGTTTTCGATCATCTAATCTCAACCAAAAAATGGGAATATGTAGAGGAGGACTTGGGCTTTCCAAATTACACAAAATCTTAAAATTGACCACCGCTTCATATTTTGACTTTGGATGGCCATATATCTCCAAATCACATTGTGCGACTTTACTCTCATTTTGTGGTGACAGGTCACACATGTGCACACGTTGTGTGTTTCTGACACTAGAGCTCTCTTGAGTGTGCAAATGACTGGTTGTTTTTTTGGCACAGAATCTCAGGGGTTTCTCGGTTGTTTTCTAAGATTCAACACCTGAATAAATCCCCATTATCTAATTGGTGGATCGTTGATCACGTGCACGGCCACACCGCAAACACAAATCATATTCAATGGTTTTATTAGTTGCACGGTCGCGCTTGGACAATCAGCTGGCGAGGATTTATTCAGGCGTTGTAAAAAACAAATAATGAATGTTTCATGTTCATGCGATAGAAAGATTTTTTTTTCAGTGACAGATAAAATGTTCCATTTGTCACCTCATGAAATATTCTCACCATTGCACTCACAAACATTTGGTATTATTGGTACACCAGCATTTCCTTATACATGTACATGGAAGAGAGGACTGACCTGTCATGTGTGTAGCCATGATCAGGACGGCAACATTCTATCAAGGTCTTGATGTCCCACGGCTCACTGCCATTACCACAGAACATCTGGTCCATCTGTACACACACACACACACATAGGAAGTGAAATCATTTAACATTTTTTGGAGAATCAATGCCTCCTTAAAGGGATCGTATACATTTGGTAATTACTCCAAAAATTAATGGCAATCAAAACTTACTAGGTATAAGTACAGCTGCTTCGGATAGTATAATGCATTTTTATAAACTTTTCACTTCAATGTACTGCGGTTATGAAAAAAGATATCACTTATTCTTATCCCCAAAAATTTGAATCTGAGAAGCGTTACTGCAGTGACGTTTCTCAGACTGTGTATTCCAATGCAGATTATTCTTTCTGTGTGAACATAAACCGCTCCAGATTTTCGGCAATATCTCAAAATCGCTACCACTTTGAAATGAAATGTTTACAGGTTAGTTTCATGGTATATATCTATAACTATATAGGATTGAAACAAACAGTGGGTTCCAATTACCAAATGTATACGATACCTTGAAAGTGTTATTGAATCATTTAATATAACAAGAAACATCACTTATTGCTATTTCACAATACCTCTTGGACAATGTCATAAACCAAAAATCAACTTAAAAAGTTAAAGGTAGTATTTTTATTAACACCATTTGCAAACATAAAAAAACCAAACTACTGAATTATTATGTAATACCTTAATTGACTGTACGTGAATAAACATCCTGAAATTTTGCATCAATTTCAAACAATTGCCGGCTGGCAATTGTTACAAAAACCTGACTTTTTTCAAACACTGCCCCCAATTTATTGAATTTGTCTAAAAGAAGTCAAGGAACCAGACTGCAAGAACAGCACTTCTTTCTTGGTTTTTCCAGCTTCTATGAACACAAAAAGTCAGCGTCACAATATTTACTATAAAATATGAATCCCCTAACCCGTCTATTTAAAAAAGAATACAGCAAAAGCAAATGGTGTATACTACCGTTAAATTCATAAAAAAGCAAGTCACGATAATATCTGAATAATTCTCGAAAATTTATTTGCTCTTATTGAACAGCTGATTTCATGTAAGGGTGTGAATTTACGGGTAGTTTGGGAACCGGGTACCCGTTAAAGAAACCAACTTCAAAATTCAATTCAAGTTAAGCTTGTTCATAAAGGTCCGCACGATAATACTGCCATATCAGTGCGTTAATAACAAATGTGTACATATTGCACTGAGCTTTATAGCTTAACCCTCCGACGTTCCACCATACTATTTCTGATAGTCGCTTTAGCGTAAAAAAGCCAAAGGTCAAAGAAATCTCATGTTACATGTATTCCTAGTTCAAAGCATGCCGAATAATGTGTGAACATATAAAGCCGTAAAACCAAAACAGCTTGGGGGTATGCGCGAAAATACAAGCGACTATCGAAAATAGTAGGTACGCGCGTTAGTGTATAAACAACATGGCGGCACGTCGTCGCAGCTTTTTGAGGTCTGGATTTAACCGCGAGACCTTCCCAAGAAATCAATCGTGCTATTGCTGTCTTGCCTTATTCAACAACACCAGCTGGCTTCTGGGTCTCTGACTTATCGATAAAGGGCTGTGTGAACATATAAAGCCGTAAAACCAAAACAGCTTGGGGGTATACACGGAATACAAGCGACTATAGAAAATAGTACGATGTGTGTTGGTGTATAAAAAAGATGGCGGCGCGTCGCAGGGTTAAAGCTGTTAACCTCAAATTTCCCGAGCGTCATTCACGTGAAATATATTTATCCATATTTAGCCTGGCTTCATTAAAAAAGTTCCCAACAAATGACATTCAAAACCTTTTGTAGATCGTCTGTTATTAGTTACTATGTCATTTGTAAAGTTGGTTACGAGTATTTGATTCCATAATCTGGAACGGTCGGTTACTCTGGTAACCTGTCCCGATGCACACCCTTAATTTCCTGTCTTACCTCTTCAGGGTAGAAGCTCTGAAGATTTGACAAAGGGAAGACTGACTGGAACCCTTCTCGTAGGGCCTCAAACTGCCTGGAAACCCCTTCTATAAGAGTCCAGTGAGTCACAAGCTGCAATTGACACATTAAGGTGGAGTCAGCTAAAACTGTTAGCATTTGAAAATTAAGATATTGGTATTTTCAAATTCTTGAGAAAGAGAGCTTTCCAATGGTACATAACACTTGTTTTTTTTGCAATAAATACATTTTACAGCACTCCAGAAAGTCATGGGTTTTACAAAACGTGTTTGTGAGAAAGCTTACTTAATAAACATCCTAAACAAAACACACAAAAAATTGCAAAACAGGACAAGGTTCGGTTGAGCATAGCAACGGCTATGTTCTAATTATTGTTTCTTTTTGAAACGTTCCACACATACGGACTATTGTATAAACATCAAAATATTAAAATTTTGCAAACGTGGGACAGTTACGAAGACCTAATTTGCATGTTTAATTACCGTGTTAATTACACCACTGATGGACTTTAATCCAAACACTAACTACGCAAAATAGTGTAATTTAAGAGGTTTTTGATCATCTGATTGCACTTAAAAAATGGGAATATGTAGAAGAGGACTTAGGCTTTCCAAATTAGGCAAATTGACCACCCCTTCATATTTTGACTTTGGATGGCCATATCTTCAAATCACATTGTGCGACTTTACTCTCATATTGTGGTGACAGGTCACATATGGGGCGGCTTTTACATGTAGAATTATCACAACATTTTGAAAAGACATGAGTTTAATAAGGGAATAAATGTGGTTGGCCGGCTCATGGGGCTGGACGATTTAATGACCTGAGCCCAAGGCGAAATGAGATCGCTAAAGTTGAGCAGCGCACTGTCAACGTTCATGTGGTACATATATCTTTGCAATTAATTGAGCTACCAAAATAATGTCGGTGTTATTGGAAAGCTAACGAGTTGCTCTTTACCATGATGTAAAATACTCAAAAATTTAAAGGTGGGGGTTATTCCCCATTATGCCTTGCCATATGTGACCTGTCATCACAAAATGAGCGTAAAGTCGGCAAAATTAAAAATTGAGATATGGGTATTTCTAAATTCTGTGGAAACAGAGCTTTCCAATGGTATAACACTTGGAGGTTTGATACTCAATACATTTTTTATTTTTATTTTTTAGTCTGGAGTCTTAATACAGAGATTATGACAAAACGGGCATTTCTTGCGAAAAATTGTGTGAAAGGCATAGAAAGGCATAGTCAAAATTGTCTCAAAAACTAATTTTGTTTTTATCTGATCGTCCTGAAAAATTGGGAATTGATTGTTGGGGATTTAGTCTTAAAAAAACCATATAATCTCAAAATCGACCACCCCTTCAAATGTTGACTTTGACTGGCCGTACTGGGAAATCACTCCGTGCGACTTTACGCTCATTTTGTGATGACAGGTCACATATGTGCGAAACCCGGACAAAGTTGAAAATTTATGTTTTTTAGATTTTGCTTTTTAAAAAAATTCTCTAGGTTCTCAGCTTTAAAATGATGTATCATTTACATATGTACTCCACCCTATCTCTCATGGGGGAGACATGACAACCTAATTATAAGATAAACAGCTTTGAAGTTCAGAAAAGCGTAATATTTCTATACACAATTGTTTCACAACGTCGACAGACAACAAGCTTGTGGGTGACGGATTATTTTCAAATTTGGGGAGATTGTAGATTAGTAGTTTGTGATTCAGAACAACCCAAAAACTCAAAATGGTAAAATCCACCCAGGGAAAGAGTCAAAAGGGGAAGAAAAAGGGGGTCGGGGGGGGGGGGGGGAGAAAGGGGTTTGGGAGGGAAAGGGGATCGGGGGGGGGGGGGGGGGAGGGGGGTTTAAGCGTCATACCTTGAGATACTCTTCCAGGTTGTGTATAGTGACCAGGGTGTCCTTGCCACCTTTCTTCAGCTCAACGTTGCCATATCCAGGCATGGTGAAGTCTAGTCCCAAGTCTTCCATGACACTACCATCAATGGTCAGGCTGTCTAGAGCCAACTGCAGGCTGGCCGGAGTCTGCATCATCAACAAACAAATTATAACCTTACTATTACTTTTTGTTTGTTTATAGAACTCATTGGCCCGCATTATAGTTCCCTCATGCTAACTCATGCCCTGAACCATCCAGGATTGTCAACACAAACTAATTTACAACATGCACAAGATTTTTGCCCAAAAAATAAGGCTTTAATCAAGTTATTTCGTTTATTATAGGCAATCATATGAGATGCCACTAGCAGGGTCATGGTATAGGTAGCATGCTTGGACACAGACTGTGTGCAAGCACTTAACCAGTCGGATGACGTATATAAACGCAACGTTTCAAGATTCAAAACAGATGATGGAAAAACACGTCACAAGCAAGGCCTGAAATATCTGTCAGCATCGAGTGAGGCTGAAAATATCATGGGTGTGCTTCTCACTTATATTGGCCTGAACTCGCCTCGGATCCGGTTTCGTGAAAAAGAATCTTGTCTCCCCTACGAACTGGTTAAAACTCCTTTAACCAGTTCGCACCGAGATTATTTAGACATTGCCCGAGCCCAGGAGCTGCAGTGTTTTTCCCTAACCTTAATCCGAGACGGGCTTAGGTTGACATCTTATGGTAGCACACCCTGATATTTTACGGCCTTGCTCGTGACGCATTTATCCATCATCCGGTTTGTTATCCATCAAAACTTTTTCGTGTATACCCGTCATCGTCATCTGACGTGAACTGGTTAACAATTGGCTTGCCAAACTGCTTTTTCACCATCAAAACAAAAGCAAATATCGTTTCACATCAGTACTGACTGACAGATGTGTCGAAGGATGACCATTTAAAAAACTTGAAAAAATAACATGGTTTAAATATTACCCTCAACGCTAACCCTCCCCAATCCTCAAAATTCCAAAATTGGATTTGCAGGATATTGGATTTGCAGGATTTTAGATTTGCAGGATATTGGATTTGCAGGATTTGGAATTTGCAGGATTTAGAATTTGCAGGATTCGGAATTTGCAGGATTCGGAATTTGCAGGATTTGGGATTTGCAGGATTTGGGATGAATGGCAAAAAGTGTCAGTTGATTTTAGAGGATGCATTGTGTCGCGTTCGTAGGCTGTACCCAGCGTTGTTTATATTCAGTCAAAAATGCATAATTGAAATATATATACACTGTATATTCTGAATATCATCAACACTGCCCTAACCCATAGCAGTATTTGGAGGATGATTTTGGAGGATTGAGGCAATGGTCACTAAAAAAATAAGGGGTGGTTTTGGCGGATTGAGGATGAACCCCATTGTCACATAGTGGCAATTGGGGAATTTTGAAGGATTTAGGATGGTTCCTAACGCAAAGAGCCTATGGAGTTAGGGTTAATGCCATAAATAAACACTAACACTGGCACAGATAAATAAACCAAATTTAAGAAAACAAAGGAAATACACAACTTTGGTTATTGAATTATAATAAAAGTAGAGAAATAAATGCCATACATGTGAGCTGTCTTCAAGCAGCTTTTTCTTCTGCTGCATGAGTTCTTCTAGTTGGAAGAAGGAGCTAGCCAGGACTGGATCGATGTACTGCAAGTCATAAGAGTTGAGGCATTCTGACTTGCCCAGAAGCCACTTGTAGAAGGGAAGGCTGAGAGGTATGTCGATCTGTAAGCAAGATTGGGACTGCATGTGAATTTAAACTTGCTTTTGTCTGTCGACTGTTTCAGACGAGTGTTGCAAACACAAACTGATAATGAACAGGCATATCATCACATATGTTTTACACCTTAGGCCTGGCATCCACTACCAGCCAGTTACTGTACCGGCCAGTTACTGTACCGGCCAGCCTGTAGCTCGGCCGGTAAGTGTAATCCTCTTCATACCGGCCAAGACTCTGACTGAGGCACCTACCCGCTTTGAAGATCCTTCGCGTTTATGCTCGATGACAGCAAGTTCCAAATTTAAGACCAACCACTTACTCATCCACTAGTCAACAAAGGGGTTGTAATGTCGCGAGTCAATGACTCGACTCTGGTCACATTTTTGTGCAACTCGACTCGAGTCCCGATGGGTAAATGACTCGACTCGAGTCCCTCATCAGAATGACTCGACTCTACTCGAGTAAAGGCTAATAAGACTCGAGTCCCCAAAAATAAGAGTAAAGCTTTGCGAATTTGTTTGGCCTAATTGGCTTAATCTGAATATTGGCCTAATCTCCTTTTTGTTGGTTGTTCCACCCACTCTGTTATTTCTCTTGTGTTTCTTCTCCCAACCATGATGTGCATCATGCTTGTATGTCCCCCTTTATATGTTTGTTTCATGTACACAGCCATTTTGTTTTTAAAGAAGATTTTGTTATGATCGATATATTAGACCCTCTTAACTTATTTGATTTGTAGGTCATTCCAGGTCATTCCAGTTCATTCCAGGCAGTAAGCAGTTTGCAGCAGTTTTTATCTTATTCGTGTTTATTTATTGTGTAGTATTCAAATATGTGATACTCAAATTGACTTGAGTTAAATACATGATTCGACTGGACTACACACTGTGACTCGACTCGACCTATAAAATGACTCGACTCGAGTCACAAAAATCACTGACTTGTACTCTGGGGTCTTAAGTGTACACTGCTGAAGATCTACATGTGTTTGCAAGTGTTGCATGCGTGCACTTTTTCTTGAAGATATTCATTTGCACATTTATTTAATACTTATAATTTGTAATGTGTGCAAATGTGTGCAGTTGGATGGTCAAGCATGAGAGGAAAGCGATCGCACACATTGCATAAATGTATGCTTCGAAAAGGACGGTAACGTTGCAAAAAGTAACGTTAAATGTAGCTGTGTTGCAGGGTAAGTACTTGAACAATGCTGTATGTTGTCACAACAGAATTAAACCATAGGCTAGCCTAATTAATAAACTTTATTTATTGTTAGACCACTTTAAAGGGATCGTATACGTTTGGTAATTACTCCAATTAATGGCAATAAAAACTTACTTGGTAAGAAGTACATCAGCTTTGGATAGTATAATGCATTTTTAGAAACTTTTCACTTTGAAGTACTGCGGTTATGGAAAAAGATATCACTTTTTATCCCAAAAAAATTGAATCTGAGAAGCGTTACTGCAGTGGCGTTTCTCAGATTGTGTATTCCAATGCAGATTATCCTTTCTGCGTGGACATAACCACTCCAGATTTTCGACAATATCTCAAAATCACTAACACCTTTTGAAATAAAATGTGTACAGGTTAGTTTTATGGTATATATCTATAACTATATAGGATTGAAACAAACAGTGGGTTCCAATTACCAAACGTATACGATCCCTTTAAGCATGTTAACTACAAATCCTGAGCACATGTAACATTAAACATGCACCTCCCTCTGTTTGACACATATTCTAATAAGAATGGGGCCGTTCACACAAGCTTAATGTCAACATACTGTACGTTAATCCATCTCAAACCTGTTTTTCAAGATTTGGTTTTTCGGTTTTGAAAAACGGGAATAAAATGATGTCCTGACAAGTCCTGATCTGGATACTGAATGTTTGATTTACATATGCAACGACTGCATATTTTTTTTACTCTTTCTTAACAAATTCGGATCAACACATCACAAGGAGCTGGAAACATCTGTCTGCGACTGAGAACCCCGACAGGCACATTTTGTGGCATTGCGATTATTGGGACGCTAGCTACCTACCGGTACCCCAAAACCTTGGGAAAATATGTTAATTAAATAAAAAACAAAAAGAGATACACAATTTATATTAAAAGGCACATATTACCGACACCTAAGCGAAAATGTATCCCTTGAAAAGTTTAGAAAGGATCCTGCCAATTTTTCACTCTAAATCAATATTTAAAATGGCAAAGGTGTGAACATAATTAAATTATGACAAAACTAAATAATAAATAATGAAAACAAAAAATCCCAAACATTTTAAGGCAACGTTGTAGTCATTGTCATTTTCTTATTCATCGTGGTCATCATCACAATACCAAACGGCTTCTGCCCTCAAAACTCAAATATATATATGACACTAATATATACCCCCCAAAATGGTTAAAATTTTTGACTGAATACCGTTTTAGAGTGGAGTAATTGGGGTGGGGAGTTGGTTACGCCCCAACCTCATTACCATGGGTTTGATCTTGCTGCGCCATGTTTTTCCACCATGCCTTGCGCGATCTTAACCCCTGGAATTGTCTAATTTAAATGTGCCATATATTGGCACATTTAAATTAGGGCTGCAGTTGATGCGATTAATGTGCGATGTCATATGTAAAATGTTGTAATTGTTATTTTGTAGAATCAATCCTTTCAAATATAACTTTTTTGACGCCGCGTTATTTAGCAAGGATTTATATTAAATTTACGTACCTCTGTCGTCCATCTATAACGTTAGAAACAGGTTTGGGGCAAACAAACGAGGCTTCAAAAATCCATATTGTACAGGTAAGGCGCAGACTTTAAACAAATGTTCATACGTGACGTGCGTTCGGAAACCGAAGCGCATTACATTCAGGGCGTGCAGTTTACGAAATACGCGCGCAGTATGCACTAAATAGCCAGTCAGCGTCGTTTACGGATTCCTCACGGCCAGGGGTTAGTGAAGGAACGCGCACGCGCCCATGGAGTCGAGGCTGGTTATGCCCCTACCTGAACACACCCTTAGGATTGGCAGTGGTCAATTTTGTTTTCTCTTCTGAACCTACCATTCTGGAGTCCATGAGTGCCTTGGCCATAAACTTGCCCAGGAATCGGAACTTGGTCTTGACCTTGTTGACAGCTTGGCTCTTGGCACTGCGGCTGAGTGGGGAAGGGAATAGGCCTTGGGTGCAGAACACATACTTCACCCCCGCTTGGGCCCCTGTGCAGCAAATTGAAATCCACACAAGACTAATCACAAAATGTGCAAAGACCAGGAAAAGAGCATTCCTAACAACAAAAGTTTCTTTAAAATTTAATCACAGCCAATTTTTGACAATAATGTGACTGGCTCTACAAAAAGGTGTGTTATGTCGCAAAATTGAAAAATTTAGTTATTTACATGGTTGAAAAGCCCACAATATAACCATTCGTTTGGTATATAATAGAGCTCCATAACCCCTTCCATTTTGGAGATATGCCGTGTTTACATATTGATTACTTTCTTGGAGTTCAAATTACACAACTGAAAAAACAGGCTTTGAAATAGCTGGCTCTGATGTAGTACAACAGAACGATTCACACAAAATCAACATTTCTTTAATTGAAACCTGTAGGTATTAAATATGTCATTCATGACCAAAACTGAAAATCACATTTTGATGAAATGTTCACCCTTTCGACGTTGAGCAGGCCATTACATGATAGTGCACAGCGCGACTTAATACACCTTTTTGTAGAGCCAGTCACATATAACAAATTAAGTGAATTAACAAACGGTATTATTGGACAACAGACATTATTTTCAAAAGGCAATTAATGAAGAGGCGCTGAAAACATGCATGGTAATATGAATGTACACCATAAATTACAGAATATCCCATCCATGGGCAACTGCAATAGCCTGGCTGATATATATTCCATGTAATCTAGTCAAGGTTGCATTAAACACGTGGTTGAATCTCTTATTACGGGAAATTGTGTGGTTCTAAAGAGAACCGGGAAGTCTTGAGAGATTCAATGGTTACTAGTTTATATCATCACCATGCAAAGTTTCAAAATGTTATCTAAATATTGCAATGTTAGAAGAAAACAAAACAAAAACCTAAGCAAAGATCAAGATCTCAGTCTCACTCAGGCTTTATAAAGGTTACCTTTGATGACCAACTAAGACCAAGCCTGACAAACCTAACCTCTGCAGTACAATTGACCTATCGCCATTTGTGAGTTAGCCCTTTACACACGTGCAGTATGTGAATGTGATGTGCGAAACGTCTAGTGTCTCCTAGCCATCACTGCATACACGTTCTCTCTGACCAGATACAAGAGTTGTCTCGGATTTCTGGGACAACTTTGGTCAACTGTACAAGCAGACATTAGTGCAGCCACTTATCACAAAAAGCAGAAAAATAGTTTTGTCTTTCATTATCTATTAGTTTATTAGAACGTATATCTGAATAATGCAGACTCCCCAGAGCCCATAAACATATTTTCACCAATCGATAATAGGAAAAATTAAAAAAATATGAACAGAATGATCTACGCTAGACAGGCTTGGCCAATGTGTTGCAAACAAGATGAGTAATGAAACGTGATAGCGGGCCGATTGAGCATTTGCATTTTGACGTGGCGGTTATGGCCGAGCGGTTAAGAGCACGCGGACTCAAGCTCTGGTGTTTCTGATCAGCAGAGTGTGGGTTCGAGTTCAGGTTTTTACAAGTGTGTCCTTAGGCAAGACACTTAAGCACTATTGCTTCATCCTTCAAATGAGACGTAAAGCTATAGGTCCCTTGTGTTGCGTAATGTAACAGTAACACAGTAACACTCATCGCTAAGAGGAGGGGTTTGCCCCGGTGTTCCTGGAAGTGGCTGTAAAGTGCGCCATGAGCGCCGTTTTACGGCGGATACTGGCGCTATATAAGTCTTTAATGTATGTACATTGTATGTATGTATGTATGTATACGCATTCGCGTATTGCATTTCAACGAACAGGTGCACATGCGGCAAAATGGAATGGTTTTTTTCACCAAGATTTGGAATATCATGTGATGTTCAACAGACGCTACGATTGGATAATGGTCACGAATAGCAATAGGTCCATTGTTATTTGATCATAATATAACAGCATTCATAAGTTGATGTGGTTATGACTAGGCTGTCTGCCTACAGTTCTTCTGAAGTCAAAATAGGTGGTGACCGGTCTGACTGATCCAACGTTTGTTGGTCCCCTTTCCCCCCAGTGGGCTCACTACCAGGAGTTATCGTACCTTTGGCCTCGGGTAGCACCACATGTTCACCCCTCCAAATGTCCAGGTCGGCCCTCTGAAGTTCCTGGGAAACTAGTGCATAGAATTCTAGCGTTGGACCTAGGCCTGTCCCAACCTACAGTGTAATACAAGAAAATATAGGTTTAAATATCAAAGTCTCTCAATTCAACATCTTGGGAAAAGTTGAATGCCTGGTTGACCTAGTACTCCAAATGAATACAAACTGCATTACCCCGAGTTACCTTGGGGTTTAACCTTGAGGCGCCGGCTGTTTATTTGTGAATCTTTCCCTTACAGTAATTAGGGTACATACACAACTGTAGCTAAAGCCATCACCATAGCCACAACCATGGCCACACTCTCGTGAACCACATAACGACCGATCAAGGATCGACCATTTTGTTTCCGTTTGTTTCTGTACTATAACCTAACCCCATTAACCTAATTCTTACCCGAATGATCTAGGACAAATTTTTAAAAAGAAACTGTGGTTTGAGGATTCTAAAGAGGCCTTTGTTCTCTTTTGTGTTTTGATCCTCAGTCGTAATGCCATGTATTACATTAAAGAGCACTTGCTCTTCCAGAACAAGGCCTTGTCTCCGTCAGGTATTTTGTGGTGACAGCTTCAGAAAGGGTAACTCTTTAATAGCTGTAGATAACAATGGCTAGTTATTGTGCAGTTGAACATTTATCTGTCTGTCTTTTACCTCATTGGTGTATTGGATCTCTAGGATAGCTCTGGAGCCAGCTAGGTCATCCATCACAGACTCTGCCTGTTTCAGGAGGTCATCTCTAGAGACGGTTCTCTGAGCAGCACGGAGTGGAAAAAGAAACAACAACCAAGATCAAAAATGAACAAAAACTGAATTCATCCTTGAACAAGACGGCATTTATGCTGGGGTGGTGTCTATTCAATGTTGTGTTCTGCCCTTCTCTGACCTATTTTTATATATACTGTAAAGACATATACTGTATAGAGAAAATCCAAATACTTGTTTCATAGTTGCGGGGATCACACACATCAGTGTTAGTTATTGTGTGGACTGCAGGAAGTCCCCACAACTCTAACAAATAATTGCCCTAACAATAGAAAACTTCCCCATAACACGGTGCCAGTCAGGGAAAAGGCATATACAAACATAGTGTTCTGACCACCTGACAATTTCTTTTACAAGATTAATAATAATAATAATAATGTTGGGCTAATCATCTTTACTGGCAGTTGAGAATCTGAATTGCGAAAGACGCGGCTACAACGTGGTTGAGTCGATGGCATGTAGACAGCCGCCATTTGACCCTATCTGACCACAGAGCACAGCCAGAGATCGATTGAATTTTGCTTACAATTATTATTCCTGTTAATCAGGAACGAGACCATTTCTGTAGCAGCTCGAGATTTGGTCTATACTTTCACAGGTACCCATTTATACTCCTGGGTGGGGAGAGACAATTGCAGTAAAGTGTCTGGCCCAAGAGCACAAGCACCATGTTCCCGTCAGCCGTCAGTGTATCATATCGCACATGAGTCGAACACCGTAACCATTGGACTACAGCACCCCACTTATGGCCAGTGACAACAGAATGATGATTGATAAAAGATGAAAAATGCTTTGTAAATGGTCACCTTTCTCCTGTCCAGCCTGGGAGATACTCTCTCATTGGTGTCGGATGTGTTCATGTCTGGGTTGTTCTCCTGTAGCCGCTGCATGGCCCGGTCCCGGTCAAACGCAGTGGCATAGAACAGCATCTGCCGCGTGTCAAAGGGCAACAGGAACGGACTACACAAAATATAAAATAAACAAAATCCAAGAAATTAAATGCAATCAAATTCAAACTTTAGGATTCCCGATTTGTAAAAAGCACTTTATCTTATACAAAAACACACATGTACTTGAAATGATATTAACCCTAACCCTCCAGGGTATTTTGGCTAGAAATCCTGCCAGACGCAACAGATTGCATACTTTGTCACATTGACTTGTGTGCAGAGTCCAGCAAGGTCAAGCAGTCACCACAGAAGCATTGTGCTGGATCTGGCAGGGTTAGGGTTAATAAATACCTTGGAGAGTGATATAAAAACCGGCTTCAAGAACAAGCAAAAAATGGCCCCTGAATCAGCTTTAATCAAACATAATGTAAGCCAATGATTGGCCAAAGAATCCGTTCAACAGACAACAGTTCTACGGTAACTTGTAATAATACAGCAGTACATGTGTACTTGAATAAAGCACGCGTCAACGAGTGTTATATTATCTATGAGCACGGCATTTCTCTAAACTATGTGCGTATGTGTCGTTATCACGTTACACGGAATAGAATAAGCCGTACAGTCTGGTGCTAAAAGATGGGTAATTATAACAATGCATATTGAAACATAAGCTAAAGCTCAAATATGGCCCCTGAAAACGAACACGAAAGTCTAGAAATATCACCAGAAAAAAAGTGTTTATTTTGTTAAAAAGGTTTGTATTAATGGGAATAACAGTGTGAAGAGCCGGTCTTCACTGCGGGATAATGGCCTGTCATTATCATGCAGTGAACACCGGGTCCTTATTCCCTAATGCAGATTAAGCCCACCTTGATCTCTGTGTCACAACAATAACAACACTTGTTCATCAACTACAAGATGACTAACCTGCAACGGTTACACGGTTACACGGTTAACCGACCAATCAAACGGTTACACGGTTCCTTTTTTTCCTGTTCAGTTAACCTTTTTTATTTTTTATTTTTTTATTTTTTTTATTTAAATTTTTTTATATTTTTTTTTTAAATAAAAGAAACCCCACCAATTGTCAACTTTGCGTGGGTTTCTTCGGAGCAGGTCATAAATAGTACAAAAAAATAAAAAATTGTATGGACATTTCTGATAGCTTATCTAACATATAGCCGGTCGGAATATAAAATTTGATGCAGACAATTAGCTATCGCAGAACTGAGATTATCAATACGTACTACGCGCACACACTAAATTCCTCGATGAAGCAGCGCTAATTAGATGCAGGCCCATGCATTTTTTTTTTATTTTTTTTTTTAATTTTAAATTAAAAAAAAAATGTTAGTTACGGTTAATCGTTAACCGTAACCGTAAAACAACGGTTACACGGTTAATTTAATAACCGCAAACTGGCAGCCTTAAAGATGACTTCAATTGGTTTTAGAATGTAAGCCAATACAGACCATGCTCTTGCCGCTGCGTTGAGCCACGAGGGTAGGTTGCCTGTCATGATAACCAAGGGGTCTTGTAGTTGTCTAGCTGCTTTGGCCATTAGTTTGCTGTTGGTCAGCTCTGATGGGCTCAGAGCAGGCTGAGGTCCCGCTCCCTGGGGCAAAGTGAGAAGAAGAAAAAAGAGATCAGATAAATTGCCAAGGTTCTAACTGGTTCTAACTTGTACTTTCTTTTGTCCAATTTGCCATTTGAAGCACAATATGAGACGAGTGTCATGTGATGTCAAATTAAATGTGTTTTTTCCACATAGGATTCGTACACGTTTTCTTCGACCAATACACTTTGGTAAATCCGATATACTTCAGACTTGGCACCCACTTAGACCACCACAAAAAAAGTTGATCGTTGGACGGTGATCGTCATAAAAAAACAACAACAATTACAACAAGAACAACTGCCTGACGCCGGTTAAAAACAAACGCCGTTTTTCTTGCTTTTTTTCTTGGCATCTATTATTGTAAAACTTTGGACAGGTCAGTTAAACAATATTTACTATAAAATACAATCCCCCCAAAAAATCCACTCATTTCTGATAATTCAAGCAATTACCAATGGTGTATACCACTTTAAAATGAAACTGAGCAATATATATAAGTCAGGGAATTTTACATTCAGGGAACCAGTCTAGCTGGCTTGTACCCATTCATATCAATTGCTAACAAAATGCGGACTAACTAAATATGGTAAATTGGGAGTAGTATTTGTATTAGAAGCCACTTAGAAAGATTTGCGGTAACATCTTGTGAAAGGATCTCAAGTGAGGATGACCAAAACATACTGGTCGAAACGTCGTGTTAAACCACCGGTCCTTATCAGAACCACCCCTACCTCTTCCTAAAAGAGATCCTTTCACATGGTGTTACCGCAAATCTTTCTCAATCTAGTCTCTACCATGCTAAGCTTGAATCTCATTTATTAGAAGCCAGTTGGTCGGCTGACCAGCGTTGGAAATCGATATAAAAATACCACTTTTCTTGGAAATGACGTTAAACCAGGTGCCATAATTTTACAGGATGCTTTAGACTGTCATTCATCAAAAGTCCAGCAAGATATTTCATCATAATTTGGTAGTTTTGTTTGTTGATGTTTGCAAATGTTGTATATTCCCTTTAACCAGTTCGCGCCGGATGACGTATATAAACGCAAAGTTTTCCCAAAATTTTAAACAGATGACGCATAAACACGCCAAGTTCAAGTTCGGAAATCTCTGTCAGCAGCAAACAAGGCCGGAAATGCGTGGGTGTGCTTCCCGGCACTATCGGCCTGAACCCGCTTCGGATCGAGTTTCAATAAAAATAATCCTGCCCCTCGGCTCGGGGATGTTAAAATAATCCCGGCGCGAACTGGTTAACACAATTTTCTACCTCATAGAGACAGTTCCAGTGTTTACAGAGTCCATAGAGAACACGGAGCAGGGATATGGCTTCCACCGATGGGTCATCGATGACTACTCCTCCAGGCAACTTGGGTGTGAGGTAAAGCTCCAATGGAGAGATGCATGTTGGGCAGATACCATCTGTTGTAAACAAAATATTGAGCAGAGTTTGAAAATATTAACAACTGTTTATATTAAGGGAATAAATGTGTGTTCGAGAGGTTTTAATCACTCTGTTTAATATACCGATTGGACTCCAAGAGGTATTAAACAGAGTGATTAATACCGACCGAACACACATTTATTCCCATTCATAAATACCTTTTTTGTAAAATTCAGCCCAAAAAGCCCCGAAAATCCCGGAAAACTGTCGCAAGTAAATTTCGGTGTTTCGCCATTCTGTCTGTGTCAAATGACATGTTTCCGCCTCTGTCGCTCTCTACACAATACATGCAATAAAGCGTATTTACTGTGAACCAGACTATTACTGCCATTGGCAACCTCGTTCCCAAGGTGTCGAGCTGTACGCGCTCAACACTACCCGCTCTTATTATTGGAGACGAGGTACGGTTCAGGATTGGAAATAAAGTGAGCCCTGGGGACGGAATGGTGATTCCAGCTATGTTTAAACAGTTCCAGCCATGTCTTTATCGTCCGTTTAATACCGGCCACGTGACGGGCTCTCGACCAATAGGAATGCCTAAACTGTCCCAGGTGTTTATGAATAGGAATTAATAAATACCTTGGAGAGTCTAAATCGAGCTTCCGATTGGTCGAGAATCGATCACGTGGGGGTGTATGAACGTGCGATATGAAGACTGGCTTCAAGAACCAGCAAATAATTGGCCCCTGAACAAGCATTAATTAACATGCATACCAGTGCACACACTGCGTCTTTCAGTACATGCATGGAGTGTATATGTGAGGGTTTCTGGCAAAATGAGACGAAGCTGGGAGCCGTTTGTCACAAAAGTAAAATATTGAGAAAAAGGCCTTTGGAGTTTGGAGTTTTGTACATGTGATGTGAAAAAAGGTCAATTGTTTTTCCTTAACTAGTTCCCGTCTGATGACGTATATAAACACAAAGTTTTCCCCAGATTCAAAACGGATGACGCATAAATACGCCACAAGCAGGGCCGGAAATGCCTGTCAGCAGCGAGCAAGACTGGATATGCGTGGGTGTGCTTCCCGGCACTAACGGCATGAACCCGCTTCGGATCGAGTTTCGTTAAAAATAATCCTGCCCCTCGGCTCAGTGATGTTAAAATAATCTCGGCGCAAACTGGTTAAAAACACTTTTATGTAGTGTACTACTTTCATATTATTAAAAAAAAATTAAAATATGGTTAGATCCCAACTATCAATAAATCTGAAAATTACAAAAAATCACACATTATTCATTTTTTTCAGCAGATTTCTTCACTATGCCCTGTGCCCAGTTCCATCTCATTTTGCCAGAACACCTCACATATTTGCTTTTGGCAATCAGTCTGTCGCTAGGGGAAGAGTACCAACCTAGCCAGAGTTCATCATGTTTCCTGGCCTTGCTAGCAGCCTTGCTGCCGCCTGTCCCTTTCCCCTTCTTGGTGGCGCTGTTGCTGTTGCTGGTGCTGCTGCTAGCACCTCCAACACCGCTGCCAATGCTGGTGTTGCTGATGATGCTGGTTGCTGATTTTGGAGTGCCTTGGACTACCTCAGAGTTATTCTCACTGGCTGGGCGATACCTGCAGTGTTACATAGCGTGACAGATTTTGTAATCTAAAGTTGAAAATTTTCTTCAGACCCTCACATTTGACAAAGCAAATGTTGCTGAAACCACCCTCACAGGGTCTCCGTTATGCTTCCACCATGACAAAAGGCGTATGTGAGGTATATCATGACTATTGCTGCGTTCCAATCGCGTCTCGTTCATCGTGTTCACGAGTTCACGAGTCGTATAATGGCGTTTTAATCGCCTGGTAACTCGTGTTCACCAGTGGTGAACTCGAGGTGGAATTTTTTTCTCCATGTTCACGACTTCATAAACGAATGAAATACTCGCGCATGCGTGTTGGTTCACGTACGAGTTCTTGCGTGATAAAGAATGTCCTTACCGCACGACCAAAGACCCTAGAGCGCCGCGCAGCGGCGCAAGACAGTTTACTGTGTACTAAACGCCCATTGGCTGATGGTAGTACGTCATGGAGCAGATCGGCCGCCATTTTGGTAAGCGAACTTGTGTGTGACACATCGCCCCACGTGTAGTTTGCGTTTGGTTTTAATACCACGAAGTAAACAACTTGACACGTCTCTGTGAAAAAAGTAAACAAATCAGACAGATAGCATTATAAAAATGATCGGCAGTCATATTGACGTGAAGCATATTTGGTAAGTATATGCAGGTATGCATTTTGTTTAGGTCAGGTGTATGAAAATGTGTTTCTTTAGGTAAAATATTTTGGGTGATTAGAAACGGAATTATAAACCAGACAAGCTGGCGACGTTACAAACTAGTTTAGTTAGTACTCAGTAACGTCTTTCCGACTTTTCTCAAATGTAAACAGTAGACCTAGGCTACTTTACTACTTCTACTTCTAGTTCTACCATTTCTTACTGACTTTTGGATAGACTTCCAATTGTTGACCATGATAGTTGATACAATTATTTATACATGTACAATATGCCCTACAATGTTTGAATCAAACTCGATTGCAGGTGTCCGGAAATTGGGCAGCTTCAGGACAGTAGCAATGTCATGTTGCACTGAAATTGGCAATTATAAATATTAACCAAGGCACTGTTTATAGACTTAGACATTTTTAACATAATGATTTATGGCTACCTTCATTTTCATTGTGACTTTGCATTCATGAGATGGGCATCAGCCTTTTTTTATAGCTCCATGATCAAACCAAGTGCAATTAAAAAATAAATCCTCCAGAACTAGTCCGAGTGAATTTCGGTCAGAGTTACTGGACTCTAGTTATCGCTTTTTTAACATTTGGACATCATCTGGCGATGTCCAAATATTAAAGAAGCGATAACTAGAGTCCAGTAACTCGGACTACTCCAGATCAATGAATCTTACTAGAAGAAAATACAATAATCTGCAAATAGCGTCACGTTGTGATTCGAACCGAGGGCCATTGCTCACAAGCTAGGAATGTTTAATCTAGTATAGACGATGTGCCCCCTGACGTCACGTGTTTACATCTGTATTCAAATGTGCCCGGCAATGATGCGCACCCATCGTATATACAATTTGCTTAAAGAGTGACGTCGCAGGTCAGATCGCCTTTGAATTATGTGACAGGCCTCTGATGTCATATCTTAACAAAATTTATGTAAAACATGATGCGTGCGCATATTGACGGGTACATTTGAATACAGATGTAAACAGGCACATCGTCTATAGGCCATGTGCTGGTTCGAATTAAGGAGTGGTCATTTTTATAAAATTTATGTAGGGCCTATAGTTGAGGAGGCATCAAGCGCATGAATTGCAATTATAATTTCATTTGGACAGTGAAGTTGTAATAAAGTCAAAACACAACATCCAGTCGATCATCATTTTGGTCATTTAGTCAAATTATAAAGAATTATGACCAAGGAATGCCAATTGTAATGATTCATTTAAATAGGCAAATATGAACCTGATGATGAGTTACAAGACCGGATGTACTTCTTATTGACTTGATGTGATGAATTAATTATTACTACATTGTAAAACAATATTTGTATAACAAGAATTACATCTTAAATTGAAACTAGAAATATGGCAGCCAGGAAGAACTGCGAGGATTGGGCGTAGAATCAACGACCAGGATGTGACGAAGAGATGTGGGCTAGGTCGGAGTAAAGAACTTATGACCACAGTAGGATAAGAGATTGACAGCCATGGTAGAATTGATGACCATCTTAGACTTTAAGGTACATTGTAATATGTCAAATCAAACTGGACCATATTGATACAAATTATTTAATTTGTCATTTCAACTAAATGGGTCACAGGTCATTCCGCATAACTAACGCACGCTTTATTAATGGTCGCACCATCTTAAATGCAATCATCTTAAATTCAATCAGAATGGGCAGTTTGCTTAGCATAGCGTGACATTACATCAGCAATTTTATCCTGAATAACCTTTGACCTGGACTATTTCATTGAGATACCGAACTGGCTTATTGAGTCCCATTTTCTAGGGATGTTTCGAATATTCAAATATTAACCAAATATTCGATACCATTTTGCTAGTTTGAATATTCGTTAAAACATTTGTTTCTTCTTTTTCTTACCATGCTTATTCCTTTGTTAGACATGTACAGTGACAAAGATGCCGTGTGCCGGTGTACTACACATCACATAATGCCGTGTGCTTATAGAGGTGAGCTATTTGGTCGCAGAGCTTGACAAATCCCGGGCCCAGGCGGCGCCACGACAACCATGCCAGGGCTCTAGGCAACCAAAGTTTCCTGTGTTATACCAACTGTATTGCACATGTTTTTTTCAGAGAATCAAACACAATAATCATGTACCAGAAAGTTACACAAATCAGCAGGTACAAGCAACAATATTCACCCACAAATAAAGTTTAATATCATCGCCCAGTAACTTTGTACATGTATTCCGAAAAAAAAATATACCTTTCAAAAACTGTGTTTGGAATATTTAACTATTCGGTCATAACTCATAACGCAGTTTCGGATATCGAATACTAAATGATTCGAAAATGAACAGCCTACCACTTCCTTCAGATCTTTTCATTGTGGCATTTATGTAGATTTCTATTTTTAAACTTCAATAGATTTTGACCTAAACTCAAAACAAATCTCCTTTAGTACAAATTCAAGCCATGCATGTTTTGATTGAGAAGCTGTAAAATGTGTTTGCTGTCATACGAATAATTACAAGTAGGCTCGTGTGTTCAGGAAGGTCAGTGGAATGGGAGCAGAAATACCTTTTTGAACATTGTTAAATTTGTACTTGCATTTTTTTTCTTTAGGTACAGACGAGATTCAACGTTTCAAAGACTGCCAGAATAGATCAGCTGGATTCAACTACATGTAATGGCACCTGGCGTGATGAGTGATGAAGGCATGCAACAATTTCCTTTGTTTAAGAACTGTCATGAAATACTCTTTCGCCAAATCGTAGTGTAAACATATTTTCTGGTCGAGGCTATCAGGTGATCTATCCAGTGGCGTAACTACATGGTCTATTTTTTAAAGGGCAACTTGGGGGTGCACCAATTTTTCAGGGGGGAACTAAATGGCAACTATTATATTGTGTGTGTGCAAATCGAAATAAGGGGGGGGGGGCCTTATATAGTCACCTTGAACCCATACCGTTCGCACAGGTATCATTTGTTCATTTGCCATCGACAAATTGTGCAATGCAAGACTTGCGTAATTGTGCTATCGACCGATCATGCAAACATGTTGCTGCAAGATCAGGATTTTGCGCGGTCGAGCAAAGCGCAAGTCTTGGTGCACAATCTGTCGATGGTGTAAACATTTCTCTGCTTATAATCGAACTACGGATGGCTGCATAAACAATAGAAACAATTTACGTAGTGCGATTGGGATATCACACAAATCGACCAAATGTAGCCAACATCAACATTTTCATCTATTTACAGATTCATCCAACTACAAATGAAAATTGTATAAAGTGTCACAGGGCTCATCTTTAGAAAAAGTTATTTTTATTTTTGTTTAATTACTTAAATACACCAGTAGTAAACAGCTTTAAATGTCTTACTCTTAGGCCATCTTAACTTATTTGATTTAAATTTATTTTAGTTAAAGGTAGGATACATCATTGGTAATTGTTTGAATTATCATGAATGGGTAGATTTAGGGGGGTTGTATCTTATAGTAAATATCGTTTAACTGACCTGTGCGAAGTTTTACAATCACAGATGCCGAAAAAAGCACAAAAAACAGCGATTGTTTTATCTTTGGTTTTTTTGCGATCGCAATTATTTTGCTAGATGCCTAGAATCATTATTTACTTTCAAATAAGTAAGATATTTCTTAATAATTCGGTAGTAAATATTTTCGATTTCTGCAAATGGTGTATCCTACCTTTAAGTTTAAACCAAGAAAACTTAAAGAAAGTGATTATCTTTTTGACAGCTGTAAATGGTTTATTTAATGTTTCATTTGTACTTTTATCGACATCTATATCTTTCATAATTTGTTATTTTGTGAAAACGAGATGTTAATAATATTTTGCAACTAAAGATTATACAACAAAAACTGTGCAAATGAGTTTTAATTCTTTGTGTGGAATACAATTATACAATGATGTATAAAACGTCATAACGTAAAATTGCTATCGCTCCGGACGTTAGCCCTTGGGTCTAGACTAACTTTACAGTCATTAGTCATACTTATTTTATAAATAAATTAGGCAAACATTTTGCTAGTGATAAAATCACAAACACAAACAAAGAAATCGATAAATCAAACGCTAAACCTTGCTGCAGAGGAAGGTCGAGCCAACTCGACCGTCGAGCCAACTCGACCGTCGAGCCAACTCGACCGTCGAGCCAACTCGACCGTCGAGCCAACTCGACCGTCGAGCCAACTCGACCGTCGAGCCAACTCGACCGTCGAGCCAACTCGACCGTCGAGCCAACTCGACCGTCGAGCCAACTCGACCGTCGAGCCAACTCGACCGTCGAGCCAACTCGACCGTCGAGCCAACTCGACCGTCGAGCCAACTCGACCGTCGAGCCAACTCGACCGTCGAGCCAACTCGACCGTCGAGCCAACTCGACCGTCGAGCCAACTCGACCGTCGAGCCAACTCGACCGTGATGTGTAGCGCCCTGCCAAAACACAGCAGTTCGCGGCCGCGATGACGCGAACCGTGCGCAGTCGAGTTGTCTTATCCGTCGAGTTGTCTGTGCGCGCTCCGGTCGACGCATTAACGATTTTTGGTCGGGTCGACAAATGAATAATTTACGTGTCAAATACCAACAATTTTATTAAAAACCAACTTTATTCAGTGCACTGAGCTTTGCTTGTTCTTTCTGATCTGGAAGATTGACAATTCTGGCGGTTTAAGCATCCGAACTTGTGGTCCGAAGACGGCGATGATTTACATGTAAACAAACGGCACATCCGGGAGTTTTTTCATGTTTCGCTTATTAAAATGGCGCCCAAAACGCTCCATGTCGTACCTCCATTTTGGAGGTGAAGTAATCTATCTTGCGCCTACGGCGCTCTACGATCTTTGCGCACGACTAACTCGACTGTGCGCGTGTGTCTTGGTGAGTAGCGTTTGGAATGCAACCTACTCGTGAACATGGAGATATTCACGGTGAACACGATAAACACGACGCGATTGGAACGCAGCATAAAGTGCCTGGACTGAGCCCCCATTTTATGGCTCTGCTTTCTGTAAGCCAATAATTCCCATTGAACTATATCACAAAGTTTCACACTTACAATAGACCATGTAAGTATGAACTACCGGGTTTATAGGACTTTTACATGTGGTTGATTTTGTTTTCTGTTATACTGAAATAAATATAAATGATAAATTCAAAATTGATTTTACAATATATTAAAACACGCATTGCTGTCTAAATTATTGAAGAAAAGTAGAAACAAATGTTTGACCTGAGCGTACAGGTGGCATTGCGATTGGCTCATTGCCAGGAAGAGAAAATCCCTGTACTTCCACGGTACTGACGTTGCCAAAATTGCATTTTTACATAAATATATATATTCGAAAACTGCCTTATACTGCATGCGGTCCACGTTTTAGAAAGACTAGTGGGTTAAACGTAGGATACACCATTGGTAATTGCTTGAATTATCATGAATGGGTGGATTTGGGGGTTGTATTTTATAGTAAATATCGTAACTGACCTGTCCGAAGTTTTACAATCATGGATGCCGAGAAAAGCACGAAAAACAGAGTTTGTTATCAACCGGCGTGTTATCTTTGTTTTTTCGCGATCGCTAACTAACGCAATCATTTTGCTGGATGCCTAGAATCATTATTTACTTTCAAATGAGTAAGATATTTCTTAATAATTCAGTAGTAAATATTTTCGATACCTGCAAATGGTGTATCCTACCTTTAACAAGAGAACAATAGAATGACCTACGTATGAGGTAACTAGACTTTTTCATTTTCTTTTTGGCTAATTTGATATATCGTTCACGTTTTGTAAATTGAAATAAAATATAATATTTTTCAAAAAAACAAACGTTCTACCTTTTATTAAAAAGAACAAAGCCCAAAACAAAATATTTCAAGAAAACTACTTGCTTTACTTGTTCAAGATCTTATTCAAGGTGGCCGGAAGTTTGGTTTCTTGTAAAGTCTTGTACGTTTTTAAAGGGATCGTATACGTTTGGTAATTACTTCAAAAATTAATGGCATTACAAACTTACTTAGTAAGAAGTACAGCAGCTTTGGATAGTATAATGCATTTTTAGAAACTTTTCACTTTGAAGTACTGCGGTTATGGAAAAAAATAACACTTTTTATCCCCACAAATTTGAATCTGAGAAGCGTTACTGCAGTGACGTTTCTCAGATTGTGAATTCCAATGCAGATTATTCTTCCTGCGTGGACATAATCGATCCAGATTTTCGGCAATATCTCAAAATCTTTTGAAATGAAATTTTTACAGGTTAGTTTTATGGTATATATCTATAACTATATAGGATTGAACAAACAGTGGGTTTCAAATGTATTACGAACCCTTTAGGGTAAAATTACACGCTCTATTTGACTATTTCACAGGATAGCAAAAAAATGTCGGTTGGCTCGCATGCATTCATAGGGTGTATACAAATTCTTCGCTAACAGGCTTAGCATAGAATCTCTCAGTTAGCACTGCAAGGACACAAGTTCAGGATTCAAAGCCAACAATAGTGGCCTGGCTGATGCTACCCACCATATGATGTGGGTCTTGATCCATATGCCGGCCCTACCCAGCGGGTTACTCTCATCATCTGTGTCTCGGTCATCCTCTGTCATGCTGCCAAACTGCTTGATGGACTGGTAGACGGTCATGTTGTAGGGCAGGGTGCGGTCATTGATGACAAACTCCAGCTTGTGCTTGATGTTCATGTTGGAGCTGGAGAAGGCTGCAGCCTACCGGTGCAAACAAACGATACAGTTGAATTAACTGATCCTCAAATCAGACACACAATTTTAGTTTTGTTATAATTATTATGGTGTTCTATATAAATCATCATCGCAGCCGTATTAAAGGCTGAATTGCACAGGATCTTACACAAAATACATAATACAAAAATTAAAAAGAAATACATTAACCTTACGACGTGAGGCCATTTTGTTTTTACACGAACGCGCGTCCGTACTTTTTTCAAAGTCGGTTGTATTTCGTGTGTAACCCCCATGCTGTTCGGTTTCATGGCTTTATATTTCAACACAGTACTTAACCATAGTGTCTGAATATATTCGATCCCAGCTGGTGTTGTTGAATGGGGCAAGGCAACAATAGCATGATTAATTGCTTGGGTAGGTCTGGTAAACCCACACTTGAATAGCCCCTTTATGTACACAAAGTAATGAGATACTCGTGGGGCAGCACTTTCCTTTGCAAAAAGCTGTGTCAAGCGGCACTTACCATGCTATTCGGCATGCTTTGATCTAGGAATACATGTAATATGAGATTTTTTTAACAAATGATGAAAAATCAAATGTTTTTTTTACAGCGAAGCGACTTCGAAAAAAAGTGCGGTGGCACGTCGCAGGGTTAAACAACACACTATTATTAAAACTATTAAGACAAGACACAAAAACTCACTTAAATTAAAAAAATGTGGTCTCATTTCATACACATCTTGTGAACAGTGCCACAATACCAATTGTGTATACAATTATTCAAGAGCCTGATGAGAGGGAATTGGACTTGTTTTATACTGCTCTGTTTACATGGTTTAGGATTTCTTAGTCTCATAGATATTACATTATTTATTAAGGTAACCAGTGACACAATTGGGGAGAGTCAACAAATGATTGAGCGAATTTAAGAGTGTTGGGTAAGATATACAGCATCTTGATATACAGCATCTTCATATTATTGATACTGAAATCTTAAAACTAA
Source organism: Crossaster papposus (assembly GCA_037893245.1). Classification (NCBI taxonomy): domain Eukaryota; kingdom Metazoa; phylum Echinodermata; class Asteroidea; order Velatida; family Solasteridae; genus Crossaster; species Crossaster papposus. Next base: position 622,306 of record JBAIAA010000355.1, on the reverse strand, counting down.
TCGCAACACCCGCTTCTTTGGTTTATCTGAGCACGATTGAGGGCTGAATGCCAAACAGGAACAGCATACTCAAGGAGTGGCTGAATATACCCAGTGTATATTGTAAGAGGGTCACATCGTTATAAATTAAAGGAAATAACCTGTCGTAACTTATGAAAGAATTGTGTTTACAAAATCAAATTCTCTTCTGTCATACACCAATTTTCGTCAAGAATAAAATCAATAATATGAAGTGTTTGTTAAAATGTATCATTATATGAACGTTTTGCAAACCCCTCCACCTTCTTGTTTTTAGCTGCCTCGCAGACGGAGGCTCTTTAAGTGCTTAGCATTGCTGTTGTCCTTTTGCCAATTCGACATCTGGGAACTCCTTGGTAAGCACTTAAAGAGAGCAACCAAAATGACAACCAAAGCCGCAGGACAATGTCACGTAACCAAAGCCGCACGGCGGTGTCGTTTTGGTTGCAGTCGAAGAGTGCCTTCCGAACATTATAAACTGAACGTACTAGAGATAATTTGTTGTTTTGCATTTGAACTAGACCAATACACAACGACGCGGCTCATGCATGAATTCGTGCTTGTTATAATATTACTCACAAGGCTAATATATTTTCGGATTTTGAAAGCAAAAACCAAATCGAATCTTACCAGCGATTCATCAATGTCATCATCTGATGCATCATCGTCACTGTCGTCATCCTCCTGCAGTTAAAATAGTCACTACTTGATTAATAATTAGCTTAATATTATAACCAGGGGTCAATTTCATAGAGCTGCTAAGCACAAAAATGTGCTTAGCATGAAAATTCTTCCTTGGCAAAAACAGGGTTACCAGCCAAATGTTCAGGTGATGTGTCTTGTTTGTGACTGGTATTCAGCTTGTTTTTAGGCTAGCAAGAATAGCACATGCAATTTTGGCTGGTAACCTTTACTGACGTTTTTGTACTACAGTGCTTAGCAGCTCTATGAAATTGGCCCCTTGGCTTGGTAGGCAACTTCATTGACTAGACCAGGGTTGAGGGGCTTGTGGTCTAGTGGTTAGGGTTCGTGACTCGTGATCAGAAGGTCAGGGGTTCGAATCCAGCTGCTGGCCATATGTTGTGTCCTTGGACATGCCACTTTCACCCCACTTGCCTTTCTCCAGGAGTATAGATGGGGTACCAGCATTCGTTTGGAATATCTGAGTCCATATTTTTACAGTCCTAAATTCAAACTACAGTGGCAAAGGTGCATTCTGCGCTGTGCCACGCTATACCGGCGCAGTATGCACCACGTTTAAAAACTGGAGGATGACAATAATGCCCTAACCTTCGGCACAGGCATCATCACGCTCCCTGAGTTTAAACATATTTGTTTAAAACCAGCCAGCACATTATGTGACCTGCTCTGTGAAAATGGATCAGATGTCGAAAATTTGACAAACAGGGTTATGTATGGCTATTTTCACAATCAGTGGTGTAACTTTGTTTCCAAGAGTCCAAAATTTCAAACCTATTATATTTAATTGTTTCCATTAACAAAATCTTAGTTAAGACATATATTTTAGGAAATCAATGATTTTGGAGCTTGATTTATTCATTATTGTCACCAAAATTGATGGTAAACATGATTTGAGGCCTGAAATTTGACAAAAACAGCATTTTTTTGGTGCAGATTTATTATTACCCCAAATATCTGCATACTTAGTTAAGGCATGTTTTATTGTAAAGTATTAGTAAAAGCTCCGAACTAAAAACCAGAAATCCCCAAACTGAAGTTCATTTTTTTCGAGAAATAATATTTAATCCCATTTTAGTGTTAAAAATCACTATTTGTCAGACAATTTTTTAATTTAAAACACTTTCCTAGCACAGTGGCCAAGTATTGTGCCCTGTACAAACAGTGTTCACTTGGGCCAACATACCTGTGAAGGTAACAGGAAAATCCCATGATCTGTCCAAGAGTTGGAACTTTTCTAATTCAGTGTTTCGGAGGTTACTGTTAACAACTGCTATATGTTTCGGAGGTTACATAAGTGTTAACATACCTTCTGACAAGAGTTAAGGAATCACTACACAGAACAAAGTATTTTCATGAGCTAAACAAGTTATTAATCCATCAAAGGGGCAAGAAAAGATTTGTATTGTTTGAACTCTGGTGTTCTTGCATCATACTTTAGCATCGAACAAATGTTGGCAATAATAATAAACCACTTTATTTGAGTTAACAAATTAAGTGGACTGTTTACATGTAGTTTTATTCAGTTCTGAAGAAGCCTTGTAATTGAGACACTCAGTATATTTGAAAACAAATTGTTTCAAATATATATTTCTGGTTTCTAAAGCAGTGTTTCAGAGGTTACTGTTAACAACTGCTATATGTTTCGGAGGTTACATTTAGTGTTAACATATACCTCTGACAAGAGTTGAGGAATCACTACACAGAACAAAGTATGTTCATGAAGTTAACATGTTATTAATCCATCAAAGAGGCAAGAAAACATTTGTATTGTCAGCTTTGGTGTTCTTGCATCAGACTTCATCATCAAACAAATGTTTGCAATATTAATAAACCACTTACATGTATTTATAGAGTTAACAAATGAAGTGGACTGTTTACATGTAGTTTTATTCAGTTCTGAATAAGCCTCGTAATAGAGACACTTGGTATATTTGAAGATAATCGTCTTAAATTTATATTTCTCCCTCTGCTTGAGCAATTGCTGCTAAAAAATTGTACTTAAAAACCCTAACTCCCTATATGGTGTGTGCAAACTCATATTAAAATTGGAGGATTCAGCTAGAACTGTGAGGGTAACCCTCATACTGTACAACATACATTTTAGCTAGTTTTTATAATCATAATCTTATTTGACTATCCTGTTTCATACGTACCTGTACACATTTTGTTTCAGAGATAAGTTTTTACAATGTATTCAGTTATTTCTTATTTTTTATTTTGTTTGGAAGGGTCCAACACCTACAATATACATGTACCGTACATGTAGGATGTACAACAATGTGCAGTGTTTTGTTCATCAAAAAGTTAGCAGAGTACATGCATTTTATTGTAACTTCATGGGCTCAATAATAATACCAATAATAATATCAAACATCAAATTACGGGAAATGGTATACCTTTTGGAGACACACCCTTACACTTGTGCACAACAACTTTCAAACTTTAATAACCCCTAAACCCAATTTTCTCTTATCCTACCCCCATGAATTTGTGTATGTATTTACTTATTGGACCATGAGCGATTGATCTACATGTACATGTATATGTAGCCAATTTGCAATGGTAACACTTTGCCTCTTGTAAATAGGGACTAGACTGTGACATTAGGGAAACATTGAAATGTCCCAAATTACAGAGGCATGTATTTATAATCCAAACAGTCATATTTGCTGAACATGTGCGTGCCAAATGTGTAATGCATGATAACACAAAATTTAACGTTAGTTGGTAATAATATCCCTGGTATTGAACAATAACAATAAAGTTTTAATTAACAATAAGAAGTTGATATTTTGTTGCAAACAATCTCAGAACAGTGCCCTATACATGTACCTCGCTAGCTTAAGTACATGTAATATACCGGTACATCCTAGCATCGTTCTTCCGAAGAACTATTTTCATCAAATTATTAACCCTCTGAAATTAAACTGCAAAAGTGGAAACAGGGAGCTGTTCATTAAGCTCTGATCAAATATCCAACTTTGTACCCCGCTTGCTTACACGTCCTAGAACTGTTTTCATCGTAACCTTTTAGAGTTCCCATTTCAAGTTCAACCAGGTTACATGTATGTCCGTGGCTCATGAAGCTTCAACAAAATCATCATAGAAGTCTCGGATTGTGCCTTTGAGATTTCCACATGTTGAGCAGCTGCCTTGGATGCATTTGGCTTCTTGAAATCTGTTAGCATGGGACTTTTCACACATCAGCATGTCCATGTAGTCCATCTCATCATTGAACCTTCTCCCATTCAACAGAGCTTTTCCTTTATGTTAACACAGTAAACACACAGACATGCTATGTGTCTTGAATGTGACAGCGACTTGACGTTCTTAGGTTTCAGTTCATAGAACTTAGTAGTAAACCCAAGCTTGCTTTGATGTTGGATTTTCTGATTTCCAGGTTGAGTGAGCTCTCATGAAGCTCCTCTGCATGATAAAAGTATGTGTACCGTCTGGTTCTTTTTCACTCGGTAGTATTGCGTCTTGACCCTTATTCTATCTTTCTATTTTAGATCTTCTCTGTGGATTTGTGTTCTTAATTTTATTTTGCCAAATGGTAGATCTTGAAGGCTATGATACATCAACATCAGCAGAGATGTTTGACTCAAACTAATCAATTAGTTACTGCTACATACTGCAATGAGTAGTGTATAATTTGTTCACTCTGCATTAAAAATGCAGGTTGAGTGAGTTGTAAACAGCTAATGTAACCTCCGAAACAACATTGCAATCCACAACATGACTTCTTTATTTTGTGTGCAAACTAAGCTATGGAAGAATTTGAACAAAAAATGCAGTGTTAAGTAGTTAACATTAAAAGCAGGAATGGTTTGACCAACTGCAGTTACAAAAAAAGTGAATTTTTTGAAAATGTTGCCGTCAAAAACCTTTACAATCTGTGTTTTGTTTTGGAAATGTTACACAAATTACTAAAGATCGCAGCCTAAGAACAAAATCAAAGGTAAACTAGACTTTTTTGGTCATTTTGCAAATAGTTCTCAGTGAGTAGAAAAGCAACAAAACTAAAAAATTGAAAGAAAAGAGTGCACTGTTCCTACAAATTACATTATGTGTTGTAAACGTTAACATGTAACCTCCGAAACAGGTTTTTTCAGAGTCATGTGTTCAAACAGCACACTTTCTTGATTTTTTTGTTACAAACCTAACTATTTTAATCCTTATAACTGCAGTGTTAATACATATTATGTTAAGGTCCGAGAGTTTTTTCTTGGAGAAGTAAACTGAATGAAACCAAACTGAAATGTTTCGGAGGTTACATTGTGTTTCGGAGGTTACCCGTGTTAACGGAAATGTAACATTACACATTAAACCAAAAAGTCAACATTCCTTTCCAAAGATATTTTCTATGGATGATGGGTTGTCTTATCAGTACCTTTTAGTTTATTCAATTTATGACCACCTTTTTTCATTTTAGAGGTAGACCACATATTAAAATCCAATGTTTCAGAGGTTACGAAACTGTTAACGGAAAAGTTAACAAATATATTTGAAAGCATGTAATCTCTCGAAGCTGCCACTAAGCAAAAAAACCAAACATATCAAACAAAAGTAGATGTAATCAGCAGCAACAAGCTTGAAAATCATGTGGGATATTTGTCATTTCCAAATATCAGAAGTGATGCATAATATATTGACAGTAAAAGTTAACGGAAAATGTAACCTCCGAAACACAACAACCCTTAGTGACCTAGTGACAGAACGGAAACAGAATCAGAGGTCAAAATTATATGGCAGAAAGATCCATCCCTTGTGCTTAATCATAACCCAAAAGCAACCTGAAATTGCATGCATAACAAAAAAAAATAGGTTGAATAACAAAAGGTACAACAAAACGGACCACTCAATGTGGTAGGATTTACCCCCTTCTGGGGTCTGGGATATCCATATAAAGAAACACAGGAACTTTGTTAAGCTACCCGAGGTAGCCCCTACCCAGGATAGTTGCATGACCAAAAATTTAAGAATTCTATCCACTGGTTAAAAAAATACAGACCCAAACCTCAAAATTTCAAAGTTACACCACTGATTGTGAAAATAGCCGTATATGTACCGGTACATCTCTCAGTCTCAGGCCAACAAAAGAAATACCCTAATTTATTTAAAATTCATACAATAAACGAACAGTTAGGCCTAGGCCTATTTTATTTGGCCTCATCAGACAGACCATATTTTTTTCTCATGAAAATATTATGGAATGGATTATTCGTGGATATGGATATGGATGGATAGCTTAAAAAAATACCAACTTGTGCAACTGCAACTGAAAGATAAGAAATCACAAAAACGACTGTCACTGTCACTGTCAGCACAACAATACACAGAACAAGGATACAGACAGCAATAATTAATCTTCTTAAGTAATTCTGAATTACGACAATTTTTTAGCCGTTTTCCGAGAATGCAGGACCTGCCATATTAAACCATGAAACAGTGAACGACAACGACGAGGACTACACGACGAGTACGACCCGTATACCGCCGGTACGCGATACGGCGGTAACGTTAGTAAGTTATCAAAGTTCTGCAAAACCTCTCGGGAGTTATAGTAATTAACGTTAGGCCTTCTTAAAATTGTTTAGAAAGCGATTAACAAAAAAAAGAAACATTAAAAATGTTTTCTTACCATTTTAGAGCGGTGTTGACACGTTGAGCAGAACCGAATAAGCCAATTTGGTATTCCAACTGCACATGCGCACATTTTCCCTTGACGATATTTCTTTCGATATAAACATTTCATCGATTGCGTGCAAAAGCATAGCGGGGTACCAGCAAATTTCAAGAGATCGTCGTGTTTTAAAGTTACTAAGTAACATATTTTTGTTTACGTTTTGGTGTTTTCAGCCGCTTTGTGTGGCCAAACTTTTGTTCGAACAAATATTATTTATTTTTTTCGATTTCACAAGAAAATGTAAAAAATGCGGATTTGGTTACCACGTCCCCCATAGCCTTGTGTGCATTTGTCTGCCGTGTTTGTATCACTTGACCTCCTTGAGAAAAATTGTTGAATCTTGTTGTGCACATGCGCAGTCGGAACTCCAAAGTGGCTTGAAAATGGCACCCATGATGCATGTGATTGATAGGGCGCTCCAGCCGGCCTGTGTAGTCTTGATTCACGACGTTCATTGGTTTTGATAACAAACCGTTATATCGTACATGTGTGTGTGAGCCAATGACCGCGCATTACAAATATAAATAACGGCTTGAATGAAGGTTGTCTAACAACGTTGCCATGGAGGACCACCACATGAGGGCGTACTTTTACTCGGCTACACGACGATAAACGTAAAATGTCACACGATACGATGACGAGGTGCATAATTTCACACAAAATCTTGACGGTTACTATACAAACGTGGACAATCGTCGGATTTTCTGGAAATCGAAACTGCGTCCACATTTGATCGTATAACTACAGGAAATTTGATTATTGTAACCGTGGACGTCCGCGATCGCAGTGCGTCCACTATTGAAAGGTGTGTGTAGTGTAAAGGTCCACGATTGCAGGTATTTACAAACGCATTATTTCTCCCCTTCCAGGAGTAAATGGGTACCTGTGAGGGCAGATATAGTGATTGCTGCTTTGGGCCAAAATGGCAGCATGGAGCTTTATACTCACCTGGGAGCTGAGATGGTATTTGGAATGTTTCATGGGCCCAATTAGCCCAGGTTGGACGACGTTCTTCATTGCATTACGACTGACGTCCAGGGTATCAATGTCTCCTGCCATATCGAAAAATTATCGCTATGGCAGGAAACATTGATACCCTGGAGTCCAACCTGGGCTAGGAAGAGCCCTAGTTCGGATCGCTGTACGAAATGTCTGCACATCGATCCCTCATGACCTCCCACACTTATCCCCCAAAATGTCACGGAAAACGGCCACTTACAAAAATGCTGCTTTTCCCCAGTAGGCACTGAGGATCAAGGAAGACACTAACACTATCGGTGTGTTTTTACCTTTCAAAAAAGTGAGAAAATCGGGCCTCAAAATGTGGAGCAATGTTCAGTCCATTCAAACATTAGCTACGTGCATTTGAATCGGCGAACATTGCTCCACATTGCTCCAAGCCAACTGATTGCTTGCCATATATTGTAGATTAAGAATATTAAAAATAACAAAATAAAAGTAAACAGGAATCTTTATAATAATACACAGTCAGTACATGTACCATGGAGGTAGAACAAGACTATGGTAGAAGTAGTAGTAGTACACACAACGGCACGGTTTGCCAACCAACCCTGCCGACATTATGTAATAGGACCCAGGGCCTAACCCTTGTTGACACATATTTCTTGCAGCATACAGTATCAAGCATATATAACTGGCGATGAGTAGGCGTCAACATGTTGAGACAGGGCATACACCTGGTAAACCATCAGCAAAGTATAGGTGCTCTGGCTTTGACCAGCGGAGCAATCTAAGGAGAAGAGTAAGATTTGTTTCTTCAATTTTTTAACATGTTTTTGCCATGAATTTGTTTTAACATGTAGCTGTGCCTTTGATAGGTAAACACATTGCCTTGGTATAATTTAATTGATTGCCCAGAACTGTTCGCTGTCTCATGATTGAAATATTTTACTCAATTAAAAAATACACATATAGTTTCTACACATTAATTTGTTTTTCCTATGATACTCTCAGCAACTCATACAAAGTGGATGGACTGAGGTGGAACATAAAACTCTAGTGTCTTTCGTGGCCTTGCATCACACAGCAGAGGGAAAGGAAGGATGGCCAACCCATCATCAAGATGATTTTTGGCTACTCTGCTCCAAGTTTGTTGGTTCTAGATCAGGTTTGTACACCTGTGTACCTGTGTACCTATGTACCTGTGTACCTGTGTACTAGGTTCTTATCGTAACTAGTATAAAGCTGTTGTACAATTTTATTACACATGCATTACAATCGGTCCCCCCAAGTTGCCCAAGTTTTCTTGGACAAGTTCATTCCCATTTGCAAGTCCATGCTAACAGCAATTGCATATACATAGAAAGGTTCCAAAATATGAGGTGATTCATTAGGTGCTGTTTATTTCAATGTTTATAAATGAACATGATTTGATTTGTTTATAAATACACCATTTGTTGACATTCTTCTCTCCCCCCCCCCCCCCCCCCCCCCCCCCCCCCCCATTTAAAATTTTCTTTGAATAGTTGGGCATAACCATTTTGCAGTTTGTAAATATCGATGTATGAATCCTCCCTGGTCTCATGTCAGAGGAAGTTAAGCCATTTATAAGATGTACATTGTATGGGTTACTTTTGATTCTATAACAGGTAATGCATGTCGCTGCGAGGTCTTAAATTTAAGGTCCCGTTTTGAAACGGTGACATTAGCGGAAGACCACTATGACATTGCCTATGATGAGGATGATGACGCTGGTGCAACACATGAAGATCTCCAAAGAACCATTGAAAATATGCACCAGAAGGACAGATTGAAGATGATGGAAGGCTTATTTTCTGCATGCCTCAGGACGTATCACCCAGATTACAGTGTACCCGGTGACTGTGTTAAACATTTGCTAGAAGGTATGGCCGTCCTAATGAAAACAGGTAGGCCCAATACAATATATCAGCTTGCAGAGGTGCTAGCAACACATAAGATGAACATGGATGCTATGCCATACCCACTTCTGGAAACTAACATTCAGTTCTTCCATAAGAAGTACATGGACCAGGTCCTTGTTCACCCTTCTTATGCCACCTTTTTGGAGACGTTGTATGCTCAGTGTGGAGAGAGGTTTTTGTCTTTGTTTTCGGGGCCTGTGTTTAAATACACAGAACCTGTTAACATTTTGGCAGAGGCAATGTTGTCATTGGCCGGACCATCAACTCCATCGGTAACACCACCAATGACATTCATGTTAATTACACATGCTTTTACTTTTCCTTTCTTTTTATATTAATCAGCTTTTGTTATTTTTCATTAGGTGGATATGCTCAAACAGGCACACAAAACTAATTCATGTGGCAGGTGGTGGATTAAAGCAGATGCTTGTGACATCAACAAGGGAGTGCGGGAGAGTACAAGAGGTATTTTCTTTTCCATTTTCTTTCACTTACATTAATTACACTGCATGTTAAGTGTTATTTAGATTATGTTAATTAGATATGAAAAAGAAGTATACCTACATGTACATGAGGGACAACCCAGCAAGGATCCTTTACTTGTTGTTTTCCCAAAGAACAAAAGTTTAGGCCTTTGGTGACTATTTTGACAGTGATGTACAGTCATTCTCCCCAGATGCCTCAATTCAGGTTTGTGTATAAAAACCCTTGATCTACACAACAGTTGTTAAACTGGAGGGCTACAAATGAGTACTCTCAACTCAAGTCATTGGAATGTGTATATTTTCAGCCATATTTGACAGCATCTTAGTAAATAAATTTGCCTGATAATACCACTTCCAATAGTCAAACCACACATTTAAAGGTCACAGTATTATGGATTCATCTTTTCCATTTAAAATGACCAGTGGAAGGATTGAGGGTTACGTGGCAATTGCATCCACATTCATGTTAATTACACATGCTTTTACTTTTCTTTTCTTTTTATATTAATCAGCTTTTGTTATTTTTCATTAGGTGGATATGCTCAAACAGGCACACAAAACTAATTCATGTGGCAGGTGGTGGATTAAAGCAGATGCTTGTGACATCAACAAGGGAGTGCGAGAGAGTACAAGAGGTATTTTCTTTTCCATTTTCTTTTACTTACATTAATTACACTGCATGTTAAGTGTTATTTAGATTATGTTAATTAGATATGAAAAAGAAGTATACCTACATGTACATGAGGGACAACCCAGCATGGATCCTTTGCTTGTTGTTTTCCCAAAGAACAAAAGTTTAGGCCTTTGGTGACTATTTTGACAGTGATGTACAGTACTAACATTTGTTTCAAAAACAAATTTACCTTTTTATGTATATTAAATGTATATTCCATGTAAACAAAATGTTAAAGTCCAAGAAAAAACATCTTATAATTACTGTGAAGTTTACGCGGGTTTACACTTAAATCAGTATACGCGGGTTTACACTTAAAAACCTGTGTTTACCGAGTAAACAGGCATACTTTTGTTGCTAACATTTAACATGTTTAGCAGCTAAACACCCGTGTCCAATTTCTAAACATCGATGTTTTCAGTTTAATGACTAAACACTATCCTTCTTTCATGCTAAACATGTTTAGCATGTAAACATTTTATTGCACCGTATAGCAATAAAGTGTTTAGAAAAGTGTTTACAGGCTAAACACAGTTTTTGCAGTGTATGTTTATCACTCTTGGGCATGGAAGACCTTTCTTTTAAAATTCTATATAGCACATTATCACACAGAAAGATAAATCACGGTGAAGCATGTTGTGCCCCACATTGTGGGGCATAAATAAACACCAAAAACTTAACAAGATCATGCAAGATGAATTATAAGACACGGTGATTTCTCAAACATGTATACAAAATCTTTAAAATGTATTCTTTGACAGACATTTTTCTACTGCAGTTTTTACTCTTTCAAAAATGTCTGTGTTGTAAGGATTGTGCAATAAATGCATAATGGTCATTTGTTTTGACATCATGACTCCTACAGTTCCACTCCGCATCGCATCTACATGCACCAACAATTATTTGGTGGTCGTTGAGGTTGGCGCATCCCGTGTGAAGGTGTTCAACAGCGACAACACACTGGCCTTTGAGTTCCCAACAGTGATACCGAGTGAGGTTGGTAAGACCGCAGTTAACCTCTATGGTGTAGCTGTCAAGAATGATGGTACCTTTGTAGTAGGTGATGTCGAGAGGCTGGTGTTGACTGAACACAGCCCCACTGATGGTGAGCTCCTATGTACCATACCAGTCGATGTTGCACCTCACTTTCTGGCTGTAGACAGCAATGATAGATTTGTCATCAGTTCATCGTCACAGACAGTAAATGTTGCTGATGGCAATGGTACTACACGGTGCATCATCAAACCCACCATCAATGGTCAACCAGTACAGTACTGCAGCGGTGTGTACACTGATAGCCCAGGTATTTATGTTGCAATGCGAAATGGTGACAACACCGGTCATATCCACCACTATGACCCTCAAGGTCGCTTTTTCAAGTGCATTGCACAGGGTCTGTACTGTCCCTGCGGAATCACATTCACATCAGATGGTCAGTTGGCAGTGGCTGACTTCTACTCAGTCAAGATGTATCACCAGGTGTGACGTGACATTGTAATCAGTCATGTCATCAGTTTCTAATCACCAATGACATGCAAATAGTTCAGTTTACTGTTGTATATCGTTCTACATTTATACATTCTTTAGTCATTGTTAACTGAAAACAGGAAACTTTAAGGGAATCTCTTATTACCAATGCGCGTGCAGTGTGATGTCACATACATGTATTTATAAAACAATCTCACACACAATATATAAAGCCCAATAATTGATATTTATCGCATCGTAATTATTCAATTCGAACAAAATAGTGTTTTCTGTAACTCTTAACTAATGTTTAAAAGCCACACATTAGTGGGGGTTTTTTTTCGATTTTTTTTCTCTCACTATTTTGCTTTAAAACGCTGTACTTAACAATTTTGACATGCTTCTGTAAGCAAAACATTATTAATTATATAAATTACAATGGTGCAAGGGGAAGCCATCCTGACAATGCATTTTCACGAAGAGACAAACGTTACTGCCCCTTGATCGTGTACAGAATGTATAGGTTTCCCCGGTCAGTTTATTAATAGATTTGGCAGCCAAATGATGACAAATCACCCATTTTCGCACAAATTTGGATGCACATTTTATTAGACTAAATAGATTGTTCAATTTCAATATCGATGCATCCAACTGCATATTGCAACAATTCAATTTCAAGAATGAGGCATTACAATTTCACACTGGGTCATTTAAATTCGCTCAAGCTCCCAGTTGCGCCAGTTTGGCCATTCGATTTCACTATTAGGCAAGTATTTTTGGAATATAAGCGAAGAAATTCGAAAACGGTTCAGTTCTTTATAATTATACAGTGCCTTATTCCAAATTGATTAAGTAAATGAAAACTTTTCTAACCCTGCCACAAAGAAGCAGCAACAAAAAAACCCAAATTAATTGCTCATTCCCGGTTTTTTAACACATCAAAAAGAGGAAGGAAAGAAGGAAGGACGGAAGGATGGAAGGACGGAAGGACGGAAGGACGGACGAAAGGACGGAAGGACGGAAGGAAGGACGGACAGACGGAAGGACGGACGGAAGGACGGACGGACGGAAGGACGGACGGAAGGACGGACGGAAGGACGGAAGGACGGAAGGACGGAAGGAACGGAAGGAACGGAAGGACTGGATGGACTGGATGGACTGGATGGACTGGATGGACTGGATGGACGGAAGGACGGAAGGACGGAAGGACGGAAGGAAGGAAGGACGGAAGGAAGGAAGGACGGAAGGAAGGAAGGACAGAGGGAAGGAAGGAAGGATGGACGGAAGGACAGACGGAAGGACGGACGGAAGGACAGACGGAAGGACAGACGGAAGGACAGACGGAAGGACAGACGGAAGGACAGACGGAAGGACGGAAGATGGAAGGACGGAAGGACGGAAGGACGGAAGGACGGAAGGACGGAAGGACGGAAGGACGGAAGGACGGAAGGACGGATGGACGGAAGGACAGAAGAACGGAGGAACGGAAGGACGGAAGGACGGAAGGAAGGAAGATGGAAGGAAGGAAGGACGGAAGATGGAAGGAAGGACGGAAGGAAGGACGGAAGGAAGGAAGGACGGAAGGACGGAAGGACGGAAGGACGGAAGGACGGAAGGACGGAAGACGGAAGGACGGAAGATTGAAGGACGGACGGAAGGAAGGACGGAAGAACGGAAGGAACGGAAAGAACGGAAGGAACGGAAGGACTGGATGGACTGGATGGACTGGATGGACTGGATGGACTGGAGGACGGAAGGAAGAAAGGACGGAAGGACGGAAGGACGGAAGGAAGGAAGGATGGACGGAAGGAAGGAAGGAAGGAAGGAAGGATGGACGGAAGGACAGACGGAAGGACGGAAGGACGGAAGGACGGAAGGACGGAAGGACGGAAGGAACGGAAGGAACGGAAGGAACGGAAGGACGGAAGGAACGGAAGGAACGGAAGGACTGGATGGACTGGATGGACTGGATGGACTGGATGGACAGGATGGACGGAAGGACGGAAGGAAGGACGGAAGGACGGACGGAAGGACGGACGGAAGGACGGAAGGAAGGACGGAAGGACGGAACGAAGGAAGGAAGGATGGACGGAAGGATGGACGGAAGGACGGAACGAAGGAAGGAAGGATGGACGGAAGGACAGACGGAAGGACAGACTCTAACGCTAACTCTAATGCTAACTCTAACGCTAACTCTAACGCTAACGCTAACGCTAACGCTAACGCTAACGCTAACGCTAACTCTAACGCTAACTCTAACGCTAACTCTAACTCTAACTCTAACTCTAACTCTAACTCTAACTCTAACTCTAACTCTAACTCTAACTCTAACGCTAACGCTAACGCTAACGCTAACTCTAACGCTAACTCTAACGCTAACTCTAACGCTAACTCTAACGCTAACTCTAACGCTAACTCTAACGCTAACTCTAATGCTAACTTCTAGTTCGAATTCTTCTGTGGATTCTTTAAATTCTTTTCATTTAAAACAATCTGCTGCATTCTTCAACGCATTTCTTAAAGCTTCCACGCCTTTTTCACCAATCTTCAAATTTCACCAATTTCAGGTAGACTGCCGGCCAAGGCTAACAAGCTTAGGCTTGTAATCATAATGGTCCTCCTATGTTGATGTACATAATATGCCTGGCCTGCTTTTTGAAGTTAAATCTAAATTACTCAAGGTTCCTTATGTGCATTTACAACATGCACCTTTTTGGTTCTTTTTACAACTTGTTACATACTTTCTAATACTGAATACCCTCTCTTGTATTTATTTCTCCTTTTTGTTCACAGATCCTCCATGTACACAAACTGCCTGACCTTTTAAGTGTTACAAAGGCTAAGCAAAAATTGGCTGCAACACATTCTAATTGACATACAAAGGTAAGAAAGCAGCAAATTATATAATGCTTCAGAAACAAGATTGTGCATTCTTTAGAAGTGGACCTCCTCCCTGTGTATTCCTGCTGTGTATTCAAAACAGCTTGTAGATGACATATTTGACATGAACATTTTCCAATATTGTTCCCCAGTATGTGAGGTTTTAAAGACCATGAAACATTAACCCTATCACCTTACCCAATACTACAAAATACTACTTGTATGCAGTACTCTTATTACACTAGCCTATAAGAACTGGGTAGTATTGTGTACTGTACCCCAAATAAATGCCTAGGGCGTTAGGGTAAAAAAATACTTTACATTTGTTGCCTTAATCTATTTTCATGAAACTCGTCGTAACTTCAATGCATCTCAGGTTGCAGCTGTGTCGTGTCCTATGAATCATTTCACAAAACACAAAAGTACAACTTGTAATAGGTGTATTTTTAGTACAATACGATGACTTATATGTATTTTTTAAGAGTCGTCAAAAGTTTTCCGAAACGTATTAGTGGCGGATGTTGGACTTATTTCAAGTTTTAACTCCATTAATCAAGGTTTCAATTCGCATCGGAGGGTGGGTGTACAAGTACCTTGCACATTTTTTTCGGGATTCAAAATGGATGACGGTAAACATGTCACAAGCAAGACTGGCAATATCTGTCAGCCACCGGCACACAGCAAGCAGGTTTTTCAGTCCCTACCTGATTTTGTCGATTTTCCCCAGAATATTCTTCTGGGATTTTTCTCCCACCTCTAAAACTGTAATTTCTTTTGTCTTCTCTACAGGTTTATATTTTGGGCAGCATTTACAACATGCACCTTTTTGGTTATTTTTACAACTTGTTACATACTTTCTAATACTGAATACCCTCTCTTGTATTTATTTCTCCTTTTTGTTCACAGATCCTCCATGTACACAAACTGCCTGACCTTTTAAGTGTTACAAAGGCTAAGCAAAAATTGGCTGCAACACATTCTAATTGACATACAAAGGTAAGAAAGCAGCAAATTATATAATGCTTCAGAAACAAGATTGTGCATTCTTTAGAAGTGGACCTCCTCCCTGTGTATTCCTGCTGTGTATTCAAAACAGCTTGTAGATGACATATTTGACATGAACATTTTCCAATATTGTTCCCCAGTATGTGAGGTTTTAAAGACCATGAAACATTAACCCTATCACCTTACCCAATACTACAAAATACTACTTGTATGCAGTACTCTTATTACACTAGCCTATAAGAACTGGGTAGTATTGTGTACTGTACCCCAAATAAATGCCTAGGGCGTTAGGGTAAAAAAATACTTTACATTTGTTGCCTTAATCTATTTTCATGAAACTCGTCGTAACTTCAATGCATCTCAGGTTGCAGCTGTGTCGTGTCCTATGAATCATTTCACAAAACACAAAAGTACAACTTGTAATAGGTGTATTTTTAGTACAATACGATGACTTATATGTATTTTTTAAGAGTCGTCAAAAGTTTTCCGAAACGTATTAGTGGCGGATGTTGGACTTATTTCAAGTTTTAACTCCATTAATCAAGGTTTCAATTCGCATCGGAGGGTGGGTGTACAAGTACCTTGCACATTTTTTTCGGGATTCAAAATGGATGACGGTAAACATGTCACAAGCAAGACTGGCAATATCTGTCAGCCACCGGCACACAGCAAGCAGGTTTTTCAGTCCCTACCTGATTTTGTCGATTTTCCCCAGAATATTCTTCTGGGATTTTTCTCCCACCTCTAAAACTGTAATTTCTTTTGTCTTCTCTACAGGTTTATATTTTGGGCAGCTCAATAAAGATGCGTCTAAGACGGGAGGTGAATTGTTACTTGCCAATTTGTATGCAGTCAAGTGCTTCTTTGCATTGTTTTTGACTGGCATTTGAGGTAACAGAAAATGATTTAAATATGTAATGCAGAGAAAATTAAGTACACGTTTTATTTAAAGGTTGGGTACACCATTTGTAATTGCTTGAATTATCATGAATGGGTGGATTTGGGGGGTTGTATTTTATAGTAAATATCATTTAAATGACCTGTCCGAAGTTTTACTATCATGGATGCCTAGAAAAGCACGAAAAACAGCGTTTGTTTTCAACCGGCGTCGAGCAGTTATTCTTATGTTGTTATTGTTTTTTCGCGCTCGCCGTCTGGCGATCGCGAGTTTTGTTTTATAAAATTCAATTTTTCGGAATAATATCAGAATATCTAGGGCAATCATTTTGCTGGACGCCTAAAATCATTATTTACTTTCAAATAAGTAAGATATTTCTTAATAATACGGTAGTAAATATTTTTGATATCTGCAAATGGTGTATATTTATAATGATTATATCAGTTGTGTGTTTCTTATTCATGATGTTATTTGTAACAGGTCGGTTTGGGTGTGAAAACGTTTCTTGCTTCTGGAGCTGTAGGAGTGCTCAGGACCAGATGCCTAGAGGTAATTCAGTGTAAGACTATTAACCAGTTCGCGCCGGATGACTCTAACGCTAACGCTAACGCTAACGCTAACGCTAACGCTAACGCTAACGCTAACGCTAACGCTAACGCTAACGCTAACGCTAACGCTAACGCTAACGCTAACGCTAACGCTAACGCTAACGCTAACGCTAACGCTAACGCTAACGCTAACGCTAACGCTAACGCTAACGCTAACGCTAACGCTAACGCTAACGCTAACGCTAACGCTAACGCTAACGCTAACGCTAACGCTAACGCTAACGCTAACGCTAACGCTAACGCTAACGCTAACGCTAACGCTAACGCTAACGCTAACGCTAACGCTAACGCTAACGCTAACGCTAACGCTAACGCTAACGCTAACGCTAACGCTAACGCTAACGCTAACGCTAACGCTAACGCTAACGCTAACGCTAACGCTAACGCTAACGCTAACGCTAACGCTAACGCTAACGCTAACGCTAACGCTAACGCTAACGCTAACGCTAACGCTAACGCTAACGCTAACGCTAACGCTAACGCTAACGCTAACGCTAACGCTAACGCTAACGCTAACGCTAACGCTAACGCTAACGCTAACGCTAACGCTAACGCTAACGCTAACGCTAACGCTAACGCTAACGCTAACGCTAACGCTAACGCTAACGCTAACGCTAACGCTAACGCTAACGCTAACGCTAACGCTAACGCTAACGCTAACGCTAACGCTAACGCTAACGCTAACGCTAACGCTAACGCTAACGCTAACGCTAACGCTAACGCTAACGCTAACGCTAACGCTAACGCTAACGCTAACGCTAACGCTAACGCCTGGATGGACTGGATGGACTGGATGGACTGGATGGACTGGATGGACTGGATGGACTGGATGGACTGGATGGACTGGATGGACTGGATGGACTGGATGGACTGGATGGACTGGATGGACTGGATGGACTGGATGGACTGGATGGACTGGATGGACTGGATGGACTGGATGGACTGGATGGACTGGATGGACTGGATGGGCTGGATGGGCTGGATGGGCTGGATGGGCTGGATGGGCTGGATGGGCTGGATGGGCTGGATGGGCTGGATGGGCTGGATGGGCTGGATGGGCTGGATGGGCTGGATGGGCTGGATGGGCTGGATGGGCTGGATGGGCTGGATGGGCTGGATGGGCTGGATGGGCTGGATGGGCTGGATGGGCTGGATGGGCTGGATGGGCTGGATGGGCTGGATGGGCTGGATGGGCTGGATGGGCTGGATGGGCTGGATGGGCTGGATGGGCTGGATGGGCTGGATGGGCTGGATGGGCTGGATGGGCTGGATGGGCTGGATGGGCTGGATGGGCTGGATGGGCTGGATGGGCTGGATGGGCTGGATGGGCTGGATGGGCTGGATGGGCTGGATGGGCTGGATGGGCTGGATGGGCTGGATGGGCTGGATGGGCTGGATGGGCTGGATGGGCTGGATGGGCTGGATGGGCTGGATGGGCTGGATGGGCTGGATGGGCTGGATGGGCTGGATGGGCTGGATGGGCTGGATGGGCTAACGCTAACGCTAACGCTAACGCTAACGCTAACGCTAACGCTAACGCTAACGCTAACGCTAACGCTAACGCTAACGCTAACGCTAACGCTAACGCTAACGCTAACGCTAACGCTAACGCTAACGCTAACGCTAACGCCTGGATGGACTGGATGGACTGGATGGACTGGATGGACTGGATGGACTGGATGGACTGGATGGACTGGATGGACTGGATGGACTGGATGGACTGGATGGACTGGATGGACTGGATGGACTGGATGGACTGGATGGACTGGATGGACTGGATGGACTGGATGGGCTGGATGGGCTGGATGGGCTGGATGGGCTGGATGGGCTGGATGGGCTGGATGGGCTGGATGGGCTGGATGGGCTGGATGGGCTGGATGGGCTGGATGGGCTGGATGGGCTGGATGGGCTGGATGGGCTGGATGGGCTGGATGGGCTGGATGGGCTGGATGGGCTGGATGGGCTGGATGGGCTGGATGGGCTGGATGGGCTGGATAGGCTGGATGGGCTGGATGGGCTGGATGGGCTGGATGGACTGGATGGACTGGATGGACTGGATGGACTGGATGGACTGGATGGACTGGATGGACTGGATGGACTGGATGGACTGGATGGACTGGACTGGATGGACTGGATGGACTGGATGGACTGGATGGACTGGATGGACTGGATGGACTGGATGGGCTGGATGGGCTGGATGGGCTGGATGGGCTGGATGGGCTGGATGGGCTGGATGGGCTGGATGGGCTGGATGGGCTGGATGGGCTGGATGGGCTGGATGGGCTGGATGGGCTGGATGGGCTGGATGGGCTGGATGGGCTGGATGGGCTGGATGGGCTGGATGGGCTGGATGGGCTGGATGGGCTGGATGGGCTGGATGGACTGGATGGACTGGATGGACTGGATGGACTGGATGGACTGGATGGACTGGATGGACTGGATGGACTGGATGGACTGGATGGACTGGATGGACTGGATGGACTGGATGGACTGGATGGACTGGATGGACTGGATGGACTGGATGGACTGGATGGACTGGATGGACTGGATGGACTGGATGGACTGGATGGACTGGATGGACTGGATGGACTGGATGGACTGGATGGACTGGATGGACTGGATGGACTGGATGGACTGGATGGACTGGATGGACTGGATGGACTGGATGGACTGGATGGACTGGATGGACTGGATGGACTGGATGGACTGGATGGACTGGATGGACTGGATGGACTGGATGGACTGGATGGACTGGATGGACTGGATGGACTGGATGGACTGGATGGACTGGATGGACTGGATGGACTGGATGGACTGGATGGACTGGATGGACTGGATGGACTGGATGGACTGGATGGACTGGATGGACTGGATGGACTGGATGGATGACTGGATGGATGACTGGATGGATGAACTGGATGGAATGGATGGACTGGATGGAATGGGATGGACTGGACTGGACTGGGATGGACTGGACTGGACTGGATGGACTGGATGGACTGGACTGGATGGACTGGATGGACTGGATGGACTGGATGGACTGGATGGACTGGATGGACTGGATGGACTGGATGGACTGGATGGACTGGATGGACTGGATGGACTGGATGGACTGGATGGACTGGATGGACTGGATGGACTGGATGGACTGGATGGACTGGATGGACTGGATGGACTGGATGGACTGGATGGACTGGATGGACTGGATGGACTGGATGGACTGGATGGACTGGATGGACTGGATGGACTGGATGGACTGGATGGACTGGATGGACTGGATGGACTGGATGGACTGGATGGGCTGGATGGACTGGATGGGCTGGATGGGCTGGATGGGCTGGATGGGAGGACGGACTGGAAGGACGGACTGGAAGGACGGACGGAAGGACGGACTGGAAGGATGGACGGAAGGACGGACTGGAAGGATGGACGGAAGGACGGACTGGAAGGATGGACGGAAGGACGGACTGGAAGGATGGACGGAAGGACGGACGGAAGGACGGACTGGAAGGATGGACGGAAGGACGGACTGGAAGGATGGACGGAAGGACGGACTGGAAGGATGGACGGAAGGACGGACTGGAAGGATGGACGGAAGGACGGACTGGAAGGATGGACGGAAGGACGGACTGGAAGGATGGACGGAAGGACGGACTGGAAGGATGGACGGAAGGACAGACTGGAAGGATGGACGGAAGGAAGGACGGACGGAAGGATGGACGGAAGGAAGGAAGGACGGAAGGATGGACGGAAGGAAGGAAGGACGGACGGAAGGATGGACGGACGGACTGGAAGGAAGGAAGGACGGAAGGATGGACGGACGGACTGGAAGGAAGGAAGGACGGACGGAAGGATGGACGGAAGGAAGGACGGACGGACTGGAAGGATGGACGGAAGGACGGAAGGACGGACTGGAAGGATGGACGGAAGGACGGACTGGAAGGATGGACGGAAGGACGGACTGGAAGGATGGACGGAAGGACGGACTGGAAGGATGGACGGAAGGACGGACGGACTGGAAGGATGGACGGAAGGACGGACGGACTGGAAGGATGGACGGAAGGACGGACTGGAAGGATGGACGGGAAGGATGGACGGAAGGACGGACTGGAAGGACGGACTGGAAGGATGGACGGAAGGACGGACTGGAAGGATGGACGGAAGGACGGACTGGAAGGATGGACGGAAGGAAGGACTGGAAGGACGGACTGGAAGGATGGACGGAAGGACGGACTGGAAGGATGGACGGAAGGACGGACTGGAAGGACGGACTGGAAGGATGGACGGAAGGACGGACTGGAAGGATGGACGGAAGGACGGACTGGAAGGATGGACGGAAGGAAGGACTGGAAGGACGGACTGGAAGGATGGACGGAAGGACGGACTGGAAGGATGGACGGAAGGACGGACTGGAAGGATGGACGGAAGGACGGACTGGAAGGATGGACGGAGGGACGGACTGAAAGGATGGACGGAAGGACGGACTGGAAGGATGGACGGAAGGACGGACTGGAAGGATGGACGGAAGGACGGACTGGAAGGATGGACGGAAGGACGGACTGGAAGGATGGACGGAAGGACGGACTGGAAGGATGGACGGAAGGACGGACTGGAAGGATGGACGGAAGGACGGACGGACTGGAAGGATGGACGGAAGGACGGACTGGAAGGATGGACGGAAGGACGGACTGGAAGGATGGACGGAAGGACGGACTGGAAGGATGGACGGAAGGACGGACTGGAAGGATGGACGGAAGGACGGACTGGAAGGATGGACGGAAGGACGGACGGACTGGAAGGATGGACGGAAGGACGGACTGGAAGGATGGACGGAAGGACGGACTGGAAGGATGGACGGAAGGACGGACTGGAAGGATGGACGGAAGGACGGACTGGAAGGATGGACGGAAGGACGGACTGGAAGGATGGACGGAAGGACGGACTGGAAGGATGGACGGAAGGACGGACTGGAAGGATGGACGGAAGGACGGACTGGAAGGATGGACGGAAGGAAGGACGGACTGGAAGGATGGACGGAAGGAAGGACGGACTGGAAGGATGGACGGAAGGAAGGACGGACTGGAAGGATGGACTGGAAGGATGGACGGAAGGAAGGACGGACTGGATGGATGGACGGAAGGAAGGACGGACGGAAGGAAGGAAGGACGGACGGACTGGAAGGATGGACGGAAGGACGGACGGACGGACTGGAAGGATGGACGGAAGGACGGACTGGAAGGATGGACGGAAGGACGGACTGGAAGGATGGACGGAAGGACGGACTGGAAGGATGGTCGGAAGGACGGACTGGAAGGATGGACGAAAGGACGGACTGGAAGGATGGACGAAAGGACGGACTGGAAGGATGGACGGAAGGACGGACTGGAAGGATGGACGGAAGGACGGACTGGAAGGATGGACGGAAGGACGGACTGGAAGGATGGACGGAAGGACGGACTGGAAGGATGGACGGAAGGACGGACTGGAAGGATGGACGGAAGGACGGACTGGAAGGATGGACGGAAGGACGGACTGGAAGGATGGACGGAAGGACGGACTGGAAGGATGGACGGAAGGACGGACTGGAAGGATGGACGGAAGGACGGACTGGAAGGATGGACGGAAGGACGGACTGGAAGGATGGACGGAAGGACGGACTGGAAGGATGGACGGAAGGACGGACTGGAAGGATGGACGGAAGGACGGACTGGAAGGATGGACGGAAGGACGGACTGGAAGGATGGACGGAAGGACGGACTGGAAGGATGGACGGAAGGTCGGACTGGAAGGACGGACTGGAAGGACGGAGTGGAAGGACGGACGGAAGGACGGACTGGAAGGATGGACGGAAGGACGGACTGGAAGGATGGACGGAAGGACGGACTGGAAGGATGGACGGAAGGACGGACGGACTGGAAGGATGGACGGAAGGACGGACTGGAAGGATGGACGGAAGGACGGACTGGAAGGATGGACGGAAGGACGGACTGGAAGGATGGACGGAAGGACGGACTGGAAGGATGGACGGAAGGACGGACTGGAAGGATGGACGGAAGGACGGACGGACTGGAAGGATGGACGGAAGGACGGACTGGAAGGATGGACGGAAGGACGGACTGGAAGGATGGACGGAAGGACGGACTGGAAGGATGGACGGAAGGACGGACTGGAAGGATGGACGGAAGGACGGACTGGAAGGATGGACGGAAGGACGGACTGGAAGGATGGACGGAAGGACGGACTGGAAGGATGGACGGAAGGACGGACTGGAAGGATGGACGGAAGGACGGACTGGAAGGATGGACGGAAGGACGGACTGGAAGGATGGACGGAAGGACGGACTGGAAGGATGGACGGAAGGACGGACTGGAAGGATGGACGGAAGGACGGACTGGAAGGATGGACGGAAGGACGGACTGGAAGGATGGACGGAAGGACGGACTGGAAGGATGGACGGAAGGACGGACTGGAAGGATGGACGGAAGGACGGACTGGAAGGATGGACGGAAGGACGGACTGGAAGGATGGACGGAAGGAAGGACGGACGGAAGGATGGACGGAAGGAAGGAAGGACGGACGGAAGGATGGACGGAAGGAAGGACGGACGGACTGGAAGGAAGGAAGGACGGACGGAAGGATGGACGGAAGGAAGGACGGACGGACTGGAAGGATGGACGGAAGGACGGAAGGACGGACTGGAAGGATGGACGGAAGGACGGACTGGAAGGATGGACGGAAGGAAGGACGGACGGAAGGATGGACGGAAGGAAGGAAGGACGGACGGAAGGATGGACGGAAGGAAGGAAGGACGGACGGAAGGATGGACGGAAGGAAGGACGGACGGACTGGAAGGATGGACGGAAGGACGGAAGGACGGACTGGAAGGATGGACGGAAGGACGGACTGGAAGGATGGACGGAAGGACGGACTGGAAGGATGGACGGAAGGACGGACGGACTGGAAGGATGGACGGAAGGACGGACGGACTGGAAGGATGGACGGAAGGACGGACGGACTGGAAGGATGGACGGAAGGACGGACTGGAAGGATGGACGGGAAGGATGGACGGAAGGACGGACTGGAAGGACGGACTGGAAGGATGGACGGAAGGACGGACTGGAAGGATGGACGGAAGGACGGACTGGAAGGATGGACGGAAGGAAGGACTGGAAGGACGGACTGGAAGGATGGACGGAAGGACGGACTGGAAGGATGGACGGAAGGACGGACTGGAAGGATGGACGGAAGGACGGACTGGAAGGATGGACGGAGGGACGGACTGAAAGGATGGACGGAAGGACGGACTGGAAGGATGGACGGAAGGACGGACTGGAAGGATGGACGGAAGGACGGACTGGAAGGATGGACGGAAGGACGGACTGGAAGGATGGACGGAAGGACGGACTGGAAGGATGGACGGAAGGACGGACTGGAAGGATGGACGGAAGGACGGACTGGAAGGATGGACGGAAGGACGGACGGACTGGAAGGATGGACGGAAGGACGGACTGGAAGGATGGACGGAAGGACGGACTGGAAGGATGGACGGAAGGACGGACTGGAAGGATGGACGGAAGGACGGACTGGAAGGATGGACGGAAGGACGGACTGGAAGGATGGACGGAAGGACGGACGGACTGGAAGGATGGACGGAAGGACGGACTGGAAGGATGGACGGAAGGACGGACTGGAAGGATGGACGGAAGGACGGACTGGAAGGATGGACGGAAGGACGGACTGGAAGGATGGACGGAAGGACGGACTGGAAGGATGGACGGAAGGACGGACTGGAAGGATGGACGGAAGGACGGACTGGAAGGATGGACGGAAGGACGGACTGGAAGGATGGACGGAAGGACGGACTGGAAGGATGGACGGAAGGAAGGACGGACTGGAAGGATGGACGGAAGGAAGGACGGACTGGAAGGATGGACGGAAGGAAGGACGGACTGGAAGGATGGACTGGAAGGATGGACGGAAGGAAGGACGGACTGGAAGGATGGACGGAAGGAAGGACGGACGGAAGGAAGGAAGGACGGACGGACTGGAAGGATGGACGGAAGGACGGACGGACGGACTGGAAGGATGGACGGAAGGACGGACTGGAAGGATGGACGGAAGGACGGACTGGAAGGATGGACGGAAGGACGGACTGGAAGGATGGTCGGAAGGACGGACTGGAAGGATGGACGAAAGGACGGACTGGAAGGATGGACGGAAGGACGGACTGGAAGGATGGACGGAAGGACGGACTGGAAGGATGGACGGAAGGACGGACTGGAAGGATGGACGGAAGGACGGACTGGAAGGATGGACGGAAGGTCGGACTGGAAGGATGGACGGAAGGACGGACTGGAAGGATGGACGGAAGGACGGACTGGAAGGATGGACGGAAGGACGGACTGGAAGGATGGACGGAAGGACGGACTGGAAGGATGGACGGAAGGACGGACTGGAAGGATGGACGGAAGGACGGACTGGAAGGATGGACGGAAGGACGGACTGGAAGGATGGACGGAAGGACGGACTGGAAGGATGGACGGAAGGACGGACTGGAAGGATGGACGGAAGGACGGACTGGAAGGATGGACGGAAGGACGGACTGGAAGGATGGACGGAAGGTCGGACTGGAAGGACGGACTGGAAGGACGGAGTGGAAGGACGGACGGAAGGACGGACTGGAAGGACGGACGGAAGGACGGACTGGAAGGATGGACGGAAGGACGGACTGGAAGGATGGACGGAAGGACGGACGGACTGGAAGGATGGACGGAAGGACGGACTGGAAGGATGGACGGAAGGACGGACTGGAAGGATGGACGGAAGGACGGACTGGAAGGATGGACGGAAGGACGGACTGGAAGGATGGACGGAAGGACGGACTGGAAGGATGGACGGAAGGACGGACGGACTGGAAGGATGGACGGAAGGACGGACTGGAAGGATGGACGGAAGGACGGACTGGAAGGATGGACGGAAGGACGGACTGGAAGGATGGACGGAAGGACGGACTGGAAGGATGGACGGAAGGACGGACTGGAAGGATGGACGGAAGGACGGACTGGAAGGATGGACGGAAGGACGGACTGGAAGGATGGACGGAAGGACGGACTGGAAGGATGGACGGAAGGACGGACTGGAAGGATGGACGGAAGGACGGACTGGAAGGATGGACGGAAGGACGGACTGGAAGGATGGACGGAAGGACGGACTGGAAGGATGGACGGAAGGACGGACTGGAAGGATGGACGGAAGGACGGACTGGAAGGATGGACGGAAGGACGGACTGGAAGGATGGACGGAAGGACGGACTGGAAGGATGGACGGAAGGACGGACTGGAAGGATGGACGGAAGGACGGACTGGAAGGATGGACGGAAGGAAGGACGGACGGAAGGATGGACGGAAGGAAGGAAGGACGGACGGAAGGATGGACGGAAGGAAGGACGGACGGAAGGATGGACGGAAGGAAGGACGGACGGACTGGAAGGAAGGAAGGACGGACGGAAGGATGGACGGAAGGAAGGACGGACGGACTGGAAGGATGGACGGAAGGACGGAAGGACGGACTGGAAGGATGGACGGAAGGACGGACTGGAAGGATGGACGGAAGGAAGGAAGGACGGACGGAAGGATGGACGGAAGGAAGGACGGACGGACTGGAAGGAAGGAAGGACGGACGGAAGGATGGACGGAAGGAAGGACGGACGGACTGGAAGGATGGACGGAAGGACGGAAGGACGGACTGGAAGGATGGACGGAAGGACGGAAGGACGGACTGGAAGGACGGACTGGAAGGATGGACGGAAGGACGGACGGACTGGAAGGATGGACGGAAGGACGGACGGACTGGAAGGATGGACGGAAGGACGGACTGGAAGGATGGACGGAAGGACGGACTGGAAGGATGGACGGAAGGACGGACTGGAAGGATGGACGGAAGGACGGACTGGAAGGATGGACGGAAGGACGGACGGACTGGAAGGATGGACGGAAGGACGGACGGACTGGAAGGATGGACGGAAGGACGGACTGGAAGGATGGACGGGAAGGATGGACGGAAGGACGGACTGGAAGGACGGACTGGAAGGATGGACGGAAGGACGGACTGGAAGGATGGACGGAAGGACGGACTGGAAGGATGGACGGAAGGAAGGACTGGAAGGACGGACTGGAAGGATGGACGGAAGGACGGACTGGAAGGATGGACGGAAGGACGGACTGGAAGGATGGACGGAAGGACGGACTGGAAGGATGGACGGAGGGACGGACTGAAAGGATGGACGGAAGGACGGACTGGAAGGATGGACGGAAGGACGGACTGGAAGGATGGACGGAAGGACGGACTGGAAGGATGGACGGAAGGACGGACTGGAAGGATGGACGGAAGGACGGACTGGAAGGATGGACGGAAGGACGGACTGGAAGGATGGACGGAAGGACGGACGGACTGGAAGGATGGACGGAAGGACGGACTGGAAGGATGGACGGAAGGACGGACTGGAAGGATGGACGGAAGGACGGACTGGAAGGATGGACGGAAGGACGGACTGGAAGGATGGACGGAAGGACGGACTGGAAGGATGGACGGAAGGACGGACGGACTGGAAGGATGGACGGAAGGACGGACTGGAAGGATGGACGGAAGGACGGACTGGAAGGATGGACGGAAGGACGGACTGGAAGGATGGACGGAAGGACGGACTGGAAGGATGGACGGAAGGACGGACTGGAAGGATGGACGGAAGGACGGACTGGAAGGATGGACGGAAGGACGGACTGGAAGGATGGACGGAAGGACGGACTGGAAGGATGGACGGAAGGAAGGACGGACTGGAAGGATGGACGGAAGGAAGGACGGACTGGAAGGATGGACGGAAGGAAGGACGGACTGGAAGGATGGACTGGAAGGATGGACGGAAGGAAGGACGGACTGGAAGGATGGACGGAAGGAAGGACGGACGGAAGGAAGGAAGGACGGACGGACTGGAAGGATGGACGGAAGGACGGACGGACGGACTGGAAGGATGGACGGAAGGACGGACTGGAAGGATGGACGGAAGGACGGACTGGAAGGATGGACGGAAGGACGGACTGGAAGGATGGTCGGAAGGACGGACTGGAAGGATGGACGAAAGGACGGACTGGAAGGATGGACGGAAGGACGGACTGGAAGGATGGACGGAAGGACGGACTGGAAGGATGGACGGAAGGACGGACTGGAAGGATGGACGGAAGGACGGACTGGAAGGATGGACGGAAGGACGGACTGGAAGGATGGACGGAAGGACGGACTGGAAGGATGGACGGAAGGACGGACTGGAAGGATGGACGGAAGGACGGACTGGAAGGATGGACGGAAGGACGGACTGGAAGGATGGACGGAAGGACGGACTGGAAGGATGGACGGAAGGACGGACTGGAAGGATGGACGGAAGGACGGACTGGAAGGATGGACGGAAGGACGGACTGGAAGGATGGACGGAAGGACGGACTGGAAGGATGGACGGAAGGACGGACTGGAAGGATGGACGGAAGGACGGACTGGAAGGATGGACGGAAGGTCGGACTGGAAGGACGGACTGGAAGGACGGAGTGGAAGGACGGACGGAAGGACGGACTGGAAGGATGGACGGAAGGACGGACTGGAAGGATGGACGGAAGGACGGACTGGAAGGATGGACGGAAGGACGGACGGACTGGAAGGATGGACGGAAGGACGGACTGGAAGGATGGACGGAAGGACGGACTGGAAGGATGGACGGAAGGACGGACTGGAAGGATGGACGGAAGGACGGACTGGAAGGATGGACGGAAGGACGGACTGGAAGGATGGACGGAAGGACGGACGGACTGGAAGGATGGACGGAAGGACGGACTGGAAGGATGGACGGAAGGACGGACTGGAAGGATGGACGGAAGGACGGACTGGAAGGATGGACGGAAGGACGGACTGGAAGGATGGACGGAAGGACGGACTGGAAGGATGGACGGAAGGACGGACTGGAAGGATGGACGGAAGGACGGACTGGAAGGATGGACGGAAGGACGGACTGGAAGGATGGACGGAAGGACGGACTGGAAGGATGGACGGAAGGACGGACTGGAAGGATGGACGGAAGGACGGACTGGAAGGATGGACGGAAGGACGGACTGGAAGGATGGACGGAAGGACGGACTGGAAGGATGGACGGAAGGACGGACTGGAAGGATGGACGGAAGGACGGACTGGAAGGATGGACGGAAGGACGGACTGGAAGGATGGACGGAAGGACGGACTGGAAGGATGGACGGAAGGAAGGACGGACGGAAGGATGGACGGAAGGAAGGAAGGACGGACGGAAGGATGGACGGAAGGAAGGACGGACGGACTGGAAGGAAGGAAGGACGGACGGAAGGATGGACGGAAGGAAGGACGGACGGACTGGAAGGATGGACGGAAGGACGGAAGGACGGACTGGAAGGATGGACGGAAGGACGGACTGGAAGGATGGACGGAAGGAAGGACGGACGGAAGGATGGACGGAAGGAAGGAAGGACGGACGGAAGGATGGACGGAAGGAAGGACGGACGGACTGGAAGGAAGGAAGGACGGACGGAAGGATGGACGGAAGGAAGGACGGACGGACTGGAAGGATGGACGGAAGGACGGAAGGACGGACTGGAAGGATGGACGGAAGGACGGACTGGAAGGATGGACGGAAGGACGGACTGGAAGGATGGACGGAAGGACGGACGGACTGGAAGGATGGACGGAAGGACGGACGGACTGGAAGGATGGACGGAAGGACGGACGGACTGGAAGGATGGACGGAAGGACGGACGGACTGGAAGGATGGACGGAAGGACGGACGGACTGGAAGGATGGACGGAAGGACGGACTGGAAGGATGGACGGGAAGGATGGACGGAAGGACGGACTGGAAGGACGGACTGGAAGGATGGACGGAAGGACGGACTGGAAGGATGGACGGAAGGACGGACTGGAAGGATGGACGGAAGGAAGGACTGGAAGGACGGACTGGAAGGATGGACGGAAGGACGGACTGGAAGGATGGACGGAAGGACGGACTGGAAGGATGGACGGAAGGACGGACTGGAAGGATGGACGGAGGGACGGACTGAAAGGATGGACGGAAGGACGGACTGGAAGGATGGACGGAAGGACGGACTGGAAGGATGGACGGAAGGACGGACTGGAAGGATGGACGGAAGGACGGACTGGAAGGATGGACGGAAGGACGGACTGGAAGGATGGACGGAAGGACGGACTGGAAGGATGGACGGAAGGACGGACTGGAAGGATGGACGGAAGGACGGACGGACTGGAAGGATGGACGGAAGGACGGACTGGAAGGATGGACGGAAGGACGGACTGGAAGGATGGACGGAAGGACGGACTGGAAGGATGGACGGAAGGACGGACTGGAAGGATGGACGGAAGGACGGACTGGAAGGATGGACGGAAGGACGGACGGACTGGAAGGATGGACGGAAGGACGGACTGGAAGGATGGACGGAAGGACGGACTGGAAGGATGGACGGAAGGACGGACTGGAAGGATGGACGGAAGGACGGACTGGAAGGATGGACGGAAGGACGGACTGGAAGGATGGACGGAAGGACGGACTGGAAGGATGGACGGAAGGACGGACTGGAAGGATGGACGGAAGGACGGACTGGAAGGATGGACGGAAGGACGGACTGGAAGGATGGACGGAAGGAAGGACGGACTGGAAGGATGGACGGAAGGAAGGACGGACTGGAAGGATGGACGGAAGGAAGAACGGACTGGAAGGATGGACTGGAAGGATGGACGGAAGGAAGGACGGACTGGAAGGATGGACGGAAGGAAGGACGGACGGAAGGAAGGAAGGACGGACGGACTGGAAGGATGGACGGAAGGACGGACGGACGGACGGACTGGAAGGATGGACGGAAGGACGGACTGGAAGGATGGACGGAAGGACGGACTGGAAGGATGGACGGAAGGACGGACTGGAAGGATGGACGGAAGGACGGACTGGAAGGATGGTCGGAAGGACGGACTGGAAGGATGGACGAAAGGACGGACTGGAAGGATGGACGGAAGGACGGACTGGAAGGATGGACGGAAGGACGGACTGGAAGGATGGACGGAAGGACGGACTGGAAGGATGGACGGAAGGACGGACTGGAAGGATGGACGGAAGGTCGGACTGGAAGGATGGACGGAAGGACGGACTGGAAGGATGGACGGAAGGACGGACTGGAAGGATGGACGGAAGGACGGACTGGAAGGATGGACGGAAGGACGGACTGGAAGGATGGACGGAAGGACGGACTGGAAGGATGGACGGAAGGACGGACTGGAAGGATGGACGGAAGGACGGACTGGAAGGATGGACGGAAGGACGGACTGGAAGGATGGACGGAAGGACGGACTGGAAGGATGGACGGAAGGACGGACTGGAAGGATGGACGGAAGGACGGACTGGAAGGATGGACGGAAGGTCGGACTGGAAGGACGGACTGGAAGGACGGAGTGGAAGGACGGACGGAAGGACGGACTGGAAGGACGGACGGAAGGACGGACTGGAAGGATGGACGGAAGGACGGACTGGAAGGATGGACGGAAGGACGGACGGACTGGAAGGATGGACGGAAGGACGGACTGGAAGGATGGACGGAAGGACGGACTGGAAGGATGGACGGAAGGACGGACTGGAAGGATGGACGGAAGGACGGACTGGAAGGATGGACGGAAGGACGGACTGGAAGGATGGACGGAAGGACGGACGGACTGGAAGGATGGACGGAAGGACGGACTGGAAGGATGGACGGAAGGACGGACTGGAAGGATGGACGGAAGGACGGACTGGAAGGATGGACGGAAGGACGGACTGGAAGGATGGACGGAAGGACGGACTGGAAGGATGGACGGAAGGACGGACTGGAAGGATGGACGGAAGGACGGACTGGAAGGATGGACGGAAGGACGGACTGGAAGGATGGACGGAAGGACGGACTGGAAGGATGGACGGAAGGACGGACTGGAAGGATGGACGGAAGGACGGACTGGAAGGATGGACGGAAGGACGGACTGGAAGGATGGACGGAAGGACGGACTGGAAGGATGGACGGAAGGACGGACTGGAAGGATGGACGGAAGGACGGACTGGAAGGATGGACGGAAGGACGGACTGGAAGGATGGACGGAAGGACGGACTGGAAGGATGGACGGAAGGACGGACTGGAAGGATGGACGGAAGGAAGGACGGACGGAAGGATGGACGGAAGGAAGGAAGGACGGACGGAAGGATGGACGGAAGGAAGGACGGACGGAAGGATGGACGGAAGGAAGGACGGACGGACTGGAAGGAAGGAAGGACGGACGGAAGGATGGACGGAAGGAAGGACGGACGGACTGGAAGGATGGACGGAAGGACGGAAGGACGGACTGGAAGGATGGACGGAAGGACGGACTGGAAGGATGGACGGAAGGAAGGAAGGACGGACGGAAGGATGGACGGAAGGAAGGACGGACGGACTGGAAGGAAGGAAGGACGGACGGAAGGATGGACGGAAGGAAGGACGGACGGACTGGAAGGATGGACGGAAGGACGGAAGGACGGACTGGAAGGATGGACGGAAGGACGGAAGGACGGACTGGAAGGACGGACTGGAAGGATGGACGGAAGGACGGACGGACTGGAAGGATGGACGGAAGGACGGACGGACTGGAAGGATGGACGGAAGGACGGACTGGAAGGATGGACGGAAGGACGGACTGGAAGGATGGACGGAAGGACGGACTGGAAGGATGGACGGAAGGACGGACTGGAAGGATGGACGGAAGGACGGACGGACTGGAAGGATGGACGGAAGGACGGACGGACTGGAAGGATGGACGGAAGGACGGACTGGAAGGATGGACGGAAGGACGGACTGGAAGGATGGACGGAAGGACGGACTGGAAGGATGGACGGAAGGACGGACTGGAAGGATGGACGGAAGGACGGACTGGAAGGATGGACGGAAGGACGGACTGGAAGGATGGACGGAAGGACGGACTGGAAGGATGGACGGAAGGACGGACTGGAAGGATGGACGGAAGGAAGGACGGACGGAAGGATGGACGGAAGGAAGGAAGGACGGACGGAAGGATGGACGGAAGGAAGGACGGACGGACTGGAAGGAAGGAAGGACGGACGGAAGGATGGACGGAAGGAAGGACGGACGGACTGGAAGGATGGACGGAAGGACGGAAGGACGGACTGGAAGGATGGACGGAAGGACGGACTGGAAGGATGGACGGAAGGAAGGACGGACGGAAGGATGGACGGAAGGAAGGAAGGACGGACGGAAGGATGGACGGAAGGAAGGAAGGACGGACGGAAGGATGGACGGAAGGAAGGACGGACGGACTGGAAGGATGGACGGAAGGACGGAAGGACGGACTGGAAGGATGGACGGAAGGACGGACTGGAAGGATGGACGGAAGGACGGACTGGAAGGATGGACGGAAGGACGGACGGACTGGAAGGATGGACGGAAGGACGGACGGACTGGAAGGATGGACGGAAGGACGGACGGACTGGAAGGATGGACGGAAGGACGGACTGGAAGGATGGACGGGAAGGATGGACGGAAGGACGGACTGGAAGGACGGACTGGAAGGATGGACGGAAGGACGGACTGGAAGGATGGACGGAAGGACGGACTGGAAGGATGGACGGAAGGAAGGACTGGAAGGACGGACTGGAAGGATGGACGGAAGGACGGACTGGAAGGATGGACGGAAGGACGGACTGGAAGGATGGACGGAAGGACGGACTGGAAGGATGGACGGAGGGACGGACTGAAAGGATGGACGGAAGGACGGACTGGAAGGATGGACGGAAGGACGGACTGGAAGGATGGACGGAAGGACGGACTGGAAGGATGGACGGAAGGACGGACTGGAAGGATGGACGGAAGGACGGACTGGAAGGATGGACGGAAGGACGGACTGGAAGGATGGACGGAAGGACGGACGGACTGGAAGGATGGACGGAAGGACGGACTGGAAGGATGGACGGAAGGACGGACTGGAAGGATGGACGGAAGGACGGACTGGAAGGATGGACGGAAGGACGGACTGGAAGGATGGACGGAAGGACGGACTGGAAGGATGGACGGAAGGACGGACGGACTGGAAGGATGGACGGAAGGACGGACTGGAAGGATGGACGGAAGGACGGACTGGAAGGATGGACGGAAGGACGGACTGGAAGGATGGACGGAAGGACGGACTGGAAGGATGGACGGAAGGACGGACTGGAAGGATGGACGGAAGGACGGACTGGAAAGATGGACGGAAGGACGGACTGGAAGGATGGACGGAAGGACGGACTGGAAGGATGGACGGAAGGACGGACTGGAAGGATGGACGGAAGGAAGGACGGACTGGAAGGATGGACGGAAGGAAGGACGGACTGGAAGGATGGACGGAAGGAAGGACGGACTGGAAGGATGGACTGGAAGGATGGACGGAAGGAAGGACGGACTGGAAGGATGGACGGAAGGAAGGACGGACGGAAGGAAGGAAGGACGGACGGACTGGAAGGATGGACGGAAGGACGGACGGACGGACTGGAAGGATGGACGGAAGGACGGACTGGAAGGATGGACGGAAGGACGGACGGACTGGAAGGATGGACGGAAGGACGGACTGGAAGGATGGACGGGAAGGATGGACGGAAGGACGGACTGGAAGGACGGACTGGAAGGATGGACGGAAGGACGGACTGGAAGGATGGACGGAAGGACGGACTGGAAGGATGGACGGAAGGAAGGACTGGAAGGACGGACTGGAAGGATGGACGGAAGGACGGACTGGAAGGATGGACGGAAGGACGGACTGAAAGGATGGACGGAAGGACGGACTGGAAGGATGGACGGAGGGACGGACTGAAAGGATGGACGGAAGGACGGACTGGAAGGATGGACGGAAGGACGGACTGGAAGGATGGACGGAAGGACGGACTGGAAGGATGGACGGAAGGACGGACTGGAAGGATGGACGGAAGGACGGACTGGAAGGATGGACGGAAGGACGGACTGGAAGGATGGACGGAAGGACGGACGGACTGGAAGGATGGACGGAAGGACGGACTGGAAGGATGGACGGAAGGACGGACTGGAAGGATGGACAGAAGGACGGACTGGAAGGATGGACGGAAGGACGGACTGGAAGGATGGACGGAAGGACGGACTGGAAGGATGGACGGAAGGACGGACGGACTGGAAGGATGGACGGAAGGACGGACTGGAAGGATGGACGGAAGGACGGACTGGAAGGATGGACGGAAGGACGGACTGGAAGGATGGACGGAAGGACGGACTGGAAGGATGGACGGAAGGACGGACTGGAAGGATGGACGGAAGGACGGACTGGAAGGATGGACGGAAGGACGGACTGGAAGGATGGACGGAAGGACGGACTGGAAGGATGGACGGAAGGAAGGACGGACTGGAAGGATGGACGGAAGGAAGGACGGACTGGAAGGATGGACGGAAGGAAGGACGGACTGGAAGGATGGACTGGAAGGATGGACGGAAGGAAGGACGGACTGGAAGGATGGACGGAAGGAAGGACGGACGGAAGGAAGGAAGGACGGACGGACTGGAAGGATGGACGGAAGGACGGACGGACGGACTGGAAGGATGGACGGAAGGACGGACTGGAAGGATGGACGGAAGGACGGACTGGAAGGATGGACGGAAGGACGGACTGGAAGGATGGTCGGAAGGACGGACTGGAAGGATGGACGAAAGGACGGACTGGAAGGATGGACGGAAGGACGGACTGGAAGGATGGACGGAAGGACGGACTGGAAGGATGGACGGAAGGACGGACTGGAAGGATGGACGGAAGGACGGACTGGAAGGATGGACGGAAGGACGGACTGGAAGGATGGACGGAAGGACGGACTGGAAGGATGGACGGAAGGACGGACTGGAAGGATGGACGGAAGGACGGACTGGAAGGATGGACGGAAGGACGGACTGGAAGGATGGACGGAAGGACGGACTGGAAGGATGGACGGAAGGACGGACTGGAAGGATGGACGGAAGGACGGACTGGAAGGATGGACGGAAGGACGGACTGGAAGGATGGACGGAAGGACGGACTGGAAGGATGGACGGAAGGACGGACTGGAAGGATGGACGGAAGGACGGACTGGAAGGATGGACGGAAGGTCGGACTGGAAGGACGGACTGGAAGGACGGAGTGGAAGGACGGAAGGACGGACTGGAAGGATGGACGGAAGGACGGACTGGAAGGATGGACGGAAGGAAGGACGGACGGAAGGATGGACGGAAGGAAGGAAGGACGGACGGAATGATGGACGGAAGGAAGGACGGACGGACTGGAAGGAAGGAAGGACGGACGGAAGGATGGACGGAAGGAAGGACGGACGGACTGGAAGGATGGACGGAAGGACGGAAGGACGGACTGGAAGGATGGACGGAAGGACGGACTGGAAGGATGGACGGAAGGACGGACTGGAAGGATGGACGGAAGGACGGACGGACTGGAAGGATGGACGGAAGGACGGACGGACTGGAAGGATGGACGGAAGGACGGACGGACTGGAAGGATGGACGGAAGGACGGACGGACTGGAAGGATGGACGGAAGGACGGACGGACTGGAAGGATGGACGGAAGGACGGACTGGAAGGATGGACGGGAAGGATGGACGGAAGGACGGACTGGAAGGACGGACTGGAAGGATGGACGGAAGGACGGACTGGAAGGATGGACGGAAGGACGGACTGGAAGGATGGACGGAAGGAAGGACTGGAAGGACGGACTGGAAGGATGGACGGAAGGACGGACTGGAAGGATGGACGGAAGGACGGACTGGAAGGATGGACGGAAGGACGGACTGGAAGGATGGACGGAGGGACGGACTGAAAGGATGGACGGAAGGACGGACTGGAAGGATGGACGGAAGGACGGACTGGAAGGATGGACGGAAGGACGGACTGGAAGGATGGACGGAAGGACGGACTGGAAGGATGGACGGAAGGACGGACTGGAAGGATGGACGGAAGGACGGACTGGAAGGATGGACGGAAGGACGGACGGACTGGAAGGATGGACGGAAGGACGGACTGGAAGGATGGACGGAAGGACGGACTGGAAGGATGGACGGAAGGACGGACTGGAAGGATGGACGGAAGGACGGACTGGAAGGATGGACGGAAGGACGGACTGGAAGGATGGACGGAAGGACGGACGGACTGGAAGGATGGACGGAAGGACGGACTGGAAGGATGGACGGAAGGACGGACTGGAAGGATGGACGGAAGGACGGACTGGAAGGATGGACGGAAGGACGGACTGGAAGGATGGACGGAAGGACGGACTGGAAGGATGGACGGAAGGACGGACTGGAAGGATGGACGGAAGGACGGACTGGAAGGATGGACGGAAGGACGGACTGGAAGGATGGACGGAAGGACGGACTGGAAGGATGGACGGAAGGAAGGACGGACTGGAAGGATGGACGGAAGGAAGGACGGACTGGAAGGATGGACGGAAGGAAGGACGGACTGGAAGGATGGACTGGAAGGATGGACGGAAGGAAGGACGGACTGGAAGGATGGACGGAAGGAAGGACGGACGGAAGGAAGGAAGGACGGACGGACTGGAAGGATGGACGGAAGGACGGACGGACGGACTGGAAGGATGGACGGAAGGACGGACTGGAAGGATGGACGGAAGGACGGACTGGAAGGATGGACGGAAGGACGGACTGGAAGGATGGTCGGAAGGACGGACTGGAAGGATGGACGAAAGGACGGACTGGAAGGATGGACGGAAGGACGGACTGGAAGGATGGACGGAAGGACGGACTGGAAGGATGGACGGAAGGACGGACTGGAAGGATGGACGGAAGGACGGACTGGAAGGATGGACGGAAGGTCGGACTGGAAGGATGGACGGAAGGACGGACTGGAAGGATGGACGGAAGGACGGACTGGAAGGATGGACGGAAGGACGGACTGGAAGGATGGACGGAAGGACGGACTGGAAGGATGGACGGAAGGACGGACTGGAAGGATGGA
Organism: Crossaster papposus; assembly: GCA_037893245.1. NCBI lineage: Eukaryota > Metazoa > Echinodermata > Asteroidea > Velatida > Solasteridae > Crossaster > Crossaster papposus. The sequence continues at coordinate 583,880 of JBAIAA010000355.1, read as the reverse complement.
CGGAAGGACGGACTGGAAGGATGGACGGAAGGACGGACTGGAAGGATGGACGGAAGGACGGACTGGAAGGATGGACGGAAGGACGGACTGGAAGGATGGACGGAAGGACGGACTGGAAGGATGGACGGAAGGACGGACTGGAAGGATGGACGGAAGGTCGGACTGGAAGGACGGACTGGAAGGACGGAGTGGAAGGACGGACGGAAGGACGGACTGGAAGGACGGACGGAAGGACGGACTGGAAGGATGGACGGAAGGACGGACTGGAAGGATGGACGGAAGGACGGACGGACTGGAAGGATGGACGGAAGGACGGACTGGAAGGATGGACGGAAGGACGGACTGGAAGGATGGACGGAAGGACGGACTGGAAGGATGGACGGAAGGACGGACTGGAAGGATGGACGGAAGGACGGACTGGAAGGATGGACGGAAGGACGGACGGACTGGAAGGATGGACGGAAGGACGGACTGGAAGGATGGACGGAAGGACGGACTGGAAGGATGGACGGAAGGACGGACTGGAAGGATGGACGGAAGGACGGACTGGAAGGATGGACGGAAGGACGGACTGGAAGGATGGACGGAAGGACGGACTGGAAGGATGGACGGAAGGACGGACTGGAAGGATGGACGGAAGGACGGACTGGAAGGATGGACGGAAGGACGGACTGGAAGGATGGACGGAAGGACGGACTGGAAGGATGGACGGAAGGACGGACTGGAAGGATGGACGGAAGGACGGACTGGAAGGATGGACGGAAGGACGGACTGGAAGGATGGACGGAAGGACGGACTGGAAGGATGGACGGAAGGACGGACTGGAAGGATGGACGGAAGGACGGACTGGAAGGATGGACGGAAGGACGGACTGGAAGGATGGACGGAAGGACGGACTGGAAGGATGGACGGAAGGAAGGACGGACGGAAGGATGGACGGAAGGAAGGAAGGACGGACGGAAGGATGGACGGAAGGAAGGACGGACGGAAGGATGGACGGAAGGAAGGACGGACGGACTGGAAGGAAGGAAGGACGGACGGAAGGATGGACGGAAGGAAGGACGGACGGACTGGAAGGATGGACGGAAGGACGGAAGGACGGACTGGAAGGATGGACGGAAGGACGGACTGGAAGGATGGACGGAAGGAAGGAAGGACGGACGGAAGGATGGACGGAAGGAAGGACGGACGGACTGGAAGGAAGGAAGGACGGACGGAAGGATGGACGGAAGGAAGGACGGACGGACTGGAAGGATGGACGGAAGGACGGAAGGACGGACTGGAAGGATGGACGGAAGGACGGAAGGACGGACTGGAAGGACGGACTGGAAGGATGGACGGAAGGACGGACGGACTGGAAGGATGGACGGAAGGACGGACGGACTGGAAGGATGGACGGAAGGACGGACTGGAAGGATGGACGGAAGGACGGACTGGAAGGATGGACGGAAGGACGGACTGGAAGGATGGACGGAAGGACGGACTGGAAGGATGGACGGAAGGACGGACGGACTGGAAGGATGGACGGAAGGACGGACGGACTGGAAGGATGGACGGAAGGACGGACTGGAAGGATGGACGGGAAGGATGGACGGAAGGACGGACTGGAAGGACGGACTGGAAGGATGGACGGAAGGACGGACTGGAAGGATGGACGGAAGGACGGACTGGAAGGATGGACGGAAGGAAGGACTGGAAGGACGGACTGGAAGGATGGACGGAAGGACGGACTGGAAGGATGGACGGAAGGACGGACTGGAAGGATGGACGGAAGGACGGACTGGAAGGATGGACGGAGGGACGGACTGAAAGGATGGACGGAAGGACGGACTGGAAGGATGGACGGAAGGACGGACTGGAAGGATGGACGGAAGGACGGACTGGAAGGATGGACGGAAGGACGGACTGGAAGGATGGACGGAAGGACGGACTGGAAGGATGGACGGAAGGACGGACTGGAAGGATGGACGGAAGGACGGACGGACTGGAAGGATGGACGGAAGGACGGACTGGAAGGATGGACGGAAGGACGGACTGGAAGGATGGACGGAAGGACGGACTGGAAGGATGGACGGAAGGACGGACTGGAAGGATGGACGGAAGGACGGACTGGAAGGATGGACGGAAGGACGGACGGACTGGAAGGATGGACGGAAGGACGGACTGGAAGGATGGACGGAAGGACGGACTGGAAGGATGGACGGAAGGACGGACTGGAAGGATGGACGGAAGGACGGACTGGAAGGATGGACGGAAGGACGGACTGGAAGGATGGACGGAAGGACGGACTGGAAGGATGGACGGAAGGACGGACTGGAAGGATGGACGGAAGGACGGACTGGAAGGATGGACGGAAGGAAGGACGGACTGGAAGGATGGACGGAAGGAAGGACGGACGGAAGGAAGGAAGGACGGACGGACTGGAAGGATGGACGGAAGGACGGACGGACGGACTGGAAGGATGGACGGAAGGACGGACTGGAAGGATGGACGGAAGGACGGACTGGAAGGATGGACGGAAGGACGGACTGGAAGGATGGACGGAAGGACGGACTGGAAGGATGGACGGAGGGACGGACTGAAAGGATGGACGGAAGGACGGACTGGAAGGATGGACGGAAGGACGGACTGGAAGGATGGACGGAAGGACGGACTGGAAGGATGGACGGAAGGACGGACTGGAAGGATGGACGGAAGGACGGACTGGAAGGATGGACGGAAGGACGGACTGGAAGGATGGACGGAAGGACGGACGGACTGGAAGGATGGACGGAAGGACGGACTGGAAGGATGGACGGAAGGACGGACTGGAAGGATGGACGGAAGGACGGACTGGAAGGATGGACGGAAGGACGGACTGGAAGGATGGACGGAAGGACGGACTGGAAGGATGGACGGAAGGACGGACGGACTGGAAGGATGGACGGAAGGACGGACTGGAAGGATGGACGGAAGGACGGACTGGAAGGATGGACGGAAGGACGGACTGGAAGGATGGACGGAAGGACGGACTGGAAGGATGGACGGAAGGACGGACTGGAAGGATGGACGGAAGGACGGACTGGAAGGATGGACGGAAGGACGGACTGGAAGGATGGACGGAAGGACGGACTGGAAGGATGGACGGAAGGAAGGACGGACTGGAAGGATGGACGGAAGGAAGGACGGACTGGAAGGATGGACGGAAGGAAGGACGGACTGGAAGGATGGACTGGAAGGATGGACGGAAGGAAGGACGGACTGGAAGGATGGACGGAAGGAAGGACGGACGGAAGGAAGGAAGGACGGACGGACTGGAAGGATGGACGGAAGGACGGACGGACGGACTGGAAGGATGGACGGAAGGACGGACTGGAAGGATGGACGGAAGGACGGACTGGAAGGATGGACGGAAGGACGGACTGGAAGGATGGTCGGAAGGACGGACTGGAAGGATGGACGAAAGGACGGACTGGAAGGATGGACGGAAGGACGGACTGGAAGGATGGACGGAAGGACGGACTGGAAGGATGGACGGAAGGACGGACTGGAAGGATGGACGGAAGGACGGACTGGAAGGATGGACGGAAGGACGGACTGGAAGGATGGACGGAAGGACGGACTGGAAGGATGGACGGAAGGACGGACTGGAAGGATGGACGGAAGGACGGACTGGAAGGATGGACGGAAGGACGGACTGGAAGGATGGACGGAAGGACGGACTGGAAGGATGGACGGAAGGACGGACTGGAAGGATGGACGGAAGGACGGACTGGAAGGATGGACGGAAGGACGGACTGGAAGGATGGACGGAAGGACGGACTGGAAGGATGGACGGAAGGACGGACTGGAAGGATGGACGGAAGGACGGACTGGAAGGATGGACGGAAGGTCGGACTGGAAGGACGGACTGGAAGGACGGAGTGGAAGGACGGACGGAAGGACGGACTGGAAGGACGGACGGAAGACGGACTGGAAGGATGGACGGAAGGACGGACTGGAAGGATGGACGGAAGGACGGACGGACTGGAAGGATGGACGGAAGGACGGACGGACTGGAAGGATGGACGGAAGGACGGACTGGAAGGATGGACGGAAGGACGGACTGGAAGGATGGACGGAAGGACGGACTGGAAGGATGGACGGAAGGACGGACTGGAAGGATGGACGGAAGGACGGACTGGAAGGATGGACGGAAGGACGGACGGACTGGAAGGATGGACGGAAGGACGGACTGGAAGGATGGACGGAAGGACGGACTGGAAGGATGGACGGAAGGACGGACTGGAAGGATGGACGGAAGGACGGACTGGAAGGATGGACGGAAGGACGGACTGGAAGGATGGACGGAAGGACGGACTGGAAGGATGGACGGAAGGACGGACTGGAAGGATGGACGGAAGGACGGACTGGAAGGATGGACGGAAGGACGGACTGGAAGGATGGACGGAAGGACGGACTGGAAGGAATGGACGGAAGGACGGACTGGAAGGATGGACGGAAGGACGGACTGGAAGGATGGACGGAAGGACGGACTGGAAGGATGGACGGAAGGACGGACTGGAAGGATGGACGGAAGGACGGACTGGAAGGATGGACGGAAGGACGGACTGGAAGGATGGACGGAAGGACGGACTGGAAGGATGGACGGAAGGAAGGACGGACGGAAGGATGGACGGAAGGAAGGAAGGACGGACGGAAGGATGGACGGAAGGAAGGACGGACGGACTGGAAGGAAGGAAGGACGGACGGAAGGATGGACGGAAGGAAGGACGGACGGACTGGAAGGATGGACGGAAGGACGGAAGGACGGACTGGAAGGATGGACGGAAGGACGGACTGGAAGGATGGACGGAAGGAAGGACGGACGGAAGGATGGACGGAAGGAAGGAAGGACGGACGGAAGGATGGACGGAAGGAAGGACGGACGGACTGGAAGGAAGGAAGGACGGACGGAAGGATGGACGGAAGGAAGGACGGACGGACTGGAAGGATGGACGGAAGGACGGAAGGACGGACTGGAAGGATGGACGGAAGGACGGACTGGAAGGATGGACGGAAGGACGGACTGGAAGGATGGACGGAAGGACGGACGGACTGGAAGGATGGACGGAAGGACGGACGGACTGGAAGGATGGACGGAAGGACGGACGGACTGGAAGGATGGACGGAAGGACGGACTGGAAGGATGGACGGGAAGGATGGACGGAAGGACGGACTGGAAGGACGGACTGGAAGGATGGACGGAAGGACGGACTGGAAGGATGGACGGAAGGACGGACTGGAAGGATGGACGGAAGGAAGGACTGGAAGGACGGACTGGAAGGATGGACGGAAGGACGGACTGGAAGGATGGACGGAAGGACGGACTGGAAGGATGGACGGAAGGACGGACTGGAAGGATGGACGGAGGGACGGACTGAAAGGATGGACGGAAGGACGGACTGGAAGGATGGACGGAAGGACGGACTGGAAGGATGGACGGAAGGACGGACTGGAAGGATGGACGGAAGGACGGACTGGAAGGATGGACGGAAGGACGGACTGGAAGGATGGACGGAAGGACGGACTGGAAGGATGGACGGAAGGACGGACGGACTGGAAGGATGGACGGAAGGACGGACTGGAAGGATGGACGGAAGGACGGACTGGAAGGATGGACGGAAGGACGGACTGGAAGGATGGACGGAAGGACGGACTGGAAGGATGGACGGAAGGACGGACTGGAAGGATGGACGGAAGGACGGACGGACTGGAAGGATGGACGGAAGGACGGACTGGAAGGATGGACGGAAGGACGGACTGGAAGGATGGACGGAAGGACGGACTGGAAGGATGGACGGAAGGACGGACTGGAAGGATGGACGGAAGGACGGACTGGAAGGATGGACGGAAGGACGGACTGGAAGGATGGACGGAAGGACGGACTGGAAGGATGGACGGAAGGACGGACTGGAAGGATGGACGGAAGGAAGGACGGACTGGAAGGATGGACGGAAGGAAGGACGGACTGGAAGGATGGACGGAAGGAAGGACGGACTGGAAGGATGGACTGGAAGGATGGACGGAAGGAAGGACGGACTGGAAGGATGGACGGAAGGAAGGACGGACGGAAGGAAGGAAGGACGGACGGACTGGAAGGATGGACGGAAGGACGGACGGACGGACTGGAAGGATGGACGGAAGGACGGACTGGAAGGATGGACGGAAGGACGGACTGGAAGGATGGACGGAAGGACGGACTGGAAGGATGGTCGGAAGGACGGACTGGAAGGATGGACGAAAGGACGGACTGGAAGGATGGACGGAAGGACGGACTGGAAGGATGGACGGAAGGACGGACTGGAAGGATGGACGGAAGGACGGACTGGAAGGATGGACGGAAGGACGGACTGGAAGGATGGACGGAAGGTCGGACTGGAAGGATGGACGGAAGGACGGACTGGAAGGATGGACGGAAGGACGGACTGGAAGGATGGACGGAAGGACGGACTGGAAGGATGGACGGAAGGACGGACTGGAAGGATGGACGGAAGGACGGACTGGAAGGATGGACGGAAGGACGGACTGGAAGGATGGACGGAAGGACGGACTGGAAGGATGGACGGAAGGACGGACTGGAAGGATGGACGGAAGGACGGACTGGAAGGATGGACGGAAGGACGGACTGGAAGGATGGACGGAAGGACGGACTGGAAGGATGGACGGAAGGTCGGACTGGAAGGACGGACTGGAAGGACGGAGTGGAAGGACGGACGGAAGGACGGACTGGAAGGACGGACGGAAGGACGGACTGGAAGGATGGACGGAAGGACGGACTGGAAGGATGGACGGAAGGACGGACGGACTGGAAGGATGGACGGAAGGACGGACTGGAAGGATGGACGGAAGGACGGACTGGAAGGATGGACGGAAGGACGGACTGGAAGGATGGACGGAAGGACGGACTGGAAGGATGGACGGAAGGACGGACTGGAAGGATGGACGGAAGGACGGACTGGAAGGATGGACGGAAGGACGGACGGACTGGAAGGATGGACGGAAGGACGGACTGGAAGGATGGACGGAAGGACGGACTGGAAGGATGGACGGAAGGACGGACTGGAAGGATGGACGGAAGGACGGACTGGAAGGATGGACGGAAGGACGGACTGGAAGGATGGACGGAAGGACGGACTGGAAGGATGGACGGAAGGACGGACTGGAAGGATGGACGGAAGGACGGACTGGAAGGATGGACGGAAGGACGGACTGGAAGGATGGACGGAAGGACGGACTGGAAGGATGGACGGAAGGACGGACTGGAAGGATGGACGGAAGGACGGACTGGAAGGATGGACGGAAGGACGGACTGGAAGGATGGACGGAAGGACGGACTGGAAGGATGGACGGAAGGACGGACTGGAAGGATGGACGGAAGGACGGACTGGAAGGATGGACGGAAGGACGGACTGGAAGGATGGACGGAAGGAAGGACGGACGGAAGGATGGACGGAAGGAAGGAAGGACGGACGGAAGGATGGACGGAAGGAAGGACGGACGGAAGGATGGACGGAAGGAAGGACGGACGGACTGGAAGGAAGGAAGGACGGACGGAAGGATGGACGGAAGGAAGGACGGACGGACTGGAAGGATGGACGGAAGGACGGAAGGACGGACTGGAAGGATGGACGGAAGGACGGACTTGAAGGATGGACGGAAGGAAGGAAGGACGGACGGAAGGATGGACGGAAGGAAGGACGGACGGACTGGAAGGAAGGAAGGACGGACGGAAGGATGGACGGAAGGAAGGACGGACGGACTGGAAGGATGGACGGAAGGACGGAAGGACGGACTGGAAGGATGGACGGAAGGACGGAAGGACGGACTGGAAGGACGGACTGGAAGGATGGACGGAAGGACGGACGGACTGGAAGGATGGACGGAAGGACGGACGGACTGGAAGGATGGACGGAAGGACGGACTGGAAGGATGGACGGAAGGACGGACTGGAAGGATGGATGGAAGGACGGACTGGAAGGATGGACGGAAGGACGGACTGGAAGGATGGATGGACGGAAGGACGGACTGGAAGCATGGACGGAAGGACGGACTGGAAGGATGGTCGGAAGGACGGACTGGAAGGATGGACGGAAGGACGGACTGGAAGGATGGACGGAAGGACGGACTGGAAGGATGGACGGAAGGACGGACTGGAAGGATGGACGGACGGAAGGACGGACTGGAAGGATGGACGGAAGGACGGACTGGAAGGATGGACGGAAGGACGGACTGGAAGGATGGACGGAAGGACGGACTGGAAGGATGGACGGAAGGACGGACTGGAAGGATGGACGGAAGGACGGACTGGAAGGACGGACTGGAAGGATGGACGGAAGGACGGACTGGAAGGATGGACGGAAGGAAGGACGGACTGGAAGGATGGACGGAAGGAAGGACGGACGGAAGGAAGGACGGACGGACTGGAAGGATGGACGGAAGGACGGACGGACGGACTGGAAGGATGGACGGAAGGACGGACGGACGGACTGGAAGGATGGACGGAAGGACGGACTGGAAGGATGGACGGAAGGACGGACTGGAAGCATGGACGGAAGGACGGACTGGAAGGATGGTCGGAAGGACGGACTGGAAGGATGGACGGAAGGACGGACTGGAAGGATGGACGGAAGGACGGACTGGAAGGATGGACGGAAGGACGGACTGGAAGGATGGACGGACGGAAGGACGGACTGGAAGGATGGACGGAAGGACGGACTGGAAGGATGGACGGAAGGACGGACTGGAAGGATGGTCGGAAGGACGGACTGGAAGGATGGACGGAAGGACGGACTGGAAGGATGGACGGAAGGACGGACTGGAAGGATGGACGGAAGGACGGACTGGAAGGATGGACGGACGGAAGGACGGACTGGAAGGATGGACGGAAGGACGGACTGGAAGGATGGACGGAAGGACGGACTGGAAGGATGGACGGAAGGACGGACTGGAAGGATGGACGGAAGGACGGACTGGAAGGATGGACGGAAGGACGGACTGGAAGGATGGACGGAAGGACGGACTGGAAGGATGGACGGAAGGACGGACGGAAGGACGGACTGGAAGGATGGACGGAAGGACGGACTGGAAGGACGGACTGGAAGGATGGACGGAAGGACGGACTGGAAGGATGGACGGACGGAAGGACGGACTGGAAGGATGGACGGAAGGACGGACTGGAAGGATGGACGGAAGGACGGACTGGAAGGATGGACGGAAGGACGGACGGACTGGAAGGATGGACGGAAGGACGGACTGGAAGGATGGACGGAAGGATGGACTGGAAGGATGGACAGAAGGACGGACTGGAAGGATGGACGGAAGGACGGACTGGAAGGATGGACGGAAGGACGGACTGGAAGGATGGACGGAAGGACGGACTGGAAGGATGGACGGAAGGACGGACTGGAAGGATGGACGGAAGGACGGACTGGAAGGATGGACGGAAGGACGGACTGGAAGGATGGACATAAGGACGGACTGGAAGGATGGACGGAAGGACGGACTGGAAGGATGGACGGAAGGACGGACTGGAAGGATGGACGGAAGGACGGACTGGAAGGATGGACGGAAGGACGGACTGGAAGGATGGACGGAAGGACGGACTGGAAGGATGGACGGAAGGACGGACTGGAAGGATGGACGGAAGGACGGACTGGAAGGATGGACGGAAGGACGGACTGGAAGGATGGACGGAAGGAAGGACGGACGGAAGGATGGACGGAAGGAAGGAAGGACGGACGGACGGATGGACGGAAGGAAGGACGGACGGACTGGAAGGAAGGAAGGACGGACGGAAGGATGGACGGAAGGAAGGACGGACGGACTGGAAGGATGGACGGAAGGACGGAAGGACGGACTGGAAGGATGGACGGAAGGACGGACTGGAAGGATGGACGGAAGGACGGACTGGAAGGATGGACGGAAGGACGGACGGACTGGAAGGATGGACGGAAGGACGGACGGACTGGAAGGATGGACGGAAGGACGGACTGGAAGGATGGACGGAAGGACGGACTGGAAGGACGGACTGGAAGGATGGACGGAAGGACGGACTGGAAGGATGGACGGAAGGACGGACTGGAAGGATGGACGGAAGGACGGACTGGAAGGATGGACGGAAGGACGGACTGGAAGGATGGACGGAAGGACGGACTGGAAGGATGGACGGAAGGACGGACTGGAAGGATGGACGGAAGGACGGACGGAAGGACGGACTGGAAGGATGGACGGAAGGACGGACTGGAAGGACGGACTGGAAGGATGGACGGAAGGACGGACTGGAAGGATGGACGGAAGGACGGACTGGAAGGATGGACGGAAGGACGGACGGACTGGAAGGATGGACGGAAGGACGGACTGGAAGGATGGACGGAAGGACGGACTGGAAGGATGGACGGAAGGACGGACTGGAAGGATGGACGGAAGGACGGACTGGAAGGATGGACGGAAGGACGGACTGGAAGGATGGACGGAAGGACGGACTGGAAGGATGGACGGAAGGACGGACTGGAAGGATGGACGGAAGGACGGACTGGAAGGATGGACGGAAGGACGGACTGGAAGGATGGACGGAAGGACGGACTGGAAGGATGGACGGAAGGACGGACTGGAAGGATGGACGGAAGGACGGACTGGAAGGATGGACGGAAGGACGGACTGGAAGGATGGACGGAAGGACGGACGGAAGGACGGACTGGAAGGATGGACGGAAGGACGGACTGGAAGGATGGACGGAAGGACGGACTGGAAGGATGGACGGAAGGACGGACTGGAAGGATGGACGGAAGGACGGACTGGAAGGATGGACGGAAGGACGGACTGGAAGGATGGACGGAAGGACGGACTGGAAGGATGGACGGAAGGAAGGACGGACGGAAGGATGGACGGAAGGAAGGAAGGACGGAAGGATGGACGGAAGGAAGGAAGGACGGACGGAAGGATGGACGGACGGACTGGAAGGAAGGAAGGACGGAAGGATGGACGGACGGACTGGAAGGAAGGAAGGACGGACGGAAGGATGGACGGAAGGAAGGACGGACGGACTGGAAGGATGGACGGAAGGACGGAAGGACGGACTGGAAGGATGGACGGAAGGACGGACTGGAAGGATGGACGGAAGGACGGACTGGAAGGATGGACGGAAGGACGGACTGGAAGGATGGACGGAAGGACGGACGGACTGGAAGGATGGACGGAAGGACGGACGGACTGGAAGGATGGACGGAAGGACGGACTGGAAGGATGGACGGGAAGGATGGACGGAAGGACGGACTGGAAGGACGGACTGGAAGGATGGACGGAAGGACGGACTGGAAGGATGGACGGAAGGACGGACTGGAAGGATGGACGGAAGGAAGGACTGGAAGGACGGACTGGAAGGATGGACGGAAGGACGGACTGGAAGGATGGACGGAAGGACGGACTGGAAGGATGGACGGAAGGACGGACTGGAAGGATGGACGGAGGGACGGACTGAAAGGATGGACGGAAGGACGGACTGGAAGGATGGACGGAAGGACGGACTGGAAGGATGGACGGAAGGACGGACTGGAAGGATGGACGGAAGGACGGACTGGAAGGATGGACGGAAGGACGGACTGGAAGGATGGACGGAAGGACGGACTGGAAGGATGGACGGAAGGACGGACGGACTGGAAGGATGGACGGAAGGACGGACTGGAAGGATGGACGGAAGGACGGACTGGAAGGATGGACGGAAGGACGGACTGGAAGGATGGACGGAAGGACGGACTGGAAGGATGGACGGAAGGACGGACTGGAAGGATGGACGGAAGGACGGACGGACTGGAAGGATGGACGGAAGGACGGACTGGAAGGATGGACGGAAGGACGGACTGGAAGGATGGACGGAAGGACGGACTGGAAGGATGGACGGAAGGACGGACTGGAAGGATGGACGGAAGGACGGACTGGAAGGATGGACGGAAGGACGGACTGGAAGGATGGACGGAAGGACGGACTGGAAGGATGGACGGAAGGAAGGACGGACTGGAAGGATGGACGGAAGGAAGGACGGACTGGAAGGATGGACGGAAGGAAGGACGGACTGGAAGGATGGACTGGAAGGATGGACGGAAGGAAGGACGGACTGGAAGGATGGACGGAAGGACGGACTGGAAGGATGGACGGAAGGACGGACTGGAAGGATGGACGGAAGGAAGGACGGACGGAAGGATGGACGGAAGGAAGGAAGGACGGACGGAAGGATGGACGGAAGGAAGGACGGACGGACTGGAAGGAAGGAAGGACGGACGGAAGGATGGACGGAAGGAAGGACGGACGGACTGGAAGGATGGACGGAAGGACGGAAGGACGGACTGGAAGGATGGACGGAAGGACGGACTGGAAGGATGGACGGAAGGAAGGACGGACGGAAGGATGGACGGAAGGAAGGAAGGACGGACGGAAGGATGGACGGAAGGAAGGACGGACGGACTGGAAGGAAGGAAGGACGGACGGAAGGATGGACGGAAGGAAGGACGGACGGACTGGAAGGATGGACGGAAGGACGGAAGGACGGACTGGAAGGATGGACGGAAGGACGGACTGGAAGGATGGACGGAAGGACGGACTGGAAGGATGGACGGAAGGACGGACGGACTGGAAGGATGGACGGAAGGACGGACGGACTGGAAGGATGGACGGAAGGACGGACGGACTGGAAGGATGGACGGAAGGACGGACTGGAAGGATGGACGGGAAGGATGGACGGAAGGACGGACTGGAAGGACGGACTGGAAGGATGGACGGAAGGACGGACTGGAAGGATGGACGGAAGGACGGACTGGAAGGATGGACGGAAGGAAGGACTGGAAGGACGGACTGGAAGGATGGACGGAAGGACGGACTGGAAGGATGGACGGAAGGACGGACTGGAAGGATGGACGGAAGGACGGACTGGAAGGATGGACGGAAGGACGGACTGGAAGGATGGACGGAGGGACGGACTGAAAGGACGGACGGAAGGACGGACTGGAAGGATGGACGGAAGGACGGACTGGAAGGATGGACGGAAGGACGGACTGGAAGGATGGACGGAAGGACGGACTGGAAGGATGGACGGAAGGACGGACTGGAAGGATGGACGGAAGGACGGACTGGAAGGATGGACGGAAGGACGGACTGGAAGGATGGACGGAAGGAAGGACGGACGGAAGGATGGACGGAAGGAAGGAAGGACGGAAGGATGGACGGAAGGAAGGAAGGACGGACGGAAGGATGGACGGACGGACTGGAAGGAAGGAAGGACGGAAGGATGGACGGACGGACTGGAAGGAAGGAAGGACGGACGGAAGGATGGACGGAAGGAAGGACGGACGGACTGGAAGGATGGACGGAAGGACGGAAGGACGGACTGGAAGGATGGACGGAAGGACGGACTGGAAGGATGGACGGAAGGACGGACTGGAAGGATGGACGGAAGGACGGACTGGAAGGATGGACGGAAGGACGGACGGACTGGAAGGATGGACGGAAGGACGGACGGACTGGAAGGATGGACGGAAGGACGGACTGGAAGGATGGACGGGAAGGATGGACGGAAGGACGGACTGGAAGGACGGACTGGAAGGATGGACGGAAGGACGGACTGGAAGGATGGACGGAAGGACGGACTGGAAGGATGGACGGAAGGAAGGACTGGAAGGACGGACTGGAAGGATGGACGGAAGGACGGACTGGAAGGATGGACGGAAGGACGGACTGGAAGGATGGACGGAAGGACGGACTGGAAGGATGGACGGAAGGACGGACTGGAAGGATGGACGGAAGGACGGACTGGAAGGATGGACGGAAGGACGGACTGGAAGGATGGACGGAAGGACGGACTGGAAGGATGGACGGAAGGACGGACTGGAAGGATGGACGGAAGGACGGACTGGAAGGATGGACGGAAGGACGGACTGGAAGGATGGACGGAAGGACGGACTGGAAGGATGGACGGAAGGACGGACTGGAAGGATGGACGGAAGGACGGACGGACTGGAAGGATGGACGGAAGGACGGACTGGAAGGATGGACGGAAGGACGGACTGGAAGGATGGACGGAAGGACGGACTGGAAGGATGGACGGAAGGACGGACTGGAAGGATGGACGGAAGGACGGACTGGAAGGATGGACGGAAGGACGGACTGGAAGGATGGACGGAAGGACGGACTGGAAGGATGGACGGAAGGACGGACTGGAAGGATGGACGGAAGGACGGACTGGAAGGATGGACGGAAGGACGGACTGGAAGGATGGACGGAAGGACGGACTGGAAGGATGGACGGAAGGAAGGACGGACTGGAAGGATGGACGGAAGGAAGGACGGACTGGAAGGATGGACGGAAGGAAGGACGGACTGGAAGGATGGACTGGAAGGATGGACGGAAGGAAGGACGGACTGGAAGGATGGACGGAAGGACGGACTGGAAGGATGGACGGAAGGACGGACTGGAAGGATGGACGGAAGGAAGGACGGACGGAAGGATGGACGGAAGGAAGGAAGGACGGACGGAAGGATGGACGGAAGGAAGGACGGACGGACTGGAAGGAAGGAAGGACGGACGGAAGGATGGACGGAAGGAAGGACGGACGGACTGGAAGGATGGACGGAAGGACGGAAGGACGGACTGGAAGGATGGACGGAAGGACGGACTGGAAGGATGGACGGAAGGAAGGACGGACGGAAGGATGGACGGAAGGAAGGAAGGACGGACGGAAGGATGGACGGAAGGAAGGACGGACGGACTGGAAGGAAGGAAGGACGGACGGAAGGATGGACGGAAGGAAGGACGGACGGACTGGAAGGATGGACGGAAGGACGGAAGGACGGACTGGAAGGATGGACGGAAGGACGGACTGGAAGGATGGACGGAAGGACGGACTGGAAGGATGGACGGAAGGACGGACGGACTGGAAGGATGGACGGAAGGACGGACGGACTGGAAGGATGGACGGAAGGACGGACGGACTGGAAGGATGGACGGAAGGACGGACTGGAAGGATGGACGGGAAGGATGGACGGAAGGACGGACTGGAAGGACGGACTGGAAGGATGGACGGAAGGACGGACTGGAAGGATGGACGGAAGGACGGACTGGAAGGATGGACGGAAGGAAGGACTGGAAGGACGGACTGGAAGGATGGACGGAAGGACGGACTGGAAGGATGGACGGAAGGACGGACTGGAAGGATGGACGGAAGGACGGACTGGAAGGATGGACGGAGGGACGGACTGAAAGGATGGACGGAAGGACGGACTGGAAGGATGGACGGAAGGACGGACTGGAAGGATGGACGGAAGGACGGACTGGAAGGATGGACGGAAGGACGGACTGGAAGGATGGACGGAAGGACGGACTGGAAGGATGGACGGAAGGACGGACTGGAAGGATGGACGGAAGGACGGACGGACTGGAAGGATGGACGGAAGGACGGACTGGAAGGATGGACGGAAGGACGGACTGGAAGGATGGACGGAAGGACGGACTGGAAGGATGGACGGAAGGACGGACTGGAAGGATGGACGGAAGGACGGACTGGAAGGATGGACGGAAGGACGGACGGACTGGAAGGATGGACGGAAGGACGGACTGGAAGGATGGACGGAAGGACGGACTGGAAGGATGGACGGAAGGACGGACTGGAAGGATGGACGGAAGGACGGACTGGAAGGATGGACGGAAGGACGGACTGGAAGGATGGACGGAAGGACGGACTGGAAGGATGGACGGAAGGACGGACTGGAAGGATGGACGGAAGGACGGACTGGAAGGATGGACGGAAGGAAGGACGGACTGGAAGGATGGACGGAAGGAAGGACGGACTGGAAGGATGGACGGAAGGAAGGACGGACTGGAAGGATGGACTGGAAGGATGGACGGAAGGAAGGACGGACTGGAAGGATGGACGGAAGGAAGGACGGACGGAAGGAAGGAAGGACGGACGGACTGGAAGGATGGACGGAAGGACGGACGGACGGACTGGAAGGATGGACGGAAGGACGGACTGGAAGGATGGACGGAAGGACGGACTGGAAGGATGGACGGAAGGACGGACTGGAAGGATGGTCGGAAGGACGGACTGGAAGGATGGACGAAAGGACGGACTGGAAGGATGGACGGAAGGACGGACTGGAAGGATGGACGGAAGGACGGACTGGAAGGATGGACGGAAGGACGGACTGGAAGGATGGACGGAAGGACGGACTGGAAGGATGGACGGAAGGACGGACTGGAAGGATGGACGGAAGGACGGACTGGAAGGATGGACGGAAGGACGGACTGGAAGGATGGACGGAAGGACGGACTGGAAGGATGGACGGAAGGACGGACTGGAAGGATGGACGGAAGGACGGACTGGAAGGATGGACGGAAGGACGGACTGGAAGGATGGACGGAAGGACGGACTGGAAGGATGGACGGAAGGACGGACTGGAAGGATGGACGGAAGGACGGACTGGAAGGATGGACGGAAGGACGGACTGGAAGGATGGACGGAAGGACGGACTGGAAGGATGGACGGAAGGTCGGACTGGAAGGACGGACTGGAAGGACGGAGTGGAAGGACGGACGGAAGGACGGACTGGAAGGATGGACGGAAGGACGGACTGGAAGGATGGACGGAAGGACGGACTGGAAGGATGGACGGAAGGACGGACGGACTGGAAGGATGGACGGAAGGACGGACTGGAAGGATGGACGGAAGGACGGACTGGAAGGATGGACGGAAGGACGGACTGGAAGGATGGACGGAAGGACGGACTGGAAGGATGGACGGAAGGACGGACTGGAAGGATGGACGGAAGGACGGACGGAGTGGAAGGATGGACGGAAGGACGGACTGGAAGGATGGACGGAAGGACGGACTGGAAGGATGGACGGAAGGACGGACTGGAAGGATGGACGGAAGGACGGACTGGAAGGATGGACGGAAGGACGGACTGGAAGGATGGACGGAAGGACGGACTGGAAGGATGGACGGAAGGACGGACTGGAAGGATGGACGGAAGGACGGACTGGAAGGATGGACGGAAGGACGGACTGGAAGGATGGACGGAAGGACGGACTGGAAGGATGGACGGAAGGACGGACTGGAAGGATGGACGGAAGGACGGACTGGAAGGATGGACGGAAGGACGGACTGGAAGGATGGACGGAAGGACGGACTGGAAGGATGGACGGAAGGACGGACTGGAAGGATGGACGGAAGGACGGACTGGAAGGATGGACGGAAGGACGGACTGGAAGGATGGACGGAAGGAAGGACGGACGGAAGGATGGACGGAAGGAAGGAAGGACGGACGGAAGGATGGACGGAAGGAAGGACGGACGGACTGGAAGGAAGGAAGGACGGACGGAAGGATGGACGGAAGGAAGGACGGACGGACTGGAAGGATGGACGGAAGGACGGAAGGACGGACTGGAAGGATGGACGGAAGGACGGACTGGAAGGATGGACGGAAGGAAGGACGGACGGAAGGATGGACGGAAGGAAGGAAGGACGGACGGAAGGATGGACGGAAGGAAGGACGGACGGACTGGAAGGAAGGAAGGACGGACGGAAGGATGGACGGAAGGAAGGACGGACGGACTGGAAGGATGGACGGAAGGACGGAAGGACGGACTGGAAGGATGGACGGAAGGACGGACTGGAAGGATGGACGGAAGGACGGACTGGAAGGATGGACGGAAGGACGGACGGACTGGAAGGATGGACGGAAGGACGGACGGACTGGAAGGATGGACGGAAGGACGGACTGGAAGGATGGACGGAAGGACGGACTGGAAGGATGGACGGAAGGACGGACTGGAAGGATGGACGGAAGGACGGACTGGAAGGATGGACGGAAGGACGGACGGACTGGAAGGATGGACGGAAGGACGGACGGACTGGAAGGATGGACGGAAGGACGGACTGGAAGGATGGACGGAAGGACGGACTGGAAGGATGGACGGAAGGACGGACTGGAAGGATGGACGGAAGGACGGACTGGAAGGATGGACGGAAGGACGGACTGGAAGGATGGACGGAAGGACGGACTGGAAGGATGGACGGAAGGACGGACTGGAAGGTTGGACGGAAGGACGGACTGGAAGGATGGACGGAAGGACGGACTGGAAGGATGGACGGAAGGACGGACTGGAAGGACGGACTGGAAGGATGGACGGAAGGAAGGACGGACTGGAAGGATGGACGGAAGGACGGACTGGAAGGATGGACGGAAGGAAGGACGGACTGGAAGGATGGACGGAAGGAAGGACGGACGGAAGGAAGGACGGACGGACTGGAAGGATGGACGGAAGGACGGACGGACGGACTGGAAGGATGGACGGAAGGACGGACTGGAAGGATGGACGGAAGGACGGACTGGAAGGATGGACGGAAGGACGGACTGGAAGGATGGACGGAAGGACGGACTGGAAGGATGGACGGAAGGACGGACTGGAAGGATGGACGGAAGGACGGACTGGAAGGATGGACGGAAGGACGGACTGGAAGGATGGACGGAAGGACGGACTGGAAGGATGGACGGAAGGACGGACTGGAAGGATGGACGGAAGGACGGACTGGAAGGATGGACGGAAGGACGGACTGGAAGGATGGACGGAAGGACGGACTGGAAGGATGGACGGAAGGACGGACTGGAAGGATGGACGGAAGGACGGACTGGAAGGACGGGACGGAAGGACGGACTGGAAGGACGGGACGGAAGGACGGACTGGAAGGACGGAACGGAAGGACGGACTGGAAGGACGGACTGGAAGGACGGACGGAAGGACGGACTGGAAGGATGGACGGAAGGACGGACTGGAAGGATGGACGGAAGGATGGACTGGAAGGATGGACGGAAGGACGGACTGGAAGGATGGACGGAAGGACGGACTGGAAGGATGGACGGAAGGACGGACTGGAAGGATGGACGGAAGGACGGACTGGAAGGATGGACGGAAGGACGGACTGGAAGGATGGACGGAAGGACGGACTGGAAGGATGGACGGAAGGACGGACTAGAAGGATGGACGGAAGGACGGACTGGAAGGATGGACGGAAGGACGGACTGGAAGGATGGACGGAAGGACGGACTGGAAGGATGGACGGAAGGACGGACTGGAAGGATGGACGGAAGGACGGACTGGAAGGATGGACGGAAGGACGGACTGGAAGGATGGACGGAAGGACGGACTGGAAGGATGGACGGAAGGACGGACTGGAAGGATGGACGGAAGGACGGACTGGAAGGATGGACGGAAGGACGGACTGGAAGGATGGACGGAAGGACGGACTGGAAGGATGGACGGAAGGAAGGACGGACGGAAGGATGGACGGAAGGAAGGAAGGACGGACGGAAGGATGGACGGAAGGAAGGACGGACGGACTGGAAGGAAGGAAGGACGGACGGAAGGATGGACGGAAGGACGGACGGACGGACTGGAAGGATGGACGGAAGGACGGACTGGAAGGATGGACGGAAGGACGGACTGGAAGGATGGACGGAAGGACGGACGGACTGGAAGGATGGACGGAAGGACGGACGGACTGGAAGGATGGACGGAAGGACGGACTGGAAGGATGGACGGAAGGACGGACTGGAAGGATGGTCGGAAGGACGGAAGGACGGACTGGAAGAATGGACGGAAGGAAGGACGGAAGGACGGACTGGAAGGATGGACGGAAGGAAGGACGGACGGAAGGATGGACGGAAGGAAGGACGGACGGACTGGAAGGATGGACGGAAGGACGGACAGACGGAAGGACAGACGGAAGGATGGAAGATGGACGGAAGATGGACGGAAGATGGACGGAAGGACGGAAGGACGGAAGGACGGAAGGACGGAAGGACGGAAGATGGAAGGACGGACGGAAGGAAGGACGTAAGACGGAAGGACGGAAGGAACGGAAGGAACGGAAGGAACGGAAGGAACGGAAGGACTGGATGGACTGGATGGACTGGATGGACTGGATGGACTGGATGGACTGGATGGACTGGATGGACTGGAGGAAGGACGGAAGGACGGAAGGACGGAAGGAAGAACGGAAGGAAGGAAGGACGGAAGGAAGGAAGGAAGGATGGACGGAAGGAAGGAAGGAAGGAAGGACGGAAGGACGGAAGGACAGAAGGACGGAAGGAACGGAAGGAACGGAAGGACGGAAGGAACGGAAGGACTGGATGGACTGGATGGACTGGATGGACTGGATGGACTGGATGGACGGAAGGACGGAAGGAAGGAAGGACGGAAGAAAGGACGGAAGGACGGAAGGACGGACGGAAGGACGGACGGAAGGACGGAAGGAAGGACGGAAGGACGGAACGAAGGAAGGAAGGATGGACGGAAGGATGGACGGAAGGACAGACGGAAGGACAGACTCTAACTCTAACTCTAACTCTAACTCTAACTCTAACTCTAACTCTAACTCTAACTCTAACTCTAACTCTAACTCTAACTCTAACGCTAACGCTAACGCTAACGCTAACTCTAACGCTAACTCTAACGCTAACTCTAATGCTAACTTCTAGTTCGAATTCTTCTGTGGATTCTTTAAATTCTTTTCATTTAAAACAATCTGCTGCATTCTTCGACGCATTTCTTAAAGCTTCCACGCCTTTTTCACCAATCTTCAAATTTCACCAATTTCAGGTAGACTGCCGGCCAAGGCTAACAAGCTTAGGCTTGTAATCATAATGGTCCTCCTATGTTGATGTACATAATATGCCTGGCCTGCTTTTTGAAGTTAAATCTAAATTACTCAAGGTTCCTTATGTGCATTTACAACATGCACCTTTTTGGTTCTTTTTACAACTTGTTACATACTTTCTAATACTGAATACCCTCTCTTGTATTTATTTCTCCTTTTTGTTCACAGATCCTCCATGTACACAAACTGCCTGACCTTTTAAGTGTTACAAAGGCTAAGCAAAAATTGGCTGCAACACATTCTAATTGACATACAAAGGTAAGAAAGCAGCAAATTATATAATGCTTCAGAAACAAGATTGTGCATTCTTTAGAAGTGGACCTCCTCCCTGTGTATTCCTGCTGTGTATTCAAAACAGCTTGTAGGTGACATATTTGACATGAAAATTTTCCAATATTGTTCCCCAGTATGTGAGGTTTTAAAGACCATGAAACATTAACCCTATCACCTTACCCAATACTACAAAATACTACTTGTATGCAGTACTCTTATTACACTAGCCTATAAGAACTGGGTAGTATTGTGTACTGTACCCCAAATAAATGCCTAGGGCGTTAGGGTAAAAAAATACTTTACATTTGTTGCCTTAATCTATTTTCATGAAACTCGTCGTAACTTCAATGCATCTCAGGTTGCAGCTGTGTCGTGTCCTATGAATCATTTCACAAAACACAAAAGTACAACTTGTAATAGGTGTATGTTTAGTACAATACGATGACTTATATGTATTTTTTAAGAGTCGTCGAAAGTTTTCCGAAACGTATTAGTGGCGGATGTTGGACTTATTTCAAGTTTTAACTCCATTAATCAAGGTTTCAATTCGCATCGGAGGGTGGGTGGATGACGGTAAACATGTCACAAGCAAGACCGGCAATATCTGTCAGCCACCGGCACACAGCAAGCAGGTTTTTCAGTCCCTACGTGATTTTGTCGATTTTCCCCAGAATATTCTTCTGGGATTTTTCTCCCACCTCTAAAACTGTAATTTCTTTTGTCTTCTCTACACGTTTATATTTTGGGCAGCTCAATAAAGATGCGTCTAAGACGGGAGGTGAATTGTTACTTGCCAATTTGTATGCAGTCAAGTGCTTCTTTGCATTGTTTTTGACTGGCATTTGAGGTAACAGAAAATGATTTAAATATGTAATGCAGAGAAAATTAAGTACACGTTTTATTTAAAGGTTGGGTACACCATTTGTAATTGCTTGAATTATCATGAATGGGTGGATTTGGGGGGTTGTATTTTATAGTAAATATCATTTAAATGACCTGTCCGAAGTTTTACTATCATGGATGCCTAGAAAAGCACGAAAAACAGCGTTTGTTTTCAACCGGCGTCGAGCAGTTATTCTTATGTTGTTATTGTTTTTTCGCGCTCGCCGTCTGGCGATCGCGAGTTTTGTTTTATAAAATTCAATTTTTCGGAATAATATCAGAATATCTAGGGCAATCATTTTGCTGGACGCCTAAAATCATTATTTACTTTCAAATAAGTAAGATATTTCTTAATAATACGGTAGTAAATATTTTCGATATCTGCAAATGGTGTATCCTGCCTTTAACTCGCAATATTTATAATGATTATATTAGTTGTGTGTTTCTTATTCATGATGTTATTTGTAACAGGTCGGTTTGGGTGTGAAAACGTTTCTTGCTTCTGGAGCTGTAGGAGTGCTCAGGATCAGATGCCTAGAGGTAATTCAGTGTAAGACTATTAACCAGTTCGCGCCGGATGACTCTAACTCTAACGCTAACTCTAACGCTAACGCTAACGCTAACTCTAACGCTAACTCTAACGCTAACGCTAACGCTAACGCTAACGCTAACGCTAACGCTAACGCCTGGATGGACTGGATGGACTGGATGGACTGGATGGACTGGATGGACTGGATGGACTGGATGGACTGGATGGACTGGATGGACTGGATGGACTGGATGGACTGGATGGACTGGATGGACTGGATGGACTGGATGGACTGGATGGACTGGATGGACTGGATGGACTGGATGGACTGGATGGACTGGATGGACTGGATGGACTGGATGGACTGGATGGACTGGATGGACTGGATGGACTGGATGGACTGGATGGACTGGATGGACTGGATGGACTGGATGGACTGGATGGACTGGATGGACTGGATGGACTGGATGGACTGGATGGACTGGATGGACTGGATGGACTGGATGGACTGGATGGACTGGATGGACTGGATGGACTGGATGGACTGGATGGACTGGATGGACTGGATGGACTGGATGGACTGGATGGACTGGATGGACTGGATGGACTGGATGGACTGGATGGACTGGATGGACTGGATGGACTGGATGGACTGGATGGACTGGATGGACTGGATGGACTGGATGGACTGGATGGACTGGATGGACTGGATGGACTGGATGGACTGGATGGACTGGATGGACTGGATGGACTGGATGGACTGGATGGACTGGATGGACTGGATGGACTGGATGGACTGGATGGACTGGATGGACTGGATGGACTGGATGGACTGGATGGACTGGATGGACTGGATGGACTGGATGGACTGGATGGACTGGATGGACTGGATGGACTGGATGGACTGGATGGACTGGATGGACTGGATGGACTGGATGGACTGGATGGACTGGATGGACTGGATGGACTGGATGGACTGGATGGACTGGATGGACTGGATGGACTGGATGGACTGGATGGACTGGATGGACTGGATGGACTTATTTAAAACCAGTCTGTGGGCCTGACGCGGAAAAGTATTTGATTTCACACAGAATGACTTTTTTGTTTGATCTTATCGTTTGGACCACAGTTGCAGCCGAGTTATCCAACAGCCAGCTAAGCACCGTCATGCTCAATTTCCTCGACCAGTACTGCATTAGTCAGTTCCCCATCATGTTTGCTCGCACCAGTTTGACAATGTCTGGTGTCAGTGATACAACAGGGCCGTTAAGGCCGCAGTTAAAGGTGCCTCAGGATCCAGAATATCACATATGCAAAGGTACGAGACTGGGGGCTAGACCTGTTAAGGGTGGGTTTTCACGGGGCTTGCGAACGATTTGCGAAGGATGCGAATGCCAAAAAAATTGCAAAGTCCAACATTCGGAGAAGTTTTTCTCTGAATGTTTCGCGACAATGCAGTTTGTGCATAGTTCTCACAACGTACGTGCGAATGTCGTGTGTATCGTTGCCGAACTATGGCCAGTCCACATACACGAAGAACATGCGACTAAAATGTGAACAACACTAATGTTGCACGAATCTCGGGAAACTTTTTCAAATTCCCGCCAAACTAAAAACGACTCCCGCGAACAATTGAGGACGCTTCCGAACCCCCGCCCCGCGAATGTTTGGCGAACATTTGGAACCTAAAATATGAATTTTCACTTTGCCATTTTTTCGGCATTTGCATCGTTCGCGAATCGTCCGCGTGCCCCGTAAAAACTCACCCCAACTGTTAAACTGAATATAGTCTGGTTTTCTGCCCTGACAATATTTTCATGTCCAGACTTCTAAAATTGAAGTTCAGGTAGGCCGACAACAAAAATAGTTCACGACCGCAGTACACTGCGTAGCTATTTTTATATGATGCAAATGATGCAACAATTCAAATTATGACGGCTTTTTCCCAAAAGGCACATTGGCGTTAAATAGTGATATTATATTTTGTCTGGTGTTGATTTTTGCCAATGCAAGTTTTGATTTCATGCAAAACAAAAATCTGGATCGATGAGCTTTATTTTGTTAACATTGTTTGCCTTACAACCACATAACTCCCAGAAACACTCAAACAGTGCAAAAGTTAACGATAATACCCGACTGTCAATAAAAAGTGTTCAAAACATTTCGGACATTTTCAGGAAAAGGCAGCATTCCCCTTTTTTTTCGTCATGTGACACTGGACGATACTGGACCTCAAAATTCATCAGGAATAGTCAGATGTATTTGGTCTGGGAACAGACTAGACTGAATACTGTTTTGACTAGTTTGAATGTTGGCGCAGATCTTGTTTTTTTGAATTACTTGATTTTCTGTTTACAATTTTTTTCACAAAACCCTTGGTTGGTTTGCTATATACTCACTTGCCCAAACGATGAACCCGACCATTGATGTCAGGAACCAGAATCGACCAGTAAAGCAATTTTGTTAGACAGCACGAACTAATCTGATTATCTCTCTGAGGAGTACTTAGTGCAATGCACACAATAACACAGCTGTGTTTCTTTATATTGCTGCCAACTGACCCAAATAGTGACTTCTGCATAGGAGGGTTAATGCACACCCCACAACCTGACCCCCTAACTTATAACTTGTCCGTTTTGGATTCTATCCACAGGTCTGAATACGTGGCTGCTATCTTGTCTGATCAGGATTCTCAATGATTACTTCTGTCTTGACCTTCATGATCAGATTGTCAAAGTCATGGTATCTCTGCTTCATGCTGTCAAGTACAAGGATCCACTTTCTTTTTCTGAGCTACTCAATGAGCTCTGTAGATTTGTAACAGGTGACATTCACACGAACGTTATTTATTTTGTATTAATTATCAGTAATATACAGATTTTAGATATGAAGCTTACAATATCATGAAGTATCCTACTTGATTGCAAGTAAATACAGTCGAGTCTCTTTAATACAAACTCAACCGAACCATACTTATCTCAAGGATGAACGCAATTGAGTTCAATTTGACTTTTAGTGAATAAACAAAAAACCGGCAAAAGAAACCGAAAAAGCAAAAGATCAGTAAACATTGCAAGATAGGTTTATCAAGTATTAGTTTTGTGTTTTGCGTACAGATGTATCTGCAGCCGTCTTAAACAACTTTGCGGCTGGCGATGTTGAAGAACTAGATCCTCCTTTGATAATGAAGCACTTTACTGTTGATGTGGACAAGCTAAGCAGCTTGGAGGTATGATGGCATCAAATAAATGTATACGTTTAACCCTAACTACCCCAAACCTATCAACTCCAACTGCAGGTTTTGGCAGGTTTGGTACCAAACATTAGCAACTAGTTGTTGGATTTTGTTTGACTCGGTACCAAAGGCCCAGGGAGACCCTGTTGAATTATGTGAGGTTTAGGAGGGAAAGGCATGAGACGGGTAACGTTTTTGGACTGGATGGACTGGATGGACTGGATGGACTGGATGGACTGGATGGACTGGATGGACTGGATGGACTGGATGGACTGGATGGACTGGATGGACTGGATGGACTGGATGGACTGGATGGACTGGATGGACTGGATGGACTGGATGGACTGGATGGACTGGATGGACTTATTTAAAACCAGTCTGTGGGCCTGACGCGGAAAAGTATTTGATTTCACACAGAATGACTTTTTTGTTTGATCTTATCGTTTGGACCACAGTTGCAGCCGAGTTATCCAACAGCCAGCTAAGCACCGTCATGCTCAATTTCCTCGACCAGTACTGCATTAGTCAGTTCCCCATCATGTTTGCTCGCACCAGTTTGACAATGTCTGGTGTCAGTGATACAACAGGGCCGTTAAGGCCGCAGTTAAAGGTGCCTCAGGATCCAGAATATCACATATGCAAAGGTACGAGACTGGGGGCTAGACCTGTTAAGGGTGGGTTTTCACGGGGCTTGCGAACGATTTGCGAAGGATGCGAATGGCAAAAAAATTGTAAAGTCCAACATTCGGAGAAGTTTTTCTCTGAATGTTTCGCGACAATGCAGTTTGTGCATAGTTCTCACAACGTACGTGCGAATGTCGTGTGTATCGTTGCCGAACTATGGCCAGTCCACATACACGAAGAACATGCGACTAAAATGTGAACAACACTAATGTTGCACGAATCTCGGGAAACTTTTTCAAATTCCCGCCAAACTAAAAACGACTCCCGCGAACAATTGAGGACGCTTCCGAACCCCCGCCCCGCGAATGTTTGGCGAACATTTGGAACCTAAAATATGAATTTTCACTTTGCCATTTTTTCGGCATTTGCATCGTTCGCGAATCGTCCGCGTGCCCCGTAAAAACTCACCCCAACTGTTAAACTGAATATAGTCTGGTTTTCTGCCCTGACAATATTTTCATGTCCAGACTTCTAAAATTGAAGTTCAGGTAGGCCGACAACAAAAATAGTTCACGACCGCAGTACACTGCGTAGCTATTTTTATATGATGCAAATGATGCAACAATTCAAATTATGACGGCTTTTTCCCAAAAGGCACATTGGCGTTAAATAGTGATATTATATTTTGTCTGGTGTTGATTTTTGCCAATGCAAGTTTTGATTTCATGCAAAACAAAAATCTGGATCGATGAGCTTTATTTTGTTAACATTGTTTGCCTTACAACCACATAACTCCCAGAAACACTCAAACAGTGCAAAAGTTAACGATAATACCCGACTGTCAATAAAAAGTGTTCAAAACATTTCGGACATTTTCAGGAAAAGGCAGCATTCCCCTTTTTTTTCGTCATGTGACACTGGACGATACTGGACCTCAAAATTCATCAGGAATAGTCAGATGTATTTGGTCTGGGAACAGACTAGACTGAATACTGTTTTGACTAGTTTGAATGTTGGCGCAGATCTTGTTTTTTTGAATTACTTGATTTTCTGTTTACAATTTTTTTCACAAAACCCTTGGTTGGTTTGCTATATACTCACTTGCCCAAACGATGAACCCGACCATTGATGTCAGGAACCAGAATCGACCAGTAAAGCAATTTTGTTAGACAGCACGAACTAATCTGATTATCTCTCTGAGGAGTACTTAGTGCAATGCACACAATAACACAGCTGTGTTTCTTTATATTGCTGCCAACTGACCCAAATAGTGACTTCTGCATAGGAGGGTTAATGCACACCCCACAACCTGACCCCCTAACTTATAACTTGTCCGTTTTGGATTCTATCCACAGGTCTGAATACGTGGCTGCTATCTTGTCTGATCAGGATTCTCAATGATTACTTCTGTCTTGACCTTCATGATCAGATTGTCAAAGTCATGGTATCTCTGCTTCATGCTGTCAAGTACAAGGATCCACTTTCTTTTTCTGAGCTACTCAATGAGCTCTGTAGATTTGTAACAGGTGACATTCACACGAACGTTATTTATTTTGTATTAATTATCAGTAATATACAGATTTTAGATATGAAGCTTACAATATCATGAAGTATCCTACTTGATTGCAAGTAAATACAGTCGAGTCTCTTTAATACAAACTCAACCGAACCATACTTATCTCAAGGATGAACGCAATTGAGTTCAATTTGACTTTTAGTGAATAAACAAAAAACCGGCAAAAGAAACCGAAAAAGCAAAAGATCAGTAAACATTGCAAGATAGGTTTATCAAGTATTAGTTTTGTGTTTTGCGTACAGATGTATCTGCAGCCGTCTTAAACAACTTTGCGGCTGGCGATGTTGAAGAACTAGATCCTCCTTTGATAATGAAGCACTTTACTGTTGATGTGGACAAGCTAAGCAGCTTGGAGGTATGATGGCATCAAATAAATGTATACGTTTAACCCTAACTACCCCAAACCTATCAACTCCAACTGCAGGTTTTGGCAGGTTTGGTACCAAACATTAGCAACTAGTTGTTGGATTTTGTTTGACTCGGTACCAAAGGCCCAGGGAGACCCTGTTGAATTATGTGAGGTTTAGGAGGGAAAGGCATGAGACGGGTAACGTTTTTGGAGTTTGGGGAAATGCACAGGCATTTATCATTTTCATGGGTGACCAACGGCTGTTCACGGCACAGTTCCTGGTCAACTGCTTGTGTACATACATGTACACCCTGTGTGTGTCCTCACTCAATAACATATGTACTACTAGCCAGTCATCACTGCAGAGATCTCACACTGAATAATGAAATGATCCATCTGTATCAAGTCAATCAAACTGTTGGAGTTTGGCAGGTTTAGTACTGTTAGGTTCAGTACAGTGTACCAATATTTACTAAATCTGTGTGAGCTGTTGAGGTTTGTTAGATAGGCTTTTTAGTGCGAGAGCCTTTGAGAAAAACGTTTTATAGAGAGCTCAACACCATTCAGTAAACTCGGGTCCCAGAAAGCCACTTAGCATATTTTGTTGTTGTTGAAAAAACAGTGTTACGAACCAAAGGATTTGTTTTTGGATTTGGAATGAAAAGCACATGGAGTTTTTGCTGGTAACCTGTTTTTACTGAGCAAGACTTTTTTGTGCTAAGCAATTTGGTTGTGCTTAGCAGCTCCATGAAATTGGCCCCCTTGTGAATAGCCATTCTGATTCTGAAGAGTCAGGTCAGTGTAGCGGTTCTTCCCTTGCTCCGCGCTGCTGTGACCCGGGTTTGAATCCTGCCTGAGACAAAATGTTGATTGGGTTTTCAGTCCCTGCCTGATTCTGTGGGTTTCTCGCCAGAGTATTCTCTCTGAGTTTTCCTCCCACCTCTAAAACTGTAATGTCTTTGTAATCTCATTGTCTTCTCTCTGCAGGTTTCTACAGGCTTGCAAACAAACACTGCCTAGGAAATTGTTGAGAAATCATTGGTTTCATTACCAAAAGGAATTAATACAAATAATTTAATTGAATAAATGTGACCTGCCATGACATAATAGGGAATAACCCCCACCTGCTGAGTTTTTTACATCATAGTAAAGAGCAACTCATCATCTTTCTGATGATATTTCTGTAGCTCAATTAATTTCAGAGATATACCACAGGAAAGTTGACAGTGCGTCGCAAAACTTTAGCGATCTCATTTAGAGAAAAGGGGCTTTGAAAAAACAGACGCGTTTGCACAACCATCGGTTATTTTTGGGTGAATTCACCCACAAATAAAAATGCGAAGTGTGAATCTTGGCAACTCAAAAATATACAGAAGACATCGAATAGATTTTGAAACGATTTTTCACCTATGCCTAACTTCAGGTGCTGAACAACTTGAAACAAGGTTCTGGGGGACATTCCTAATTTAGCCTCAGTAGATCACCAATGTTGGGATTCTGTGACCAGCTTGCCGCGTCTTGTTTCTACTCTTTCTGTTGACAAGCTTTGATTTCTTTATGTCTGGTTTGTATAGGAGCAGGAAGAAATGTTATGCACCTACAGAAACTCCCGACCGATCACGTTGAGGTATCACACTAACTGCAATCTCCTTCAGTTGAACCTGACGTGAGTATGAACACATTTATTTTCGTTGTATGAGAAACATTTTGCAACTCTACTGGTTTTTCGTTGATACCCAACAGTTTTTGCTGTGTTTGTTCATAATGTTGGTAGGGGTATATATACTTGTGTATTTCTCACAGTGGATCACTGGCCAGTCGCATGTATTTCAGGATCAGTAATTTGTGGAGTGCTTTGATCTCATAGTCTGCAGCATTGAATTTGTGATTTGCAGGGAATTCTACAGGAAGTGTGTTCGAGTCCAGCCTTTGGTTATGGTGCGTGTGCCCTTGGGCAAGGCGCTTTGTCATTCATTGCTTCTCTCCACCCAGGAGTAAATGAGTACCTGTTAGGGCAGAGATGGTTATTGCGGTTGATTTTAGCTGTTTTGCACCAAAATGGTGGCATCGAGCTGTATACTCCCCAAGGATCTTAGATGGAATTTGGAATATTTCTTTGACCCAATGAGCAGGGGTAATTATGCACCCATGCCACTCTGCTTTATAATGCAGCATCCTAATTGGTACAAGGGTAGATATCAAAAATAGGTTGACCCCTGCGTCATAGGTCGATTTGACAATTTTCGTACTGGCCATAGTTGTACTTGTTCGGGCTTCCAAAGGTCAAAGTTGCCTCAAGGAGTGTTTTCTAGGTCTT
Organism: Crossaster papposus; assembly: GCA_037893245.1. Taxonomy (NCBI): domain Eukaryota; kingdom Metazoa; phylum Echinodermata; class Asteroidea; order Velatida; family Solasteridae; genus Crossaster; species Crossaster papposus. The sequence continues at coordinate 553,370 of JBAIAA010000355.1, read as the reverse complement.
GTCACTGGTTTGTAAAAATTGGTTTGTATAGGAGCAGGAAGAAATGTTATGCACCTACAGAAACTCCCGACCGATCACGTTGAGGTATCACACTAACTGCAATCTCCTTCAGTTGAACCTGACGTGAGTATGAACACATTTATTTTCGTTGTATGAGAAACATTTTGCAACTCTACTGGTTTTTCGTTGATACCCAACAGTTTTTGCTGTGTTTGTTCCTAATGTTGGTAGGGGTATATACTTGTGTATTTCTCACAGTGGATCACTGGCCAGTCGCATGTATTTCAGGATCAGTAATTTGTGGAGTGCTTTGATCTCATAGTCTGCAGCATTGAATTTGTGATTTGCAGGGAATTCTACAGGAAGTGTGTTCGAGTCCAGCCTTTGGTTATGGTGCGTGTGCCCTTGGGCAAGGCGCTTTGTCATTCATTGCTTCTCTCCACCCAGGAGTAAATGAGTACCTGTTAGGGCAGAGATGGTTATTGCGGTTGATTTTAGCTGTTTTGCACCAAAATGGTGGCATCGAGCTGTATACTCCCCAAGGATCTTAGATGGAATTTGGAATATTTCTTTGACCCAATGAGCAGGGGTAATTATGCACCCATGCCACTCTGCTTTATAATGCAGCATCCTAATTGGTACAAGGGTAGATATCAAAAATAGGTTGACCCCTGCGTCATAGGTCGATTTGACAATTTTCGTACTGGCCATAGTTGTACTTGTTCGGGCTTCCAAAGGTCAAAGTTGCCTCAAGGAGTGTTTTCTAGGTCTTGTCACTGGTTTGTAAATTACTTTGTCATACAGACAAACGCACTATTGATTACTAGCGCTCATTAGCTAAATGCGCAGTAGCACGTTAACTTTCGGCTCCACTCTGTGTGAAATGTATGCGAGGTTCAAGTTGAAGTGACGGCACACTAACGAACCGGGTAGAAATGAATTCAGTTTTAAAACTTGAAAGATTTGGGTCTCTTTATGTCACTTTTTAAAAACAAATTTCCTGTCGTTTTGATACATTTATGTGATAAAAGTGGGTATTAAATATACATTAAACTCTGTGTGGTTTGCAGGAAACTACTGAATGAGTTGATTTATGACGTGACACTGGTAACCTCCTTTCATCAGTCTCCAGGCTTTTGGTCCACTTTGGTACAACAGTTTGATGCCGGCCAGTACGAAGTCAAACAGGTAACTTCAACTTCTGCTTTATTTACTAATATGAAAATAACAGGCAGGCTAATTTACCTGGACCAGTCAAAAAGTAACCAATTCAAAAACTATTAGAAATCTTACTTGTCAAGATATTAGTGACCAGCGAGTGCGTTGTTCGAATGCTTGCGCACACCATTCACAGGTAAACCAATTTAAATTTGGCCTCGGCAAATTTGAATTGAAATCAAATCTTACAATATTGTTTTATTTGGAGCAATGAGGTAAAACTTCATCAGGTTGAGTTGCCAAGCACCTTTCTTTATATTTTGAACACTTTTGTTGCTTCAAACGATAAAAATACACAACTGACAAATGGTATGCCATCTCTTAACCAGTTCGCGCCTGGATTATTTTAACATCACCGAGCCGAGGGGCGTGATTATTTTTAACGAAAATCGATCCGAAGCAGGTTCAGGCCGATAGTGCCGGGAAGCACACCCATGCATTTCCGGCCTTGCTCGCTGCTGACAGACATTTCCGAACTTGAACTTGGTGTGTTTATGCGTCATCCGTTTTGAAATTGGGGAAAACTTTGCGTTTATATACGTCATCTGGCGCGAACTGGTTAAATCATTGGTAATTATATCATTATAACAGGCGACCCTAGATGTCATAACCAAGTTACTTCCTCTGAACGGACTACCAACGACGGACATTCTGAACAAGCTGATGCAACTCATGCTGTTCTTCCTGACGTTGTTCCTCTCTGGAGATGACCTGGAGGGATACGGGTGAGTTGAATCCAAAGTAAGACTGTGCATCGGAACAAGGTACCCGACCGTGGATGTCAGGAACCGGTTCCAGATTATGGAATAGAGTACCCGTAACCAACTTTACAAATGACATAGTAACTTCTCAGACAATGAAATAGAATGGTTTTGAATGTCTTTTGTTGATTATTTTTAACGTGAAACCAGGCTACAAAATATGAGGCGATAGTGTAGTTACGGGCCCCTCTCTAGTTTCGATCAAATTAGAGTCGAGGGTGTTTTGTTATCATTCCAAAATGACTTCATCAACTTCGAATATAATTCTCTTGATTCTAATGACACTAATTTTCTTGCTGGAAAAAACGTGTTTTTTTGTTTTTGTCTTGCGAAGCAATGCGGTTTTGTCTATTCAATGTTTTGGGTGTCGCCATCTTTATGCAGAAATAACTCTTTAACCCTAACCCTCCAGGTTATTTTTGATAGACAGCCTCCTACACCCAGCAAAGTGCAGCAACTGTCTAAACAACTTGGTAGTACATGTACAGTGCAGAAACATCCATCAGGTCAAAAATCTCAAGGTCAAACTGCCCTAGAGTCACTGATCACCGAACGCAGCCGATTCATCTCTGGCATTGTTCAATGGGGACTAGCTCTCAATAGTCTTATACTGTGGTATTAATACACTGGTGTCGACAGCAGAATGCATCAAAGTGCCCCCAGGCTTTTTTTTCTGATGCGCACTGTGCTGCGTGTAGCAGGGTTAGGGTTAAGAAGAAAACAATTTAAATTTGTTTGAACCCCCAAAGGGACATGGTGGGCTTGGAGAAAAGTCTAGCTTCCTGCCTCAAGGAGTTGTTCTCCCTTGATCAAACCTACCACCTACGTCATCTACCAGTCTCGGTTCTTAACGTTACCATGGAGACCATGGCAAGCTATCTACCAATCCGAGGCCTTGGAGTGATTCAAACAGGTGGGTCACTTTTTCTTGCCGTAATTAAGTCTTTATTACAAACTGGCTCGGGAGGGACGCGAACCCACAGTCAATAATGAGTTGAAGCTTTCACGCAAAATGTACATATTGCCCATGCAAATTCCATTTTTTAAAAGATTTTGGCTGTGGTTCCTGTTGCTTTGTCAGACTTCAACCACTCATCTGACCCCGGCTAGCTTGGTGCTGGAGTGGTAAGACATTTGCACTAGAAAGCAAAAGGTCGTGGGTTCGAGTCCGTCCTGAGTAGTTTGTAGCAATTTTCTCACAAGACGTCTGAGTATACAATCTTTAAAAAATACTTCAGGAAAGTGCAAATCCAAAATTAAAATCTTTTCTGATGCAAAATCAACATTTTGGCAACTTTAGAATTTCATTAAAATCTTATGAATAATTTACTTCAGCGTGAGGAAAGTTAGCAGTATCCTGACGCCACTTCAGTGGTTGTTGTAAAAAGGTTACAGAGATTCTAAACAAATTCTAATTATTTCCTAACAAAATTGACAATGTTTCTCAGTCCCAAATTCAACATTTTTGCACTGATTGACCTTCATTACGTACCGTATGTTCATATTGTACCGCCTGTGTATCAGCTTAGTTTGAATAGACTTACTTGCTGCGCCTAGTCTCCGGTAATTTTACCTAGGGATGGGGGTGGTCTGTGCAATACCTTAACCCTGCGAGCAGCCATGGGGCGGATTCGGTAGGCACATTTGTTACTCTTTCTAACTTCCATATGAAGCCGTCGGCGTATTCCATTCCAATTTTTCGTATTCCTCATTGACACACACAAGTTTAAAGTGGTATAGTCACTTTTGAGGAAGGAGTCCACTAGGGGTCACTCGAGTCGCGAGAAACCTGGGCCCCAGCGAAAAACCCATTCACTTGTGCACAAAATGGGCCCCATTAACTTGTGCACAAAATGGGCTCTTTTTGCTCGCGCAGCTCGGAGGGTTAAGACAATAGAAACAACTAAAGTTCGCATTACTAACATACGTGTCATTTAGATGATATATGAAGGAAAAAACTGCGTCAGGTTGCAACATTATTTCCCCGCAGGACTTCAAAACAGCAGTCTGGAACAGTCTTAACAGAATTGTTACTATGTTGTTTTTTTCCTATAGATGAGTTGAGAGATGCAATATGCCGTATGTTTCTATACATTTACAGTCAGACACCCAGTGACTCAGAGCCAGCCACAGCCGTCAGGCAGAAACACACTAAGGCTATCAATACCGCTCTCATTGTCGACTTGGGAAAGATCTCGAAGCTACAGGTCAGAAAAATGAATTCTTAATAAAGGGAATATGCATCATTTGCTTTTGTTGTCATTTTCAGAAATGGATGAATTTGAATTGGGGGGTTAGTATTGTATAGCAAATATTATTACACTGTCTTGTTTGAAGGTTTGTATTTGTAGATGCTGAAAAAACAAACAAAAACAATCATGTTCTTGTAGTCTTGTTCCCTGAATCCCACTTAAGATGAAACGGAGCAATTGATAAACGTCGGGGAATTGTACGGATGGGAAACTGGTGTAGCTGGCTTGCACCCATTCATATCGATTTAAAAAAAAAAAACGGACACACTGAATATGGTAAATTCCAGGTAGTATTTCAAAGAAACTAGTTTTTTCCCAACGCTGGTCAGCCGACCAGAAAATGATATAAAAATACCACTTTTAAAAAAAATGTCGGTACACCAGGTGCCATAATTTCACAGAATGCTTTACACTGTAAAGTTTACTTTTACATAATTTTTCAGAATGTTTTACACTGAGCCGAATCGAGAGATTTTGGTTAAACAAATCTAGAAAGATTCCCTATCTATCCAAACTATTTTTTCTGCTTAGATTGTTTTCTTTCTTCTATTTTTTAATATCTTTTTGACCACCCTGTAGATTGGTTAAAACATTGGCTTGGTGTTGACAAAGATTTTAGGCAATTTAAAACAAAATTACCTTGATTTCTCCTCAGTTTGTTGTAGCACCTCTCCTGAGGACAATCCAGAATGAATTCACCTCCTGCCAAACCCACAAATCTGCACCCCAGCCGTCAATGCGCCTCTCTACCCTTACGACAACATCAGCAGAAAGGATGTCCTCATCTCCATGGCGACCGTCGCCATGGATACCAGCAGCTCCTGCACAAGCAGCGGTGACGAGAGACAATACAAGAGGAGACGCCTGGCATTGCACAGGACACCGGGCAAGAAGGGAGGCAAAACAGGGTGCGAATGAAAAACCAAAACGTTTGCATCACCCTCAACCTAAATCTTATGAATAGTTTGATTATTATTTATTATTATTAATTTTTTCTGGCTATAAAACCAAAGATCCCTTAAAGTGCTCTATGCACTGTAGCTCACAAGCCTGAAGAAACATAAAGAGAACATTGAGAAAACGGTACAATTTTGGAGTTGGAAGGAAAACCCAAGGAGAATATCCTGAGAGAAAACCCATGGAATCAGGCAGGGACTGAAAACATAATCCACATATTGGCTCAGTCTGTATTCGAACGCAGGTCCCAGCGGTGGAAGGCGAGGAAAGAACTGCTGCGCCAACCTGACTCTGCTATTGTGGTGCCTGCTGCTATATCAAGCTCGGTGTTCGAGTAGTAGGACTTCTGCACTAGTAAGCACGAGTGCGTGGGTTAGAGTCCCACTCGAGTAGCTTTTCAGTATTGCCAATTTAAATTGCAGCCACAATCAGCATTCGGGGTGCAGGTCACTCACTGAACTGACAAATAATTGCGACCTCGAGCGCATGCATTGTTTTAACACTTGCGCACACCATTTGCATATTACAAACTAACTACTAAAGAAAATGTCCATGAATGCCCCTCTGTTATGCATCTTTGGAAATGACCTTCTTTTAGAGCATCGGATTGCAAGGTTCGAGGTACAAATCAGCCCCCGCTCACCCACCATATGGGTAGCACTTCGGTGCGGTATTAGGTGAACTGGGAGTTGAAGACAGATGTGGCACTCTGTCTCAACAATTGATCTTCCTGGTCTAGCACTAACAAAAAGGGGATACACTCTCTTGTTGTGTGGCTCAGTCGGTAGAGCATCAGACCAAGGATTGCAAGGTCCGCGGTTCAAATCTGCCTTCGCTCACCCAGCGTATGGGTAGTACTTCGGTGCGGTAAGTGAACTGGGAGTTGAAAACAGGTGTGGCGCTCTGTCTCAACAATTGATCTTCCTGGTCTAGCACTAACAAAAAGAGGGATAGACTCCCTTGCTGTATTGCTGATACTGACAATAGGCCTCCTCAACCTACCTACCCACCTACCTTCTTTTAGTGTTTTCTTCAAAATGAAAGCATGCCAGAAGGAATAATTTCACATGGAGTATAGTGTCAATAATCTTTACAAGCTATCAAAAGGTATAATTCAGCTTGAACTTCTCTTGCTTATATTTTTGGACATCAGGAAAGTGACCAGCAGTAGTGATGAGGATTCCGCTTTTGTCGTTGAGAATTCACTAACTGTCAAGGAAATCGTTGAGAAGTTGAGCAACTTGTACTGCAGTGTCTCCACAGCGCAAACCGTGAGTTTAGAAACTTGGAAGTTTTCTTGTTTGAAATTAAGCAAGTAGAAAGATCTTTTGCATGAAACAACTGGAAATATTTTCTATTTCCCCTGGATAGGATGCTAGTTCATTACAGAATAGTCTTCAGATACTAATTGTGACCCACTCCACAAAAAAGGTTATTATGAAATTGAGTAAATATACTTGCTCAAAGACACAATGTAGAACTAGCAGGAGGATTTGAACCCCTAACCCTCTGATCATGAGCCACAATCCGTAACTACTAGGTCACACTTCCCATTTTGTTACCAGAGATGAAACTTTTCAGATTTTAATTTTAAAGCAGACTTTTTCAATTTTTTTACGAAAATTTCGATTTTTCTGACGATCTTTTCAAAATATGATTTAAAAAATAAATCTCAACATGGTGAAAAGAAAACGCAATTTCATTCTATTTTACCAGTCGTCGGTGCACAAATTATATTGTAGATGCACACAAGTAGGCCAAGATTGAAGTAGTTTACGGCTGGAAATAAGTCTAACTGAAATTGGGCGGTGGGTGGGTTTTACTGTACATATACATTGTGCGCGCGCCCAAGATTTTGGACACTTTTTTTGGTCAGTTTGGGCTAGTTTCATCTCTGCATCACTACAGTCATGTTTTCATTCTTCTTTCTTTTCTTTCCTTTCGACTCTAGGACAGTCTTAAAGACATTTTGGAAGGAATCCGCTGTTCCCTGGAGGTCCTCCTCCGATCCTGCTGTTACCTGCTTGCTAAGACCCCACCCAAGGACATGCAGGCCAACCCACCAGACAGAACTCCGCGGTCGTCCAAAACACGCAGCAAAGGTCCACCGTTTACCAAAAACGTTTTTGCTGCATGGATGCCTCCCGAACAAATAAGAGAGCTCTGCGCCACCCTTGTGGCTGTCGTACGCAATCTGGCCAAATGCCAAGAGGTCCGAGTCGTCAAACCGTGTTACAAGAAACTCATTGAGATTACCGGCTCTCTATTGGCTACCCAAGGTGAGCATTGTTACTCAAGATCATAATCAATCAACCACAAAGCTCGGGATAGTTTGGAATGTGAAAATAATACTTATTATTTTCACAAATATTTATTAAAATAATAATGAAACTACATTTAAAGGGCTGTGTTTTCTTTTCAGATTTGATCAAGTTACCTCTTTCCCAGCTACATACATTTGTTTGGATGCTGTCGTTGCCATGGCTACCTGTAAGTTTTTCTTTTCTATTTTAAATAATGTGAAATGTGGAAGGCACTTTTTAGCCAATACTGTCACTAATGCCAGGATCACCTAAGTCATGGAAACATTCCTGGAAAACCCTGGAATTGTTGAGGCTATTATAGAAAATCATGGAAAGGTCATGGAATTTTGTTTCCCACTGAACGAGGATTCTCCAAGAAAAAGTGTAAGGGAACTCTGCAATGTAATTGCAGGGCACATACAGAGTTTATAAACCTAGGGTTTGAGTTGATTTTGTAATGGTGGTTTTTTGCCTTCAGATGGATTCTAACTGGCTTGATCTGAGGGTCCAAGGAGATATGACATCTCGGGAGATCGCTGAGCTGAGTTCTGCCTTGGCTGATAAGATTGGTAAGCAAGCAAGCAAGTGTACCATCTTTAACATATGATGGCATTATTAACAGAACATTAAAAATTCTATCGCAAAATTCCATCTTATGAAACATTTAGGTGTGGTACCCGCTGCTAATCAGATTTGATCCAGCCCGCCGACCCTGGCTAGTTCGGTGGTCGAGTGGTTCGAGTCCCAATCAAATGATTTTTTTTCTAATAATCAGTCAGGACTACACTTTGTATAGTGTTTATAAAATATGTTATCAACGGACAAAATTAATATTGACAAAATAAAAAACCAAAATATAATTTGATTATATTTTGAGATACATTGTAAGTCCACCAGGTTCAGTGTTTTTTACGGCTTTAAATTTGAGCAGTGCGGCAGAAAATGCAAGCGTGGAGCTATACACAGTGTTTTGGGATCTAGATGCTTTGTGGTGCATTCTGAGCATTTTCTGGCTGCTTTCCCCCGAATTTTGAGCTGAAAATGCGTGGAAACATTTCCGACGCTGCCCCCATGCCACTATGGTAGTTAAACGGGTACTCAAGCCAAACACGAAAATTAATGAATAACAGGAACAACTTAAATGCAGCGAATAACGAACGTGTTAAAACAATTTGTCCGCGCCCATGGGCACATAACAACAGTTTTGTAGTTATAGCCATCCGACGATGAGATTTTTTTAATATATATTTCAATTTACAGGATATCTAGCGCAATCATTTTGATAGATGCCTGAAATTGTTTTAAATAAGTAAGATATTTCTTGACCAGTTCGCGCCGGGATTATTGTAACATTCACCGAGCCGAGGCTCGAAACTCGATCCGACGCAGGTTCAGGCCGATTGTACCGGGAAGCACAACCATGACATTTCTGGCCTTGCTCGGTGCTGACAGACATTCGTGGCCTTACTCGTTGCGTGTTTATGCGTCATCTGTGAATCTTTGAAAAAAATTGCGTGTATGTACGTCCTCCGGCCCAAACTGGTTAATAATTTGGTAGTAAAATTTGTCGATATCTGCAGATGGTGCGTCCTACCTTTAAAAGGGTGCATGTCTTATCAGTCCCTTTGGTCCATTTTTAGATGGCCATCGTTTGTTTCGTTGGTGGTGTCTCACTGAAAATCTCCTTAAATTTACGTGTTATTTTTCAGATGAGGACATGGAGTGTCTGTTTCTTCACAATCTGGCGCTGTTTCCAAAGGAAATTGCATCCAAGTGGAGAACACATGTCTTCAAAGACGCTGTTGTAAGTAACTAAACTGAAAAATTTGAACGAATTCGCTGTGCAAATTCGCAGGTCGAGAGGGTGACATTTTTGGTCAAAATTAGACCAGTTTTTGTTTCATCTTTTCCCGGGAATGGTAAGACATTAGGTTGATTTCCTATAAACCATATGTTTGAAATAGGATAAATAAACAGTCAAAAACATAATATTTGGGGGCATTTTAGGACATAGACATAGTGCCCCTTTAAGACCACCTACGTGACAGGATTTCAACCAATTGGTAAATTGTCTCAAAACCGCAAAATTGCGCCCCAACCGAAGAATGGCGTATCACTGTTAGTTGGCCCTGTCACATACCGCGCTTCGTAACGTCGCCCTATCTCAGGCTCTCAATGTTAACAAATCATTTAAAGTGATTCCAAGTAATCCCTGACCCATAAGCTGTCTACCCACTAATACCCCCTTCACTTACACAGGTGTTTTTTAGGAGTCCTTACGGATCGCACTAATTCACAGATCTTTCACAAATCCTTTCGATTTGGCCACTTTTGCGACTGATTTAAAAGTTGTTACGAGTTATTACGAGTTATTTACGAGTTATTACGAGTTATTGCGATGTATTTACGTCAAAATTCCACAGGTTGTTACGAGTTGTCACAGATAACTACAAGCAACTTAATAGCATTTTACGAGCTTTTTACGGTTTGTAACGAGTATATTACGGATTGTTACTATTCATCAAAGCTTTTACGTGTTAGTTATGACCTGTTTACGTGTTGTTACGAATAGTTACAAGTTAGTTACGAGTTAGTTACGAGTATTTACAAGTCCTCAGGATTTTTTGCCAAAAAAAGATATAAATCCAGCAAATCTCAATGTATCATCGAAGACAACTGATGAAGTGTTCAATTTTGCAGCTTTTATACCTTTCCCCAAAGTGTAAACAATACGTAAGAATACGTAAAGTGTACGTATCTATTCGTAAGTACTCGTAACTACACGTAAAGTGCTCTTAATAACTCAGAACAATCCGTAAAGCCATCGTAACACGACCCGAATGAAATCGTAAACAACACGTAAGCACTCGTAATAATCTGTAAATAATCCGTAAACAAATTGTAAACTAACCGTAACAAATCGTTACAAATGTTGTTACGAATCATTTACGGATTCTTGCGAGCAGTTTACGGATAGTTACGTTTTGTTGCAAGCGGTTTACAATACTCACGGGTTGTTACGAGCTATTTACAAGTTATTTACAGAAAAATCAATCTGTGGACAATCGTAAGAAGATTTTTGACCTGTCAAAAAATTTGCCTCTCTTTTCACGGATTCTTAAGAGTGTCTGCGAGTTGTTGCGAGTTGTGACTAGTTATTTTCGGATACCAGCGAGTTATTTACGGATGCTTGCGATTGACTACGATTTGGCGATCCGTAAGGACTCGTAAGAAAAATCAGTGTATGTGAAGGCGGTATAAGTTCCATTATAGTCCCCCTCCCCCCAGTAGTTTTTCTATAAAATAAACCAAAATGCCAGCATAAGCATAACTTCCATTACTTCCAATGATCTTTTAAGCCCTGTGATTTTGTCTTGACAGGGGAGTGCCAAGACGTCAGTTCGCGTTGCTGCAGTCAAGGCGTTCCCCTTCCTCCTCCACAATCTAGGAGCCAACTCTCTGCATCTTCTGTACGATCACTTCCAGTAAGTTGGTCACGTCATCGAACCTCGATCATTTATTACATTTAAAATATAAAAATCTCTGTTCACCGAAAGTAGTGCTTGGTTGCAGTGCCTGCTGCTATATTTGAACCAGCCACTCAAACGAGTAAGCTTGATGGTCGAGTGGTAAGACCTCTGCACTAGTAAGCAGGTGGAATGGGTTCGAATCCTACCCTAATTAACTTGTGAATAGCTTTTTCTTGCCTCTTCTTTGGACAAAAACTGAGTATACAGTGTCCATAAAAATAACGCTTTTCAACATTATCTGGGTAACTTATTTCTTGTACTGACCTTTGTACAGTGATATGCTCAAGGACAAGTCTACCATTGTCTTGGAGGAACTTGGCCGCACCGTCGGGACCGTTTCCTGCGTCGTCTGCAAAAATGTCACACCTCACAGGTAGGATGATGCTGGAGTTAAGTCTGTCACCGATTCCATCTTAAATCCATTAAAGTTCATCACAAGTCGCTCTCAAGTCCTTGTCATGTCTGTCACAATTCCTTGTCATGTCTGTCACAAGTTCATTGCGATGGACTAGCAACAGACTTGCGACGGACTTGCGACGGACTAGCGACGGACTAGCGACGGACTAGCGACGGACTAGCGACGGACTAGCGACGGACTAGCGACGGACTAGCGACGGACTAGCGACGGACTAGCGACGGACTAGCGACGGACTAGCGACGGACTAGCGACGGACTAGCGACGGACTAGCGACGGACTAGCGACGGACTAGCGACGGACTAGCGACGGACTAGCGACGGACTAGTCCGTCGCTAGTCTGTCGCTTGTCACAAGTCACAAGTCCATTGCGATGGACTAGCAACAGACTAGCAACAGACTAGCGACGGACTTGCGACGGACTAGCGACGGACTAGCGACGGACTAGCGACGGACTAGCGACGGACTAGCGACGGACTAGCGACGGACTAGCGACGGACTAGCGACGGACTAGCGACGGACTAGCGACGGACTAGCGACGGACTAGCGACGGACTAGCGACGGACTAGCGACGGACTAGCGACGGACTAGCGACGGACTAGCGACGGACTAGCGACGGACTAGCGACGGACTAGCGACGGACTAGCGACGGACTAGCGACGGACTAGCGACGGACTAGCGACGGACTAGCGACGGACTAGCGACGGACTAGCGACGGACTAGCGACGGACTAGCGACGGACTAGCGACGGACTAGCGACGGACTAGCGACGGACTAGCGACGGACTAGCGACGGACTAGCGACGGACTAGCGACGGACTAGCGACGGACTAGCGACGGACTAGCGACGGACTAGCGACGGACTAGCGACGGACTAGCGACGGACTAGCGACGGACTAGCGACGGACTAGCGACGGACTAGCGACGGACTAGCGACGGACTAGCGACGGACTAGCGACGGACTAGCGACGGACTAGCGACGGACTAGCGACGGACTAGCGACGGACTAGCGACGGACTAGCGACGGACTAGCGACGGACTAGCGACGGACTAGCGACGGACTAGCGACGGACTAGCGACGGACTAGCGACGGACTAGCGACGGACTAGCGACGGACTAGCGACGGACTAGCGACGGACTAGCGACGGACTAGCGACGGACTAGCGACGGACTAGCGACGGACTAGCGACGGACTAGCGACGGACTAGCGACGGACTAGCGACGGACTAGCGACGGACTAGCGACGGACTAGCGACGGACTAGCGACGGACTAGCGACGGACTAGCGACGGACTAGCGACGGACTAGCGACGGACTAGCGACGGACTAGCGACGGACTAGCGACGGACTAGCGACGGACTAGCGACGGACTAGTCTGTCGCTTGTCTGTCGCAACATTGTGGGGATCACTAAATGAGAAAAAAGATATTGACAATTTGGGAGACTGCCAACACATGGCAAGATAGCTCAGTTCACTTTAAAATGTATATTTTTTGAAAGCTCAAATCTGTTATGGCCCTATAGCCAAATATCTTTCTCATGACTTACTCTGACTGTGTGCCAAATGTCATGCTTTTTTGCATTAAGTAAACAATTCTATCATATTTTTGCACCAATCTGCCCGACTATATCTCTATAACGCCAACAGAACTGCTGACCCACTAACTGCAAAGAGTCTGTCTAGCACCCTGACTCTTCAATGTCATACCTGTGAGCAGAGCACATTCGGTTCAGTAGCCAGGGAGTCGGCACCCAGTGAGAGTCTACCGTTGGCTGTCGTCGTGCCGTACCTTGTATTACTCTCAAACAAAGTCTCTGTCAAACAGGGTAAAGCTAGTGTTCTTTAATGTTTCTTTCCAATGTAGAAATTGTTTTATGCCCTTGACTCATGAAACTACAGCTTGACAGGTATCCGTGTTCGCCTTCAAAAACATGAATTACGAAGTATGATTTGGTTACGAAAGGATTGTAAGTGATCCAAAGGTCTCATAGGTTTCAACTCTCTAGGAATGCTGGGCCCGATTTCATAAAAGTCATCGTAACTTACGATGCATCGCATCCCCGCGACGCGTCGTATCCCTACGATGCGTCGCAGCTGCGACGCGTCCTAAAATTCATTTCACGAAAAAAAACATTGTACGTGCGACACGTCGTAGGTGTAGTTATAGCTCAAAATGACCGTAAAATGCGTCGTACGACGCGTCACGAGAAGCAACCAGTACACTTTGTAAATTGAGTTCCGACATGTCGCAGAGCTTTATGAAATTGGGTGCTGGCGTACATAAGGGGCATTCCATGAGGTTGGTACACAAAGTGTGAAATTTTGCTACATTTCTAGTTACATGCCATTTACACTCCGACTAAATGTTTTAAATTTTTATTCCTGATGTTGGACCAAATTGGTTGGACTGAGTTGGGCTGAGATTTGTACCATTCGAACAATAGTGTGTTGAGTTTTACCCTCGTGAGAGACGCGAAAGTGCACAGACTCGGATTATCGGTACAGAACAACAGATTTATTATTTCTGGCGATCGGACACAGGTCCGACCGGTTCAAAGTCAGAACAGCAACTCTCTCATTCGCATCTTGTACAATGTACTTATTCAATATGTATTTACAAGTGGAATAAAAAGACCAAACATTCCAATCATAATATTTACAATAGAATTCTATAAAAACACGAAATAAGGTAGCGTGTAGCGTGGCAAAACAATAATACGCACTCCGCCAAAAAAATGCACTAGCGCGACCAAACAAGTTCGCATTGTTTACACAAGGTTCTAAATCATGCACAGCATGCAATGCATGCAATGTACATGTACATCGTCAATGTAAGCAGGCGCTCGACGCCCACAGCGCAAACGCGTACAGACCATCGTAATGCGTATTATCAGGTAATCTTCTACATATAATCAATAACTAATGATCAATACCCAATAAATGTCATGTAATTTTACAACAATAGTTTACTGAGAAATTAAATATCATTTTGACTCTTGTCGTGTTGCAAGATTTATTGTACAAACCTCTGCATACTACTAATTCACCACAAATTGGAACTATATATATTTTTATAAGGTTATTGTAAATAAATTACAAGGGATGTGTTGGAAAAAAGCAGGTGTGGCTGGTCAGATCTATTCATTTATGCATTGTTTAAATCTTTTGGCAGCTTTTTTGAGGAGTTTCCCTCAGCTATTCAACCATCTGGATCTGTTGAGACCAAACACAGCCGTGACTAAACTTCCTGATCTCCTGTTTGAACTTGATTGAAGATAAGAAGTACGACCTCAGACTGGAGTTTAGGTAAACAACAATTAATAAACCCCCCCCCCCCCCCCCTACTTGACAAAAAAAGGGGTTCATGTAATACACAAAATAGATCGAATCCCGACGTTTACAGCATGATCTCTTTATAACCCCCTTTTCAAACCAATAGTGGTGTAAATTTACATGTAGTTTGGCTGTATTCGTTATTTGCTATCCCTCTCTATGACAGTAAGACCATCAAGTACCTGATAGGCTATGGTGAGAGATCCAACACCGCCAATGACCAGGCTGTGGTTACCAGACTCAAAGCAGCTTTCCTAGCAGCCAAAGCCTAGGGGAATAGCCAACTGCAAGAAACCGTGGTCCACACGATCGCAGAACTGGGAGTGTAAGTTTTCTTTCTTAAATTGTACCAAGTCATTCATGTTGGTTGTGTAAAATTCAGAGCAACAAAAGTCGGAAGTCTAGACACTGAGTATTTAAGATACTATACCTGACTTAAACTGGATTGCTTTACCTAAGAAAGCTTGGTGGCTGAGTGGTAAAGACATCAACACTTAGTCTAGTATAAAGAAGGAGGTCGTGGGTTCGAGTCCCATCCGAGTTAGATTAGCTTCTCAGACAACACTGAGTATACAAAGTTTATAAACCCAAAAGAAAAAATTGGTTTGAACAAAGACATTGACTGAAGGCAGGGCTTTGAACCAGCGACCCCCGGACTATTGTTTTTGTGCTTTACCAACTGAGTTATCTCTAGCCCCATGTTTGCGTTTTTTTCAAATTTGTCAATATCTTTGTGCGCTGGTCAGAAGCCATAAACTCATAAATGCCATGGGGCCAGGGATCACGCTCCAACAAACCTGGAAAATGGCCGGAAAAAAAGAGAAAAAATATAGTTTTGTTGTCGGGCAGTGTATTTTTCTTTGTATAACAGTGTTTGTCACCATGTGTATGACAGAGTTGCTGAGGGTGAGTTGTTACTAGTCTCCATCATCAGCCTCTTGGAGTCGCTCCTGTCATCCTCGGCTCTCGTCAGAGCTGCTGCTTATGTTAAGGTCAGTTTCTCAATTAGCCCTAACCCCTTGATTGCTTATACTAGAAAGTGTCCTGAAGCTGCCAAAGTCCAATAAGTTTGCCATGCAAAAAATGCTGGTGTCCTGGTGTCCATCAGAATCAAACAGTTTACATTCTGGAGAAATCCTGAATCCGTCAACAATCCACCATCAAAAGTATGATGTATTCTAACGGATTCGAGATACCATGCTGGCCTAGAAATATTTTGCATTGTTTCTTCATATAATCTTTCAAATCTGTCACCTCAAAATCTATTCTGCAGTACTGCACAATCCTGCAGTACTGCTAGGCTTAAAATCCTGAATCCATCAGAACTCCTCCAAAACAGGGAATAGATTTTGATGGATTCAGGTACGTTAGGGTTAAAGAATTACACAGAGCCTCAGCAGATACTTAAGTTGTTTTAATATATGTACGCCCATATATGTACCTTGCAACAACACAGATCAGTCGAAGACTAACTTTTCAGAATAAAGCTGTGCCTGAGCTTTGACAGTATTAATCACAATTTTTGTGTGACCCGAATGTAACTGCGATGATATTAAACAGTCGCAAGAGTAGATGAATTTCAACTTACGCGCCGCAATAGAATGTGTTCCCTACATCGACTGGGGAAATCAATCGCAGTTAACCTGTTGTCATGCGGGCCTCTTATTTCGTTTTGTAGCGTGCGGTTAATGGTCGAATGAACAGATTGACATGGCTATGAAATATCATTGGTTATCAACACGCGCACTGCCATTTTGAAGTTAAATGATCATGTCTGTTATGGAGTGGCATTAATAGGCCACTGTAGCCTTGCTGTATGATGATGTCATGTGCTATAAATAAACCACTTTCAGTGAATGCTACTACTGGAGTCCTGCCGTCTTTAGAACATGGTGTCAGAAGTGGGATGAATCCACGGCAAAGACCCGGCCAAATCCTCTGCAATCTTGGAGAACGGATCATCAGACATCCGTCGGCAGTACAGCTTGATCCTGTCACGCTCGGTAAGCTGTCAGCAATCGAAAAAAACTGTACATTTCACGCGGAGTATCCGCTGTCTTTTGCTACATGCACGATACGCACTCGACTCTACGCCATCGTCGTCAGCGGGCGCTCCACGGTAAACTACGGAGGCTTTGAACGGACACATCGCGGTACACGCACGCATTGAATGTCAACTATGGCGCACTCGCTCATTCCCCCTCCAGCCAAAATGGACATGAAAGGAGACCAGGTCTCCAATTGGCAATTTTTCAAGGCAAGTTGGCAGAACTATCTAGTGGCCACTAAATTAGACAAGAAAGATTATTCAATCCATGTGGCTACATTACTCACAATAATGGGGAAGGAGTGCTTTGAAGTGTACCAAAATCTGCCACTGACAGACGAACAAAGAAAGTCACCACAGCAAATCCTAACCAGCCTTGGAGCTCATTTTGACCCGAAACGCAATGTGGTATACGAAAGATTCATGTTCAACTCATGCAAGCAAGAGCCCAAAGAGAACATTGACACTTTCTTGAACAGGCTGAGAAAGTTAGCAACCACATGCAATTATGGACCTCTTCTTGATGAAATGCTTAGAGACAGGCTGGTCATAGGAGTGGCAGGCAACAGCATCCGTGCCCGTTTGCTGCGGGAGTCATCATTGACATTGCAGAAAGCTATAGACATATGCCGCAGCAGTGAACAGGCTGCGATCCACCTTCAACAGATGGATCCAGTAGAGGCAGAAACAACTCACTTCGTGAAAAACAAGCAACGGACACAGAAATTTGGAAAACCAAACAGGCCTCCAAACAATTGCAAGTACTGTGGCAAATCACACAGCAAGGGCAAGTGCCCAGCCTATGGAACAACCTGCTCCAAGTGCCAAAGGCGTAACCACTATGCGCAAGTTTGTCAGTCGTCAGGCAAAGATCGTACTAAACGCCAGCCACAGAAATTCACACAGAAACTCCACCAAATGGAGGGAGACGAAAGTGGCAGTGACGAAAGCATTTATACAGTACATACAAAGCTCAAACAGCAATACTTTGTAGAGCTAGCAGTGGAGACGCCAACAAAGGATCGAACAAAGACAATCAGTTTTCAGCTAGACTCCGGTGCAACTTGCAGCACCATGAAGCTTGCAGACTACAAGCAGCTGAGTGACAAGCCTCCGTCACCATCAAAGAGTAAGCTGAAACTGTACAATGGCACAATTATACACCCGGTAGGAGCCACCAGCTTGAGATGCCAGATTAAGGGGGTCAACAGGAGAATCCACTTTGAGATTGTGGAAGATGCCCCCTCATCTCTACTGTCAGGTAGAGCAGCAGAAGCTCTGGGACTAATGAAGTTCGCACATGAGTGTTTGGTACATGCAGTGACAGAGTCACAGACTCATACCAAGGCAGAGATTCTCGGTGAGTACAAAGATGTATTCACCGGCCTTGGTCGGCTACCAGGACATTACCACATAGACATTGATCACAGTGTTACTCCGACACAGAATACCAGGCGCAGAGTACCCATTCCAGTGCGAGAAGAGCTGAAACAAAAGTTAAACAGCATGAAAGACCAAGGCATCCTGGCTCAAGTGACTGAGCCTACCAAGTGGATCCACAACATGGTGGTCGTCAGAAAGCCAAATAAAATCAGAATATGCTTGGATCCACACAGCCTGAACAAAGCAATCAGGCGAAACCATTACCCGATTCCCACCGTTGATGAAGTGGCACCGAGATTAAAGAATGCCAAACTCTTCTCGGTAGTAGATGCAAAGGACGGGTTTCTCCAAGTTATCCTTGATGAGCCCTCCAGTTATCTTACAACATTTTGGACGCCTTATGGACGATATCGTTGGTTGAGGATGCCCTTTGGCATCTCATCAGCACCGGAAGAATTCCAGCGCAGACTCCATGAGTGCCTGGAAGGCCTGGAGAACATCGCAGTCATCGCTGATGATGTCTTAGTCTATGGCTCAGGAGAAACGCAGGCCGAAGCAGAGGCCTCGCATGACGCCGCTTTCACCGCCCTTCTCTCGAGATGCAGAGCACGGAACCTAAAGCTCAATGGGTCCAAGCTGCGGTACAAGCTACCCAGTGTGACATACATGGGACACGTCTTCAGCTCAGACGGGCTATCTCCTGATCCAGAGAAAATAAAGGCCATCTGCGACATGCCTCGCCCTACAGACGTCCAGGGAGTGCTAAGACTCATTGGAGTAGTGACGTACCTTGCCAAATTCTTGCCAGAACTGAGCACAGTATGCGAGCCACTAAGACGTCTCACAGACAAAGACGTCATCTTTGACTGGTTGCAACATCATGATGCGGCCTTCGACAAGATAAAAAAGCTCATCACAGCAGCACCAGTGCTGAGCTACTATGACGTCAACAAAGAGGTCGTGATCGAATGTGATAGCTCCGAAGTTGGACTAGGAGCCGTCATCACACAAAATGGCCGACCAGTCGCCTATGCCTCACGAGCGCTATCAGCTACAGAGCGCAACTACGCTCAAATAGAAAAAGAGTGTTTGGCAATTGTATTCGCCACCCAGCGTTTTGAGCAATATATTCTTGGCCGTGACAATGTTATTGTGCTCTCTGACCACCAACCTCTGATGAGCATCTTCAAAAAGCCAATCTTGGTCAGCCCCAAACGTCTACAACGTATGCGACTTCGTCTACAGAAGTACTCTCTACACGTAGAGTACAAGCAGGGTTCGCGGATGTACTTGAGTGATACACTGTCACGAGCAGCCTTGCCAATGCGACAAGTCACAGATCAGACACCAGACTATCTGATCTTCTCCGTCACCCAGGAGCAAAAGCTCAACATGGAATTGGAGAAAATTGACCCAACAATCTTTGTCACGGATGAACGTCTACTGACAATCAAGAAGGCAACGCTAGCTGACCAAACCCTGCAAACACTGATGCAGATCATCCAAGCAGGATGGCCAGGGGACAAAGCTCAAGTTCCCTTGTGCATCAGGGAGTACTGGCCATACAGAGATGAGCTTTCAACGCAAAATGGTCTCATCTTTCGTGGAACCCGTATAGTAATTCCAACAGCTCTTCGTACAGAAATGATAGCAAGAGCACACGTATCGCACATGGGCGTGCAGTACACAACCAACACTGCACGGGACATAATGTACTGGCCACGTATGCACACAGAACTTGTGGAAGCTGTTCAACGCTGCACAATCTGCCAGGAGTCACAACCAGCTCTCCCCAAGGAGCCCCTCATGACACACCCAGTACCCAAGACACCGTGGCAGATAGTCGCGAGTGACTGTTTTGAGGTCAATGGACAAAACTACTGCGTACTAGTTGACCTTTACTCAGACTACATCGACGTGCGCAGCCTGGCCGATATGACTTCCACATCGCTAATCAATGAAATGAAGCCCATGTTTGCTACCCATGGCATTCCGCACACTTTGCTCACAGACAACGGACCAAACTATGTGTCACGTGAGTTCTCAAAGTTCACAAATGAGTGGGACTTCCAACACACTACCTCAAGCCCCTACCACTCCAAGTCCAATGGAAAAGCAGAATCTGCAGTAAAAATTGCCAAGGGACTTGTGATCAAAGCTGCAAAGGCCAACAGTGACGTATGGAAGGCAATCCTCGAGTGGAGAAACACTACGACACCAGGAATGACCAGCTCCCCAACACAGCGCCTAATGTCTCGGCGAACACGCTCATTCCTCCCTTGCAAGAACACATTGTACAAGCCCCAGGTCGTAGAAGCTGTCACGGAACAAGTCGTGACCAAAAGACAGGCAGCTAAATTGTATCATGATCGCACAGCCAGGAGCCTCCCTGATCTAGTGGTTGGACAGCCAGTTCGCGCCAAAACACAACCCAAGGTGAAAAGCTCCCCATGGACACCTGGAGTGATCAAAGCTAAAGTTGCACCTCGCAGCTACATTGTCGAAGTCGGTACCAAATCCTACAGACGCAACCGCGTACACCTCCGAGACAGTCACGTGAACACGCAAACACCAATAACTCCAGCCGTGTGTGTGAGTGCACCTCAGCTCACATCACTACAACCTACAACAGAACTAACCAGTCCTAGTGGTGCCAGCTCAGTCGCAAAGACACAAGATGTGCCTTTCACTCCGACAGATAAGCCCCCAGAACTGAACACTAACACTACCACCACCAAGTCCGGTCGCGTTTGCAGACCACCTAAGAGACTCATTGAATCATAAAACTACTTTGAGTTGCATGAAACCCCCCCCCAAAACTAAAAAGTCAATGCTTGGTTTAAAGAAAAAAAAAAAAAAAAAAAATATTCACCTGCAGTCATTGTTTTTTGAAGTTGATACTAAAACGTGTTGAAATGTTTAAAATTGTTTCAATCAGTTTTGGTGTTAAAGCGGTTTCTATTTTGGTGGTTTTTTTTTAACAAGTTTGCATATTTACGCATACCCAAAAAAAAAAAAAAAAATTACAAAGGCATTTTGGCATTTTAAATCACCATCATACCTACCTACAGTTATCTTGTTATTGCCTCATAGGTCATATGGCAAAAGTTAAGCTATAAACAAGTTAAGTGCTGATTGTTCTTTATCTTAAGGAAAGGGGATGTTATGGAGTGGCATTAATAGGCCACCGTAGCCTTGCTGTATGATGATGTCATCTTTAGAACAATGTCCATGCCAAGAAATTATCGCTGCCTCCTGGGTCCTTGGATGTAGCTGCTCTTAAAAGTTTAAAACATTGATATTTTGTGCCGGGAACTCCCTGGAACAACCTAAGGCTGTTCAGGATAAGTCAGACACATATTAGAGCGGGGAAAATCTTCTCAACTCAAGGCTCTTCTCTACACAAGAGTTGCTCAGAGCGACCTTCAAGGATGCAGGTCCGTTTTGTTGGAAATCTACCGCTGATTGTGATGATAGCGATTACTCTCTGTTAATTACACAATAAACCTGTGAACAAAGACACCTTGACACTTGGATTGCTTTGCTTTGTGGTAAGCTTTGCCCAGCCAGCACCCGCAACTACCAGTCGCGTACATCTACCAGTCGCGTACATCTACCAGTCGCGTGCATCTACCAGTCGCGCGCATCTACCAGTCGCGCGCATCTACCAGTCGCGCGCATCTACCAGTCGCGCGCATCTACCAGTCGCGCGCATCTACCAGTCGCGCGCATCTACCAGTCGCGCGCATCTACCAGTCGCGCGCATCTACCAGTCGCGCGCATCTACCAGTCGCGCGCATCTACCAGTCGCGTACTTTATCTCATCTCAGTCGCGTAATTTCGTAGTTATGTGTTTGTGCTATACGTATGACGTAAGCCCACACACTTTCGTGTGCTTGATGACCGATCACTTGCACAATGCATTACAACTGAGTTAAGGTAATTACATACAAGTAGGTAACGTCTTTGGCTTAGGAAATTGCAAAAAATACTGTTCTCCATTATTAAAGGTATCTGGATTTACAATTAACATAACAGCACTTGAACCATTATTAAAGATTCTGACAGTCAGATTTACAATTAACATAACAGCATTCTGATATTGACTGATTAAAACCAGGCCGGAATTGGGATGTACAAATAAAACAAAAGTTAAATCAACAAAATGTGTGCGGTAACCCATGCTGAAATGAAGAAATTTGTCGGACAAAATGGCAACAATTTGTCGGGCTTTAAAATCGTGCACTGTGATTAGTCAATTTTGTTTAGGGGTGTGGCCTTCAGGATTGCCTGTCTGACAGATGTATGATTTACTTCCCTACTTCATCTCATAGCTTCAAGACGTTGCATCGGCCAAGAATCTGAAGATGTCGGTCCTCTTTGCCCGCTTCAAGCAACCCATCTGTCAGTTTCTCGTGGAAGCTTTGCACCAATCACAAGATGAGACCACTAGCTCTGGCTGCCTTCACGTCATCGGGGAAGTAGCTCAAGTCTTTGAGTTTAAGGACAAGCAGACGTTCTTATCGGTGAGCAAAACCTTTGTAAGCTTTTTTTGGTTCGTAAGTTCGTAAGACCAAAATGTAAGATTCATTTTTTTGTATTCAGATATTTAAAGATTTTTGCTTTAAAAATGTTAAGGACAATTCAAGGAAGAGAAAACTTGAGACATTTAAATTATTCAGACACTGAATTTGTGCTCATGAATCACTTCATTTGCAACATATATTGAATATAATTTGTTTTGGTTTTTGTCAAATTTTCATTTTTGTAATTATTTGTAAAACAAAATCATAAAATTGTTCTTGTTTCAGCAAACAATGCGATTTCTCCTCCCAAGAATTGTAAGTAAAGCTACTCCGGTTGCCTCTGCCATCTTGAGAGTCATTGCCAAGACGATGAAAGTGGTAAGGCAAGAAAATGTGTACAATTGAAACCGATATGAAGAGTTAGCAATTCCATGCACAACAATTTGTATTATGAGTGTTGCATCAAGTGTTAGTGTACCCCCTAAATTGAATAGCAAAGAAACTCATCAGTGAAAAATGTTCTTGAGATTTTTAAGACCTGGTCGCATTTCCAACTCGGGTTATATGTGAGAAGATATTCACTCCTGTTCCACGAGCGTTTTCTTTCAGGTTCTCTGGTTTTGCTTCCTGCCTTAAAAAACACCACTTTTGATACCTGGCTGTGCTCCGTGGTCAGACATGAGTCGTAAGGCGGCTGCCTTTACATGCCTTCGGCTTGACCACGTTGTGGCTGTGTGCAAGTTGGGAAGACTAGCCCCCTCAAATTTAGTATTATATTTATAACACAAAGGACAAAACTTTTAATAAGGCCGTGTCTGAAACTGGCTTTCAGGGCTACGGCTACGTCTTGCTTGCTTTTGGTGTACTCTCCTAAAAGCATTGCTGCTGTCCTGGAGAGGGTGGCACGTAAAGGCGCCTCTGGCAGCCGGCCACATCGACCCAATTTAGCCAGGAACACCGGGGCGAACCCCTTCTCTTAGCGATAAGTGTTACTGGGTTCTTTTACGTGCATTATAATGATTGTTATTATACAATACACGGGACCTACAGCTTTACGTCTCATCCGAAAAACGAAGCAATGGTGGTTTCAGTGCCTTGCTTAAGGACACAGGTGTCGAGACCGAGATTCGAACTCACGCTCTGCGGAACAGAAAACCGGGTTCTTAACCGCTCGGCCACGACACTCCACGTCTATTGTTAGCCTGCTCACGCGTAGTTGTAATGGACGAAGACCCAGACAAGAGATTCAGACATGTCCTTAGTTATTGATCCATCTTTCATTTTCACTCGTATAGAACCATCGGGAGATGTTGGTTGACTGTTTCCGCTACATCTTCTCGTATCTCGTCCGAACCTGCAACAAGACAGACTTGGAGAAAGCTCTCCTCTATCTCCAGGTAGCGTGATTAATATGATTGGCCAAAACTGTGATTTAAAAAAAAGTGTAGTTTTTGTGTTGAGTTTATTGCATTGTTACGAGCCGTTAATTAGCCCCTCTGATATGAATCTAATCGCCAGGCTATAACTTTGAATTCTGGATAAGCTACATTTGTTATAAATACTTGAAAATGGAACCAAGATGTTCACTTGTGTGAACTTGTTTGTGTCAAGCCTGTTCTATTTCTGAATTTATTGATTACCCACTAGAACGAGACTGATGTTGAGTTAGGGAGCCTCATGAAAATGGATTACCAGAGTCTACACAATGAGCTACTGTTGCATCTTAGTGAGAACTACACCCAGGTAAGGAACTCTAGCTATAAATACAGAAGATGTGATGGTTTTCCTAATCCAAATCCTTTGGGTATACTCGAAAGTATCCTGAATACGCCAACATTTACCAATTTTGTCACATCACAAAAATGTTGGTCTTGGTGACTGCTCAATATGGAGGTATCGTGAATCCATCAAAATCCTGTAGTGCCACAAGGCTTACAATTCTCAATTCATCAAACTCTCCCAGTTCTTAATACGGAGGTTAGGGTAAACAAAGTTTTCGCCTAACCTAAGTAGCTTGTACACTACGCATGCACGCGAACTCTGATTGTAAGACATGACCCATGCAATCATTTTGTGTGTATGGGTGTGGATATGCATGGAGGCATGTTGTTTGTGTTCAAGGTGGATTCCATCAGATTTTAGCGGGATTTGTCCTATTTTTACTTTACCCATTAAACTTCCCTCTCAGTTCTCTATGTAATTTTTCCCTCAACTTTCCTCATGCATTGTTGCCAAACCCCTTTGTTGACAAAGTTAAATGGGGCTATGCCATGTTATGGGACATGAACAATACAGCTTTCACTGTCCCTGATTTTTAACAAGTATATTTGTCAGGTTTTCAGCGGTCTAGCCATGCTTGCCTCCAAGGATACCAACTACAGAGGACCTAAACCCATCACCGAGGCAACGGACATGGCTGACTTTCTCCAACCCAGACTTCTGGGTATTCTGGCTTTCTTTGATTCCCAGCTGCTCAACTCACACATGTGGAAGACAAGAAACTGGTAACAAATTAATGATGTTAATACATAATTTTTTGTTATTACATGTATACTGAATGTTTAACTGTGTCTGTGTTTCATTCGTCATTTTTCATCCAAACTTTAAGATTAAAGGGACAAGCAATGTATTTTGTTTCTGTAATCCTTAAAAATGCATCTTTGTGGCACATTTAACCTTATTTTCTAATTTAAATTGCTGCCATTTTTTACGGTATTTTGGTGCCTTTTTGTTTTCACGCCACTGCAAATTCTCCGCATATTTATGAACAGAACTGTGATGTCATTCCGGGCAGAAACCTAAAATGTTACAGCTATTTTGGCATGAAAAGTTGCTAGAATTTGGAGGTTTGAGTTGCAAATGTTGTTTGATTTTGAGATCTAATGTTGTGTCTCTACATTACATTTCTCACAATTGATCAA
Organism: Crossaster papposus; assembly: GCA_037893245.1. Lineage (NCBI taxonomy): Eukaryota > Metazoa > Echinodermata > Asteroidea > Velatida > Solasteridae > Crossaster > Crossaster papposus. Next base: position 527,725 of record JBAIAA010000355.1, on the reverse strand, counting down.
ATTTAGGGTCGGACAAAAAACCCGCTAAACTAAACAGTGACTTTCTTAAATGACATCATAGCAAGAGCGCCCTCAGTTGTCCAGAAAAGCATGAACCATTTTAATGTTTGAAGAAGTGCGCTTTCTAATAAAATTTACCGAAAATGGATGTAAACCATTTTTTATGTATTTATTAAAGAGGAGTAGATTCTTGAACAAAATGTTTTATTAAGAAAAATTCATCGCATATGAACCTTTGAGTATAGGTATTGTGATAGTTCTTACTTAACTTTTTAAGATATGACAGACACAAGGAGGGTAAAGTTTGTAAATACAAAAATAAATTTTACTCACCCCAAATATAGTACCCTCCGAATATATAAAAAAAATGGTTAATTAATGATAGCATAATGACCTCAATAACCTCATTGTCCTGTTAGGCCCTAGAAAGTCTTGTCTGCATTATGAAGCTGATGGGTACCAGGCACATCACCGGTGTCCGACTCAAGATCATGGCCACCCTCAAGATTGGTCTACGCTATAAGGATAATGGGTTTCCCTTACTGTCCTGCAGGGCTTGGCAGTGCTTCGTGCACAGGTAGGAGTGTAAAATGTGGTCAAATCTCGTCGTTATAGGTTGCAAAAAAAATCTCGGAACCTTAAAACCAGCAAAGTTTTCTTGTGAGTTTCACAAATTTTAAGAGAGTGTATGTCAATTGATTTTTCTATTTGTGAGGCATTCTGGAAAAATGAGACGGAAGTGGGCACAGGCATAGAGTTATATTATAGAAACTAGAGAGCTCACCCACTATACTGTGCACGCTACACATAACTGTAACCCGTCTGTAAATTTGTAAGTGGGCAACACGATAGTAAAATACCCGGATGTATCATGCACTTAACGGCGTGGCAGCTATAATTTAGCAAACTTTATTGGCTGTTTAATGTCGGTCTCAAGTGAAATTGCGTGTGGTACCGGTACTTGGACAGACAGCTCATTGGTAAATCTTATCTCTATTTTCCTCCAAGTCAATGGTGGATCCAGGATTTGATTGCTCATGGCTGATGAGGTCATGAAATGGCAGACGCAGAGAGCAAAGGCGCGAAGCAGTGGACTTACACGATTATATACCAGGCGAATTTTGCATGTTGCTTGGTGTAACCACCATGGTTTCACCCTTATCCCAGGAAGTATTTACTTGTGAAAAGAAACGGTTCTGGTCTTGCTGACGTTGCTCCGATTTGTGCAGCCAAAGCACGCATAAATCTTGGGCCTCTCGCCCCCGGGATCTCTTTGCGGGGCGCGGCCAAGAGATGAAAGAGATACGTAGGCTATGTCAACTACATACTTTTTGAAGTACAACAAATTATTGTAAATTAAAATGAAAAATAATATTTTTATGAAAGCTTTTGTTTACCTCTTAGTGAAAATTATTTCAAGAAAACTACTAAATTTACATGTTGAAGATCCTATTTGAGGTGCCCGGGACCTCGGTTTCTTGTAAACTCTTGCACGTTCTTGGGGTCAACTTATACGCCGAATGGGTGTGGTATTTTTTATTTTTTGTTACAGATTTATTGATGTTTGTAATTTTTGAAACATCGTTTACACATATATTTATTTTTTTCTCCCAGTGTGGAGCCATCGTCCCTCGGTCCAATGATCAGTCAGGTCATTGTCACTCTGCTTTGTTTACTTCATCAATTGCCAGAGCAGGTGGCTAAGATCTACAACTTCCTCATCGTTGAAAACAGGTGCCAAGAAATTCTTCTTAATTTGTTAAACATAACTAGAAATTCCTGCTAAAAGTAGCATTACTCTGGCTATTTTGAGTCCTTTTTCTTTTAAAAGTTTCTCACTTTTGAATAAGACATCGACCAAAATAAAATCAGCCCATGTTTAGGTAATAAATTATTACTGTAAACATTTTGAATTATTAGCTGCCAAACTTTAATTTAATTTTCGCTAGTGCTGCCCCTCAACCAGTATTGATAATGCACAGAGCCAGTCTGCTCCCAAAGCGAATCTGTTTGTGCCCAATGCAAGAAACTTATTTTCAGAGAAAAAGTTATGAAAGGTTTTAGTTGCATTAAACATACGAGTTGAAAATGTATTAAGAGGAGAAAAAAAGTCTACGTCGTTTTTCAAACCCAAGCTTACATTTTGTCTCCGTCTCCATCACCGGCTCCATCACCATTGGCGAACTGCATAAACGAAGCCAAAGACGAAGATGAAGCTGGGGTTTGGAAAACTGCCATAATTTGTTGAAAAGCACGGGTAATGCAAGTTTTTGGTTTGTAGTAAAAGTGAATACTTCAAAGTGAATTTATTTGAAGGTTTGCAGTCGAACCAAGTACTAAGTTTCTTGTGAGTCTGGGGGGTCCTTTGTCAAACTTCAAACTTCAGACTGTTCAAGAGGAAAGGGGAAGTTACAAATCTTCAAAGGGAAAATGCAAGATCTGAGACTGTTTTATTTGTTTTGTTTCTGTTGATTCTACAGGGAGAGTTTTAACCAGCATTTTCACGAGTTGTACTTCATGCCCGACCTGGCAGAACTCAACGAGGTCAACTCTGTCTTGAAGGAACATCGGGAGGATCCTTCCAGTCAGCCGGATCTTAAAACTCAACTCAGGCAGTCTATCAAGGGAGTGACTCATGAGAGTCTGGATGTCAGACTTCACGCGCTGTCAAAACTCCGGGACCTGCTGCGAAAGAACCAGGTCAGAATAAGCCAGTGCGATATTCCTTTTGCGCCTGTGCACAACAAGATTCAACAATTTGTTCTCTCAGGAAAAACGTGGCAGATAAATGCAGACAAGGCTTTGATATTTTTTGTGCAATCGATAAGGAAGACGGTGCATACGTTTGACCTTTCTGGACTTTTTCCTAATTTGATACAACGTTCAAATTTTGTATATTGAAATGAAAAATAATATTTGTATGAAAGTTTTTATTTTAACCTCTAAGTAAAAAAAAAACAGCGTTAAAACAAATTATGTCATGTTGAAGCTGAGGTTGAGGTGCTTGGAAGTTCGGTTTTTTCGTAAACTCTTGTACGTTCTCTGGGTCAACTTACACGCTCTATAGGCAATGTGGTCAATATTACCTCTCTTGTTGACTTTTTAAAAATCAACAGATACCTTTTTTCTTCGCCCCATTTCTGTAGTCTGCCCTGCACGAGTACGTGATGGGTAACGAGATAGTAGATCCTACTATTACTGAACTGGTCTCCGTGGTAAGTCTTATCCTTCGCCTAATTAGTGTTTCCAACATTTTAGTTAAAACACTATGAACATAATTTTTACCATTAATACTACCATATATTTCAATTCAAAAATCCATGTTTCTCTTCTATATAATGTAACAAATGTATTTATTATTACAACAGATTGGTGATATAGGATTGTGTCTTTAATGGAATTTGAAGTATGTCATAAGAAAGATATTAGACGGAAGGGCCATTGCAGATTTGTTCTTTGAAAAATTGGAACATGGCTTGTTCTACATTTATTTCTTCAAAGGACGAATCTGAGATGGCCCTAAAGCAAAATATCGTCCTCATGACATACTCTGTGTGCCAAATCTCATGCTTGTATCATATCATTTTAGTTTTGTTTTTTTGGTATAGTTATTGAGTGGTTGTCGTGACTCTGACACAAAAGCACAGAGTATGTTTGGTGAGTGTCTGGGAGAGTTGGGTGCCATTGATCCTGGGAGGCTGGAGATTATCACTAACAACAAGACAGAAGATATGTCCAAGTTCCATGTAAGTATTGCCATCAACTTTGGTGTAAATCGGGTGAACAACGCCAACTTTGCTTTTGATCTGATCAGTGAGCTAGCGAGAGCCTTCTTAGCTGCAGCCGATACTTGCTGTCTTCATTATAAACTGTCACTCTTGCCTTTGACCTTTCAGACTGGCGTTGACGGCATCAACTTTGCTTTTGATCTGATCGGTGAGCTAGCGAGAGCCTTCTTAGCTGCGGCCAATACTCGATGTCTACACTATAAACTGTCAGTCTTTCCTTTGACCTTTCAGACTGGCGTTGACGCCGCTAACTTTGCCTTCAATATGATCAGTGAGCTAGCGAGAGCCTTCTTAGCTGCGGCCAATACTCGATGTCTACACTATAAACTGTCAGTCTTTCCTTTGACCTTTCAGACTGGCGTTGACGCCGCTAACTTTGCCTTCATTATGATCAGTGAGCTAGCGAGAGCCTTCTTAGCTGCGGCCAATACTCGTTGTCTACACTATAAACTGTCAGTCTTTCCTTTGACCTTTCAGACTGGCGTTGACGGCACCAACTTTGCTTTTGATCTGATCGGTGAGCTAGCTAGAGCCTTCTTAGCTGCGGCCAATACTCGATGTCTACACTATAAACTGTCGATCTTTCCTTTGACCTTTCAGACTGGCGTTGACGATGCTAACTTTGCCTTAAATCTGATCAGTGAGTTAGCGAGAGCCTTCTTAACTGCGACCAATACTCGTTGTCTACACTATAAACTGTCAGTCTTTCCTTTGACCTTTCAGACTGGCGTTGACGATGCTAACTTTGCCTTTGATCTGATCAGTGAGCTAGCGAGAGCCTTCTTAGCTGCAGCCGATACTCGTTCTCAGGACTGCTCTGCCTATGCCATACAGGAGCTGCTTCAGATCTACGATTGCAAGGAATCACCAAAAGAATCGTAAGTAACTCTTTTAATTTTGTTATTCATTTGATAGAATTTTCGATTATAATTTGTGATTAAAGTATATAAAGTGATAACAATACAAATATATCTAAGGGAGGCCGGCGAAACTCTGACACATGAAAGCCTTTCAAATGCTGAGCAAGGCCTGATGAAAGCCTGGGGCTTGCAATCTTTTTTAATCCTAATCCATTGACAATAGACACACACCCAATGAATAGACTACATCACACCTTCATGGCCCGCGCAGACTTGAGTGACAGATAAGCTCCCCTTTGTATGTGAGCATCTTGTGTGAAATACTGTATAACAAAAGAATACCCAACCACTGTGTGGGCCGTCTTTGATTTTCTTGGTTGACATTCTAGACGTTTGCGGTTAACTTCGCCCAGGTTAGCAAAGTTTGTTGGCCCGGCGTGTTAGACGCCATGCCGTTGAAGCAATACAATGTGCCTGTGGTCACCTATTTGTATTTGGAAATAATGGTTGTAGCTTGTTTTTTATGTTGTGAATACTGTATTTGCCTCACCCTGTATAGTTTTTGCGAAAGTAATCGGCACAACATTGGATGGAAGAGGGTATTCTAATTCACACATGCATTTTGGTCACTATTGCGGAAAGGAGGCTTGCTAAATTCCCTAGATATTGTGCGCACATCTTTATAAAACATTTATGTTGGATGCTTATAACGATTTTAGAGACATCTCTTTTCGGTTTAAAGGCGTATAAACGACAAAACACAATCACTGTTGGTCGAGACCAGCGCTTCCCAGCGCCCAGTTTGTGCGCCTGCGGTGGACACGAGCTATATTGGGGGGAACTTTCACAGCACACACCGACGTATAGCATGATAGTTCGACCAATAAGTTTTGTATGCACTAGCGGTAAACGTTGACCAATTAAAAAGCGCGTTAAAAAAATCGTCGTCCAATGAAAATAGACACAGATAGTATGAACAGACTTGACTGGCTGGACAGATCAGCCCCTTTTTGTGTGCGTTTCAGTACTTGGAAGAAAAAACACACCAACTGTCGTGTCGGTCGTCTTTGATGTTGTTGGTTGACATTCTCAACTTTTGCGGTTAACTTCGCCCAGACGACAAAAGCCAAGCTTCTCTCTGTCAACAGGCCCAGTATATTAGAGGCAACGCTGCTAAACTGAGGGAATTATTCAGTAATTGTGCATTCCCCATTTTATCCAAAGTTTCAGTTGTATAAAGATAACCCCCAAAATGTGTCTCTCTAACTTATAATCTTTGAAGGAAAAAGGCACAAACAATTTGAAGTAATTGAGGCACACATGCAATTCAAACCAAACATTAAAAATGATTTATTTATACAACTAGCTATGTAAAGACTAAAATAAACAACATTTATTTACAAGATCAAGACTTAAAGGTATGATACATCATTTGCAGATATCAAAAATATTTACTACCGAATTATTAGGAAATATCTTACTCATTTGAAGGTAAATATTGATTCTAGGCATCCAGCAAAATGATTGCGCTAGATGTCCTGTAATTATTCCGAAAAATATAATTGTATAAAAAAAACACAATAACATAAGAATAACTGCTCGACGCCGGTTGAAAACAAACGCTGTTTTTTGTGCTTTTCTCGGCATCCATGATTCCTTTACTTCTTTCAGACGAAAAAAAAAGTGTTTGAAAATAGTCGGGTTTTTACAATGATTGCCAGTCAACAAAAATTATTCCTCACCATATGTACATGTACATGTAATTTGATCCGCCCTACTCTGCCCTTCACCAACATCTAAAATGTATTCATTCAAGGCCAGCATCCTTCAGACCATAAAGGGTGGAGATCAAAAGACTTCCATTTTGTCAACGGGTGGCAATCCATGCCAACATGGACTTATGTACACAAGCCTATGGGAAATTTGTACAAGCTTTGTTATTTTCATATCACTTCTGAGCAAGCCACTGCGGCCTGATAAGTGACAACCCCTCTGATGAATGTACCATGGTCCATGCACACCAAGATCTTAGGAAATAGCGATATATGATCTCATAGTCTCTGCACGTGGCAGGAACTATATATTTAAAGAAAGGCTTTTTAAACTGGTATTTGTTAAGGTCCCCAGATCAGATGGAAAACGGAAAATACCGTGCGCCCATGTGCGCCTAATAATATTCGGAAACGATATAAGTTACTGGTTGACTGAACTGGCAGAGATGTGAATGGTGTGGTTCAAAACCGTAACTCTTCAACTTTTTAACAAAATGAACAAAATTTGTCTTATCAAATGGTCCCTAGTAATTTACATCTTTGCGCGATGTCAAATTGTATTTAACGAAAGTTGGAGAATTTGAGATGGGAACCGAAAGTGGGAGTTGTAATATATAAAATAAATCCTACATTATACTTGTATATCTTGTGTGTGAATTCTAAGCGTGATGTATCGGTTGTTCTGCGCGGTGAGCAATTTCAAGTTGTCAAGTGTTTATTCCCCAGGGTAAATTCCTAAAATTAAGTGTCCTAATAAGGAACTGATATGGAATTATTAACCACACTGTACATGTAAAGAGGACATATACATGTACTATTCATGATGCTGGTTTAACAGGCCTTCAGAAAAGAAAGCCCAGCTTTATTGATCCTTTATTGATGATTTACATGCACAAAAGGAGGATTAGTTGGCCGAGAGGCCTGGGCCTTGCTCGGCATGGCAAAGGCTTTCCTGCGTCAGGGGTTTCGCTGGTCTCCCTAAAGCCTTGCTTTAGGGAGAAAGATTGTTAACTTTATGTTTATTTCCTTTAATTGATTGTCTATGTTGACAATCGTCCTCCTGTTAAAGTTATATCTGGTGGAGTGCCGTGCTCTCGTGGTCTGGAGCATTGAATTTGTGGTCTGGGGAATTCTGCAGTTTGCGGGTTTGAGTCCAGCCTGGGTTTATGTCCAGCCTGGGTTTATAGTGTGTGTGCCCTTGGGCGAGGTACTTATTCACTGTTTGCTTCTCTCCACCCAGGAGTAAATGAGTATCTATGAGTGCAGAGATGGTTATTGTGGTTGATTTAGCTGCATTGCGCCAAACTGGCAGCATCAAGCTGTATACTTCTCAGGGAGCTGAGATTGTATTTGGAATGTTTCATTGCCCCAATGATTAGAGTAATAATGATGCAGCTCCTTGGTTATCTGACATGGTGGATAAGTTCACTTTACAATCTCATTATTATAGCAGCTGTAATGGTAAATCAGATGCAGGTCAAATTTGAATTTTGTCGTATTAACTTTTCCCGACCTGTAGATCTGGCCGTCAGCTTTGGAGGCGTTTCTCCGGCCACATTAAGGAAATCTTAATCCCCCTCCTTGATGCTAAGTATGTCCCCGCCTCTTCTCCTTCATGGACTAACATCCCTAAGCCCATCTATCGGAGCAAGAAAGGCAAGACGTACAAGGACTGGGTCTGTGGTTGGACTGGATACCTTGTTACCAAGGTAACAATGATATACAGAAACTGTGGATTTCAACAAATATATATATTTAAACATTTGACATTTTTTGAGTGCTCTGTAAAATGCCGTGACTTTGTGATCTGGAGCATTGAATTTATTATTATTATTAATATTTCTTTCTGGTAATGAAACCAAGAATCCCTCAAAAGCGTAAGCCTGAAGAAACCTGTATAGAGAGAAGACAATGAGAAGAAGGTACAGTTTTAGTGGTAGGAGGAAAACCAAAAAGAATATCCTGGGGAAAACCCAATCCACATATTGACCCATCAGTCCTTCATTTTAATAAACACGAGGAGAGCTTAAATCCTGATGTTTATTTGAATCCTGCTATTCGCTCTCCTTAAATAAAAAGTCAAATAAGTTAAGAGGGCCTAATATTTCGATCGTAACAAGATCTTCTTCGGAGACAAAATGAAAAAAAGAAAGAAAAAAAGTACGAAAACAAGAGCTGTTTCGGCCTACATGTGTATGTCCGAAACAGCTAAAAAAAAACAATATAAAGGTAATACATAAAATTGTCATTACTGTATTTGTAGCACTGGTTTATTTACACTCACTAATGGAAAACGGGCATTATTATCCACCGAGTCAAAGTTTGCTAATGCACGCGCTAGCTACACATTTGTTTACAGTGCGCGCGCACGCTGTACTTCTTTGTTTAGTCTCAGTGCCATACAATAATGTACCACTTTTATTTTACCACAAAACGTATTGCATGCGTCAGGCTGACTCACATGCGCACGTGCATTGCAGAGATAGGATCGTGTCATTCCTGTACATACTGATAAAGTGTTTATTCGCGATGTTAATGGCGGGCTAGCTATAGCTAGCTCGTGCATTGGCACGCATGGTCGCCGGCGTGGCACACATACTGCGTGAGTATACCGCAAGCGTACATAAAAAAAACCAGTAACTTGGTACTGTAGTATAGGTTTTTCCATGACACAAAATCAACGGACGTCGTTCCGGTTTGCGTTACAAATCAAACCGGCTCTACAAGAAGATGTCTTAAGTCGCACTATGCACTGTCATGTAATGGCCCGCTCAACAATGAGAGGGTAAACATTTCATCAAAATGTGTTGTTTATTTGTTGTCATGAATGAAATCTTTAATACCTAGAGTTTAAGGTTTCATTCAAAGAAATGTTGATTTTGATGAATAAAGTAGAAAAAAACCAACAATTTTGTGTGCATCGTTCTGTTGTCTAAGCCTGTTTTCTCAGTTGTGTAATTTGAACTCCGAGCAAGTAATCAATATGTAAACACTTCGTTCCTCCACAATGGACGGGGCTATGGGTCTCTATTATATACTAAATGAAAGCTTACGTTGTGGGATTTAATTCTAACCATGTATATAACTCAATTTCATTTTACGAAACATAACACACCTTTTTGTAGAGCCGGTCACAAATTACTTCTGTGGAATTTTTAAGGATCGCTGTGTTTTGCTCTCTTTAGAACATATAGGGAGCGCGGAGGAGTGCGATCGCGCTCCCTAAATATGAAGGACTGGCCCATGCCAAATTCTAACCTGGGTCACAGTGGTGGGAGGTAAGGAAAGAACCGCGTGTGCCCTTGGGCAAGGCACTTTGCCACTCATTGCTGCTGCCCACCCAGGAGTAAAATGGGTACATGGGAGAGCAGAGATGGTTATTGTGATTGATTCTAGCTGTTTTGCATACGTATTTTCCCCAGAATGCTGAGATTATCTTTGGACAGTGTTGTAATTGAGACGCTTATGTCCGAAACCAAGGCTTTTAAAAACAAATATCGATGGAGATGAAACAGATTTGAGTTAATTCACAAAAGTGTTGTAAAGCATCATTTATGTTTGGAATGAAGACTAGATTTTGGTGGTGCAACGTAAATTCTGTGGCCCAACATATTTTGCTGTGGTCTCGATGGGTCTCAAGGGTAAGCACTGGGTTCCATTCCTTCGTGTTTAATATTTATAAAATGAGCTACTTTTATCTCTTTTTACATCTTTCTAGGTACGATCTCCACAAGCCTCACAGATCTTCAAGTCTTGCAGCGTGATCATCAAGCATGACATCCAGACGGCGCTGTTTCTTCTGCCTATCATTCTCTTACATGCATTACTGGACGGTAGGCAGGAGGATAAAGAAGAGGTTAGGAACTAGACACCAGATTGGAACTTAATAATAATTGCAATGCATGCGTTTCCGTTTGTTTCTAGAATTTGTTTTTGTTGAAAACATTTTAAATATTGCAAAAGTTAATATTTAATTTATTAAACCCTAACCATCCCAAATCCTCCAAAATTCCTTTTTGCAAATTGCAGGATTTTGCAGGATTGAGGTCACTTGGAAGTTGATGCATTGGAGGAATTTGCAGGATTGGGGCGTTTGGGGTTTTACCACTTGTTACTTTGTACTTTCACACTGCTCATGCTCTATGCATATTCTCCATAGAGCTTCAGTCAAGGTGTAAGTTATGTGTCACAAATAGGATACCAAGGGTTATGTGCGCAGGCACTAGTAGATAGGATGAGAAACTAGCGGAACAGACACAAAAAATAACCCTGCTCTGCCAAAATGGAGGCGATTTTTATCCTTGGATTTGTCAGTTTGATCACGGATCTTGTTTCTTCAGATTCGTCAGGAGATCCTAGCGGTTCTGACCCACGCTGAGAAGTCTGAGGATCAGCGGTCAGGTGACGCCAGTCACATGAGCGCTCAGACGGTGTTTTCTGTCCTTGACTACCTGACGCGATGGAAGAGACATCGGGTTCAGATGCTGTCTGTATCCCGGATACAGAAGAAATCGCAGAGTGGAAGTAGGTACTAGGGATCATGGATAAACAAGGGCTTGCCTCGAAGGTAGTCAACACCATTTACACACATAACAAATTAAACTATTGAATTAGTATGGAATTCCTTACTTTATGCCAAGTGAAAAACAGTCTCGGGCATTCTTTGAAATCACAGCACCTGATGTGAGGTGGTTTTCAAGAAAAGTGAAAGTTTGTATCAATTTCCAATGATTGCCAGGCGGCAATCGTTGGAAAAAACCTCACTATTTTATAAAAACTGCACCACATTAGTGATTAGGTGCAAGCCAGCTAGTCTGGTTTCCTAACCTGATAATTCCCTAACGTCTAAAAATTGTTTTGTTTCGTCTGAAGAAAGTCAAGGAACCAGACTACAGAAACGGCAATTATGTTCCTTGTTTTTCCAGCATCTATGAACACAAAACAAAACGCGTCAGCATCATAATATTCTCTATAAATATGAAACGCTTAAACCATCCAATTATCAATCAAAAACAATAAAGATCACGTGAAAATTTGGTCTATAACCTTGTTTTTACCAAGGACAAATTTTCATGCTAAGCAAATTGTTGTGCTTAGCAGCTCCGTGAAATTGGCCCCTGGTTGGATGTCGGCTGGCATGGGTGGCGCAGTGCCTAAAAGTGCTCACCTCTCACTGCAGTGGCCCGGTTTTGATTCCCGGCTCGGGTCATTTATAGCGGTTGGTCTATTCTCTCCTGTGTCATAGGGTTTTTCACCAGGTTCTCTGGTTTTCCTTCCTCCTCGTAAATCAACACTTTTTATCTTGCTGTATTCCGTGATCAGTAATGAGTCATATGGCGGCTGCCAATTAAAGGCATATTTACATGCCTTTGGCTCAACCATGTTGTTGCCTCATCTTTTTCATTCAGCTTCTGCTGCGAGTAATAGTATTAGTAATAATAATAATAATAATTTGGGAGGTCAGTCATCCTTACTCGCAAGCTGGGTTGCTGAATTGCGAAGGACGCGGCTACAACGTGGTTGAGCCGCTGACACGTAAAGGCGCCTCTGGCAGCCAGCCACATTGACTCATATATGACTGAAGAGCACAGCCAAAGATCGAAAGTTTTTGAATTTTCCAGAGGGAGGAAAACCGGAGGACCCGGGTATTGGGTATTGAACCTGGGCTACATTGGCGAGCGTTTCTTCGCACAAGCCACCCATGGACGATTAGCTCCTAAAATACTAAGGTTAACACAATACTTTTGTTGTAATAATATAAATATACATTTTTCTGGTAGTTCATGGATAAGATTCTTAAGATTTTTGTCTGAAATCAGACTTCTTTGGGGTACTTAAAAAAAGATATGTATCGTTGAGACATTTCATCAATTTTCCGTAAACTTTTTTTCCTTAATTGGCAATTTCATCCCTGGTAGGTATCAAGTCACTTCATGAACTTTATCCCAGGAAAAAACCTACATTTACTTAATATTTCTGTTGAATATTACTTGTTGCCTTCAGATTTGCATATTGACGAGGATGCAGACTATCAGTTGATCCACGGTTTTCTAGAGCAGATCCCACAGGATGTACTGGCCAGGGCCTCGTTCCAATGCAAAGCCTATGCGCGATCCCTCATGCACTGTGAGGCATTCATCAGTAAAAACAGACACAACTTACAGCAACAACTAGGATTCCTACAGGTAACACTAAACAAGAAATGGGTTTGCATTTTTAGAACACTTTCCTGTCAAGAAATGTGTCCCGTTGTTTGTGAACTTTGTCTCATCCAATCAAATGCTCAATCAAATTCCTAAAATTAAATCAAGTACATATTCTTAAGAATTCAGAAAAGTGGTTGTTTTGAAAAGGAAGACTATCCCAATCTTTCTGATTTTAGGTAAAGATGAAATTCAATAGCTTTGTTGCCACTGCCATAGCACTGAGAAGATTTATATCAAATCTTTGACAAATAACATACAATATAACAAAGGGCTTCGTGTAAAAGTAACCTCTCACTTGCAAGGAATGAAGAATATTGTGAGAACATCGGGAGAGACGTCCGAATGGTTCGCTGACGACTTCTGAAACTCGCGCAAAGAAGCTATGGCTTTGTGCACATTTAGAATAACATTTGCCGCTCGTACTTCACGCTATATAAAAACATGGAGGAATAAGATACATTGTGTCTCCACGCTCGCAGCCCATAGATAGAGATATTTACTGACAATTGTGGATCTGATCCCAACTTTGATCCAATTTTTGTATTGCGAATCATGAGACCTGTTGTCTTTTTTTTCCTTTTTTTTTGCAGAAGCTGTACATTGCCTTGGATGAACCGGACGGTGTGCTTGGAGTGTCTGCCATCCGACAAGAAACGCCAACATTACATGAACAGATACTGGATCATGAGAGTAGAGGTAAGAGGTCATGACCCCAATACCCTAACCCCAACTTCAACCTAGCACACCATGTACAGAAATTGGATCATGAGTAGCTAGGGTCAGCATTCATGACCTTTGTCCCCACTTGCCAGACCTCTAAAACTCAACACTCCAGAAACAGATTCTGGATTATGAGAGTAGAGGTCAGAGGTCATGACCCAATCCCCCTAACCCCAACTCCAACCTAGCACACCATGTACAGATATTGGATCATGAGTAGGGGTCAGAGTTCATGACCCCAGTCCTCATTAGCCCCAACTCCCCATTAGCCCCAACTCCCCAATTGCCCAAACTCTAAAACTCAACATTCCAGGAACAGATACTGGATCGTGAGAGTAGAGGTTAGTCGATAGTCATGACTGTCTCCTAACCCTAAGTCTAACCCAGTTACACTTAAAACTCATACTGGTCATGAGATTTGAGGTTAAAGGTCGTGACCCTGGCCCCACTAGCCGTAACTCTAACTCAACACTCTGTCTCAAGACCCCTCTTGATATTTCCGACATCATGTCCTCATCTTCAGGCTTAGGGCAAAATAAAAAAAACTATAAGCTCAGAAATCTTAAGAACCTTAAGAACAAAATTGTAGCTCCTAGCTACCTGAGACGCCCGTCTCAGTATGACTCAATCGTCGTTCCGTATTCAGGAACCGTTGCTGTGTCTACAGAGGATTATGCTGGGGCTCTCCGACAGGTGTGGCAGTTTTGGAGATGATTCTTTCTTAAACTGGAAGCACATTTGTATGAACATCAGAAGGTTTCAAGTATTCCTACTATTTTTCTACCTTGCTCCTACTTTTCAAATTTTTTCTTTAAATTCCTGCTGTTTATCCGTCATTTGTTTTGAATTCCGGAAAACTTTGCGTGTATACACGTCCTTCAACAGCTTAAGAAGGATAGTTGGGCATTCCTAAATGAGTGACCTTTCTTTTTAACTTTTCTTTCAGGTAATTTACATGATGCATCTGCCTGCTATGAGCGAGCCATTCAACTGGAGCCAGATGAGCCACCCCATCATGCCGGCTTTCTTCGTTCATTCATGGGTCTAGGTCAGCTGACCAAGGCTCTGATCCACGTCAACGGTGCTGTTGCCGAACGGTAGGTTGATGGCTGGATTAAATTCAAATTTGGGGAACCACCAACATAGGGCTAAATAGTTCAGTTGCTTGAGCATCAGAATGGCAATCTGGAGGTCACAGGTTCAAGCCCCGCTCTAGTCCATTTCTTTGTTCAAATGTGAGAAAATGTATTATAATGTACCTAGTCAATTTCATCTTCTAAATAGATTTTGTTGTCAAACCCTAACGCCCCAAGGTTCGTGCCAAATCGTATTAATTTTGGAGGATTAAGGACTGTTGGGGTTAATAAGGTTTAAATCACTGTGCTATGTACTGGAAGTAACACTAGTGACTAGTGTTATGCAAAACAGACCCGAAAACGACCCGACTTGAAACTGACTTTGGGTCAGGTCGGGTAAGTTTTTCCATCATTTAAGTCGTTTCGGTTTTGCGTTTGTGATTTTTGGGTTGGTCGGGTCGGGTCGGGTCGGGTCGATTAAAGCTATATTGTGGAGAAAAAAACTAAAAAATTTAATAAATTTAAAACAACCGAAACAGGAAATTTACTTGGTGTATTAACTTTTTTAACAGCTTCAGGATACAGCCAAATAAAAAAGAACTGTAGACCGGAAACTCGTGCGCAAAAAGATACATTGTAATTTTGTACATACCACGGGATAGTAAGTTAAACAGGAGGACTTTGCTTAATTCAATGATAATCATACGATACTGGTATAAGTTGAGGCACCAAACGGACACAATTTTTGTTGGGCGGTTAGGATTTGCGGGGGTTTTTTCCTGAATTTTTGTCAAGTTGGGTTGGAGAGTTCAGATTGGTTTAAGTTCGGATTCGGTTTATATTATTTATGTTTCGGGTCAGTTTGGCGTAGTCAACCCAATCTGATGCACATTATTACTAGTGACTATTGGTAGTAGCAGCTGCTTCCATTGTGGGGGGATGTGTAGTTTCAAGCCCTAGCTAAGTATAAACTTGGACTCGGCCTTAAGTTTGTGGCCTGAGGCGCTACATCATTATTATCCTGCTCATTGGGCCAATTAAACATTCCAAATACAAGCTCCCTGGGGAGTATACATGTACAGCTAAATGCTGCCATTTCAGCACAAAGCAGTTAAGACAACCACAATAATAATCTCTGCAATCACAGGTACCTATTTACTCCTGGGTGGGGAGAAGCAAGGAGTGCCTTGTCAAAGGGCACACGCAACATAACTCCAGTATGGGCTCAAACCCACAACCCACGGCGCTTTGAAAGATTCTTGGAAACTTGGAGTCACTGAGTCTGTGAGCTTATTCTATTGAGAGGCGTTGCAATCTTTGTTTGCTTTGTCCCCAGCCCCGATTGGACGAGCAAGCTGAATGCATATCGAGTGGAGGCATGTTGGAAGCTTGCCAAATGGGATACGCTCGCTACCCACCTGAAGACGGAAACACGAAACACGACAGACTGGAATGTAGGCCTAGGAAAAATTCTCTTGGCATCCAAACAAAAGGTGATTTCCATCTCACAGGTTTTTATCCCTATTCAAAGGGTTGAAGTTGTCCATTGTGAGCCTTGATTTTCCAAATAAGTCTTTCAATTGAAGGAAGTGAGAAATGGACTTTCAATGTTTCCATGAAACTCTTGAATTTTGAGAATATTGTTGTTGTTTTTTGTGTGTTTTTTTTACAGAATGAGGATGAATTTAAGAGACAGCTAAAGATTGTGAGAAGTGCCCTGATGGGTCCTTTATCAGCAGCAAGTATGGAGTCGGGGTCGTATCAACGGGGCTATGAGTACATTGCAAGGTGATGATCATCTTTGTTAATAATGGCAGAAATACTTGCACTTGCACTTGCGACCGCACTTCCGACTGGCTTCATCTCTGGCGTAGTGGATAATTCACGCTAAAACTTACAATGATTGACACAACAAGCATTTTTCTCAATTAGTTTTATTACTTCCGCCCCCTCTTCGATGGTTAAGGCTATGTATTCACCCCAGGCTGTCTGTTTATCGGGCTTTTTGTCTGTCTGTCCATCTGTCGGGCAGTCTGTGCGCCCATCTGTCTGTCTATTAGCAGCATTATGGGAAAACTTTTAGAGGTTTTTTTTACGAAACCTGGTGGGTAGATAGCTTATGGGTCAAGAATGATTAAATTAATTGTTCAGATTGATCTGGATCCACATCAGGAATATGGATTACTTTGAATGATTTTTAACATTGAGAGATAAGCCCACATTTTTTGCGGTCGGGGCAGAGGTCTGCGATCTACTGAGTACAAGCCTCCTTTTTGTGTACACCATTCAGGCTGCATATGCTGCGAGACCTAGAGCAAGGCATCCGTTGCCTAGGGAGATTCCCTCAGAAGTCCTCATCGAGTGAGGATGATATCATGACCCGTCCTGAGCTCCTAGCTACCTGGGACGCCCGTCTCAGTATGACTCAATCATCATTCCGTATTCAGGAACCGTTGCTGTGTCTACAGAGGATTATGCTGGGGCTCGCCGACAGGTGAGGCAGTTTTGGATGATTCTTTCTCGAACTGGAAGCACCTTTGTATGAACATCAGAAGGTTTTCAAGTATTCATACTTGCTCCTACTTTTCCATTTCTTTCTTAAAATTCCTGCTCTTTCCTACTTTTTACGTTTTTACTTTTTACTTTTTACACTTTTTTTAGTTTTCATTTCTTACTCCAGCTTTTTCAATTTTTCGTTTTAAAATTCCTACTATTTCCTCCCCCCCTATAGTTTTCTTTCAATACTCCGGCTTTTCCTACCTTTTTTTAAATTTCTATTATTTCAAACTTTTTTTCCTATTTTTCTCTTTTCCTCTTTTAAATTTTTTTATTTTTACTATTTCCTTCTTTTTTGTTCCACAACTCCGAAAAAGGAAATTTCATTTTTCCTAACACTGTTACATACTGTCATATGTAAATAAAGGACTTTGAGTGCAGGAGTACTGCAACTGTACTTACAACAGCTTTAGGTGAGAATGGAGCACAAGTCTTGCAAGTACGGAACATGAGGGTTTTAAGATGCTGTGGACATGGGTGAGTACTACAAAAAGTACTCCTGAAAGCCCACAAAAGTCCTATTTTTATTTAGATTTTATCCGCCAAAGTCTTACTTTTATCCTGTTTTTATAAAAATTGTCATCCTACTTTTCTGCTACTTGTTTACCTTGGTCTGTTTAAAAACCTGCGCCAGTCGTCGTTGGCATTGAGTTCCAATACCTCTGCCAGTTGCCTCTCCCTTTGTTACCATTGACGAGGGTACTTGTGCAAGGAGTCTGAAGTCAATGTGCCATTTTGATGTTTTGTTGTTATCTGTAGACCTGAAGACTTAAGTAAGAATAAAGACGTGGGTCTGTGTTGGCTGAAGAGTGCAAAAGTCGCCAGAAAGTAAATACACCTCCTTTTTGTTAGTTTGTTTACTCTGTAAATATATAGAAAATAAAAGTTATTTTAATTTATTATATTTTTGTAATTGTAATTCGCCATCGCGAAAAAAACCAAGAACATCTAGATGCCGGTTGAAAACGAATGTAATTTGTCTTGCTTCGAACGGGTCAGTTAAACGATATTTACTATAAAATACAACTCCCCAAATCCACTCATTCCTGATAATTCAAACAATTACCAGTGGTGTATCCTACCTTGATTGATTATAACTTTTATTAAGTATACTTTGAAAATGTATTATTTAAAATGTACGTCCGACACCATGGAACTGTCGATAGCAAACTGAGACATTGAGACAAGGCATTAATTTGTTTTGTTCAGGTCTGATCATCTTGAGACTGCCTATAGCTCCCTGCTGAATTCCAGCTCCTATAATCTTCCAGATCTGTGCATCGAAGAAGCCAAATGGTTGTGGAGCAAGGTAAGGTGATACAATGAATAGGCACATTGTCTTCACGCAGTCAACTGCCCATTCAGCTGTTGCGCTGACCTTCATTGCATATCTAATTAGCGTTGCTTTACAAAATAATGTTGTGCGTGCGAGTAGTACTAACTTTTTTGGGGGTACATAGTGTATGGGGACAACCCATAGGGTTTGTGTGTAAACTGAAATCTCTCTAATCGCAAACTCAGAACACTCTAAAATTCTAAAATTTTCAAGATAACCCTAATTTGTCCTCTTCTTCAATTTCTTTCATTATACCCTAACCCGATTTTACCTTATTCTACCTTTACTGAACACCCAACGCGCTATGGGGACTTGAAAATGTCCCCACTACTCGGTCTGTCTTTTCCAAACAAAAGAGCCTGTCCCCCTAACGCGGTGAGTGCCTACCCGTGTTGATAAACGTAGTTTTGTGATGGCAGATTGCCTCCCTAGAAAACCTGCGGAAAAATAAGATGCAAAGATGAATGCGTTAGTTAGGAAGCTGGTTTATAATCGTGTTGTTAGCTTTTAAATATTGAATGCATTCGTCTTTGGCATAGACTACCAACAGAAGTGCATAAATAGCCGCTTATGAGAAGATGAGATCTAGTCCCATTGAACAATGCCACAAATGTATCCTGTTGTATTCAGTGACCACAGACTCTGAGGCAGTTTGGCCTCGAGACTTTTTGGCCTGATGGATCTTGCTGCACCAGGCAGGCTTGTCACTTTGACAAATGTTGCAGGGTTTCTAGCCAAAATACCCTAGAGGATTAGGGTTAAGGTGAAGATAGGAGGTCTAAACTTCATGGCTCTGCTAACCACATAATTCTGTGCTGATCACTCTTTCCTGCTAACCTTGCTAGTAGAAAAAGCTGCGCAAACCCTGTAAGCACAGAATCCTTATTAACGCGATGTGCTAACCAGTGAAATATACGCTGTCTTGCTGGAAATAGTTTCAACCAAAAGAAAGCAGTCGTTGAATCCAGTCAAGAGACTTAATTGAGGAGTCAGGTTGGCATAACAGTTTGTTTCTTGCTTTCCATTGCTATGGCCTGGGTTCGAATCCTGCCTGGGCCAAAACATCCCAAACTTCCCAGGATATTCTTGTGGGGTTTTCCTCCCGCCTTCTAAAACTGTAATTTCTTCTCATTGCTTTCTCTCTGTGTGTTTCTTCAGGTTTTCAAGCTATAGTGCTTGGGGCGCTTTTGAGGAATCCTTGGTTTCATTACCAGCAATAATTAATACAAAAAAAACCCAAATGTGCATGTGTTTTCACACACAGATATTCTAACAGGTCCTACTTAACAATTCTATTAACTTTGTAATGTTTGCATCAAAGTGAATAAAATATGACTGATTTGTCTACTGCGCTGACTTCTGTATTCAACGCGGCTCTTGTTTTCACCCTTGGTTACCAGGGAGAAGGGCACCACGCATTGATTACCTTACAAAAGGGCGTGGCTGATCATTTCTCGGAGGATGCTCGGGCAAGGAGAGGTTCGTTGCAGGCCGATCCAGCGGAGAAACTTACCCATGCTAAGGTAAGCGTTTGAAGATTGGCTTTTACTATTCAGTGACGTAGCTTTACAAAGTTTGTAATAATGGGCCTGTAATGTAAATTTAGAAGCGTGATTTTCTTCAAAATTTAAATAACAGCTGCCATTTTCAAGGTTTCTAAGAATGCTAAAGTGGCTTGGCGTGATCTTTGGCCACATGGAAATTGGTTTATGGCTTCTGACTAGCGCCTTCTGAACAAAAATATTGACAAATTTGGTGAACCGCCAAAACACGGGGCTGGATAGCTCAGTTGGTAGAGCACCGAAACGGTCATCCAGAGGTCGCAGGTCCAAACCCTGCTATAGTCAACTTTTTTGTTCAATTTTAGTAAATTTGTTTAACGTTATTAGAAAATGCACCAAGGAAGTTTCTCTTGGGGTTTATTTGAAATGAAATTAGTAACTTCATAGATGGAGCCTGTACAAATATATCCCGCCGGATGTTCACACAAAGACGCTATGGTTTTTGTACAAAACAAAAATAAGATGGGTGGCCTGTCCCCAAACACTGGGCCCCGATTGAACACGGAGCCCGTTACCAAATCTCTTCTTTGTTTTGCTCCAGGCACTTCTTCTCGTGGGTCGGTTCATGGAAGACACGGCCAAGTTTGAAAGTAACTCTGTCATGAAACAGTACAAGGAAGTACTGGAGGTGTACCCAGAATGGGAGGACGGACATTTCTATCTAGCCAAGTACTATGATAGACTCATGCAGAGCTTATCAGAACGACCAGAGAAATCTGGGTGAGTGGGCGGAACTAGAGAGGAGTAGGAGGGAGGTGTCAAGGAACGTAAAGACCCAAATTAAGTTGGTTATTGGAATACCCTTTTTGTGATGACTAGCACAGTACTTTCAAAACCCAATACAAACATTTGAAATGATTATCGTTCTCTTGGAACTTGAACCCAATCTCATTTTAAACCAAGTTAGTGAATAATCGTCAACACCTTGTAAAGATGCTTATATCCCTTTTACTGCAAGTGAGGCATCTAGATCTTTTGCTATCGTAACCTACTTTACAGGGCGGCCCCTAAACAAACACAGACAGGCATGTTTCCTCTGTCCTGAGGCCGAATTGGTATAACGGATAGGAAGTCTTTCTGGAAGAAAAATGATACCAAATATCAGGATATCTTGGTATCACTTTTCTCTTAGAAGGGTTCTTCATCCATTGGTAAAGGTAGTTTTGGCCTCGGTGGTTTTGGTGTGCTCGTCCAGTTTTACGGTCCACCCTGTATAACCGGTGAACTTCACACCAACGATTAGATATTCATGCCCATGTATGTTTTTTACTGGGATCCTGTAGTGAGTTCATCTTGTTTGTGGTGCGTCATTTTGGCCATTCCTTGCTGTATGGCAATCAATACATCTACCAGTCTATGCCTCGCCTGCTCACTCTCTGGTTAGACTACGGATCTCACGTCTCAGAGCTGGAGAAAGGCAAGAAAACAGAGAAGATGGCGGCGAGCAAGATCATCCTGACTAGACTTAATAAGGTCAGACAGTTGCTACGGCTTGCAATTTATACACCCCTGACTATGACAGCCAAGGAAGCCGCTTCCCATGGACACTCAGTCATAGCCATTAAACTTGGGCACGGCTTACGATAGATTTTCGTGTCACCTAAACAAAGTATCTCGGCGTGACCGTATCTCTGCGTGACCGTATCTCTGCGTGACCGTATCTCTGCGTGTCCGTAGCTCGGCGTGTCCGTAGCTTGGCGTGTCCGTATCTCTGCGTGACCGTATCTCTGCGTGACCGTATTTCTGCGTGACCGTATTTCTGCGTGACCGTATCTCTGCGTGACCTTATCTCTGCGTGACCGTATCTCTGCGTGACCTTATCTCTACGTGTCCGTATCTCTGCGTGTCCGTAGCTCGGCGTGTCCGTAGCTCGGCGTGTCCGTATCTATGCGTGACCGTATCTCGGCTTGACCGTATCTCTGCGTGACCGTATCTCTGCGTGACCGTATCTCTGCGTGACCGTATCTCTGCGTGACCGTATCTCTGCGTGACCTTATCTCTGCGTGTCCGTATCTCTGCGTGACCTTATCTCTACGTGTCCGTATCTCTGCGTGTCTGTAGCTCGGCGTGTCCGTAGCTCGGCGTGTCCGTATCTATGCGTGACCGTATCTCGGCGTCACCGTATCTCTGCGTGACCGTATCTCTGCGTGACCGTATCTCTGCGTGACCGTATCTCTGCGTGACCTTATCTCTGCGTGTCCGTATATCGGCGTGTCCGTAGCTCGGCGTGTCCGTAGCTCGGCGTGTCCGTAGCTCGGCGTGTCCGTATCTCTGCGTGACCGTATCTCGGCGTGACCGTATCTCTGCGTGACCGTAGCTCTACGCGTCCGTAGCTCGGCTTGTCCGTAGCTCGGCGTGTCCGTATCTCTGCGTGACCGTATCTCGGCGTGACCGTATCTCTGCGTGACCGTATCTCTGCGTGACCGTATCTCTGCGTGACCTTATCTCTGCGTGTCCGTATATCGGCGTGTCCGTAGCTCGGCGTGTCCGTAGCTCGGCGTGTCCGTAGCTCGGCGTGTCCCTAGCTCGGCGTGTCCGTATCTCTGCGTGACCGTATCTCGGCGTGACCGTAGCTCTACGCGTCCGTAGCTCGGCGCGTCCGTAGCTCGGCGCGTCCGTAGCTCGGCGCGACCGTTGGGTCGGCGCGACCGTTGGGTCCCTGTTTACAAATGCACACAATTTAAATACCTACAGGCATCGACCGCGAATAAAGTTGGCACTCGTTTGTTATGAGAAACTGATGAGTTTACTTTGACCTTTAGATCCTTGCTGAGCTGACGTTGAAGCTAGCTCCTTATCAGTTCCTGACAGCGTTTTCTCAGCTCATCTCTCGCATCTGTCACGCTCAAGAGGAAGTCTTTCTTCAATTGCAGGTAAGATGGCAACCACCTTGCTGCGTTGAATGGACCTGCTGGTCTTGTATCCATGTTTTAAAGTTGAACAACGAAATTGACTAGCGCTAGATAATGGCAGTTGCTCGAATTATCATGAATAAGTAGATTTGGGGGGTTGTATTTTATAGTAAATATCGTTTAACTGACCTGTCCGAAGTTTTACAATCATGGATGCCGAGAAAAACACGAAAAACAGCGGCGTTTGTTTTCAACCGGCGTCGAGCAGTTATTCTTAAGTTATCTTTTTTTTTTTGCGATCGCCGTCCGTCAATCCCAAATTTTTCTTTATAAAATTATAATTCTCGGATAATTACAGGATATCTAGCGCAATCAATTTGCTGAATGGCTAGAATCATTATTTACTTTAAAAAAAGTAAGATATTTCTTAATAATTCGGTGGTAAATATTGTTGATATCTGCAAATGGTGTATACTACCTTTAACAAAGATGATGACCAAATAGGGAGCTGCCAACACAGGGCTTGATAGCTCAGATGGTAAAACGCACCGGAACGTTCAATAATATTTGTAATATAATATACCTAGAGTCACTTTTCGTGTATAGATTGTTTGAAAATGTATTTTCCCTTCTCTGATTGTAGTTCTTAAGTTGATACACTGATGATTAAAGGAGACTTGGGTTCAAGCTCTGTGATTGCATTAACCTTAGTAAGTTTACTGCAACCTTACAGCTACAAACCAGGGACGGCCACATTGTTTCATTTTTATTAATTTTGTTCAGGAGATTATCGCTCGCGTTCTTGTGGCCTTTCCACAGCAGGCTGTCTGGATGTCCATGGCTGTTTCCAAGGTAACCAATCTTTGTTTTCTACAACTAATATAGTTGGGCTGTGTTGCTAATAAATGACATTTGTTTTCATCATTTGCAAATAGAATATATATGACCTGCTCCAACGAAACCCAGACAAAGTTGATAATTATTTTTTTTAGTTTTTTTTTTTTTTTAAATTCTCTAGGTTCTTAGCTTTAAAATGATGTATCATTTACATATGTACTCTTACCCTATCTCCCCTACATTGTAATGAAACACATTGTGCAACTTTGTCCGGGTTTCGTTGGAACAGGTCACATATGTCAGTTTGGTGCAACTGAATGTCATTAAGTTTTAGCAATTTAGACCATAATTTCTCCTCTTTCCCACTAGTCATCCTATCCAGTCCGAACCAAGCGTTGCAGTGAGATCTTCACCCGGGCAAAATATCTGCAGAAGAACCTGAACAAGTTTATTCAGGTGAGAACTTTCTTCCTCGGCTTCTCAGCTGCAAGTAAGGATGATTATCCGTCCTATATTATTAATCATTGTTTTTATTCGTAGCAACTTGTGGGGTAAATACAGAATAAATCGGTTGGTGTATTTATTTGTCAACAGGATGCAACAAAGCTGACAGATCGATTGCTGGAGTTATGCAACAAGCAGGTTGAGCATACGTGTAACACACTCAGCATCAATAAAGACTTCAGATCACTCAAGATACTGGTAGATGACAGGTATCTAATACTCTTAATTGTCATGCCAGTAATAGTTCCTAGAATACTTCCAACAGTGAGATGCCTGGTACAGAGGCGGTACTCAACCAATTTGTTCTTTCTTTTTTCTTTCCAATATCCTTGACAATTTGTCTGATTCTTTTCCCCTCTCCTCAGTAATTTCAGTAATATCATCGTCCCTCTGCAGTCAGCCATGACCATCACTCTTCCAAGCAGCCAGGGGGCACATCGTGATCACAACCCCTTCCCTATGACACAGATATTCATCAACAGCTTTGACGATGTGGTAAGCATCTCTATTTATCCAGACAATTTCTCTAGCAAGGCTAAATCTGGGGTTTTTTTTGGGGGGTGTCTTGTTGATGAAGAAGCCAAGAGTTGGCAATGTGTAGGCACTGGAAGCTGGATGATATCTTGAAATATAAAGCCTCTCTCAGATTAACCTTGCAACAACACAGATCAGTCAGTGACTGACTTTTAAAACGATTGGTTTCAGTCTGTATTCAAAAAGTCAACAATCACAAGAGTAGAGGAATGTCAACTTATGCGCCGCGATGTGTGTGTGTTCACGACAGACTGCTAACAATCGCAGTCAACCCATGTGAAGTTAGTACGTTGTGCACGTTTCAACCCATGTGAAGTTACTATGTCGTGCACGTTTCCGGATCATCTTATTTCAGTGTGTATGCAATGTGTTTGTTCCCGACAGACGGCTTACAATGGCAGTCAACCCATGTGAAGTTACTACATCGTGCACGTTTCCCGATCATCTTATTTTAGTCTGTAGCCGATGTGTGTGTTCCCGACAGACGGCTAACAATCGCAGTCAACCCATGTGAAGTTACTACATCGTGCACGTTTCCCGATCATCTTATTTTAGTGTGTAGCCGATGTGTGTGTTCCCGACAGACGGCTAACAATCGCAGTCAACCCATGTGAAGTTACTACGTCGTGCACGTTTCCAGATCATCTTATTTCAGTGTGTAGCCAAAGTGGATCTTGAGAAATTCACAGTTCTGCTCAACAAGCCTAACCCCAAGAAACCCAGTAAACCAATTCAGTGGTACATGTTTTTCTAATTTGAACAGGTGGAGGTTCTTCCATCTCTGCAAAAACCCAAGAAGATTGGAATCCAGGGCTCTGATGGCAAGCTGTATGTCATGATGTGCAAACCAAAGGTAGGTCACAGAGGAACAGAAATAGAGCAAGGGTGCTAGTACATGGCACAATTTCCTGCAAAGGAAACACGAAACCTTTGTCGATTCCATGGAGACCTAAATAGACAGAACTTTGGAGCATTGTATGAATTGTCTGCCTCTTTCACCTTGGTACTTTAGAATTTGCCATTTAAGTGATTAGAATTGACTTCAAGGGATTTTGTATTTGTTGGGTTGGTAGTTATCTATTCATAATCACTCTTAGAGGACGGCTGCATTAACCAGTTCCCTTCGGATGACGTGTATACAGGCACAATTTTTGGAGATTTTAAACGGATGCCGAATAAACACGTCACGAGCAAGGCCCGAAAACAATCATTTACTCTCCACAGATGACGCGTTAACCCATCAGGCACAGCAGTTTATTTCCTTGTATACACGCTGCAAATGTTTCCTTGGTTGTTGCAGTTGACGAGTATTTACCCCAAAAGTTACCCGCTAGCACTGACAGGTATACACTACTGACATGTAGGGCATACACAGCGGTGGACGTGAATATACGTCAACGTAAAGCATGCTTTGTTGACAAGGTGGACATGTATATACGCAATATCGTGGTATCACGCTTCAGTGATTAGGCCTATTCAACACCCTAGTTCCATTGTCTCCATTTAATTCATACAGCCGAGGATTATCAGCTGCGTCCAGTAATTCCTTGACATTCAAATTTCCCAACTTTTGTTTCTTAGTCTTCTTTGAAATTCTTCAGCTGGGCTTGCAAATATTTGTATATATTACCGCGTACAATGGTCCCGGCCCTGTGTGTAGTTCTCTGGCTGACGTCAGATTTTATGGCGGGTAGCAGTTGACGTAGTATCACGCCCTGACTGCAGAGGGAACAAAAAGTGCCCCAGGCAACAGAATGTCGGCAAAAACATGTAAATAACGGTGCTAATAAACTAAGTGCTGGTATCTTGTAGTAATTGCATTATTTCTTTATTCAATGACAGATTTTCAACTGTGCCCTGCACGCCTGCATTAATTTCAAGAGTGGGCGCTTGAGATTATTCAATTTTAGATAAACCTCGCAGTCACTCCAACTTGTCTTTTTCTTAGGACGATCTGAGACAGGATAACCGTTTGATGGAGTTTAACGGAATCGTCAACAAATGCCTAAGGAAGGACGCAGAGTCGCGACGTGGCCAGCTTCACATCCGGACTTACGTAAGATTGGTCTTTTTAAAGCTATTTGATTGCTTTCTCTCATAGTTGGAAATTATCCATATATTTTCTGCTGTATAAAACAAACAAGAATATGTAACATGTATCACATTGAAGATGATATTTTTGTAGAATGTAAACAGATATCGGGGAAGTCAGGTTGGCGCAGCAGTTCTTTTCTCACCTTCCATCGCTGTGACCCGGGTTCGAATCCCACCCGGGCCAATATGTGGATTGGGTTTTCAGTCTCTACTTGACTCTGGTGGGTTTTCCTTTGAATGTTCTTCTGGGGTTTTCCTGCCACCAACTGCAATTTCTTCACATTTTTTCTTGTTTCTGGGCCCCATGGAAGAACAGTGGGTATCCATTGAATGGGCTACCCAGTGTAAATAAATAATTGTTCCGCTGTAAAGTTTTGTTTGGTGTTATTTCAGCTATTTTAGGTAAAAATGATTCCAACAAAAGTCAAACTAATTGCACCTGTCGACAGAAGGTGAAGAAGGCTTTCATTTGTTTGCATCAACTGATGTTCTTAATAGCGTACCACACTCCATTAAATAGTTTGACAGAAAGGTGATGCCATTGTGTCTTTGATGATACAACATGGCATTTGGCACACAGTCAGAGTATGTCATGAGAAAGATATTTGGCTATACGGCCATAACAGATTTGTCTTTTGAATAAATGTATGTAGAACAATAAGCAATTGCAGCCATTTTTAATTTTTAGAAAATTGCTTCTTATTTCAATCTATTTTTTTTCAAAGTTAAAATATCTTGTGTGCAAAAATGTCAAGCTTGTATCAATAAAGACACAATTTCCCCCAAATATTTCCCCCTATCTGCCCCACTATAATGTATTAAAGGTTTACAAATCATACAGCGTATCGTTTGAGATGACATGGTTTTTGTTGGGCTCATTTTTAGGCCGTCATCCCCTTGAATGAGGAGTGTGGCTTGATTGAATGGGTTCCTAACACTGCCGGCCTCAGACACATACTGCACAAAATTTACAGGTCAGTTTGAATCCATCAACACTATTAGTACTTTCTGCGATTTTCCGGGTTTTTTTGGTCCCCTAAATAATAGTATACAAATATGGAATGGTCCATGAATCACCGAGGGGGCTAGTTTTACATCACGAGATAAAGCATTTAAAATTTGTTATATAACACCTCGCCCACAGATTCTGCTTGGTGTTTATATTTTAAAATTATCTAAATCTAAATACAGTTAAAGTGAACTTCGATTTAAATGCAAAATTGGTGGGAAATGTCTTTGCTTTTTTCTAAACCACCCCTTCACAAAATGTTTGAATCCAGCTCTGTAGCACTGGCTCTTTGGAACAATAAGTGCAACACTCAACGCACACATCAGAATACATTTGCACACAAATACCACGCCATGGGTATAGTACTTTGGTTGCTATTAGGGTAAAGTACTTTTGGCCATGCACAGAATCATAGTAAAAAAGATTGAAAATACCATGTGACTAGCTCTCGGCCAATCAAGACACAGAAACTGTGGTTGAGGTGTTATAATATTACCTGCACCTACAGATAGCTCAGTTGATAGAGCACCAGAACAGGAGGTCGCTGGTTCAAGCCCCGCTCCAGTCAATTTCGTTGTTCAATTTTTAAAATGGTATTAATCATTTGACTTTGGAAATTCATGTAAATCTTTAGAATTATTGCAATTGTTTTTTCCCCTCTTGGCTCTTTGTTGATATTGTAGGATTATTAATAATTTTGAGAATTGAATCCTCACTTAGTATTTAAGGCTTTTCTGGGGAAATTGAATTAAGTAATCATTCCAATTTGGAACTGAGGTGAATATTAATTGAAAATCAGTTTTAATATTTTAGTTTGAGTCTACCAAACATTACTTATAAACAAACATAACGGAAACACACAAACACAGTCAAGTATTGGGGGTTTGTTTAGTTAGAGAAATAAGTAAAACTTAAATAAATAAATAAAAACTTTTGTTTTTTGCAGGGAGAAGGGCATGTATATTACTGGCCGAGAGTTGAAGAATTTGGCCCCACCGCGTGGAGCGCCGCTGGAGTAAGTAAATATTTGGCCCAGACTGATAATTTTGCAGATGGAAATTTGTGTACAATAATTATAAACTTGTAGTTAATTTCTGTGTAATTGTTTACCTGTTGGAATCAGAATATATCATTCTCATTCAATTAGAATATACATGTATCTGAAGACTAATCTGACATTCATTTATACATTAATTTTCAGAAGGTTTCTGATGACATCTAAGATTCCGCCAAAGTACCTATTTAGTTTTCACACGAATCTTGATAAACCTGTCGGGAGATTATAATGAAGAACGCTAAGACAAAAATGAACTCGGTGAGAATCGAACCGTGGTCACAGGGAGGAAGGGAGGGATGTATTGGTTCCACTTTATCAACCTGTAGGCTTGGGTTGGTATCGAACCGTGGTCACAGGGAGGGAGAGATGGAGGGATGTATTGGTTCCACTTTATCAACCTGATTCCCTGTAGGCTTGGGTTGGAATCGAACCGTGGTCACAGGGAGGGAGGGAGGGATGGAGGGATGTATTGGTTCCACTTTATCAACCTGATTCCCTGTAGGCTTGGGTTGGTATCGAACCGTGGTCACAGGGAGGGAGAGATGGAGGGATGTATTGGTTCCACTTTATCAACCTGTAGGCTTGGGTTGGTATCGAACCGTGGTCACAGGGAGGGAGAGATGGAGGGATGTATTGGTTCCACTTTATCAACCTGATTCCCTGTAGGCTTGGGTTGGTATCGAACCGTGGTCACAGGGAGGGAGAGATGGAGGGATGTATTGGTTCCACTTTATCAACCTGATTCTCTGTAGGCTTAGGTTGGAATCGAACCGTGGTCACAGGGAGGGAGGGAGGGATGGAGGGATGTATTGGTTTCACTACCTGATTCCCTGTAGGCTTTGGTTGGAATCGAACCTGGACCATGGGAAGGTGAGGGAAAGACAATCCACTGTATTAACCAGGTGCAACTTTTATTAATAATCTTAATCGTGATATTCTCATCATTCTTCACAGGCAGATGGTGAGTCTGTTCAGGACCAAGTTGCTTCCCAAGTTCCCGCCCGTTTTTGGAGAATGGTTCCTTAAGACGTTCCCTGACCCTACCTCATGGTGAGTGAATCTTGACGTCTCTCAGTATGGGCCTAGCTTAGTTCATATCAGGGGCAGGTGCCTGACAAGATGTGGGTAGAATCTTTTACTTTGTCTGGAAGAAGCTCTGCATTTGTTCCAGAAATGTTCCGGAGAAATTGTCATCAGCAACTGCTTGACTCGTCAATACTGATAACTTCATTGCGGGATTTCAGGGAAGTTGCTCAGAATCCTGCAAATTCATTATACCCGATACAATGTCTGCGACCTGTCCGGAGGTTGGCCCAGATATGGATTGAGACGTCCCCTTACACTAACCAACTTGATATATTTGCCGAAATTGGCAAAAATTCATTATTATCTTTGCAAACCCATAAGTCTGCAAATTTGTATTTCTGTGGAGACATCTCTTTATTCTCGTTTACACAATTTTTGAACTGTCACAAATTCCCTTTTAAAATGCTCCTATTTAAGCCACGGCTAATTTCCTGGGTTAACGTTTGGACCAAATATACTCTATATTATACCCTAACCCAGACACTAACCCTATTTTTGGTGTAAAATCCATGAAATTATTTCGTGAATAATTGTCCCAAGGTCTCCACAGGGTACTGAATTTAAAAACATGTACTCTCTCTTTGCCTATAAACAACCCGATACATTAATACCAGTGCATAAACTGCCAATTGTGAGACAATAATCTAGTCCCTTTAAAACAATGCCACAGTTGTATCTTGCTGCATTCTGTGCTCGTAGTCTCTGAGGCAGTTTGGCCTTGAGATTGTTCACCTGATGGATCTTGCGTGTTGCTGCGCGCGTTTGGCAGGATTTTCACCCAACATACCATGTAGGGTTGGCAGGGTATCTGCGGGTCTTTAAAAAGTCTTTAAGGCCTTAACAAATGTAATTGAGTTCTCCAAGGTCTTAAAACATTTACAAAGTAAATGATGACTTTGTTATCAGCACGTTATAACGATCATACAGCGTGTGAAAAAAATTTATTAGCAATTGATAAGCAAAGCAATTATTTTCTGTAAAGCGGATTGCATGTGGCAGACATGTGTGATCCAATCCTTGGATCCAAAATACACCCGTACATCTAGCGTCAGTCTACTTACTTTGGGTCTTAAATTGTATTTAGAGTAGCATTAAAACTGTCTTAAATAGTTTTAAATTTGACTTTGTGTCTTTCTATTGTTAAAAGTAGGATACACCATTGGTAATTGCTTGAGTTATCATAATGAGTGGATTTGGGGGATAGTATTTTATAGTAAATATCGTTTAACTGACCTGTTCAAAGTTTTAAAATCATGGATGCCGAGGAAAGCAAGAAAAGTATTTTCGTTTTTAACCAGCGTAGGGCGGTGGTTCTTATGTTGTTCTTGGGGTTTTTTCGCGATCGCTATTCAGCAAAAATTCAATTTTTCGGAACAATTGTAGGATATCTAGCGGAATCCTGTGCTAGATGCCTACAATCATTATTAACTTTCAAATAAGTAAGATATTTCTTAATAAATTGGTAGTAACATTTGTTGATATCTGCAATTGGTGTATCCTACCTTTAAGGTACCTAAGCAGACTGGCGTACGCCCGGACCTCGGCTGTTATGTCCATGGTTGGCTATATACAGGGTCTGGGTGACAGACATGGTGAGAATATCCTCTACGACTCAACCACGGGGGATTGCGTTCATGTGGACTTTAACTGTCTCTTCAACAAGGTAGGAATGTCAACTTGGATAAATCAGACACAGTTTGTATGTCATTCAGTCTTGCATCTCTACACGAGATTGCCAGTTGATCACAACTTTGGACACTGTGACATCATTGGACATCAATCAGTGCTGTGTTGTGTAAGCCGTGTACAATCCTGGGTGAGCTGAAATGGTTTGGGATTGGAATCATTTGCCTTTGAGCATTAAACTGAGGTCTAGCTGTGACGACTGATCTTAGCCAAGCAAATTATTCCAATATCAACCCCAGCCAGTTTCTAAAACATGCAGGATTTTACACAGCCTACATATAACCAGTGTCACAGACCATACCTCACTGCACATCATGACGATGCCTACACTGTTCCTGCTGCACCAGCATAGACCGTTCCTGCTGCACCAGCATAGACCATACCTTACTGCACATCATGACGATGCCTACACTGTTCCTGCCGCACCAGCACAGACCATACCTTACTGCACATCATAAAGAAGCCTACACTGTTCCTGCTGCACCAGCACAGACCATACCTCACTGCACCAGCACAGACCATACCTCACTGCACATCATGACGATGACTACACTGTTCCTGCTGCACCAGCACAGACCATACCTTACTGCACATCATAAAGATGACTACACTGTTCCTGCTGCACCAGCACGTACAGACCATACCTTACTGCACATCATGACGATGACTACACTGTTCCTGCCGCACCAGCACAGACCATACCTCACTGCACATCATAAAGAAGCCTACACTGTTCCTGCTGCACCAGCACAGACCATACCTTACTGCACATCATAAAGATGACTACACTGTTCCTGCTGCACCAGTACAGACCATACCTCACTGCACATCATAAAGATGACTACACTGTTCCTGCTGCACCAGCATAGACCATACCTTACTGCACATCATGACGATGACTACACTGTTCCTGCTGCACCAGTACAGACCATACCTCACTGCACATCATAAAGAAGGCTACACTGTTTCTGCTGCACCAGCACAGACCATACCTCACTGCACATCATAAAGATGACTACACTGTTCCTGCTGCACCAGCATAGACCATACTTTACTGCACATCATGACAATGACTACACTGTTCCTGCTGCACCAGCACAAACCATACCTCACTGCACATCATGAAGATGACTACACTGTTCCTGCTGCACCAGCACAGACCATACCTCACTGCACATCATGAAGATGACTACACTGTTCCTGCTGCACCAGCACAGACCATACCTCACTGCACATCATGAAGATGACTACACTGTTCCTGCTGCACCAGCACAGACCATACCTCACTGCACATCATGAAGATGACTACACTGTTCCTGCTGCACCAGCACAGACCATACCTCACTGCACATCATGAAGATGACTACACTGTTCCTGCTGCACCAGCACAGACCATACCTCACTGCACATCATGACGATGCCTACACTGTTCCTGCTGCACCAGCAGAGACCATACCTCACTGCACATCGTGAAGATGACTATACACTGTTCCTGCTACACCAGCACAGACCATACCTCACTGCACACCGTGAAGATGCCTACACTGTTCTCGCTGCACCAGTACAGACCATACTTTACTGCACATCATGACGATGCCTACACTGTTCCTGCTGCACCAGCACAGATCATACCTTACTGCACATTATGACGATGCCTACACTGTTCCTGCTGCACCAGCACAGACCATACCTTACTGCACATTATGACGATGCCTACACTGTTCCTGCTGCACCAGCACATGTAATAGGAAACAATGTAGTGCATTGTGTTCCATGCGCCACTCGACTGGCACACGCACTACATTATTAAGTGGTCTACTCTCGCTCGTTGCTGATATTTTTCACATTGTTATTCCACCCAGGGTGAGACGTTCGATTATCCAGAGCGAGTTCCATTCCGTTTGACACACAACATGGAGAGTGCCATGGGACCCATGGGGAAAGAAGGGATCTTTAGACGAGCGTCAGAGGTCACCATGAAGGTCATGAGAGATCAGAGAGAACCGCTCATGAGGTATGTACTATTTGATTGTCACTTAACCCCCTCTGCCCATTGATCCACCCTTGCCCTGCCCCTTGCCCTGCCTCTTGCCCTGCCTCTCGTAGTCCATGAGCCAGCTAAATTATCGGTACCATTTTGAGGGACAAATTCCAATATGATTTTTGCAATAGAAAGAAATATGAAATGTACAGCAAAATATGATAGACCTTCTAAAACGGTAGCTTATGACAAGTTTGTGAAAGATTTTTCACGTAAATGTTTAAGTTCTGACATCCTCTTACTTTTACGCAACATACGGCTGTTTGAGGAATCTGTCAAATGTTGCACAGTATAGTTTCATGTGTTGAAGAAACTAAACTAGCCAATAGTAAACAGCCGTAGTTCTACATGTGCCGTGTCCGTGACATTTTTACGTTGAGCAGATAATAAAGGTTGAGATGAAATACTACTGAAATGCAAATGAAATGAACTATGCTTCATGTATTTTCTGCATTTGTTACACAACAAATGCACACCTTCTGATAAACACGTGATTTGGTAATAAGTTGTTCCCTTGTACTTGTATACCTCCTCTGCTCTGTACAACAACCTGCCAAACCATCATCACTCTCAACTTTGGACAGTATACAGGCCCGTACGCCCACTGCTCTGCCACTTGCTCCACCCACTGCTCTGCCACTTGCTCCACCCACTGCTCTGCCACTTGCTCCACCCACTGCTCTGCCACTTGCTCCACCCACTTGCTCCACCCACTGCTCTGCCACTTGCTCCACCCACTGCTCTGCCACTTGCTCCACCCACTGCTCCGCCTCTTGCTTTGCCTCTTGCTCTGCCTTATAATAAAAGTCATCAGAATCACCACATCATGCAGTGAATTGTTTTCTAACCAAATTGACATATATTGACTGTCATCAGTGAGACAATTGAGACGTTTGCCATTGCCTGAAACCTGAAGATTTCAACTTAGGGGACGTCAGTGTAGCATGACTCCCAATATTTCTTGCCCTCATCTACTTTCTTAATTGTTCACTTTTCAGTGTTTTGAAGACGTTCATCTACGATCCACTCGTTGAATGGAGTAAGCCCGCCAAAGGAACGCGCACGTCACACCTGAGCGAGTCGGGAGAGATTAATAATGAGAAGGTAAAGAGGCGAATTTCATAAGATTTTCAAATAGAAATGCTTTGAAAATAAGTCATTTATTATATTTTACTATTGAGAAATTATGCTGCATTTTTTCTGTTATTAATTCCGGGGTTAAGAAATGAAATTATGACCACATTTACAAACACAGAAGTAACTTTATGATAGTTCAAACTGCAATCTCATTAGAAAAGTAACTATAATCAATCACAGATGACTTTATTCTAGAATATCCCGTCATGTTAATAAAATGAATCAACTAGAAAGTCAATAGTATTTCACATCATTTTGTGCTTAATGCATTTTCATATTCAGCATAAAAATTGATGCTGAAAATTCAGAAGTGATATTGGGGGTGGGGGGAATGAAAAATCTACAAAATACTAGTGTGTTTTTAGGTTAGTCAGTTGTCACTGAAATATTAAGCAATTTGCATGTAACCCCAAGTTTAATTTGAATAAGATCTGTTGCACTGACTTGCTCACACATACAGCTTGGCACCGTTGAGCTTTGAATTCCCCAGACCAAAAACACTGTTGCTATATCACGTGATTCGTGGCAAGCCTTACGCTAGCAACCCTCAGCTCAGGAATGGTTTGGTGTCTTTGTGCCATTCTCACCCATTGTGAACAATGTATTGGTGCTGAACGTCTGTTATGTAAATATGCAAGAGCTTGCCCCGAATCATGTGATATGGCAACAGTGTCTTTGGTCTGGAGAATTTAAAGTTCAACAGTGCAAAGCTGAGTGAGCAAGTCAGTGTACCAGATGTTATTCAAATTTAACTCTGGGTCTCGCGCAAATGGCTTATATTTGTGTTCGTTCCCTGTCAATCCCGTCTTATTCCAAGGCCCTGACTCACGTCAAAGACATCGAGCAACGCCTGCAGGGAATCTTGAAGAACAAGAACAAGACGCGAGGGCTGGCTACGTGCTGGCTACGTGCTCACCTCAACCCCATCCCTCCCAAACCCCACGAGGATGAGAAACAATATATTCCTTTTTTGGTAAAAAGCTTACATGGATGACAGATCGTACTGGTCACCCCTTGTTTATTATCTGGCTTGTCGTTCAGAAGAAATAAAAAAAAAAAAATGTAGGTGATTTGCAACGATCAGTTAATTAACTGAAAATTACCTACAATTTGTTTTTATATACATTGGTTTTCCTATAATCACAGCTTTAGCAACTGTTTCATTTTTTGAACGACACTTTGTAGTTGGAAAAGTTATCAGTAAAGATACTAAAAAACATGTTTTTTAAGAGCCAAAGGTTGCAAACTGATAAGTCTTGGTTGCAAGACGTCCTAATCGCGGTATGCAGCGTTCGTAGGCCGCCGATGCGAGTGCCCTCTACCGTAGACCCCGCCATGACCTTCAAATAGAACTACTTGGCTAACTAACGTAATCGCATGCGTGTGTGTAATTGCAGGACGTAACATGGTCAAATTCCTGTTACTTCACGTAATTTCACACGCGCGTGCAACACAATTCTGCTTTTCGAGCGATTGTCGGTTAGCCAAGACGTCCTATTTGAAGGTCATGGCGTTAGAGGATGCCCGCATAGGCAGCCTACGATACCGCAATTAGACGTCTTGCAACCAAATGTGTAATTTTCCCAATTCTTTTATATATATTTTGTACCTTTATATAAGCATTCAGCCATTAAGCTGATTTTTTTTTTTTGTGATTGTTAATTAGTGTATACACAAGAAAATTTGAAAATAAAAAACTTTACATTAAACTGAATTATATCTTCTTATTATTAATTGTGATTGAGGTCTACAGTTAAAACTCTGTTTTTACAAACCTAATACTACTAGAGTTTGCACAAGTCCGGTATATTGGAAATGGTAAGGTTTTTGTTTTGCTAACATTAGACTTTTTGGAAAACATTTAAATTGTAAGGGGCTAGCCTTGCATTTTTATTCAAAAATGCAAGTTTTGGGGAAACATTTTATAAATTATAAGGGGTTAACTTTGGATTTTTTTTAATTTTTTTTACCAAAATAATCATAAATTACAAATAATACAATTGACTGCATGTGATATCTAAAATCAATGAGAAATTTATTATTATCAGAAAAACACAAGATGAAACTAAATAAGGTCATTTCCCCCCCCCCCCCCCCCCAGAGTTTATAACTAAAACACCCCATTTCTTTTTCTAGAAGTAATTTGCAATGTTCACATGTGGCGTCAGTGATGACAGCAAAACTAATTTCAATTGTTTTGTGTTATTTGTTTTAAAAAATATTTTAATATAATGCCATATTCCTCACATTTGAATACATTAACCACTCATATATATACATACAGTGTACATGGACAAATAAAGACCAACCTGAAGTCTGGTGGCGAGACAACAGTGGGTAATACCGACTGCTCTCTCCTGGCACCAGACTACTCCAGATTGAAAATCTGCAAAAATAGACTTATACAAAAAATTTCATTTGTTATTCACCTTTTTGTAAATTTAAATGCTTCAGATTTAACCGATGCCTCTTCTTTCGTAAGAGCAGCAGCTTAACGTGTTACTGCATACATCGGTTGTTACCACACAAAAAACGTCCCTCAATTCTTTTTACCTCGTTTCCCATCTTAAAAAGCAATACAACAAAATCTAAATGAATGTTCACAATAAAAAACAATTGATGTAATTGTCAGTTACAAACTTGTAATAATGCATGTTAATAAAAGGTACTTAATACTGTGACAAATCTACTGATATATAGATGCGAGGGTGCATATCGATACTCCTGATGTTATGATCACTCATGACAGCACCAAGATAACCAATTCCCTGCAGTATCCACCCCACCCTCAATCCCAGTCCATAGCAGCTGGGATGCCATTATATGATTACCACACATTTGTTATGGGCTCATTAGTGAAGGGTTCTGGCAAAATGATACAGAACTGGGCAGAGGTTGAAATGAGGGTTTTCGGATATTAGAAAAGAGTATAAAATTCTCCTTACAATACTGTATGTTGGGTTTCGATCGGACATTCCGTGAACAGGTTATGGCTGTTTAAAGGTAGTCTACACCATTTGCGGATATAAAAACAAAAATACTTCCGAATTATTAGAAAATATACTATTTAAAAGTATATGATTGTAGGCATCCGGCAAAAGGATTGCGCTAGATCTCCTGTAATTGTTCTTAAAAATTGAATTTTATAAAAACAAATTGGCGATCGTGAAAAAACCCAAGAACAACATAAGAACCACTGCCTGACGTCGGTAGAAAATGAAAGCCGTTTTTCTTGCTTTTCTCAGTATCCATGATTGTAAAACTTTTGACAGGTCAGTTAAACAATATTTACTATAAAATACAACCCCCCAAATCCACCCATTCATGATAATAATAGCCAATGGTGAATCCTACCTTTAAAGTTCACATTTCTTAATTTGTCGCAAAAGTAAAATGTTGAGAAAAAGGACTTTGAAATTTTGAGTTTTGTACATGATATAAAGGAAAATTTCAATTGTTTTCCCTATAAAAAACACTTTCATTCCACTATTTCCATACTACATGTATTTCTTAATCAAATATAGTTATTAGGCATAGCAAAGATTACAAATATCAATAAATCTGAAGAAAAATAAATCACCATTATTTATTATTTTGCAGTTTTCTCCACTATGCCCTGTGCCCAGTTCCGCCTCGCATATT
The DNA here is from genome assembly GCA_037893245.1 of Crossaster papposus. Classification (NCBI taxonomy): domain Eukaryota; kingdom Metazoa; phylum Echinodermata; class Asteroidea; order Velatida; family Solasteridae; genus Crossaster; species Crossaster papposus. The sequence continues at coordinate 489,370 of JBAIAA010000355.1, read as the reverse complement.
AAAGCACATTGAGTTGCAAGTCTGGGGAGAAAAACAATCCACAAATGAACCAAACAAACTTGATCGACGTGGGTTCAGGCTGATTGTATATAGAAGCACACCCACGCATTTCAGGCCTTGCTCGCGGCATGTTTATGCGTCATCCGTTTTGAATCTCAGAAAAAACTTTGCGTGTATATGCATATATATACGTCCTCCGGTGCGAACTGGTTAAAAACCTTCTTTTAGGAGAGACGAAAAAGAAAGAAAAAGTAAATAATATTTTTTTACAAAAAAATAAGCAATCCCAAACTATTTGGGATTTAAACTCATGACCTACATATAATGATCGCAATGTGCTAACCACTACACTACTGCAGTACTCACAAGCCAGTGGTGTTATAATAAGGGAATAAATGTGTGTTTGAGAGGTTTTAATCACTCTTGGAGTCTGGGTGCTGATAATTACCCGAGCCGAAGGAGAGGTTAATTATCAGCACCCAGACTCCAAGCGGTATTAAACAGAGTGATTAATACCGATCGAACACACATTTATTCCCATTCATAAATACCTTTTTTTTTTAATTCAGCCAAAAAAGCCCCCAAAAAGCCCCGAAAATCCCGGAAAATTGTCGCAAGTAAATTTCAGTGTTTCGCCATTCTGTGTGTCAAATGACATATTTCCGCCTTTGTCGCTCTACACAATACATGCAATAAAGCATATTTACTATGAACCAGACTATTACTGGTTTAATACCGGCCACATGACAGGCTCTCGACCAATAGGAATGCCTAAACTGTCCCAGGTATTTATGAATAAATGTTTATATTCACCGCGGCTTGAAATCACACAGTCTATGGTAACGGCTGAAGCCACTTCCAATAGACCTGTGTGCAATTTTAAGCCATGGCCATGTAATTTTGACTACATTTTGTGTACTACTGTCGTTCTACATATAGTCACTAATATGGTATGTTAAAACAAATGTCACAGCTGGGATTTATCCTGGAAATATACAAACACATACCAGTAGAAAACAAATGTTTTATCTCGACTAGTTCTATTCAAAATTGTTCATAACTGTCAGAGCTTGCAGAATTTCTCTCTTTAAGTAAATTCTTGTATTTCTGCAATAAATTTTAATAACAAAGCTTTAATTTGAAATCACGTCACGGTTTCAAAAAAATCATAAAATTGCATTGCACATTTAAAAACACAACAATTTAGATCACTTAAGTCGCCAATGCCTGTATAAAAAAAATTCTTTAACCCAAAAAATCAATTACATGTACTAATGCAATTAATGCCTTAAGTGGCTCTCACACCAGCCTTACGGGGTCGTTGCGACGTTGTCAACGCTTCCTTGAGCATCCGTTTGGATCCTTAAGCGTCCGGGAGGGGTCATAATTTCTTACGAGAGTGTAAGAAAATTACGGCAGTGCTACGGAAATCTAGACCGCAACTCTTCCTCAACGCCACCATAAGACTCCGTAAGGTCATCTTAACCATCCGCAAGGATTCGTAACAATTCTCCCTCTCCCGGTACACTACGGCTGCATCACGATTCCTGAAGGAAGCAAGGAAGCCCAAGGTCCCTACGTTTTTACTTACGTTTCCTTACGATTCCTTACGGAAGCGTTGTGGTGTGTTAGATATTAACAAGAATGTTCCTTACGGAAGCTCAGCGTTTCCTTGCGATCTTTTACGGCGGCGTTGCCTTGTCACAACGGTCCTTACAATTCGTTTCGATACCTTGCAGTACCTGCGGAGGACCTACACAAACCCTGTGATTCACCGGAAACGACATTCCGATCGCTGCTTTTGACGAGTAAACTGCAAGCATACGTAGAGGCACCGTATCTGCGCCGTGTATATCCGCAACGAAGCCGAAGCAGTCCGTACTAAATCGCTGTGAATCGAGGATATCCTCGAAGAAACCCGCACGCAACCGGTACGCAATCGCGGGGTTCCGTAGGAAATCGGCTGTTGACTGTGAGGCTACCTTTACGCAGCCGTAAGTTGTAAGAACCCTTTGTACCGACGTAACCACAAAATTATCGCCCGAGTGTTCACGATTTTGCTCAAAAAATTTCAACGCTGCCGTAGAAAGAACATCCGTGGACTTCCGTCAAAAACATTTGTTGGTGTGAGGGGGCCTTTACTCAGGAATTTGGTGTGTTTTTTTATATAATACAAAGATAACCAAGGTTCTTATTTAAAGTAAAACCCAAACATAACTGATGCTAGTATTTACATTGCTACATCACTATCGCTGTTGAATAAATATCATTAAATATATATGTAAAAACAAAATCCCAACAATTATTCAGACTCAAAACAAATCCTCTAAAATCAACATTTGGATAATTTATCCAAGTAACCTCAATTCTGCAAAATCATTCAGCATTAGTTTGGGCCTTATGACCTGGATCCTGCATTATCCTTTATAACAAATTATGCCAATATTACCCGATTCGGTCCAGTAGTTTTAAGTTGGGATAAACAGAAGCCCCAAAGCATTGAAAAGGCCTGTCCAATTTACCAATGACTTCTAGAAAAAGGTCTCTATTAACCAGTTCGCGTCGGGATTATTTTAACATCACCGAGCCGACGCGCGGGATTATTTTTAACGAAACTCGATCCGAAGCAGGTTCAGGCCGCCAGTCCCGGGAAGCACACCCACGCATTTCCAGCCTTGCTCGCTGCTGACAGACATTTCCGGCCTTGCTTGTGGCGTGTTTATGCGTCATCCGTTTTAAATCTGGGGAAAACTTTGCGTTTATATTCGTCATCCGGCGCAAACTGGTTAAAAATGAAAACATCTGGACTGACATTATATTAAAATATCTTTGTATAATTTTTCATCTACAAAAATTCCCTGTTCATAAAAAAAAATTCCTAGATGACTCCTTTAAAAAAAAAAAAAAAAAGAATGTTCACATCAATGTCAAAACAATCCTTAAATTTGCAGTAGATTAAAACATTGCAGCCATCATCTCTAATTATACTGCAATATGGAGATAAAAAACAATTATAATTGTACCTCCCACATTTACAAAATACTATGGTTTTCTACAAGCTTCCATATTAAAGTTTGTTTTCTGTACACTGTCTTATTATTTTGTATTGCCCAATGGCAGAAGGCACATAGGGAAATGATGCTGCAGAGTCATAGAAAGTAAATCACCTTTGACCGAAACCCCCCCCCCCACCACCACCCCCCCCCCTTCCACAAACTAGATTCTTCAGCCTTCTGTTGATTCTTCAGGCCGTTAATTGTTCCGAGAACAAGCTTGCACAATTGGCAAAGCTCGGAATTCCCTCTTGTAGTTGCTTTGTAAAATAAAAAATAAAAATTAAACCATGAATACAAATCTTCATTTCAAAGCTTATTTTTTTTTTCCTACAAATTTGGGGATTCTTTCACCAAATTTCCTCAGTTCTGACCATTTCTTACAATTTGCGAGTCAGGCTGCTATCACAATGACAGTTTGAGAAGCACTCTTACAAGTTTCTTTTACTGGAATTCGCCTATTAACAAAATGAAAGGCCATTTTTGCAGTGATGTCCGCCCTGTGTGCACTGCTGCATGCATACTTAAAGATAAGGCATGTATTTTGGTAGCCCTACCGGTCGAAGGAGCCCGGAGTGCGTGCACATTTTAATCTGAGCGCGACTTTTCCAAGCCCAGTGCTACTGCCGAAAATAGCCGCCATCGATTTAGTTTACAGCTGTTGGTATTTTATGTTGTCTGCAAGGTTCTCATTTTCAGTGAATTGCCCTCATCTTTACTTCCCGATGTCTCATGACCTTACAACTCCACCTCATCGCTAGCTTCCAGCTCGTTGACAGTCAGAGTTTGCATGTCGCTCTGCATAAGACTCTGCCCTCGTAGAAACCTGGCCAGCGGGGTACCGAGGAACGACCGCCGATCGCCACAGAACTAGTCGAGATAAAACATTTTTTTTCTACTGGTATGTTTTTGTATATTTCCAGGATAAATCCCAGCTGTGACATTTGTTTTTTCATATACCACATATTAGTGACTATATATGTAGAACGACAGTAGTACACAAAATGTAGTCAAAATTACATGGCCATGGCTTAAAATTGCACACGGGTCTATTGAAAGTGGCTTCAGCCATTACCATAGACTGTGTGATTTTAAGCCGCAGCCAAGTAATTCGGACGCGGTGAATATAAACATTTATTCATAAATACCTGGGACAGTTTAGGCATTCCTATTGGTCGAGAGCCTGTCATGTGGCCGGTATTAAACGGACGATAAAGACATGGCTGGAAGTGTTTAAAACCAGCTGGCACCCGTCCCCAGGGCTCACTTTATTTCCAACCGTACCTCGTCTCCAATAGTAAGAGCGGGTAGTGTTGGGCGCGACACCCTGGGAACGAGGTTGCCAATGGCAGTAATAGTCTGGTTCATAGTAAATATGCTTTATTGCATGTATTGTGTAGAGCGACAGAGGCGGAAATATGTCATTTGACACACAGAATGGCGAAACACTGAAATTTACTTGCGACAATTGTCCGGGATTTTCGGGTCTTTTTTGGCTGAATTTTACAAAAAAGGTATTTATGAATGGGAATAAATGTGTGTTCGATCGGTATTAATCACTCTGTTTAATACCGCTTGGAGTCTGGGTGCTGATAATTAACCTCGCCTTCGGCTCGGGTAATTATCAGCACCCAGACTCCAAGAGTGATTAAAACCTCTCGAACACACATTTATTCCCTTATTATAACACCACTGGCTTGTGAGTACTGCAGTAGTGTAGTGGTTAGCACATTGCGATCATTATATGTAGGTCATGAGTTTAAATCCCAAATAGTTTGGGATTGCTTATTTTGTTGTAAAAAAATATTATTTACTTTTTCTTTCTTTTTTGTCTCTCCTAAAAGAAGGTTTTTAACCAGTTCGCACCGGAAAACGTATATATACGCATATACATGCAAAGTTTTTTCTGAGATTCAAAACGGATGACGCATAAACATGCCGCGAGCAAGGCCTGAAATGCGTGGGTGTGCTTCTATATACAATCAGCCTGAACCCACGTCGATCAAGTTTCTTTTGTTCATTTGTGGTTTTGAGGATTGTTTTTCTCCCCTAAGGAAAAACCACCAGACTTGCAACTCAATGTGCTTTAATATGTGAGGCGGAACTGGGCACAGGGCATAGTGGAGAAAACTGCAAAATAATAAATAATGGGTGATTTATTTTTCTTCAGATTTATTGATATTTGTAATCTTTGCTATGCCTAATAACTATATTTGATTAAGAAATACATGTAGTATGGAAATAGTGGAATGAAAGTGTTTTTTATAGGGAAAACAATTGACATTTTCCTTTATATCATGTACAAAACTCAAAATTTCAAAGTCCTTTTTCTCAACATTTTACTTTTGCGACAAATTAATAAATGTGAACTTTAAAGGTAGGATACACCATTGGCAATTATTATCATGAATGGGTGGATTTGGGGGGTTGTATTTTATAGTAAATATTGTTTAACTGACCTGTCAAAAGTTTTACAATCATGGATACTGAGAAAAGCAAGAAAAACGGCTTTCATTTTCAACCGACGTCAGGCAGTGTTTCTTATGTTGTTTTTATAAAATTCAATTTTTAAGAACAATTACAGGAGATCTAGCGCAATCCTTTTGCCGGATGCCCACAATCATATACTTTTAAATAGTATATTTCCTAATAATTCGGAAGTATTTTTTTTGTATATCCGCAAATGGTGTAGACTACCTTTAAACAGCCATAACTTGTTCACGGAATGTCCGATCGAAACCCACCATACAGTATTGTAAGGAGAATTTTATACTTTTTTTTTTATATCCGAAAACCCTCATTTTAACCTCTGCCCAGTTCTGTCTCATTTTACCAGAACCCTTCACTAATGAGCCCATAACAAATGTGTGGTAATCATATAATGGCATCCCAGCTGCTATGGACTGGGATTTAGGATACTGCAGGGAATTGGTTATCTTGGTGCTGTCATGAGTGATCGGGACATCAGGAGTATCGATATGCACCCTCGCATCTATCTATCAGTAGATTTGTCACAGTATTAAGTACCTTTTATTAACATGCATTATTACAAGTTTGTAACTGACAATTACATCAATTGTTTTTTATTGTGAACATTCATTTAGATTTTGTTGTATTGCTTTTTAAGATGGGAAACGAGGTAAAAAGAATTGAGGGACGTTTTTTGTGTGGTAACAACCGATGTATGCAGTAACACGTTAAGCTGCTGCTCTTACGAAAGAAGAGGCATCGGTTAAATCTGAAGCATTTAAATTTACAAAAAGGTGAATAACAAATGAAATTTTTTGTATAAGTCTATTTTTGCAGATTTTCAATCTGGAGTAGTCTGGTGCCAGGAGAGAGCAGTCGGTAATACCCACTGTTGTCTCGCCACCAGACTTCAGGTTGGTCTTTATTTGTCCATGTACACTGTATGTATATATATGAGTGGTTAATGTATTCAAATGTGAGGAATATAGCATTATATTACAATATTTTTTAAAACAAATAATACAAAACAATTGAAATTAGTTTTGCTGTCATCACTGACGCCACATGTGAACATTGCAAATTACTTCTAGAAAAAGAAATGGGGTGTTTTAGTTATAAACTCTGGGGGGGGGGGGGGGGGGGGAAGACCTTATTTAGTTTCATCTTGTGTTTTTCTGATAATAATAAATTTCTCATTGATTTTAGATATCACATGCAGTCAATTGTATTATTTGTAATTTATGATTATTTTGGTAAAAAAAATTTAAAAATCAAATTTTAATACAAATGCGAAGTTAACCCCTTATAATTTATAAAATGTTTCCCCAAAACTTGCATTTTTGAATAAAAATGCAAGGCTAGCCCCTTACAATTTAAATGTTTTCCAAAAAGTCTAATGTTAGCAAAACAAAAATGCAACACTAAACCCTTACCAATTCCAATATACCGGACTTGTGCAAATTCTAGTAGTATTAGGTTTGTAAAAACAGAGTTTTAACTGTAGACCTCAATCACAAAGAAGATACACACAATAATTCAGTTTAACGTAAAGTTTTTTATTTTCAAATTTTCTTGTGTATACACTAATTAACAATCACAAAAAAAAAATCAGCTTAATGGCTGAATGCTTATATAAAGGTACAAAATATATATAAAAGAATTGGGAAAATTACACATCAGTTTGTAGTCTTGGTTGCAAGACGTCTAATCGCGGTATCGTAGGCTGCCTATGCGGGCATCCTCTAACGCCATAACCTTCAAATAGGACGTCTTGGCTAACCGACAATCGCTCGAAAAGCAGAATTGTGTTGCACGCGCGTGTGAAATTACGTGAAGTAACAGGAATTTGACCATGTTACGTCATGCGATTACGTTAGTTAGCCAAGAAGTTCTATTTGAAGGTCATGGCGGGGTCTACGGTAGAGGGCACTCGCATCGGCGGCCTACGAACGCTGCATACCGCGATTAGGACGTCTTGCAACCAAGACTATCAGTTTGCAACCTTTGGCTCTTAAAAAACATGCTTTTTAGTATCTTTACTGATAACTTTTCCAACTACAAAGTGTCGCTCAAAAAATGAAACAGTTGCTAAAGCTGTGATTATAGGAAAACCAATGTATATAAAAACAAATTGTAGGTAATTTTCAGTTAATTAACTGATCGTTGCAAATCACCTACATTGTTTTTTTTTTATTTCTTCTGAACGACAAGCCAGATAATAAACAAGGGGTGACCAGTACGATCTGTCATCCATGTAAGCTTTTTACCAAATAAGGAATATATTGTTTCTCATCCTCGTGGGGTTTGGGAGGGATGGGGTTGAGGTGAGCACGTAGCCAGACATTTGTCCCCGTTTAACCCATTTTCACGGTCACGATTTGGCTTATATATAGTGCCACCACTTATATATGAATAAATTGAGTAACATGGCATAAAACAGCCGCGAATTTCTTCACATGAAGGCAGCCCAACCAAAGTACATCTGTGCTAGGTTGGCTTCCGACGTAGCTTCTTGTAGCAGGTAATGGACGTGACCCTCGATGGATAGAGGCAGCCCTCGCGTCTTGTTCTTGTTCTTCAAGATTCCCTGCAGGCGTTGCTCGATGTCTTTGACGTGAGTCAGGGCCTTGGAATAAGACGGGATTGACAGGGAACGAACACAAATATAAGCCATTTGCGCGAGACCCAGAGTTAAATTTGAATAACATCTGGTACACTGACTTGCTCACTCAGCTTTGCACTGTTGAACTTTAAATTCTCCAGACCAAAGACACTGTTGCCATATCACATGATTCGGGGGCAAGCTCTTGCATATTTACATAACAGACGTTCAGCACCAATACATTGTTCACAATGGGTGAGAATGGCACAAAGACACCAAGCCATTCCTGAGCTGAGGGTTGCTAGCGTAAGGCCTGCCACGAATCACGTGATATAGCAACAGTGTTTTTGGTCTGGGGAATTCAAAGCTCAACGGTGCCAAGCTGTATGTGTGAGCAAGTCAGTGTAACAGATCTTATTCAAATTAAACTTGGGGTTACATGCAAATTGCTTAATATTTCAGTGACAACTGACTAACCTAAAAACACACTAGTATTTTGTAGATTTTTCATTCCCCCCACCCCCAATATCACTTCTGAATTCTCAGCATCAATTTTTATGCTGAATATGAAAATGCATTAAGCACAAAATGATGTGAAATACTATTGACTTTCTAGTTGATTCATTTTATTAACATGACGGGATATTCTAGAATAAAGTCATCTGTGATTGACTATAGTTACTTTTCTAATGAGATTGCAGTTTGAACTATCATAAAGTTACTTCTGTGTTTGTAAATGTGGTCATAATATCATTTCTTAACCCCGGAATTTCTCAATAGTAAAATATAATAAATGACTTGTTTTCAAAGCATTTCTATTTGAAAATCTTATGAAATTCGCCTCTTTACCTTCTCATTATTAATCTCTCCCGACTCGCTCAGGTGTGACGTGCGCGTTCCTTTGGCGGGCTTACTCCATTCAACCAGTGGATCGTAGATGAACGTCTTCAAAACACTGAAAAGTGAACAATTAAGAAAGTAGATGAGGGCAAGAAATATTGGGAGTCATGCTACACTGACGTCCCCTATTAAAAATCTTCAGGTTTCAGGCAATGGCAAACGTCTCAATTGTCTCACTGATGACAGTCAATATATGTCAATTTGGTTAGAAAACAATTCACTGCATGATGTGGTGATTCTGATGACTTTTATTATAAGGCAGAGCAAGAGGCAAAGCAAGTGGGTGGAGCAGTGGGTGGAGCAAGTGGCAGAGCAGTGGGTGGAGCAAGTGGCAGAGCAGTGGGTGGAGCAAGTGGGTGGAGCAAGTGGGTGGAGCAAGTGGGTGGAGCAAGTGGCAGAGCAAGTGGGTGGAGCAAGTGGCAGAGCAAGTGGGTGGAGCAAGTGGGTGGAGCAAGTGGGTGGAGCAAGTGGGTGGAGCAAGTGGGTGGAGCAAGTGGGTGGAGCAAGTGGGTGGAGCAAGTGGGTGGAGCAAGTGGGTGGAGCAAGTGGGTGGAGCAAGTGGGTGGAGCAAGTGGCAGAGCAGTGGGTGGAGCAAGTGGCAGAGCAGTGGGTGGAGCAAGTGGCGGAGCAGTGGGTGGAGCAAGTGGCGGAGCAGTGGGTGGAGCAAGTGGCGGAGCAGTGGGTGGAGCAAGTGGCGGAGCAGTGGGTGGAGCAAGTGGGGGAGCAGTGGGTGGAGCAAGTGGTGGAGCAGTGGGTGGAGCAAGTGGCGGAGCAGTGGGTGGAGCAAGTGCCGGAGCAGTGGGTGGAGCAAGTGGCGGAGCAGTGGGTGGAGCAAGTGGCAGAGCAGTAGGTGGAGCAAGTGGCGGAGCAGTGGGTGGAGCAAGTGGCGGAGCAGTGGGTGGAGCAAGTGGCAGAGCAGTGGGTGGAGCAAGTGGCGGAGCAGTGGGTGGAGCAAGTGGCAGAGCAGTGGGTGGAGCAAGTGATAGAGCAGCGGGTGAAGCAAGTGGCAGAGCAGTGGGTGGAGCAAGTGGCAGAGCAGTGGGTGGAGCAAGGGGCAGAGCAGTGGGTGGAGCAAGGGGCAGAGCAGTGGGTGGAGCAAGTGGCAGAGCAGTGGGTGGAGCTGTGCATCAGGCAGAGCAGTGCATCGGGCAGAGCATTGCATCAGGCAGAGCAGTGCAGGCAGAGCGGTGGGCAGAGCAAGGGCAGTCCACCACAGGATATTACCACACAGATTCCTGCGGTTTTTTTGGACATTACCAGAGGCCCTGTGGTAAACTGAAAACAAAGGTCTTTGCACTATACCAGACCCGTACGAAAAACTTTTTATGGGGGGGGGGGGGTGCGAATTTGTGCCAGTACGTTATTTCTACATCAAAATACTATTATTTACTCCGGCAAATGTGGACCTTTTGGTAATTTGGGGGGGGGGGGGGGGGGGGTGCGTACGCACCCGTCGCACCCCCCCCCCCCCCCCCCTGCGTACGGGCCTGTATACTGTCCAAAGTTGAGAGTGATGATGGTGTGGCAGGTTGTTGTACAGAGCAGAGGAGGTATACAAGTACAAGGGAACAACTTATTACCAAATCACGTGTTTATCAGAAGGTGTGCATTTGTTGTGTAACAAATGCAGAAAATACATAAAGCATAGTTCATTTCATTTGCATTTCAGTAGTATTTCATCTCAACCTTTATTATCTGCTCAACGTAAAAATGTCACGGACACGGCACATGTAGAACTACGGCTGTTTACTATTAGCTAGTTTAGTTTCTTCAACACATGAAACTATACTGTGCAACATTTGACAGATTCCTCAAACAGCCGTATGTTGCGTAAAAGTAACAGGATGTCAGAACTTAAACATTTACGTGAAAAATCTTTCACAAACTTGTCATAAGCTACCGTTTTAGAAGGTCTATCATATTTTGCTGTACATTTCATATTTCTTTCTATTGCAAAAATCATATTGGAATTTGTCCCTCAAAATGGTACCGATAATTTAGCTGGCTCATGGACTACAGGGCAGGGCAAGAGGCAGGGCAAGAGGCAGGGCAAGAGGCAGGGCAAGGGGCAGGGCAAGGGGCAGGGCAAGGGGCAGGGCAAGGGGCAGGGCAAGGGGCAGGGCAAGGGGCAGGGCAAGGGGCAGGGCAAGGGGCAGGGCAAGGGGCAGGGCAAGGGGCAGGGCAAGGGGCAGGGCAAGGGGCAGGGCAAGGGGCAGGGCAAGGGGCAGGGCAAGGGGCAGGGCAAGGGGCAGGGCAAGGGGCAGGGCAAGGGGCAGGGCAAGGGGCAGGGCAAGGGGCAGGGCAAGGGGCAGGGCAAGGGGCAGGGCAAGGGGCAGGGCAAGGGGCAGGGCAAGGGGCAGGGCAAGGGGCAGGGCAAGGGGCAGGGCAAGGGGCAGGGCAAGGGGCAGGGCAAGGGGCAGGGCAAGGGGCAGGGCAAGGGGCAGGGCAAGGGGCAGGGCAAGGGGCAGGGCAAGGGGCAGGGCAAGGGGCAGGGCAAGGGGCAGGGCAAGGGGCAGGGCAAGGGGCAGGGCAAGGGGCAGGGCAAGGGGCAGGGCAAGGGGCAGGGCAAGGGGCAGGGCAAGGGGCAGGGCAAGGGGCAGGGCAAGGGGCAGGGCAAGGGGCAGGGCAAGGGGCAGGGCAAGGGGCAGGGCAAGGGGCAGGGCAAGGGGCAGGGCAAGGGGCAGGGCAAGGGGCAGGGCAAGGGGCAGGGCAAGGGGCAGGGCAAGGGGCAGGGCAAGGGGCAGGGCAAGGGGCAGGGCAAGGGGCAGGGCAAGGGGCAGGGCAAGGGGCAGGGCAAGGGGCAGGGCAAGGGGCAGGGCAAGGGGCAGGGCAAGGGGCAGGGCAAGGGGCAGGGCAAGGGGCAGGGCAAGGGGCAGGGCAAGGGGCAGGGCAAGGGGCAGGGCAAGGGGCAGGGCAAGGGGCAGGGCAAGGGGCAGGGCAAGGGGCAGGGCAAGGGGCAGGGCAAGGGGCAGGGCAAGGGGCAGGGCAAGGGGCAGGGCAAGGGGCAGGGCAAGGGGCAGGGCAAGGGGCAGGGCAAGGGGCAGGGCAAGGGGCAGGGCAAGGGGCAGGGCAAGGGGCAGGGCAAGGGGCAGGGCAAGGGGCAGGGCAAGGGGCAGGGCAAGGGGCAGGGCAAGGGGCAGGGCAAGGGGCAGGGCAAGGGGCAGGGCAAGGGGCAGGGCAAGGGGCAGGGCAAGGGGCAGGGCAAGGGGCAGGGCAAGGGGCAGGGCAAGGGGCAGGGCAAGGGGCAGGGCAAGGGGCAGGGCAAGGGGCAGGGCAAGGGGCAGGGCAAGGGGCAGGGCAAGGGGCAGGGCAAGGGGCAGGGCAAGGGGCAGGGCAAGGGGCAGGGCAAGGGGCAGGGCAAGGGTGGATCAATGGGCAGAGGGGGTTAAGTGACAATCAAATAGTACATACCTCATGAGTGGTTCTCTCTGATCTCTCATGACCTTCATGGTGACCTCTGACGCTCGTCTAAAGATCCCTTCTTTCCCCATGGGTCCCATGGCACTCTCCATTTTGTGTGTCAAACGGAATGGAACTCGCTCTGGATAATCGAACGTCTCACCCTGGGTGGAATAACAATGTGAAAAATATCAGCAACGAGCGAGAGTAGACCACAGAATAATGTAGTGCGTGTGCCAGTCGAGTGGCGCATGGAACACAATGCACTACATTGTTTCCTATTACATGTGCTGGTGCAGCAGGAACAGTGTAGGCATCGTCATAATGTGCAGTAAGGTATGGGTTGTGCTGGTGCAGCAGGAACAGTGTAGGCATCGTTATAATGTGCAGTATAAGGAAAGTGTCTATAGCATGGTATTAATTTAGACTCGGGCATTTTGTGTAAATTTGTGTTCTAAGATAATCTCCATAATTGTAGTTGAAACTGAAAGTTGAAAGCACCTTTAGGTCAACAAATTGGATAGGTTGCTATAGCTTGATATGACAACAAATATCCAATGCTTCCGTAACACAAAACAAGTTCTCAAAACGTCCTGCCCCGTCCTAAACAATCGTAATACGAGCTGTGCTGGGGGTAGAACGTGCAACTTCGTTCCCAGACAGTTTACCTCGTTCTCGCCCCGTCCTCATCTCGTCCCTAGTGCGTTCTGAACGTAATTGCAATCGCGTCCTGGCCCGACGGCTATAAATACCCAGCGCGTTTTTGCCAGTCCTCATTCGCGTTTGCCACTTCAAACTGTGCAGATCAACACTTCGAAGATTTCCGACATCGACATTTACGAGCATCATGCCTCCAAAGAGGAGTGGATCGCGAAGACGGGCCGTGTGAAAACAGCCAGTACTACTAAATTTTATATTTTAAATCCAGATAATAGATTGAATTGATTGAGTTAAATTTGTGAATTGAAGTTAAAGTTAAATAATTGCGATTGGATTGTAGATCCATATTTCGAGGAAAGTAATGTTGGGTTTAGCTCGAGATTGTGTTGAATCCTTAGAGATTTGTGACTTTGTTGAACTAAATAAATTGAAATGGTAAACAATTCGCCATAAGAATCAACAAGCATCAGAAGTAAAATGCAAAGATCCGATTATTTGTAAATATTGTAAATAGTTTAATTTCGTGAATATAAACATTTGACTAGTAATTCCTTGTTTTCCCTTGTCAGTACTTTCTGTCTTGTACTTTTTAAATACATTATTTTTGGACCGGGGTCACGTCATCACTCTGAAAATTGTAGTGGTGACAGTCGCCATCTTTGACGAAGTGGTAGAGGTTTAACTGACATGATAAAATTTGAAAACTTCGTAAATAAACCGACGAATTAATGCTTGTGAATGTTACTACATGTAGTTGATTATATCATTTGGCAGATCACCATAAAGGCTGTTACCACCAGTAATAAACGGCGGAACAAAGGCGGCGCTTTAAGTAAATAATAATAATAATAATTGGGGAGGCTAATCATCCTTACTCGCAGCTGGTGTGCTGAATTGTGAAGGACGCGGCTACAACGTGGTCGAGCCGATGGCACGTAAAGGCGCCTACGGCAGCCGGCCACATCGACTCGTATATGACTACGGAGCACAGCCTGAGATCGAAAGTATTTGATTTTTCAGACCTGGAGAAAAACCATCGTGGCACAGGAGAGAACCAACGCACAACTCTACTCACATATGGTCCGGTCCGGGAATCGAACCCGGGCCACATTAGTGAGAGGCAAGCGCTTTACACAAAAGCCACCCATGCCACCTTGTGCTAGCTGTCGCCTTATGTAAAAAGTTCTGGAGTTGCGCATTAGGTGTTTATTATAGATAAGACGAAGCATTTTAGCCAGTAAATGCTAAACAGTACAGTTTTATTTTATTCATACGAATTGAAGCCTTTGCTTTTCCATAATGCTTTTACTCTGAAGTAAATGCTTTAACTTTTTGCTTATACTTCATAGCATTTGCCAGCAGTGAATGCAAAGCAGCAACTTGAGACAAGGCCGGATTAAGTGCTCCGTATATAGGCCCTACTCCACCCTAGCTAACTGGGAAAAAACGCGGATTTTAAGTTGATGCCAAGCTTTAATAAGCAAGCCAGGTCAGCTAGTTTGAAAGTTTACCAAAAATAGAAAATCCAGAGTTAGAGAGCCGGTAAAACTTAAACAAATAAAAATAACAATAGCCCAAACTTGTCCTGTGTGTGTCAATGTGGGATCTAACCTTGCATCCTCTTTCTGGACCTGTGAACAAATGTCCACAGGATGCTAGCCTTGAATGCAAGGCTGTGCTGTATCTGCAACGAATGGGACTCTATAGCCACGAGACCAGTCACTGACAGCAAGGGAGACAACAGCAAAAGTGACAACTCCTGAACCAGGAATTGCCCGACGACGACGACGACGATACCAATACATGTAATGAATGTTTGTGAGTGCGATGGTAAGAATAGTGTCGAGACGACAGATACAAGAAAATTATTCTTTCCATCGCACGAACGTGAAACATTAAATAAATCATCGCCATCTGATTGGTCAGAGTGCGAACGTGCAATGAAAGTTTGTTGACCGTTGAATAGAACCATTAATTATAGCTTTTTGCGGTGCGGTCGTGCCATGCGATAGAACGAATAATTCAATGCACGTGACCAGCGATCCACCAATCAGATGACGGGGATTTATTAAGGTGTTGAATAAAATGTTTTATTCCACCTGTCACCGAATGAAGTTATTATTTGTGTCCATTGCCCGAACGTGAAAATCATTATAGGTTAAGTCGGGTCAGGTGGCTCGAGTCGGGTCAGGTGACTCAGGTCGAGTCATGTCAAGTTGCGATGGGAAGGAAGCCTCAAATGTTCATACAAAGAACTGCACTCAAACGCATATAGGCATACATAATGTAAGAGTACATCTGCGTTTTATTGCCAAGGTGTTCAACTTTGCACAAGTAGAATGAAATCATATCAAATTCATACCATACAAACCAAAACACCATTATGATCTGCTATAAGAATTTTAACAATTTTGTTTGTAAACTATTACTTTTTCCAACAGCAACAAAGCCACTTTTGCAAGGCCAATGGCTTAACGTACATGTTAATTAAGTCTATTTACATAACTTTCTTCCCTTCAGGATTTTGCGTTTTTGTGCAGAAAGTACAAGACATACATTGTGCTTGTGTTAACGGGACAAGTATCAACTCGAGTTTCTATATCAACGAAGGACAAAAAGATGGGGTGCAAGTCGTAAATTTACAAGTACATGTATCTAAAAACATGTCACGTATTGGACCGAGCTTTGCAAGAAACTATCACGGTTCTAATAAAAACAATACTCGTGGATCAAGATTACTTGGAACATTCCAATACAATGCTAAACATACATCTCTACGCCTTCCCAAGCAAAGGAAATACAGGGTGTACAAACAAACGTTAACTGGGTTGAGGCACTGTGTTGGGGAATTTGCCTGTAGTTCAGAGCGTTAGAGCTGTTACAATCATGTCTTGCTATCTAATGGTCGAATTTGAGCAAAATCACTGACTGAAATGCGCAACTCTAAAACGCAATTTGCAACACTATTCCTTTATCGTACCCACTAATCCTGGAATGAGAATTTCTACACAAGCTAATTTAGTGCAACCCCATTTTTGTTTGTTTAAAGGAGACAGTTTTGCTTATACAAAAAGGTGTTATTGTGCAAATATAGCAAAAAGAAATTCACCCTGGTTCTGGAGCTTCTACCCAAGGGCAGACTTGATAAAATTACGCTTAAAAACATGGGTCCTATTTTCCAGAGAAAGTTGAGGAATACCATTTGTAAAATGGCTGTAAGCAGGTTTGGGAAGTATCACTTTTTGGGAGGCGAGTTCGTTTTGGTTTGAATATTAAAACATGTAACTTAATACTCCACCCAAAATTGAAAAAAAAAATAGAAAGATAAAGGATCAGACAATAATTTAATATTTGTTTGAGAAACCCCAGTGAATTCGGCTTGCATGTTATTTGACCCTGAACTTTGTAAATTTTACACTGTTTTTATTGGGACTTGAATTTAATAGTGCAGTGCACTCTTCATGTACCAGCGCCCAGTATGAGCGGTGGGGCCGAGCGAACAATACGGGCTAATATACATACTCATTTGTTGCACTGCGTATGTTGTGTGGGGTTTTAACCAATGAAAGGGCATGAATCAGACTTCATATTGGAGTCCAAATTTAATGTGACACCGAAATAGCGTTTAAAACATGGCCTGAGCCGTGTTTTATCGGCCGTTTAAAACATACCATGCACGTGTCGGACTATCTACCAATAGGAATAGCTAAAATGTCTCGAGTATTTATTAATAATCAATGGAAAAAATGTATAGAATAGCCTGTTCCTTTACTGATAGCATTTCCTTTTGTGAAATTTAATTATCATGTTGTCCCCATTACACTGAAAAAGAGACGAACATAATATGCTGCCTTTTTATTCTTTTTAATATGATACGAGTCATCACAACGAGGCATATATTATATAATGTTACAAATTGAATATGTACGTTAATCAAATTTGCACGCAATAGTATTGCCAATTATTTCAAATTTGACTTTGAGAAAAAATAAAAAATAAAAATAAATGAACCTTGACTTGTCAATAACAGAATATGTATTAAGGAGCATGTTGATAGGCAATTTAATTTTGGGCGTACGGTCTTCAACACAAAATATTGTGTTTTGGGACACTCTTTACACCTATTAATGTTGTTATTGTCACATTTTGTTTACACAATTTGATGTTGCGCTCACATGATGCGAACTTTGAGCAATGCGTCTTCTGCCTACCGTGCACGTATACATCTCTTGAAATAGGCCTACACGTGCTTTAAAAATGATAACATTAACTATTTTTACCACCGATACTATGTATCTTGTCATTTTAAGCAGCGAAATGATAGAAAAGGCTGTCCATTCTGGAAAGATAGCAATGGAGAACAACGATAACGATATGAGTAACTAACAAAGAACGGATATTTGCCAGAGGGAAATTGAGATCTAAATTGTGTGGGTTCCGGGAGAGACGTTAGACACTGTGAACATCTAACAAAAGAAACCTGGTGCGCTATTAACAACAAAAAGTCATGTTATTGCACGAAATCCATTGTTACTTGTTTACAGTGAGAGTACAGTACAAATTTGCTTGGTTGGAATTCCAACCTGGGTCACAGTACTTTGAAGAGACCATACAAATTCACCGCAACAACTCCCTTGAATCATAGAGTTTGGGCCTAAAGCAACACACGTGTTTAATGCACACACAAAATTAATTGCCGATTAATTACCAATTTATTAGTGTTTGGTTCGTTTGTGCAGAAGTATTTTGGAGGTCTTGAAAATTGTCTGGTATTACAGTTAAAGTTGGTGTGTCTGTGCTTTTAGGGGTTTGCACCCTGAAAATCCTGACATCCCACGAACAAAAATCGTGTAATTAATTAAATAAAATCTAATTTTGAATTAGAAGCGCTCCGCTACTAATTCGTGGGTCCGAGTATGCACAATTGCGCATGGGCGCAATGGTAAAAAACCACTTGTTAACAACGTCGGAAAGGTCTATCAATGCAACAAAATTAAAAATCGTATATAGTACATGCGGTCTATCTTTAAAATTCGTTCGGAGAAGAAAATACAAATTTTGAAAAAGCACAGACAACCGAACTTTAAACAGATTATGACGGAACCTAGGCGACAGACGTTTTACAATGGGATAATTATTGATCACTTCTTTGATAATTGTACCGGCAGTTCGACAAAACAGAAGTTTCGTTAAGAATATTTCATCCTCACGCCATTTTTGTCCATCAATCCCATCAAAGGTCAACCATTGCAAAAATTATAAGACATAAATCTGAGAATGAAAATGAGAAAAATAGTTTTTGAATATACACTGCACGACACCATATTCTTTCCGAAGTTACCCTTGTTTTCCCCCATTCCAAACGGTATTGGGAATGTTCATATCAAGAATAAATTGTATACCAAACCACGAGAATCAAAAGTCCATTTAACAGACAAATAAAACCGGTTCTGGTCGGTACCAGTAATGAATAGTTAGTACTAGTATTCTTGTTCATTTTTAAGGAATATTCTTGTGAATGCGTGATTGACCATGTGTGATGTTTGTTAAAATAGAATGTCGGTTATAGTACAGGCGAACTTTCCAGTTCGTCGTACTTCTAGTTCCTTTTATTAATAGTGCAGGCGATATTAAACAAAAATAAAAATGGGTATCCACCATTTTCGGTTTCAGCGCCCCCACGTATCCAGGCATGCGTTATATTTCCTGTACTTTTGCACACAGAAAGCTAAAAAAGCCAAGATAGAAATAAAAACCAAAATAGAGTAAATCAGCTTAAAAGATGAAGTTGTACATGCCTGATATCAGGTAACTCAGCTAGGATACAACCTCTACTAAAAATGCCCTTTTCCCCAAACAATGAGCTCTTTTATCGTTTTTTGTTGTTTTATCGCCTAGACTATTAATAAACGATACCGGTATATACTAGAACGTACGAGGAACTAGAAAGTACCAACCAAAAGGAGATTGGGCTATAAATGCAACACGTTTCTGTTATCTACACTCTAGCACATTGTTTAGTTTTTCAATAGGCCTATTCAAATACAAATGTTAAGAAATTATTAAAATAATGTTGCATCCTGACGACACTTTTTTTTCATTACATGTACATTATGATCTCAATGAAGGTCAGTCATTGCAAATATGTTGAAAATCTGGGATTGAAAAACATTTCCAATTTTGAAATACTCGAATCTCCACCCACTTTGTACACAACCAAAGAAGTGGCGGCAGGGTAAACTACATTCCTACCTCAATGGCAAACCTGTACATATTTCCAAATGCTTTATGGAGATCTTCCTCCACACAGATATATCATAACGGCTTTTCCCCCGCGCTCCAAATGTATGTACATCAAATATAAAGGTCTCTTCTGGTAGTTCTACTCTTTATAATCGCTTTATGCTAAAAGCCACATTCCCGGTCCTTCAGAATGAAGAATTAGCCGTGAGTGTTATATTACTTAGTGATCATTCTTATTTTAGAAAATCAGCATTTTATTTAAATTTCACTTTTTCCTGATTGTATAGAATAATCATACTCCTGTCAGATGATGTTTGGAAAACAATGATTAGCCGAAAGTGTATCATATTAAACGTTCTTGTATTATAATTTTGAGCAAAATACTGGATGGGTTTTGGTAACTGTTTTATATTGTAGGTGGCCGCAAATACCACGCGAGTTTGGTTTGTGACGACTGAGACGAGGCTACGATGTCTGGCCGTACGTCCCATGTCGATTCACCGTGTCCCGTCAGCAGGAACCGTGCCACGGAGATGAGTATGGATACACTTAAGGAAAGTGTCTATAGCATGGCATTAATTTAAACTCGGGCATTTTGTGTAAATTTGTGTTCTAAGATAATCTCCATAATTGTAGTTGAAACTGAAAGTTGAAAGCACCTTTAGGTCAACAAATTGGATAGGTTGCTATAGCTTGATATGACAACAAATATCCAATGCCTCCGTAACACAAAACAAGTTCTCAAAACGTCCTGCCCCGTCCTAAAAAATCGTAATACGAGCTGTGCTGGGGGTAGAACGTGCAACTTTGGCCAAATAATGTCATAAATACGATGCTACTTCGTTCAAAAACAGTCCTCAATATGTCCAACTTGTCTTTGACCCGTCCGCAGTCCGTTAGTACCCGGTTCAAATCGGGTAAAATTGTCCGTTGACCTCGCGCGGACGTTTCCAAGCAGTCCAAGCCCATCCTTAGTCGGTCAACCCGCTCTGAACTTGTTCTACCTCGTTCCTAATACGCCCTAACCCATTCTAACTATTTCTTAACTCGACCACTTCGTTCCCAGACAGTTTACCTCGTTCTCGCCCCGTCCTCATCTCGTCCCTGGTGCGTTCTGAACGTAATCGCAATCGCGTCCTGGCCCGACGGCTATAAATACCCAGCCTGTTTTTGTCAGTCCTCATTCGCGTTTGCCACTTCAAACTGTGCTGATCAACACTTCGAAGATTTCCGACATCGACATTTACGACCATCATGCCTCCAAAGAGGAGCATACAGGAAGACGGGCCGTGGGAAGGCAGCCAGTAGGCCTACTAGTACTAAATGTTATATTTTAAATCCAGATAATAGATTGAATTGATTGAGTTAAATTTGTGAATTGAAGTTAAAGTTAAATAATTGCGTTTGGATTGTAAATCCATATTTCGAGGAAAGTAATTTGTTAGGTTTAGCTCGAGATTGTGTTGAATCCTTAGAGATTTGTGACTTTGTTGAACTAAATAAATTGAAATGGTAAACCTAATAATTCGCCACAGAGTAAAGTATCAACAAGCATCAGAAGTATGATGCAAAGATCCGAATATTTGTAAATAGTTTAATTTTGTGAATAGAAACATTTGAGGAAGTAATTCCTTGTTTTCCCTTGTCAGTACTTAGTGCTAGCTATCGCCTTTTAAAAAAAGTTCTGGGGTTGCGCATTTCAGCCAGTAAATGCTAAACAGTAAAACTTAATTTTATTCATACGAATTGAAGCCTTTGCTTTTTCTTAATGCTTTTACTCTGAAGTAAATGCTTTAACTTTTTGCTTATACTTCATAGCATTTGCCAGCAGTGAATGCAAAGCAGCAACTTGAGACAAGGCCGGATTAGGTGCTCCGTATATAGGCCCTACCCCACCCTGGGTAACTGCAAAACAAAACGCGGATTTGAAGTTGATGCTAAGCTGTAATAAGCAAGCCAGGTCAGCTAGTTTGAAAGTTTACCAAAAATAGAAAATCCAGAGTTAGAGAGACGGTAAAACTTTAAACATAAAAATAATAATAACCCGAACTTGTCCTGTGTGTGTCAATGTGGGATCTAACCTTGCATCCGCTTTCTGGACCTGTGAACAATATATATCCACAGGATGGTAGCCTTGAATGCAAGGCTGTGCTGTATCTGCCACGACTGGGACTCTATAGCAGTCACTGACAGCAAGGGAGACAACAGCAAAAGTGACAACTCCTGAACCAGGAATTGCCCGACGACGACGACGACGACGACGATACAAATACATGTAATGAATGTTTGTGAGTGCGATGGTAAGAATAATGTCGAGATGACAGATACAAGGGAATTATTCTTTCCATCGCACGAACGTGAAACATCAAATAAATCATCGCCATCTGATTGGTCAGAGTGCGAACGTGCGATGAAAGTTTGTTGTACCGTTGAATAGAACCATTAATTATAACTTTTTGCGGTGCGGTCGTGCCATGCAATAGAACGAATAATTCAATGCACGTGACCAGCTATCCACCAATCAGATGACGGGGATTTATTCAGGTGTTGAATAAAATGTTTTATTCCACCTGTCACCGAATGAAGTTATTATTTGTGTCCATTGCCCGAACGTGAAAATCATTATAGGTTAAGTCGGGTCAGGTGGCTCGAGTCGGGTCAGGTGACTCAGGTCGAGTCATGTCACGTTGAGATGTTCATACAAAGAACTGCACTCAAACGCATATAGGCATACATAATGTAAGAGTACATCTGCGTTTTATTGCCAAGGTGTTCAACTTTGCACAAGTAGAATGAAATCATATCAAATTCATACGATACAAACCAAAACACCATTATGATCTGCTATAAGAATTTTAACAATTTGTTTGTAAACTATTACTTTTTCCAACAGCAACAAAGCCACTTTTGCAAGGCCAATGGCTTAACGTACATGTTAATTAAGTCTATTTACATAACTTTCTTCCCTTCAGGATTTTGCGTTTTTGTGCAGAAAGTACAAGCCATACACTGTGCTTTTGTTAACGGGACAAGTATCAACTCGAGTTTCTATATCAACAAAGGACAATGGGGTGCAAGTCGTAAATTTACAAGTACATGTATCTAAAAACATGTCACGTATTGGACCGAGCTTCGCAAGAAACTATCACGGTTCTAATAAAAACAATACTCGTGGATCAAGATTACTTGGAACATTCCAATACAATGCTAAACATACATCTCTACGCCTTCCCAAGCAAAGGAAATACAGGGTGTACAAACAAACGTTAACTGGGTTGAGGCACTGTTTTGGGGAATTTGCCTGTAGATCAAAGCGTTAGAGCTATGTTACAATCATGTCTTGCTATCTAATGGTCGAATTTGAGCAAAATTACCGACTGAAATGTGCAACTCTAAAACACAATTTGCAATATTATTCCTTTATCGTACCCACTAATCCTGGAATGAGAATTTCTACACAAGCTAATTTAGTGCAACCCCATTTTTGTTTGTTTAAAGGAGACAGTTTTGCTTATACAAAAAGGTGTTATTGTGCAAATATAGCAAAACAAAATTCACCCTGGTTTTGGAGCTTCTACCCAAGGGCAGACTTGATAAAATTACGCTTAAAAACATGGGTCCTATTTTCCAGAGAAAGTTGAGGAATACCATTTGTAAAATGGCTGTAAGCAGGTTTGGGAAGTATCACTTTTTGGGAGGCGAGTTAGTTTTGGTTTGAATATTAAAACATGTAACTAAAAATACTCCACCCAAAATTGAAAAATTAAAATAGAAAGATGAAGGATCAGACAATAATTTAATATTTGTTTGAGAAACCCCAGTGAATTCGGCTTGTATGTTATTTGACCCTGAACTTTGTAAATTTTACACTGTTTTTACTGGGACTTGAATTTAATAGTGCAGTGCACTCTTCATGTACCAGCGCCCAGTATGAGCGGTGGGGCCGAGCGAACAATACGGGCTAATAATACAGACTCATTTGTTGCACTGCGTATGTTGTGTGGGGTTTTAACCAATGAAAGGGCATGAATCAGACTTCATGGAGTCTAAATTTAATGTGACACCGAAAAAGCGTTTAAAACATGGCTGGGCCGTGTTTTATCGGCCGTTTAAAACATACCCATGCATGTGTCGGGCTATCCACCAATAGGAATAGCTAAAATGTCTCGAGTATTTATTAATAATCAATGGAACAAAATAATGTTTAGAATAGCCTGTTCCTTTACTTATAACATTTCCTTTTGTGAAATTTAATTATCATTTTGTCCCCATTACACTGAAAAAGAGACGAACATAATATGCTGCCTTTTTCTTCTTTTATGATAAGAGTCATCACAACGAGTCATATATTATATAATGTTACAAATTGAATATGTACGTTAATCAAATTTGCACGCAATAGTATTGCCAATTATTTCAAATTTGACTTTGAGAAAAAAAAAAAAAAAAAAAAAATGAACCTTGACTTGTCAATAACAGAATATGTATTAAGGAGCATGTTGATAGGCAATTTAATTTTAGGCGTACGGTCTTCAACACAAAATATTGTGTTTTGGGACACTCTTTACACCTATTAATTTTGTTATTGTCACATTTTGTTTACACAATTTGATGTTGCGCTCACATGATGCGAACTTTGAGCAAAGCGTCTTCTGCCTACCGTGCACGTATACATCTCTTGAAATACACGTGCTTTAAAAATGATAACACTAACTATTTTTACCACCGATACTATGTATCTTGTCATTTTAAGCAGCGAAATGATAGAAAAGGCTGTCCATTCTGGAAGACAGCAATGGAGAACAACGATAACGATATGGGTAACTAACAAAGAACGGATATTTGCCAGAGGGAAATTGAGATCTAAATTGTGTGGGTTCCGGGAGAGACGTTAGACACTGTGAACATCTAACAAAAGAAACCTGGTGCACTATTAACAACAAAAAAGTCATGTTACTTGGCACGAAATCTATTGTTACTTGTTTACAGTGAGAGCACAATACAAATTGCCTGGTTGGAATTCCAACCTGGGTCACAGTACTTTGAAGAGACCATACACATTCACCGCAACAACTCCCTTGAATCATCGAGTTTGGGCCTAAAGCAACACACGTGTTTAATGCACACACAAAATTAATTGCCGATTAATTACCAATTTATTAGTGTTTGGTTCGTTTGTGCAGAAGTATTTTGGAGGTCTTGAAAATTATCTGGTATTACAGTTAAAGTTGGTGTGTCTGTGCTTTTAGGGGTTTGCACCCTGAAAATCCTGACATCCCACGAACAAAAATCGTGTAATTAATTAAATAAAATCTAATTTTGAATTAGAAGCGCTCCGCTACTAATTCGTGGGTCCGAGTATGCACAATTGCGCATGGGCGCAATGGTAAAAAACCACTTGTTAACAACGTCGGAAAGGTCTATCAATGCAACAAAATTAAAAATCGTATATAGTACATGCGGTCTATCTTTAAAATTCGTTCGGAGAAGAAAATACAAATTTTGAAAAAGCACAGACAACCGAACTTTAAACAGATTATGACGGAACCTAGGCGACAGACGTTTTACAATGGGATAATTATTGATCACTTCTTTGATAATTGTACCGGCAGTTCGACAAAACAGAAGTTTCGTTAAGAATATTTCATCCTCACGCCATTTTTGTCCATCAATCCCATCAAAGGTCAACCATTGCAAAAATTATAAGACATAAATCTGAGAATGAAAATGAGAAAAATAGTTTTTGAATATACACTGCACGACACCATATTCTTTCCGAAGTTACCCTTGTTTTCCCCCATTCCAAACGGTATTGGGAATGTTCATATCAAGAATAAATTGTATACCAAACCACGAGAATCAAAAGTCCATTTAACAGACAAATAAAACCGGTTCTGGTCGGTACCAGTAATGAATAGTTAGTAGTATTCTTGTTCATTTCATGAATATTCTTGTGAATGCGTGATTGACCATGTGTGATGTTTGTTAAAATAGAATGTTGGTTATAGTACAGGCGAACTTTCCAGTTCGTCGTACTTCTAGTTCCTTTTATTAATAGTGCAGGCGATATTAAAATTAAAATAAAAATGGGTATCCACCATTTTCGGTTTCAGCGCCCCCATGTATCCAGGCATGCGTTATATTTCCTGTACTTTTGCACACAGAAAGCTAAAAAAGCCAAGAAAAAAATAAAAACCAAAATAGAGTAAATCAGCTTAAAAGATGAAGTTGTACATGCCTGATATCAGGTAACTCAGCTAGGATACAACCTCTACTAAAAATGCCCCTTTCCCCAGACAATGAGCTCTTTTATCGTTTGTTTATTATCGCCTAGACTATTAATAAAAGATACCGGTGTATACTAGAACGTACGAGGAACTAGAAAGTACCAACCAAAAGGAGATTGGGCTATAAATGCAACACGTTTCTGTTATCTACACTCTAGCACATTGTTTAGTTTTGCAATATTCAAATTTAAATGTTAAGAAATTATTAAAATAATGTTGCATCCTGACGACACTTTTTTTTTTCATTACATGTACATTATGATCTCAATGAAGGTCAGTCATTGCAAATATGTTGAAAATCTGGGATTGGAAAACATCTCCACTGACTTTGTACACAACCAAAGAAGTGGCGGCGGGGAACTACATTCTTACATCAATGGCAAACCTGTACATATTTCCAAATGCTTTATGGAGATCTTCCTCCACACAGATATATCATAACGGTTTTTTCCCGCGCTCCAAATGTATGTACATAAAATATAAAGGTCTCTTCTGGTAGTTCTACTCTTTATAATCGCTTTATGCATTTATTAATTTGTTCACAAAGTCAATTAATATGTTCATCGTATGTAGTCATATTATGAAGCAAGAAATGGTACGGAGAAACCCCCCCCCCCCCCCCATCCACCCTTTGTAGCGGTCATTGTACTGGCGGAATGTTGTGGTTTCTCAGGAATTCTGTTTAGGTTTTTAGGGGGCGCGTCAGGTAACAACAGTCCAGAGAGTGTATGTATGGAGGAAGGGGAGAAGGGGAAGGGGGAAGGGGGAAGGGGGGGGAAGGGGGAAGGGGGAAGGGGGAAGGGGGGGGGGGGGGGGGGGGGAGGGGGAAGGGGGGGGGGGGGGGGTCCGTTGGTCCCATATCTTGCTGGGGATACGTGTAGACGTGTAGTCTTTGCAAAGGTTCTTTCCTCGAAACAATACCTTTTTTAGGGGGTTGGGGGTGTGACAAGTAAACATTTAAAGCCAAAAGTGCAGGTTGGTCATTTTCTGCATCTTTCCAATGTATGATGTTCAGTTCAATTATAAAGTTACTGGGGTAAAAATACATTGGTAAAAACACCCCCCCAAAAAAAAACACCAAAAAAAACAACAAAACAAAACAAACCACCACCCCCCAAAAAAAAAAAAAAAAAAAAACCCACAAAAAACCACCCCCCAAAACATTACCCTTCTATCCAGAAGTAAAAACTTTACCACTTAAAGTCAAGGTATGGTCTCTCGGATTCCAATGTAGGGACACGATTGTTCATTTCGTTTATGAATATTAAATTAACAAAAGCCTGTTAATTGATACCTGCTAATGGCATCATAAGGTTACAGTAATTTGCACAACTTAGGATCACGGTTGATGTTCGTTCCAGTTTTCATTTTATAATGCACTAAAAACAAGATTATTATTGTAAAAACAAAACAAAATATTAACCTGTGTACGATTTTTAAATTGTAATCGATCCTCAAATCATTTATTGAGGCTCCTAAAACTGTTCGTTTCTCCATGCTGTCAGTTACATGCTTTGTCAATTCTGAGCACTTGCCTTATTTTCTACATCATATCCTCATTCATGACGGACAAAAATAAAAACAGAACAAATTGCTATTTCATGTGAGATGCAGAACGCAAGACTTGAATTGACACTGTTGCAGAAGCTGTTCATATACAATTGTATGGCTCAAAATCAACAAAGATCCAGCCATAAACACCAGGGGCCAATTTCATAAAACGTGTAAGTACCAACATTTGCTTAGCATGAAAATTCCTCCTTGGATAAAACAGGATTCCAAACCAACATTTTAGTTGATGTTTATTGTTTGTGACTGGTATTCAGCTGTTTTTTGCTTTGAATGAAAAGCACGTTGTGTTTTGGCCGATTACCTGTTTTTACTGAGCAAGACTTTTTTCGTGCTAAGCACATTGTTGTGCTTACAGGTTTTATGAAATTGGCCCCAGAACAGTATGATGTAATTCTGCTCAGTCTCTTGTTTTACAGGTTTTCCTGGCCATTTATAAGAAAGAAAAATCATTCCAATTCACCAACTCTCCCATTCAATTTCGTCCGAAATAAAAATTCACACGCTTTTACCAAAGCAATTTAGTCATTTACCATTTAATTTCAAATATTGGTCCCTCTATTTAAACATTGTCTCCAAAATATTCGTCATTACAGATCAAATTCGTCTAAGCTGTTTCGAAAAGGCGGCATTCATAGATCGAATTTGTCTTATATCAATCAATTTAAAACTTGAGTTAAATAAATTAGTCTGGTGTGTGCTGGTCTTAAACACACACAAGACTAATTTGCTTAGCATAAGTTTGAAAATAATTGATATAAGACGAATTCATTCTTAATTAGGTTATACTAACTTGATCTGTAATTACCAATATTCCCCTAGAAATGTTTAATAGAGTGAACAAAATTTGAAATTAAATTGAATTGAAAACATTTCTTGGATAAAATTGAATGTGAGAGTTGGTGAATTGGATTTTGATTTTTTTTTTAAAGCCGGGAAAACTCTAGCCATGCATATACAAACTACACAAAACCATCTGAAGCATACAAAATATCTGTACATTGGGGGAAAGTAAGTACACGAAAACATTGCAGAAAATAAAAATGAGTGCCACTCAAACGCCATGATGCACGAATAAAGAACTTATGATATGCTTTTCACTGAACAACCACCCTTCTTTTTTTCTCTCTCATAAACTTCAGTTTTGATGAGATGACAGGTGCACTGGGATAATATTAAATAGATTAATTTCTTCTTCTTAATGGGCATACACTGTCAGCTCTAAACATTGCTACTAGGAAGGGCCCAACACATCTTGAGATGTGAACTGTTAATAATAATAATAATGTTGGTGCTTATACTCGCTTTATACCCTCAAGTTTCAAAGCGCTGTACAATTATTATCCCTGTTATTTAGAAACGATTTCTGCAGCAGCTCAAGATCAGCGCATGTGGTCTCTACCTTTACATGTACACATTTATACTCCTGGGTGGAAAGAGGCCATTGTAGCAAAGTGTCTTGCCCAAGAACACAAGCATCATGTTCCCTGCCAGGGTATTAACCCACGTACCATCGTACAGGAGTAAAAAACACCGTAACCACAGCGCCCGACAACTGTTCACAAGCCGGTCATTTACCCTTCACAATTTGCAGCTACCAGTAAACTATTGGGATGTTGAGAGAATCTAGTTTTGCAGGTCCAGAGCAAAGACTAGGTGCATAGACTAATGCTTCCAGGTAAACACTAATGTGTCTTGTCAATGAAAATAAAAACATGTCCACAATTTGGAACATTTTTAGCGATCATCGCATGGTGTATTTCAATTTGCAAGTTCCAAAAATGAAGATTTTACCTCGCTTTCAATTTAAGATGGCCGACCCGTGAAAGAGGCCTATATATGCTTCTGTGACAATCGAGTAAGCCTTGCCATCCTTGTCCAGGCTTCCAGCACATATGCCGGATATACATGTATATCAGCGACATGGCTTCTCTCTGCTTCCGTTTGTCAACAATGACAAAGTTTTTCTATCCCAAAGAACATTTTGCCAAAAAACAGTGCTACAATAGGCTCAATAGAGTCACAAAGCAGATACAATTTGGATTGGTGACCAAACATTAAAATTATACGATCTAGCCTCTCAGGACTTGAACAATTCAGTTCATCAACAGAGGTAATATTTTGTTGTGACTCTCTGCTGGTCTTATTGCTGCCAACAGCAAATCTCAAACTGTGCTTCTGACCAAAGGACTGCCCAGTTTAATCAAGTCCTCGTCAACTCGTGCACCATTTTAATAAGGGATTTTGGTCATTTATATCTCAATTTACAACTGCTTATCTCCAGCATCATATGCTGAACAACCTTACCACAAGAAACCTCTACAAAACAATTAGTTGAATAAATGGATTAACTTCAACTTCCTAGGGTGTGTGCAAATTAAAATTGGAGGATTCACAACTGTTAGGGTTCAAGGCCAAACCCTTCAGCTTTATCTATGTTCATCTTTTTCCACGTGCAAATGCTTTTATTTAGCTTCCATGAGCGTGACAGAAGGCGTCTAGTAAGTTGTATAAAAAACAAGCATGTACATGACTGATTCAAGTCCCAGCTCTTTGCATTGGTCAAATCCTTCACAATCAACAAAAAAAGGGTCACATCTGAAGGATAGAATTTCTTTTCTTTTTACATGCTTTCTGCAAGTGGCAAATATGTAAGTCAGTTTCCTCTTTATCTACGTACAGTTCATCAACCAACAAATCCACAAATGGCAGACAAATCGGCATCATTTTCTTCTCATTTTTTTTTTGGTTTTTTTTTTTGGGGGGGGGGGGGGGTGGGTCTGCTGAGCACAGCAAAACTGCATTTTAACTACTAATGAATAAAGATGCATCTGTGTACATCAAGTAAAACAAACACTTTTCCTCGCAGCACAGTAAATAAAATCCTTCCTTCTTGCTTCCAAATAAATCCGAGCGGTGTCTTTCCTTCCACACACTCTCTTTCCTGAAAGTTTGGTTTTCAAACACCTTTGTTATGAAAGGTGGAATGACAGCTGTCCTTCTTCAGCAGCCAGTCTCAGCTTGATTTGCATGATCTCCGAGGAACTGTATTCAGGCAGTTTCAGGTAGTTGACGCAGGTCATGACGGATGGTAGGAAGTTGTCAGAATTCTCCGAGGTCTCAAAGGTCTTGCGGACGATGGTCAGGGGCGGAGTCAGGGCCCTGAAACCTGGAAGTAACATGAGAGAGACAGTTGAGGGCAACAAGTACGGTTGCGACTAGGGGCCAATTTCATAAAACCTGTAAGCACAAAAATGTGCTTAGCACGAAAAAAGTCTTGCTCAGTAAAAACAGGTTTATATCGACCAAAAAACACAACGTGCTTTTCATTCAAAGCAAAAAACAGCTGAATACCAGTCACAAACAATAAACGTCTATCTGAAATGTTGGTTTGGAACCCTGTTTTTTCCAAGGAGGAATTGGTGCTTACACGTTTTATGAAATTGGCCCCAGGAGACTGGCTACGTCTGGGAATAACATCAATGGAAAGTGGCTACAGACGCTTCCATATAGCCGTGTGTTATTTCCAGGCGTAGCCAAGTTTTACTTCGGATGCAGTCAGATTTGCCTGCTACAATGCATGCAATGGAGAATTTGTTGATTGTGAAATCGTGAGAGTTGGCAGAGTTAGTAGACTATACTGTGTACCACATGAGATACAATTTAAATTCTCCCTACTTTCCGTCGACTTCATGCAGGGGTACACTGATAATAATTCTCTGTTATTTTACAGAGAATCTTATGTCAATTGTTTATTACAAAGACTTTGTGAATGCATGTACAGAGACAATCTGTGAAATAACAGAGAAATGGTTAATACTAGTGTACATAGTTTCAATGTAAGTCTACTCTTTCCATCCACGCACACTTGTAGACTGTTCTGTGCATTAACAGTACAATTTGAATTGTTGCGAGAAATAATTTATAATAATAAAATAATAATACTAGATTTGTATATAGCGACGTATCTACCAAAACTAGTACTGGTACGTGCCAATTCCTTCGTTAATTTTGAAATGTATGCACATTTACCCAGTCAGTTTTCCTTGTGGTTTATTTAATAAAGGTCATAGTTTGTTTTGCTTGACCTCACGCTGGAATTGCAGTTTTCTTTTATAATGTCTTGCATTAACCGTTTAATAAGGTTAATAAGGTACACGTACAAAGTCATTCGGCCTGAGATGGTACATGTACATATATTGATTTTTTTTATACAAAGTGTAATTAGTACTCAATCCTGGACATTGTATCAGTTATATGGAAACAGTTCATGTACTGGTAATAGTACACTAATTAAATCGTCACCGTCACCACGAAGTAACACTAATGTCATGGCTGAATCGCGACCCCTTTCTGGCGTTTTCACAATGAAAGTAACGCAAAGCCAATAGCAAAAACACACGGATAGCGTCACTTCGTGGAAACTCGATACACGGGGCCATTTCTGGCGTTTTCACGAGGTAACACAAAGCCCATAGCTAATACACACGGATAGCGTCACTTCGTGAAAACTCGTAAACGGCGTATCTGATTTGTGAGTTTTAACAAAGTGACGCAATCCATGTGTATTACGTAGCTATGGGCTTTGTGTTACTTCGTGAAAACGCCAGAAAGGGGTCGCGCGTATCACGTGACATGAGTGTTACTTCGTGGTGACGGTGACGAAATGAGCCCCTACTGACCATTATGTGATCATTTGCTAAATTCTGACCCCAACTGACCATTAGGTGACCATTGGCAAAACATAATTGGATAAAGACTGCGACAGAAGAAGCATTTCGTAATTTTAAAGAAAATGACCCCCGCTGACCATTATGTGACCATTGACTGAATAAATTGGATTGAGGCAGTACCCTTCGATTTGAACACAAGTTAACAAAATTTGAGGATTTCTGAGGATTGAGGATGAATAAATGTTTTCGATTAGGGCAATCCAGGGATTTTGGAGGATTGAGGCGGCGGGTACCCTTTGATTTAAACACAAGTAAAAAAATTTGAGGATTTTTTAGGATTGAGGATGATTTTTTTTTTTAGTAGGGCAATCCGAGGATTTTGGAGGATTGAGGGTGGTTGCTAGCAAAAAGGGCATAGGGGGTTAGGGTTAAAAGCTTTAATTTAAGCCTTATTCCAACAAAATCTATCTCCCAATGGGTTGGAATTTGGCAAACATGGTCCTTCAGGCCTGGCATGAAGAGAAAAAAATGGATTATGATGGACTTGGCCCAGGCATGCCGGGAGGGCCGAAGCAGTGTCGGTGCAATTTATGTGCAAGACATATGTATTATTAAAGTCCATTAAAATCAACCAGCACTAAAAGTGGTACCGGTAGTTCCATTAGCCCATTATAAAAAAACAGGGAATTAGGGTTAACATAAAGGTTTTGTCCGGCATTCCTAACTGAAGATACAGACATATTTGTTGTGTAAAGTTGGCATGAAAAATCAATTTGTAACTCACAAAAAATAATGCCAAACAATTTAAAGAAAATCGGCAAGGTCAGGCCCGTACGCAGAGGGCCTGAAGATTGACCCTGGGCCTAAAGATTGACCCTGAAAAGCGTTTAATTTGACACAGAATGACCAACTGGATTTGTTGATGCAAAGATTTAATTATATCATGTCATGGGAATCAAAACTTGGTTTAATGTAAAAATATACTTTATTCGATTTATTTAATGTGTTCATTTTCCATTACATATCAACACATTATGGTTTACTTAAAACCCTTTCGAAATTTTGACCCTTATATCACACATTTGGCACCCACATACAAAGAAACACCCACTAGTACTCCTCCAAAATCCTTTTTTTGTTAAAGTCATTATAACAAATAATTATACAAATTATAGAAACCTTGTCCAGTCAGGGGCACCTGTTTAAAGGTAGGATACACCATTGGTAATTGCTAGAATTATCATGAATAAGTAGATTTGGGGGGTTGTATTTTATAGTAAATATCGTTTAACTGAGCTGTCCGAAGTTTTACAATCATGGATGCCGAGAAAAACACGAAAAACAGCTTTTGTTTTCAACCGGCGTCGAGCAGTTTTTCTTATGTTATCTTTGTTTTTTCGCGATCGCCGTCGGAATAATTACAGGATATCTAGCGCAATCCTTTTGCTGGATGCCTAGAATCATTATTTACTTTCAAATGAGTACGATATTTCTTGATAACTTTGTAGTAAATATTTTTGATATCTGCAAATGTGACCTGTTCCAACGAAACCCGGACAAAGTCGCACAATGTGTTTTGCCACAATGTACTCCTGAAGTAATTTTGGGATGGATTTTACCATTTTGAGGTTTTAGGTTTTCCTAAGTCACTTACTATTAATCTACAATCTCCTCAAATTTGAACAAAATCCGTCTACCAGAAGTGTGTTTTTTTGGTCAATTTTGTAAAACATTTGTGTATAGAAATAATACGCTTTTCTGAACTTCAAAGCTGTTTATCTCATAATTAGGTTGTCAGGGTTTTATCACTAAATCCAGACCCCAGGGAAGATAGGGTGGGGGTACATATGTAAATGATACATCATTTTAAAGCTGAGAACCTAGAGAATTTGAAAAAAGCAAAATCTGAAAAACTAAAAAGTCGACTTTGTCCGGGTTTCGTTGGAACAGGTCACAAATGGTGTATACTACCTTTAAGGCAGTAAACATTTTGTATAAATTTAAGAACAAGCAAACTGTGACCTTCATTTGGGGCATGTCGATTGTATGAACACCATGCAAATTCAGAACATTGACTAAGCTCCATTTTTCCTGTTCGGTTGATTTTTAATTTTTTAATTTTTTAATTTTTTTTATTTAAATAAAAGAAACCCCACAAATTGTCAACTTTGCGTGGGTTTCGTTGGAGCAGGTCACAAATAGTACAATTAAATTTTGTGTGGACATTTCTGATGGACATTACTGATGGACATTTCTGATAGCAAATATCCAGTCGGCCTATAAAATTTGATGCAGACATTTAGCAATCGCAGAACTGCGATTATCAACACGTACTACGCGCACACACTAAATTCCTTGATGAAGTAGCGCTAATTAGATATGCAATGCAGGCCCATGCATTTTAATTTTTTTTTAAATTTTTTTGTTTAATGCTGGTTACGGTTAACCATTTATAACCGCAAACTTGCAGGCTTACCATCGACTGTTTATATTTTGTGATGTGATCTGGGAAAACCCTTCACATGTTAACATTGGTTGTTGTGTACCTATCGAATTGTATGAAGCACATCTGAGCCGTGGCTCTGATGCGGCTTAGCTTTACAGATTTCTGTGAAAGAAATGCAGAGCATTCTAGGGATGTGTACCATGACTTTTTTAATTGTATGCAGCGCATCCGAGTTGCGGAATTGAACAAAACCAAATAATCATATTGTTTTGGAATGAATAGCTTGTAGTGCATTCATTCTTTTTCATTTCTGGATTAGGAATGTGTGACGGACCAAGTACGGGAATATTTTAGTCGTTCGTTATGCTCGATAGATGTTTGTTAAATTAAATAGTCGAGTGAATAAAAGGGTACCCTGTGTAGAAAGTACATGTTCAACGAACTAGAAAGTACAGGCTAAATCAATTTGAATAAAACTGTTCCCTCATCAGCCAAGCAAACAGAGAAGTTTGCAAAGAGAAATAAAACACCTTTTGCATTCTTGTATTTCGGAATACAACTCAAATTAAAAATCAAGATTAACCAGTTCGCGCCGGAATTATTTTAACATCATCGAGCCGACGCGCGGGATTATTTTTAAAGAAACTCGATCCGAAGCAGGTTCAGGACGCCAGTACCGGAAGCACACCCACGCATACCGGCCTTGTTCGCTGCTGACAGACATTTCCTGCCTTGCTCGTGGCGTGTTTATGCGTTATCCGTTTTAAATCGGGGGAAATCTTTGCGTTTATATTCGTCATCCGGAGCGAACTGGTTAATGATCAATCTGTATATTCTTCCCAATGGTTTTTAGAGATCTTCCTACACACACAAATAACATAACTTTATTGTTTCCTTGCTTAGAATGTATACACAGTTATTTTTAAAATATTTTATTTCCTACCCTTTATAATCACTTTATCCAATAATTAATTTATTTACAAAGTAGCACCAATTTTTTATTTTTTGTATCCCGCAATATCGCCAACAATTGTCAACAAATTTCAGCATGATTAAAATATTGCTGTTTGTTCGGGGCCGTTCCTACTTCCTACACCCTACACCCCCCCCCCCCCCCCAATTTCACTAAGTGCTGCGACACGTCGTTACTCGAGTACGAAGAGTAACGCGTCGCGTCGCATCTCGTGATGCCTCGTGTGAACCATTTCACAAAAGTTGCGATACATTGAACACATTGCAACTACCTTGACAACGGTTTAAAACACGTCGTGAGATACGACGTGTCTTTAGGTCGTCGTAAAATAAGATGCTTATTTTAATGAGCAGTTTTACGCCACAAAATAAAATACACAAGACTAGAATACTTGGACAATGTGTGGTAAGTTGTAAATGAAACCTTAATGGTAGTCATATGAAAAAACCTTCAAATTAGCTAGAGGTCCACAGCAAGCTTGTTTTTCTTTAAAACTGGGGGATAGGAGGGAAATTTTATATTTCTGATATTTTATATTAATGATGCAGTTATGATTATTAAGATAATATATTTCAAATACAAGTATGACTTTGGAACAGCGATGGAACAGCAAACGGCCTAGTACAGTGGGACACCGCTATAACAAACATCACAGAATCCAAAGTTTTTGTTCAGTATATCGATCGTTCGGTATATCAATTTTACATCTCGACGAGATCGGCACGACTGTGAAGGTGGATTTGCTGCAGAAAGCGGCTCTTCTTGGATCTGCAAGAATCCTACAGAAGACACTCGACCTCTGAGGCTGCGGAACGCAGTTTGACTCGAGATGTTCCAACAAATATGCATAAGATCTCTGATCTTGTTGCGCGTAAGCAAATAATAATAATAACAATAATAATAATGGATTTATGGTGCTACCAGATGCCGTTGAGCTTCGTCCTGCAACAACATATCAGTCTTAATCCCACCTTATCAGCAAGCATGACTTGTCTTAAAGTTATAAAGGCTTGTTGTAAAAGCCAGCAAAAATGGTTTTGCTGATAAAATGTAAAACTTTTTGCACTGTCAATGTTTGTGTGTCGGGGACGAGGATTTATGTTTATGACTAGGATTTCACCATAACAGAGTTTATCTGTAGTAATGAAAAAAAGAAATGTACAAAATTACTTACCTTACTGCAGCTCACAAGCCTAAAGGTAGGATACACCATTTGCAGATATCGAAAATATTCACTACCGAATTATTAGAAAATATCTTACTCATTTGAAAGTAAATAATGATTCTAGGCATCCAGCAAAATGATTGTGCTAGATATCCTGTAATTATTCTGAAAAATATAATTTTATAAAGAAAAATTCGCGATCGCCGGATGGCGATCGCGAAAAAAGAAGAAGATAACATAAGAATAACTGCCCGACGCCGGTTGAAAACGAATGCCGTTTTTCGTGCTTTTCTCGGCATCCATGATTGTAAAACTTTGACAGGTCAGTTAAACGATATTTACTATAAAATACAACCCCCCCAAATCTACCCATTCATGATAATTCAAGCAATTACCAATGGTGTATCCTACCTTTAGGAAAATCTATCTTATCTATCTTGTATTGTACCTGGACAGATTTGACATACAGACTTATCTCAATATTTGGGTCCTTGTTAAAAACCACAGATAATTCCACGGTTTTAGCAGAGATATAGATGCAAAAATGTTAAACTTACCCCCAACAGGTAGTCTAGGGCTTCCAGTGACAAACTGTAGGAACTGCCTCTGCTGCATGGGATTGTATGATGCCATGATCTCAAAGAGAAACTTCACAGCAGAGCTGTAAACAAAACAAAAACACTGGAACATAAGTTCTCACTGCTCCGTGTGTAATTGATGTGTGCTCTATGTTGGTGCAAAATACGGTACCCTCTGGAGACGTGAACACCATGGGGACGATGGGAGTGAAAAGGTCCCCAAAGGGTAATTTCACGAATTAGATTTTTGGATTGTACTTTAATTACTCAAAAACTAGGGTTAGGATGTGGGTTAGGGTTAGTGTTTGGGTATGGGTATAATAGGGTATATTGGGTCGAAATTTCAACCCAGGAAAATAATTGTGGTTAAAATGGGAGCATTTTGAATAATGTGCTCGACTTTCTAACCATTTTGTACACGAGAACAAAGCCATTGATGTAGTCAAGTGTTTTTTCTTTCTTCTGAGTTACCAAGAATACACATGTACGTGTTCTGCAATTTTATTATAATTTGGGCAATAGAGTGTGTCGGCTTCCATTCGGCAGAAAGGCAGAAAAACTGAAATCAATTTGTCAGCGTATATTAGGGTTATCTCTTCCCTAAAATCTCCAAAAGTTTTGAGGGCAGGAAAGTTATTTTTGTTGGGGTCATAATTGTGACCCAGCATGAGTAAATGAGACACTTTGCGGCAAAAATGAAAATTGAGATTTTGATTTCATCATTTAAAGCTAAACAAGCTTTAAATGATGAAATCAAAATCTCAATTTTTATTTTTGCCGTAAAGTGTCTCATTTACTCGTGCTGGGTCACAATTATTATAACGTTTGCACCTTTGCCGTTTTCTATTGATTTAATGTGAAAAATTGTTAAGTTTTTTCCCCAACTTTTCAAAGGATACAATTTTGCTTAGTTGTCTGAAATACGTGGCTTTGAATATAAAATGTGCATCTCGTTTTGTTTTTTAGTTAATTAACATATTTCATCAAGGTTAATTTTTGTTGCATTTGTATGATACCAGAAGGTAGCTAATAACAACGCCGATAACATTTGCCTGTTGTCAGGGTCCTTGTCAATTCTTACTGAACTATTAGTATTTTATGTACTTTCTAATATAAATACATATATGTGACCTGTCATCACAAAATGAGAGTAAAGTCGGAAATATTGAAAATTGAGATATTGGTATTTTCAAATTCTTCAGAAAAAGAGCTTTCCAATGCTAGATAACACTTGGGGATGTTGCTATAAATACTTTTTACAGCGCTCTAGAAAGTCATGGGTTTCACAAAGCGTGTTTGTGAGAAAACTTACTTTAAACATCCTAAACAAAACACACAAAAGATTACAAAACAGGACAAGTAAGGGTCGGTTGAGCAGAGCAACGGCTATGTTCTAATCATTATATCTTCTTGAAATTGTCCACACGTACAAACTATTATAAACAACAAAATATCAAAATTTCAAAAACGTGGGATACTTACGAGAACCTGATATGCATATTTAATTACCGTGTTAATTAGACCACTAAATTGACTTTAATCCAAACACTAACTACGCAACATCGCGTAATTTAGGAGGTTTTCGATCATCTGATCTCACCCCCAAAATGGAAATATGTAGAGGAGGACTTGGGCTCTCCAAATTATGCAAAATCTCAAAATTGACCACCCCTTCACATTGTGCGACTTTACTCTCATTTTGTGGTGACAGGTCACATATGTATTAAACAAAACTGCACTACTGACACCCACAATCATCTCCTGAACACACGTTGTACTTTGTTATTATGTCCAAGGGCGATTCCTTTAACTGTAATTTCTTTAACGTTCTTCAAAAAACTATTTACGCTTGAAAGCCGTTCCAAACAAAAGTACATGCGAGGGTAGAGAATCTGTTGCTCTTTAGTTGTGTAGCTGTCCTTGGGCCGTAATTAATACACGTATGCATGCCCAAACAACGTCTTACGTTCCATACGTCCTTTGCATTCGTGTAGTTAAGAAAACGTTGGCTAAATACTATTTTGTTTCGCTTCCAGAAAATGTTTTTAACCCCAAATGTTGGCGTTTCCTTTCTTTAAAATAAAACTGACTATGGACGTTTGCAAGTCCACAATCCATAACCTTTTCCCACATTCTGTGGACGTCTTTTGCTTGCAGGTCCACATTACGTATGAACTTATCATACACACAGCTTTGTCTATTAAAAATTGGGATGCTGCGTAGCATTGAAGAGCATAGAAAATGTGAAAATATAAAAATATAGTGATCACCGGAAATAAAAACGAGTTTTCGGTGCGAATGCACCTTCTTCAGAGAGAATTATGGCATAATTCTCCCTGAAGAAGGTGTCTTTGTATAAAACAAATAATGAATGTTTCACGCTCATGCGATAGAAAGAATTAATTTTTTTCAGTGACAGATAAAATGTTCCATTTGTCACCTCATGAAATATTCTCACCATTGCCCTCACAAACATTTGGTATTATTGGTACACCAGCATTTCCTTATACATATGTGACCTGTCATCACAAAATGAGCGTAAAGTCGACAAAATCAAAAATTGAGATATGGGTATTTTTAAATTCTGTGGAAACAGAGCTTTCCAATAGTACATAACACTTGGAGGTTTGATACTCAATATTTTTTTTATTTTTATTTTTTAGTCTGGAGTCTTAATACAGAGATTATGAGAAAACGGGCATTTCTTGCGAGAAATTGTGTGAACGCGCAAAGAGAGGCATAGTCAAAATTGTCTCAAAAACAATTTTTTTCTATCTGATCGTCCGGAAAAATTGGGAATTGATTGTTGAGGATTTAGTCTTTAAAAAAACCATATAATCTCAAAATCGACCACCCCTTCAAATTTTGACTTATACTGGGAAATCACTCCGTGCGACTTTACGCTCATTTTGAGATGACAGGTCACATATACATGTAAGATAGTACTGACCTGTCATGTGTGTAGCCATGGTCAGGACGGCAACATTCTATCAAGGTCTTGATGTCCCACGGCTCACTGCCATTACCACAGAACATCTGGTCCATCTGTACACACACACACACATAGGAAGTGAAATCATTTAACATTTTTTGGAGAAATCAATGCCTCCTTAAAGGGATCGTATACATTTGGTAATTACTCCAAAAATTAATGGCAATCAAAACTTACTAGGTAAGAAGTACAGCAGCTTCGGATAGTATAATGCATTTTTATAAACTTTTCACTTCAAAGTACTGCGGTTATGAAAAAAGAAATCAATTCTTATCCCCAAAAATTTGAATCTGAGAAGCGTTACTGCAGTGACGTTTCTCAGATTGTGTATTCCAATGCAGATTATTCTTCCTGCATGGACATAAATCGCTACCACCTTTTGAAATGAAATTTGTTTACAGGTTAGTTTTGTGGTATATATCGATAACTGTATAGGATTGAAACAAACAGTGAGTTCCAATTACCAAACGTATACGATACCTTGAAAGTGTTATTGAATCATTTAATATATAAACAAAAAACATCACTTATTGCTATTTTACAATACCTCTTGGCCAATGTCATAAACCAAAAATCAACTTAAAAAGTTAAAGGTATTATTTTTATTGACACCATTTGCAAACATAAAAACCAAACTACTGAATTATTATGTAATACCTTAATTGACTGTACGTGAATAAGCATCCTGAAATTTTGCATCAATTTCAAACAATTGCCGGCTGTCAATTGTTACAAAAACCTGACTTTTTTCAAACACTGCCCCCAATTTATTGAATTTGTCTAAAAGAAGTCAAGGAACCAGACTGCAAGAAC
Organism: Crossaster papposus; assembly: GCA_037893245.1. Classification (NCBI taxonomy): domain Eukaryota; kingdom Metazoa; phylum Echinodermata; class Asteroidea; order Velatida; family Solasteridae; genus Crossaster; species Crossaster papposus. The sequence continues at coordinate 448,548 of JBAIAA010000355.1, read as the reverse complement.
AGCACTTCTTTCTTGGTTTTTCCAGCTTCTATGAACACAAAAAGTCAGCGTCACAATATTTGCTATAAAATATGAATCCCCTAACCCGTCTATTTAAACAAGAATACAGCAAAAGCAAATGGTGTATACTACCGTTAAATTCATAAAAAAGCAAGTCACGATAATATCTGAATAATTCTCGAAAATTTATTTGCTCTTATTGAACAGCTGATTTCATGTAAGGGTGTGAATTTACGGGTAGTTTGGGAACCGGGTACCCGTTAAAGAAACCAACCCCAAAATTCAATTCAAGTTAAGCTTGTTCATAAAGGTCCGCACGATAATACTGCCATATCAGTGCGTTAATAACAAATGTGTACATATTGCACTGAGCTTTATAGCTTAACCCTCCGACGTTCCACCATACTATTTCTGATAGTCGCTTTAGCGTAAAAAAGCCAAAGGTCAAAGAAATCTCATGTTACATGTATTCCTAGTTCAAAGCATGCCGAATAATGTGTGAACATATAAAGCCGTAAAACCAAAACAGCTTGGGGGTATGCGCGAAAATACAAGCGACTATCGAAAATAGTAGGTACGCGCGTTAGTGTATAAACAACATGGCGGCACGTCGTCGCAGCTTTTTGAGGTCTGGATTTTACCACAAGACCTTCCCAAGCAATCAATCGTGCTATTGTTGGCTTGCCTTATTCAACAACACCAGCTGGTTTCTGGGTCTCTGACCTATCGATAAAGGGCTGTGTGAACATATAAAGCCGTAAAACCAAAACAGCTTGGGGGTATACACGAAATACAAGCGACTATCAAAAATAGTACGATGTGTGTTGGTGTATAAAAAAGATGGCGGCGCGTCGCAGGGTTAAAGTTGTTAACCTTAAATTTCCCGAGCGTCATTTACGGGAAATATATTTATCCATAATTAGCCTGGCTTTATTAAAAAAGTTCCCAACAAATGACATTCAAAACCTTTTGTAGATCGTCTGTTAAGTTACTATGTCATTTGTAAAGTTGGTTACGAGTATTTGATTCCATAATCTGGAACGGTCGGTTACTCTGGTACCCGGTTCCGATGCACACCCTTAATTTCCTGTCTTACCTCTTCAGGGTAGAAGCTCTGAAGATTTGACAGAGGGAAGACTGACTGGAACCCTTCTCGTAGGGCCTCAAACTGCCTGGAAACCCCTTCTATAAGAGTCCAGTGAGTCACAAGCTGCAATTGACACATTAAGGTGGAGTCAGCTAGAACTGTTAACATATGTGACCTGTCACCACAATATGAGAGTAAAGTCGAAAAATTGGTATTGGTATTTTCAAATTCTGGAGAAAGAGAGCTTCCAATGGTATATAACACTTGGGGTTTTTGCAATCAATACAGTTTACAGCGCTCCAGAAAGTCATGGGTTTTACAAAACGTGTTTGTGAGAAAGCTTACTTAATAAACATCCTAAACAAAACACACAAAAGATTGCAAAACAGGACAAGGTTCGGTTGAGCATAGCAACGGCTATGTTCTAATCATTATTTCTTGTTGAAACTTTCCACACATACGGACTATTGTATAAACAACAAAATATTAAAATTTTGCAAACGTGGGACAGTTACGAAGACCTAATTTGCATATTTAATTACCGTGTTAATTAGACCACTGATGGACTTTAATCCAAACACTAACTACGCAAAATCGTGTAATTTAAGAGGTTTTTGATCATCTGATTGCACTTAAAAAATGGGAATATGTAGAAGAGGACTTAGGCTTTCCAAATTAGGCAAATTGACCACCCCTTCATATTTTGACTTTGGATGGCCATATCTTCAAATCACATTGTGCGACTTTACTCTCATATTGTGGTGACAGGTCACATATGGGGCGGCTTTTACATGTAGAATTATCACAACATTTTGAAAAGACATGAGTTTGGACGATTTAATGACCCGAGCCCAAGGCGAAATGAGATCGCTAAAGTTGAGCAGCGCACTGTCAACGTTCATGTGGTACATATACCTTTGCAATTAATTGAGCTACAAAAATAATATTGGTGTCATTGGAAAGCTAATGATTTGCTCTTTACCATGATGTAAAATACTCGAAAATTTAAAGGTGGGGGTTATTCCCAATTATGCCTTGGCAGGTCACATATGTGACCTGTCATCACAAAATGAGCGTAAAGTCGGCAAAATCAAAAATTGAGATATGGGTATTTCTAAATTCTGTGGAAACAGAGCTTTCCAATGGTATATAACACTTGGAGGTTTGATACTCAATACATTTTTTATTTTTATTTTTTAGTCTGGAGTCTTAATACAGAGATTATGACAAAACGGGCATTTTTTGCGAAAAATTGTGTGAAAGGCATAGAAAGGCATAGTCAAAATTGTCTCAAAAACTAATTTTGTTTTTATCTGATCGTCCTGAAAAATTGGGAATTGATTGTTGGGGATTTAGTCTTAAAAAAACCATATAATCTCAAAATCGACCACCCCTTCAAATGTTGACTTTGACTGGCCGTACTGGGAAATCACTCCGTGCGACTTTACGCTCATTTTGTGATGACAGGTCACATATGTGCGAAACCCGGACAAAGTTGAAAATTTATGTTTTTTAGATTTTTTTTTTTTTAAATTCTCTAGGTTCTCAGCTTTAAAATGATGTATCATTTACATATGTACTCCACCCTATCTCTCATGGGGGAGACATGACAACCTAATTATAAGATAAACAGCTTTGAAGTTCAGAAAAGCGTAATATTTCTATACACAATTGTTTCACAACGTCGACAGACAACAAGCTTGTGGGTTGACGGGTTATTTTCAAATTTGGGGAGATTGTAGATTAGTAGTTTGTGATTCAGAAATACCCAAAACCTCAAAATGGTAAAATCCACCCTGAAATGACTTCACGAGTACATTGTAATAAAACACATTGTGCGACTTTTTCCAGGTTTCGTTGGAACAGGTCACATATGGATAATCATGATGGAAAGGGTCGAAAGGGGGAGGGAAAGGGGATCGGGAGGGAAAGGGGATCGGGAGGGAAAGGGGATCGGGAGGGAAAGGGGATCGGGAGGGAAAGGGGGTCGGGGGGAGGGAAAGGGGGTCGGGGGGAGGGAAAGGGGGTCGGGGGGGAGGGAAAGGGGGTCGGGGGAGGGAAAGGGGGTCGGGGGGAGGGAAAGGGGGTCGGGGGGGTTTAAGCGTCATACCTTGAGATACTCTTCCAGGTTGTGTATAGTGACCAGCGTGTCCTTGCCACCTTTCTTCAGCTCAACGTTGCCATAGCCAGGCATGGTGAAGTCTAGTCCCAAGTCTTCCATGACACTACCATCAATGGTTAGGCTGTCTAGAGCCAACTGCAGGCTGGCCGGAGTCTGCATCAACAAACAAATTATAACCTTAATATTACTTTTTTTGTTTAAAGAACTCATTGGTCCGCATAATAGTTCCCTCATGCCCTGAACCATCCAGGATTGTCAACAAAACTATTTTACAACATACACAAGATTTTTGCACACAAAAAAATTGGATTTTCATCAAGTTATTTCGTTCATTATAAGCAATCTTATTATAAGCCACTAGCAGAGCCATGGTAGCATGCTTGGACACAGACAGTGTGCAAGCATTTACCCAGTTCGCGTTGGATGACGTGTATAAATGCAACATTTCAAGATTTAAAACAGATGATGGAAAAACACGTCACAAGCAAGGCCTAAAATATCTGTCAGCATCGAGTGAGGCTGAAAATATCATGGGTGTGCTTCCCACTTATATCAGCCTGAACTCGCCTCAGATTGGGTTTTGTGAAAAAGAATCTCGTCTCCCCTACAAACTGGTTAAAACTCCTTTAACTAGTTCGCGCCGAGATTATTTAGACATTCCCCGAGCCCAGGAGAAGGATTGTTTTTCACTAACCTTAATCCGAGACGAACTTAGGCCGACATCTTTGGGTAGCACACCCTGATATTTTACGGCCTTGCTCGTGAGGTATTTATCCATCATCCGGTTTGTTTTCTTTGGAAAAACTTTTTCGTGTATACCCGTCATCTGACGTGAACTGGTTAACAATTGGCTTACCAAACTGCTTTTTCACCATCAAAGCAAAAGCAAATATGATTCCACATCAGTACTGACTGACAGATGTGTCGAAGGATGACCATTTAAAAAAATTACAAGGTTTAAATATTACCCTCAACACTAACCCTCCTCAATCCTCCAAAATCCTCTGGTTAGTTTTGCAAGATTTTGGATTTGCAGGGTTTTGAATTTGAAGGATTGGGGATGAATGGCAAAAAGTGTCAGTTGAATTGAGGACGCGATGTGTTGCGTTCAAAGGCTGTACCCAGCGTTGTTTACATTCAGTCATGAATGCATAATTGTAATATATATATATTACATATACCATATATTACGCTGGATATCATCCGCACTGCTTCTCAATATCATCAACACTGCCTTAAACCCATTAGCAGTAATTGGAGGATGATTTTGGAGGATTGAGGCAATGGTCACCCCTCCACTGAACAAATAAGGGATGGTTTTGGCGGATTGAGGATGAACCCCATTTTCACACAGTGGCAATTGGGAGATTTTGAAGGATTCAGGATGGTTCCTAACCCAAAGAGCCTATGAGGTTAGGGTTAATGCCATAAATAAACACTGGCACAGATAATTGAATCAAATTTAAAAAAAAAAATATAATAATAATAATTTTGGTAATTAAATAATAATAAAAGTAGAGAAATAAATGCCATACATGTGAGCTGTCTTCAAGCAGCTTTTTCTTCTGCTGCATGAGTTCTTCTAGTTGGAAGAAGGAGCTAGCCAGGACTGGATCGATGTACTGCAAGTCATAAGAGTTGAGGCATTCTGACTTGCCCAGAAGCCACTTGTAGAAGGGAAGGCTGAGAGGTATGTCGATCTGTAAGCAAGATTGGGACAGCATGTGAATGTAAACTTGCTTTTGTCTGTCGACTGTTTCAGACTAGTGTTGCAAACACACACACTGATAATGAACAGGCATATCATCACATAAGTTTCACACCTTAGGCCCGACATCCACTACCGGCCAGTTACTGTACCGGCCAGCATGTAGCTCAGCCGGTAAGTGTAATCCTCTTCATACCGGCCGAGACTCTGACTGAGGCACCTACCCGCTTTGAAGATCCTTTGTGTTTATGCTCGACCAACCACCTAATACTCCTCCACTGGTCAACAAAGGGGTTGTAATGACTCGAGTCAATGACTCGACTTGGGTCACATTTTTGTGCAACTCGACTTGAGTCCCGATGGGTAAACGACTGTTGTTGTTGTAACATATATGTTGTTACAATTCTGGGGACTAAGTGTACACTGCTGAAGATCTGCATGCATTTGTTTATGGTGTAAATGAAGGACACATGCCTGGCGACACGAAGGTTAATTGGGGTTAGGGTTAGAATCGAGGACGTCCTCGATTGAGATTCGTGTACAAAACCAATGAAAGCCGTCGGAAAAAGTACAAACATCGAGAGGAACAAAAGAAACTCCTCGATTTACACCATAAACAAACGTGCGTGTTCTTGTCTTGCATTACGATCGAGGATCGAAACACAAAAGAGAACAAAGGGAACAAAGGATCCTCGATCGACGGTTTGCTTGTCCGAATTCTGTCCTCGATCGACGGTGCAAGCGCTAAGCAATGGGGATTGGGTTAAGTAAAGGAAGAAAGGAAAACACAATATCGATCCTCGGTCGTTATGTGGTTCACGACTGCGTGTGTTTGTAAGTGTTGCATGCGTGCACTTTTTCTTGAAGATTTTAATGTGCACATTTATTTATACTTATAAATTGTAATGTGTGCAAATGTGTGCAGTTGGATGGTCAAGCATGAGAGGAAAGAGATTGGCCACATTGCATAAATGTATGCTTCGAAAAGGACGATAACGTTGCAAAAAGTAACGTTAAATGTAGCTGTGTTGCAGGGTAAGTACTTGAACAATGCTGTATGTTGTCACAACAGAATTAAACCATGGGCTAGCCTAATTAATAAACTTTATTTATTGTTAGACCACTTTAAAGGGATCGTATACGTTTGGTAATTACTCCAATTAATGGCAATAAAAACTTACTTGGTAAGAAGTACAGCAGCTTTGGATAGTATCATGCATTTTTAGAAACTTTTCACTTTGAAGTACTGCGGTTATGGAAAAAGATATCACTTTTTATCCCAACAAAAATTGAATCTGAGAAGCGTTACTGCAGTGGCGTTTCTCAGATTGTGTATTCCAATGCAGATTATCCTTTCTGCGTGGACATAACCACTCCAGATTTTCGACAATATCTCAAAATCACTAACACCTTTTGAAATAAAATGTGTACAGGTTAGTTTTATGGTATATATCTAAAACTATATAGGATTGAAACAAACAGTGGGTTCCAATTACCAAACGTATACGATCCCTTTAAACATGTTAACTACAAATCCTGAGCACATGTAACATTAAACATGCACCTCCCTCTGTTTCACACATATTCTTAAAAAAATGGGGCCGATCACACAAGCTTAATGTCAACATACATGTACGTTAATCCATCTCAAACCTGTTTTTTCGAGATTTGGTTTTTCGGTTTTAAAAAACAGAAATAAAATTATGTCCTGACATGTCCTGATCCGGATACCGAATGTTTGATTTACATATATGCAATGACTGCATATTTTGTTTACTATTTCTTAACCAATTCGGATGAACACATCACGAGGAGCTGGAAACATCTGTCTGCGACTGAGAACCCAACAGTTTTGTCCCCGACAGGTAAATTTTAGTGGCATTGTGTTTTTTAGGACCCCAGCTACCTACTGGTACCCCAAAACTGTAATCAAAATCAACCTTGGGAAAATATGTTAATTAACTAAAAAACAAAAAGAGATACACAATTTATATTAAAAGGCACATATTTCCGACACCTAAGCGAAAATGTATCCTTTGAAAGGTTTAGAAAGGATCCTGCCAATTTTTCACTCTAAATCAATATTTAAAATGGCAAAGGTGTGAACATAATTAAATTATGACAAAACTAAATAATAAATAATGAAAACAAAAAATCCCAAACATTTTAAGGCAACGTTGTGGTCATCATCACAATACCAAACGGCTTCTGCCCTCAAAACTATTTAAGATTTTTGGGAAGAGATGACCCTAATATATACAACAAAAATTGGGTGGGGAGTTGGTTACGCCCCCACCCGAACACACCCTTAGGATTGGCAGTGGTCAATTTTTGGTTCTCTTCTTAACCTACCATTCTGGAGTCCATGAGTGCCTTGGCCATAAACTTGCCCAGGAATCGGAACTTGGTCTTGACCTTGTTGACAGCTTGGCTCTTGGCACTGCGGCTGAGTGGGGAAGGGAATAGGCCTTGGGTGCAGAACACATACTTCACCCCCGCTTGGGCCCCTGTGCAGCAAATTGAAATCCACACAAGACAATCACAAAATGTGCTAAGACCAGGAAAAGAAAATTCCTAAAAAACAAAAAAGTTTCTTTAAAATTTAATCACAGCCAATTTTTGACAATATAACCTTTTTTAGTTTGAATAACTTTCAAAGATATTCTAAACAAATTATTAAAGTGAATTAACAAAGGGTATTATTGGACAACAGACATTATTTTCAAAAGGCAATTAATGAAGTGTCATTTGATCATAATATAACAGCATTCATAAGTTGATGTGGTTATGACTAGGCTGTCTGCATACAGTTCTTTTGTAGTGTTTATATTTGATCATAATATAACAGCATTCATAAGTTGATGTGGTTATGACTAGGCTGTCTGCATACAGTTCTTTTGTAGTGTTTATATTTGATCATAATATAACAGCATTCATAAGTTGATGTGGTTATGACTAGGCTGTCTGCATACAGTTCTTTTGTAGTGTTTATATTTGATCATAATATAACAGCATTCATAAGTTGATGTGGTTATGACTAGGCTGTCTGCATACAGTTCTTTTGTAGTGTTTATATTTGATCATAATATAACAGCATTCATAAGTTGATGTGGTTATGACTAGGCTGTCTGCCCACAGTTCTTCTGTAGTGTTTATATTTTTTCATAATATAACAGCATTCATAAGTTGATGTGGTTATGACTAGGCTGTCTGCCTACAGTTATTCTGAAGTCAAAATAGGTGGTGACCAGTCTGACTGATCTAACGTTTGTTGGTCCCCTTCCCCCCAGTGGGTTCACTACCAGGAGTTATCGTACCTTTGGCCTCGGGTAGCACCACATGTTCACCCCTCCAAATGTCCAGGTCGGCCCTCTGAAGTTCCTGTGAAACTAGTGCATAGAATTCTAGCGTTGGACCTAGGCCTGTCCCAACCTACAGTGTTACAAAACATTCAAGAAAGTATAGGTTTAAATATCAAAGTCTCTCAATTTAACATCTGGGAAAAAGTTGAATGCACAGCTGTAGCTTCAGCCATCACCATAGCCACAACCATGACCACACTCTCGTGAACCACATAATGACCGATCGAGGATCGACCATTGTGTTTGTGTTTGTTTCTGTAATATAACTTAACCCCATTAACCTAATTCTTACCCGAACGATCTAGGACAAATTTTTAAAAAGAAACTGTGGTTTGAGGATTCTAAAGAGGCCTTTGTTCTCTTTTGTGTTTTTATCCTCAGTCGTAATGCCATGTATTACATTAACCCTCCTATCGTTTTACCTTTCAAAACCTTTCAAAATCTGCTTACTTGACAAAATGGCTGTAAATAAGTATGAATCTTTCAAAACGCTCCAGAATTTGTTGCTACTGCACTACTACACCTTTCAAAACCTTTTGAAAGGAATTTTGTTCTCACACCAGTTTGTTCAAAAAGTTGTTTTACCTTTCAAAATGTTTCATAGGTTTCTTTTGTCAGACAGTTTTCTCGCCTTTCAAAACATTTCAGTTCAAGAAACGTGAAAGGTATTTTTTTTCTTACACCAGTTGGTTCAGAAAGTTGTTTTACCTTTCAAAATCTTTCATAGGTCCCTTTTGTCAGATAGTTTTCTCGCCTTTCAAAACCTTTCAGTCCAGGAAACTTGAAAGGTTTTGAAAGGTCTGACAATTCTATGGCAACTGCCCTATATTAAAGAGCACTTGCTCTTCCTGAGCAAGGTCTTGTCCCCGTCAGATATTTTGTGGCGACGGCTTCAGAAAAGGTAACACTCTTTAAGAGCTGTACATAACAATGGCTAGTATTTGTGCAGTTGAACATTTATCTGTCTGTCTTTTACCTCATTGGTGTATTGGATCTCTAGGATAGCTCTGGAGCCAGCTAGGTCATCCATCACAGACTCTGCCTGTTTCAGGAGGTCATCTCTAGAGACGGTTCTCTGTGCAGCACGAAGGGGGGAAAAGAAACAAAAACCAAGACCAAAAATGAACAAAAACTGTATTCATCCTTGAACAAGACGGCATTTATGCTGGGGTGGTGTAAATTCAATGTAGGGTTTTGCCCTTCTCCGACTTATTTTTATAAATACTGTATAGACATATAATGTATATAGAGAAAATTCAAATCCTTGTTTCATAGTTGTGTGGGGATCACACACATCAGTGTTAGTTATTGTGTGGACCGCAGAAAGTTGGTACAAAAAAGCACCGTATTTGTCAATCAAAAAGTGCCTGTGGGGATGTTAAGAAACGGTCAAAAATATGCAGTCATGGAATATGTGTGGCGTGAACGGCAGCCCCATTCAGATCGCGGGAATGTCAAGAAGATAACAAGGATAGTGTTCAAATTACAGTTAATATGTTTAAAATGCTCTATATGAATAGCAGTCTATTAATTAGGATATAGTTTAATTCTGTTGTGGCCAAATACGCGATTTATTCCAGTACTTACCCAGCAACACATACATCTACACATGTAATTTCTACAACGACACCGTCCTTTCCAAAACATAAATCGATTTGGTCTTTCTTCTCTCATGCTTCATTTCCCCAAACTGCAACTTGACCATCCTTCATGTACTGTACATGGTAATCCTTTATAGTTCGCTCGCTTGCCAATAGTAATTTTTTCCCGCCTTTAAATCAATATTTTTGTTGTCGTCATATTACTGCGTACGTGTTCTACGCCTAGCCTACACGTACGTACAATCACGTCTGCAACTTGACCGAGGTAATGGCGTCGCCATGCCGTTGCCAAGGTGGGCGAGGCTTATGGTCAAATCCTGATTGGTCTATAGAAAACTTTCCCATAACACGGTGCCAGTCAGGGCAAAGGTATATACAAACAGTGTTTCTAAGTCAGCCACCACACAATTTCTTTTACAAGATGAATAATAATAATAATAATGTTGGGCTAATCATCCCTACTGGCAGCTGAGAATCTGAATTGCGAAAGACGCGGCTACAACGTGGTTGAGTCGATGGCATGTAGACAGCCGCCATTTGACCCTATCTGACCACAGAGCACAACCAGAGATCAATTGAATTTTGCTTAAAATGGTTAATCCTGTTCATCACGAACGAGACCATTTCTGTAGCAGCTCGAGATTTGGTCTATACTTTCACAGGTACCCATTTATACTCCTGGGTGGGGAGAGACAATTGCAGTAAAGGGTCTTGCCCAAGAGCACAAGCACCATGTTCCCGTCAGGATTTGAACCCGTGTACCATCGCACATGAGTCGAACACCGTAACCATTGGACCACAGCACCCCACTTACGGCCATTGACAACAGAATGATGATTGATTAAAGATGAAAAATGCTTAGAAAATGGTCACCTTTCTTCTGTCCAGCCTGGGAGCTACTCTCTCATTGGTGTCTGATGTGTTCATGTCTGGGTTGTTCTCCTGTAGCCGCTGCATGGCCCGGTCCCGGTCAAACGCAGTGGCGTAGAACAGCATCTGCCGCGTGTCAAAGGGCAACAGGAACGGACTACACAAAATAAAAAAAATTAAAATCCAAGAAATTAAATTTAATCAAATTCAATCTTGAAGATTCCCGATTTGTAAAAAGCACTTTATCTTATAAAAAAAACCACACATGTACTTGAAATGATATTAATAAATACCTTGGAGAGTTGACAGTGATATAAAAACCGGCTTCAAGAACAAGCAAAAAATGGCCCCTGAATCAGCTTTAACCAAGCATTATGTAAGCCAATGATTGGCCAAAGAATACCTTCAACAGACAACAGTCCTAATGTAACTTGTAATAATACAGCATCACATGTGTACTTTAATAAAGCACGCCTCAAATCTTGATACTGCACACGCGCGGATGTGTACGCGACAAACGTTTGCATCAACGAGTGTTATAATATCTATTCGAATGGCATTTCTCTAAACTATGTGCGTATGTGTCGTTATCACGTTGCACGGAATAAAATTAGCCATACAGTCTGCTAAAGCTCAAATATGACCCCTGAACACAAACACAAAAGTCTGGAATTATTACCAGAAAAAAAGTGTTTATTTCGTTAAAAAGGTATTTATTAATGAGAATAACAGTGTGAAGAGCCGGTCTTCACTGCGGGATAATGGCCCGTCATTATCATGCAGTGAACACCGGGTCCTCACACTGTTATTCCCTAATGCAGACCTATGCTGCGTTCCAATCGCGTTGTGTTTATCGTGTTCACGAGTCGTATAATGGCGGTTCTAATCGCCTGGTAACTCGTGTTCACCAGTGGTGAACTCGAGGTGGAATTTTTTCTCCATGTTCACGACTTCATAACGAATGAAATACTCGCGCATGCGTGTTGGTTCACGTACGAGTTCTTGCACGATATAGAATGTCCTAACCGCACGACTAACTCGACTGTGCGCGTGCGTCTTGGTGAGTAGCGTTTGGAATGCAACCCACTCGTGAACATGGAGAAACTCATGGTGAACACGACGAGATTGGAACGCAGCATAAGCCCACCTTGATCTCTGTGTCACAACAATAACAACACTTGTTCATCAACTACAAGATGACTTTAATTGGTTTTTAGAATGTAAGCCAATACAGACCATGCTCTTGCCGCTGCGTTGAGCCACGAGGGTAGGTTGCCTGTCATGATAACCAAGGGGTCTTGTAGTTGTCTAGCTGCTTTGGCCATTAGTTTGCTGTTGGTCAGCTCTGATGGGCTCAGAGCAGGCTGAGGTCCCGCTCCCTGGGGCAAAGTGAGAAGAAGAAAAAAGAGATCAGATATATTGCCAAGTTACATGTAATCATGGTTCTAACATGGACTTTCTTTTGCTCAATTTGCCATTTGAAGCACAATATGAGACGGGTGTCATGGGATGTCACGTTAAAGGTGGTTTTTCCACATAGGATTTGTACACTTTTTCTTCAACCAATTTGGTAAATCTTTGGTAAATCTTTGGTAAATCCGATATACTTCAGACTTGGCACCCACTTAGACCACCACAAAAAATGTTGATCGTTGGACGGTGATCGTCATAAAAAAACAACAACAATTACAACAAGAACCACTGCCTGACGCCGGTTAAAAACAAACGGCGTTTTTCTTTCTTTTTTTCTTGGCATCTATTATTGTAAAACTTTGGACAGGTCAGTTAAACGATATTTACTACAGAATACAACCCCCCAAATCCACCCATTTCTGATAATTCAAGCAATTACCAATGGTGTATCCTACTTTAAGATGAAACTGAGCAATTTATAAACGTCAGGGAATTTTACAGTCAAGGACCCAGTCTAGCTGGCTTGTACCCATTCATATAAATTGCTAACAAAATGCAGACTAACTAAAAACGGTAAATTGGGAGTAGTATTTGTATTAGAAGCCAGTTGGACGGCTGACCAGTGTTGGAAATTGATATAAAAATACCACTTTTCCTGAAAATGACGGCAAACCAGGTTCCATAATTTTACAGGATGCTTTAGACTGACATTCATCAAAAGTCCAGCAAGATATTTCATCATAATTTGGTAGTTTTGTTTGTAGATTTTTGCAAATGTTGTGTATTCCCTTATTAACCTTGTTAACCAGTTCGCGCCGGATGACTTATATAAACGCAAAGTTTTCCCCAAATTCAAAACGGATGACGCATAAACACGACAAGTTCAATGCGTGGGTGTGCTTCCCGGCAGTATCGGCCTGAACCCGCTTCGGATCGAGTTTCAATAAAAATAATCCCGCCCCTCGGCTCGGTGATGTTAAAATAATCCCGGCGCGAACTGGTTAACACAATTGTCTACCTCATAGAGACAGTTCCAGTGTTTACAGAGTCCATAGAGAACACGGAGCAGGGATATGGCTTCCACCGATGGGTCATCGATGACTACTCCTCCAGGCAACTTGGGTGTGAGGTAAAGCTCCAATGGAGAGATGCATGTTGGGCAGATACCATCTGTTGTAAACAAAATATTGAGCAGAGTTTGAAAATATTAACAACTGTTTATATTAAGGGAATAAATGTGTGTTCGAGAGGTTTTAATCACTCTGTTTAATACCGATTGGAGTCTGGGTGCTGATAATTACCCGAGCCGAAGGCTCGGGTAATTATCAGCACCCAGACTCCAAGAGGTATTAAACAGAGTGATTAATACCGACCGAACACACATTTATTCCCATTCATAAATACCTTTTTTGTAAAATTCAGCCCAAAAAGCCCCGAAAATCCCGGAAAACTGTCGCAAGTAAATTTCGGTGTTTCGCCATTCTGTCTGTGTCAAATGACATGTTTCCGCCTCTGTCGCTCTCTACACAATACATGCAATAAAGCGTATTTACTGTGAACCAGACTATTACTGCCATTGGCAACCTCGTTCCCAAGGTGTCAAGCTGTACGCGCTCAACACTACCCGCTCTTATTATTGGAGACGAGGTACGGTTCAGGATTGGAAATAAAGTGAGCCCTGGGGACGGAATGGTGATTCCAGCTATGTTTAAACAGTTCCAGCCATGTCTTTATCGTCCGTTTAATACCGGCCACGTGACGGGCTCTCGACCAATAGGAATGCCTAAACTGTCCCAGGTATTTATGAATAGGAATTAATAAATACCTTGGAGAGTCTAAATCGAGCTTCCGATTGGTCGAGAATCGATCACGTGGGGGTGTATGAACGTGCGATATGAAGACTGGCTTCAAGAACCAGCAAATAATTGGCCCCTGAACAAGCATTAATTAACACGCATACCAGTGCACACACTGCGTCTTTCAGTACATGCATGGAGTGTATATGTGAGGGTTCCTGGCAAAATGAGACGAAGCAGGGAGTTGTTTGTCACAAAGTAAAATATTAAGAAAAAGACCTTTGGAGTTTGGAGTTTTGTACATGTGATGTGAAAAAAGGTCAATTGTTTTTCCTTAACCAGTTCCCGCCTGATGACGTATATAAACACAAAGTTTTCCCCAGATTCTAAACGGATGACGCATAAATACGCCACAAGCAAGGCCAGAAATTCCTGTCAGCAGCGAGCAAGGCCGGAAATGCGTGGGTGTGCTTCCCGGCACTATCGGCATGAACCCGCTTCGGATCGAGTTTCGTTAAAAATAATCCCGCCCCTCGGCTCAGTGATGTTAAAATAATCTCGGCGCAAACTGGTTAAAAACACTTTTATTACACTACTTTCATATTATTTAAAAAAAATAAAAATTTGGTTAGATCCCAACTATCAATAAATCTGAAAATTAAAAAAAATTACACGTTATTCATTTTTTTCGGCAGATTTCTTCACTATGCCCTGTGCCCAGTTCCATCTCATTTTGCCGGAACACCTCACATATTTGCTTTTGGCAATCAGTCTGTCGCTAGGAGATGAGTACCAACCTAGCCAGAGTTCATCATGTTTCCTGGCCTTGCTAGCAGCCTTGCTGCCGCCTGTCCCTTTCCCCTTCTTGGTGGCGCTGGCGCTGTTGCTGGTGCTGCTGCTAGCACCTCCAACACCACTGCCAATGCTGGTGTTGCTGATGATGCTGGTTGCCGATTTGGGGGTGCCTTGGACTACCTCAGAGTTATTCTCACTGGCTGGGCGATACCTGCAGTGTTACATAGTGTGACAGATTATGTAATCTTCAGACTGCTCTCCACGGCACTGACGTTGCAGAAATTGCATTTTTACATAAATATATATGCGAAAACTGCCTTATACTGCATGTGGTCTTCGCTTTAGAAAGTTTAGTGCGTTAACAAGAGAACAATGGAATGACGTACGTATGAGGTAACTAGCCCTTTTTTTTCTTTTCTTTTGGCTAATTTGGTATATCGTTCAGGTTTTGTAAATTGAAATTTAATAACGTTCTACCTTTTATTAAAAAGAACAACGCCCAAACAAAATATTTCAAGAAAACTACTCGCTTTACACGTTGAAGCTCCTATTCAAGGTGCTCGGAAGTTTGGTTTCTTGTAAAGTCTTGTATGTTCTTAACCAGTTCGCGCAAGATGACGAATATAAACGCAAAGTTTTCCCCAGATTCAAAACGGATGACGCATAAACACGCCACGAGCAAGGCCAGAAATGTCTTTTAGCAGCGAGCAAGGCCGGAAACGCGTGGGTGTGCTTCCCGATACCGGCGACCTGAAACTGCATCGGATCGAGTTTCGTTAAAAATAATCCTGCGCGTCGGCTCGGTAATGTTAAAATTATCCCGGCGTGAACTGGTTAAGGTTAAATTACACGCTCTATTGGACTATTTGACAGGATAGCAAAAACATGTCGGTTGGCTCGCATGCATTCATAGGGTGTACACAAATTCTGCGCTAACAGGCTTAGCATAGAATCTCTCAGCTAGCACTACAAGGACACAAGTTCAGGATTCAAAGCCAACAAGAGTGGCCTGGCTGACGCTACCCACCATATGATGTGGGTCTTGATCCAGATGCCGGCCCTACCCAGCGGGTTACTCTCATCATCTGTGTCTCGGTCATCCTCTGTCATGCTGCCAAACTGCTTGATGGACTGGTAGACGGTCATGTTGTAGGGCAGGGTGCGGTCATTGATGACAAACTCCAGCTTGTGCTTGATGTTCATGTTGGAGCTGGAGAAGGCTGCAGCCTACCGGTGCAAACAAACGATACGGTTGGATTAACTGATCCTCATAATCAGACACACAATTTTAGTTTTGTTATAATTATTATGGTGTTCTATATAAATCATCATCGCAGCCGTATTAAAGGCTGAATTGCACAGGATCTTACACAAAATATATAATACAAAAATTTAAAAGAAATACACTGAACAAAAATATAAACGCCCACAAAAAAATAAACACCCGTAAAAATAGTTATTTGTCTTGATTTGTAAACAACATTTGTGTTCATCTCTGCCAGTGAGGAATTGCTCAGTGATGCAGTGATTCCACCCACAACACAGATGTGGCATGTCTAGACGCTGCTCAAACAGCGTGACCAGTACTCAGACACTCTTTATACTGGGAATAATGAAAGGCCACCTCAAAATGTCAAATTTTATCAAAAGTTGCCATGCCACAGATGTCGCAAGTCATGCGGGAACGTGCCATTGGCATGCTGGTAGCAGGGATGGACACAAATGTTGTTTACAAATCAAGACAAATAACTATTTTTTGGGCGTTTATATTTTTGTGGGCGTTTATATTTTTGTGGGCGTTTATATTTTTGTGGGCGTTTATATTTTTGTTCAGTGTACATTAAACAACACACTATTATTAAAACTTTTAGGACAAGACACAAAAACTCACTTAAACTACAAAAAAAAGCGGTCTCATTTCACACACATCTTGTGAACAGTGCCACAATACCAATGGACCGATCCGGATTTGACCATAAGCCCCGCCCACCTTAGCAACGGCATGGCGACGCCATTACCTCGGTCAAGTTGCACACACGTACATGTACATGTGTACGCTAGGCTAGGCGTAGAACACGTACAACGAAAATGTTGATTTAAACTTTAGGCGAGGACAAAATTACTATCAGTAAGCTAGCGGGCGAAAAAAGGATGACCATTATTTTAAGGAACGGTATGAACAGTACATGGAGGATGGTTAAGTTGCAGTTGGGGGAAATGAAGCATGCATGCATGTCAATTTGTATGGACGGTGTTGCTTGGTAAGTCACAGTACCGGTACTGGAATAAATCGTGTATTTTGTCACAACAGGATTAAACCATAGCCTAATTAATAGCCTGCTATACATGTAGATTATTACTATTAACTCTACATAGGCCCCTATCCTACCTTAGACTGCACTGTCCTTGACCTTGTTTATCTTAAGTTCTTGACATTCCCGCCGTTCACGTCACACGAGTTCAACGATAATTCTCATTTTCGAGGTTTGTTTTGGAATTTAACGGGGAAAAATGATGTCATAATCCGAGTACCAGCGTGTTATTTACATATTTCATGACCATTTCATGCATATTTTTGACAATTTTTTTAACTCCATACAGCCGTATTTTGATTGACAAATACGGTGCTTTTTTGTACCGAAGCCATTTGTTTGTGTACACGTTTCTAACCACATGTGATAGTTTGACCGAGCTAATGGCGGACCACGCCTGTAGCAACCGTTGCTAAGGTACCTGAACAAAACTCGTCATCTTATTGGTCAATGCGCGCGTAGTGATTGACAGGCCGGATCGGTCCATTATGTATACAATTTTTCAAGAGCCTGATGAGAGAGGGAATTGGACTAGTTTTATACCGCTCTCTTCAGCACGACTTGTTTAAATGGTTTAGGATTTCTTAGTCTCATAGATATCACATTATTTATTAAGGTAACCTGCGACACAATTGGAGAGAGTCAACAATGATTAAGCGAATTTAAGAGTGTTGGGTAAGATATACAGCATCTTCATATGATTGATACTGACATCTTAAAATTAATCGCAACACCCGCTTCTGAACACTCTCAATTTGGTTTATCTGAGCACGAGTGAGGGCTGAATGCCAAACAGGAGAAGCATACTCAAGGAGTGGCTGATTACCTAGTGTATATTAATAGGGTCACATCATTATAAATTAAAGGGAATAACCTGTCGTAACTTATGAAAGAATTGCGTTTACAAAATCAAATTCTTATCTGTCATACACTAATTTTTGTCAAGTGTTTGTTAAAATGTATCATTATATGAAAGTTTTGCAAACCCCTCCACCTTCTTGTTTCTAGCTGCTTCGCAGACGGCGGCTCTTTAAGTGCTTAGCATTGCTGTTGTCCTTTTGCCAAATTCGACATCTGGGAACTCCTCGGTAAGCACTTAAAGAGAGCAACCAAAATCGCACGACGATGTCGCGTAACCAAAGTTATAGTTGAACAGTGCCTTCCAAACATTATAAACTGAACATACTAGAGAGAAGTTGTTGTTTTGCATTTGAACTAGACCAATACACAACGTGGCTTATGCATGAATACGTGCTTGTTATAATATTACTCACAAGGCAAATATATTTTCGGATTTCGAATGAAAAAAACAAACCGAGTCTTACCAGTGATTCATCAATGTCATCATCTGATGCATCATCGTCACTGTCGTCATCCTCCTGCAGTTAAAATAGTCACTACTTGATTAATAATTAGCTTAATATTATAACCAGGGGTCAATTTCATAGAGCTGCTAAGCACAAAAATGTGCTTAGCATGAACATTCTTCCTTGGCAAAAACAGGGTTACCAGCCAAATGTTCAGGTGATGTGTCTTGTTTGTGACTGGTATTCAGCTTGTTTTTAGCTTAGCATGAAAAGCACATGGGATTTTGGCTGGTAACCTTTACTAACGTTTTTGTACTAAGCATAGTGCTTAGCAGCTCCATGAAATTGGCCCCTTGGTTTGGTAGGCAACTCCATTGACTAGACCAAGGTTGAGGGGCTTGTGGTCTAGTGGTTAGGGTTTGTGACTCATGATCAGAAGGTCAGGGGTTCGAATCCAGCTGCTAGCTATCTTAGCATGAAAAGCACTTGGAATTTTGGCTGGTAAACTTTACTGACGTTTTTGTACTAAGCAAAGTTTAGTGCTTAGCAGCTCCATGACATTGGCCCCTTGGCTTGGTAGGCGACTTCATTGGACTAGACCAGGGGTTGAGGGGCTTGTGGCCTAGTGGTTAGGGTTGTGACTCGTGATCAGAAAGTCAGGGTTCGAATCCAGCTACTGGCCATATGTTGTGTCCTTGGACAAGCCACTTTCACCCAACTTGCCTTTCTCTACCACCCAGGAGTATAAATGGGCACCGGCATTCGTTTGGAATATCCGAGTCCAGATTTTACAGTCCTAAATTCAAACTACAGTGGCAAAGGTGCATTCTGCGATGTGCCACGCTATACCGGCGCAGTGGATGACAATAATGCACTCGCCTTCGGCATGGGCATCATCACGCTCCCCGAGTTTAAACATATTTGTGACCGGCTCTACAAAAAGGTGTATTACGTCGCAAAAAAAAGAAATTGAGTTATACACAAGGTTGAAAAGCCCACAAAGTAAGCTTTCATTTGGTATATAATAGAGCTCCATAGCCCCTCTTCTTTTGGAGATATGACGTGTTTACATATTGATTACTTCCTTGGAGTTCAAATTACACAACTGAGAAAATGGGCTTTGAAATAGCCGGCTCTGTTGTACTACAAATGACCGATGCACACAAAATGGTAGTTTTTTCCACTTTATTCATCAAAATCAACATTTTGATGAAATGTTTACCACATCAAAGTTGAGCGGGCCATTACATGATAGTGCACAGCGCGACTTAATATACCTTTTTGTGGAGCCGGTCACATTTGTTTAAAACCAGCCAGCACATATTTATTTCCTTATTGAGTGCTACTATACAGGGTGTCTCTAAAAAAAGTATACCCATTGTAAAATTCATATTATTGCAAAACTACTACATATTTCAGAAAAAGACATGTCTGTGGAAAGGGTAGTATGCCCTCTGTCAAATGGTACAACGTTCATTATGTCATTGCCATGGATGACTGAACAAATGAGACAGTTATGAAAGGCACTAAAATCAGCACTGTGACAAGGTGTTTTTACTTGTGTGACAAAGCTCAGGCAGGTGTTTGTAAGGACAAATTATTTTGCTGTTTGAACACATTTGAAAAATTATGACAGGGTCGATGAATCCTTTTTTTTTCTGATCCTTTTCTTTTTGTGGTACACTTACCTGACAATTTTATGGTCATGTACCATCCACATGACCACTTTTCCTGTTAATGCATAGCTGGCATCTTCGTCTCATGTCTCTCACTGCCGCCTTATCATCCCAACTTTTTACAGTGCTGATGTCAGTGCCTTTTATAACTGTGTTGTTTGTTCAGGCATCCATGTCAATGACATAATGAACATTATACCATTGAACAGAGGACATTCTACCCTTTCAACAGACATTTGTCTTTTTCAGAAACATTCAGTAGTTTTGCAATAATATGTATTTGTAAATGATTATACTTTTTTTGTTTAGAGACACCCTGTTTGACTGCATCCTACATACCTGTCTCAATCTCCCATAGCCACGGACCACCAGATACCTCTCAATAGCTTGAACTAATGCCAGGGGGTCAATCTTGACAGGGCCACCTCTCCATTGCCGTAGAGTAGTGCATTCTGGGTGACGCTGCAGCTGACACTAAAAAAAACAGGGTCAAGTATAAAGTGTATTGACATGGAAACTCCAGGCACACTCAAAGTGTGTTCATCTGTAAAGGCAAACGGGCGAGTGCGAATCAAGTCTTGTTTTACCACAACGACCGAGGATACCCTATTGTGTTTCCCTTTGTTCCTGTACTATTTTGTTAACTTTTAAATTTATGCAAATTTACCTAGTCAGTTTTCCTTTTTGATTTATTTGTGTATTATAAGATAAAAATCTTCATTGAGTGATCCCCACAATGTGGCTTCCCAGGATGTATCGTAAAATTGGGCATGATCCCTGGCCACACGGGATTTTGGTGTTGATGACTTCTGACTAGCGCCCTCGACCAAAGATACTGACAATTTGAGAGACCGCCAACAAAGGGCAAGATAGCTCAGTTGGTAGAACGCCAGTCCAGTATTCCGGAGGTTGCAGGTTCAAGTCCCGCCTTGCCAATTTCTTTGTTCACTTTAAAATTCATTCTTATATCTAACGCATATGTGTCTCAGAGACTCATTTCTGGAAATTTCTATTGAGTTCAAAATCAAAATCTTAGAATCAAAGTCTTCTCGAGATATACAGCATTCACAGAGCTAAAACTTTGCCAGGTTTAGTTGTCAAGCACCCTTCTTTAGATTTCAAAACCTGTTGCTGCTTCAAATGAAAAAATTTTACAACTGACAAATGGTATACTACAACTTTTAAGAATTCAGCCTTTGAAGATGTTTAGGATTTGGGAAGGCTAACGTTACACAGGGGCTTCATGCTCTGGGAAAGTTAATGTAGGAGGTTCCATTAACCCTAACTACCCCAAACTCCAACTGCAGCTTTTGCTAGGTTTTGGCAGGTTTGGTACCAAACCGTAACAACTTGTTGTTAGACTTTGTTTGACTCAGTACCAAAGGCCCAGGGAGACCCTGTTGAATTATGTGAGGTTCAGGACAGAAAGGCATGAGACTTGTCAAAATGTTAGAAATTTGGAGAATGCACAGGCATTTATATATGCGAGTGACCCACATGGTCACGGCACAGTTCCTGGTCAACTGTTAAAGTGTATGTACACTTACACCTTGTATGTGTGTCCCCACTAAAACACATAATACCACTGGCCAGTTATCACTGTACCAAGTCAATAAAACTTCAACTGTTGGAGTTTGGCAGGTTTAGTACTGTTAGGTTCGGTATAGTGTACCAAAAAAATACTGAACCTGTGTGAGCTGTTGAAGTTTGTTAGGTTTGGTATGCTTCCTAGTGCGAGAGCCTAGGGGGTTAGGGTTAAGAACACACAAAAAGAAATGAAAAAAAATAAAGTAGAATTTGATAACTACCTTTAACTGATGGGTGTTGAAGAACTTGAGGGCCTGGGAGCCCCGAGTCCCTGAGCTACTTCCCCCAGGAAGGTCGTGAACTTTGACCGGGAACTGCTCTAGGTGGTTGATGCAGCCATTGACTTTGCTGACTAGGGCCACAAAGGGAGGTGTAACCAGTTGGTCTACCGTACGGATAGGTGCGGCATCTGGCAGCTAATGGTAGAGAGGAGGCAAGTGGGTTCAAGCGGTTTATCAAATTGGTACAACAATTTGAGAAGTCAGGTTGGCGTAGCAGTTCTTTCCTCACTTTTTCACCGCTGTGATTCGGCTTTGAATAATAAATGCCCCCCTAGAACCCTAAATAGTTGAAGAATGACCAAATAAAGCATTTGTGATACCATTTACCACAGCTACAATAGTATGTCACCAAGACTACTCCAAGCAAATTTTTTGTTCAGTTTGAATGAGTCATATATACATTAACATGCAAACATCACGAAGGAATCAGTAACATAGGTAATATGGCAAGGCTAGAACCTTTCATCACAATTTCCTGGAGATTAACCCTATCTTTACTCTGTGAACAATATTTTCACTCCAAGTACTGAATAAGAACTCGTACCGGACAATGCAGAAAAACATGCAGGAATCGTTTGAGTCTGGTGCTGCGGTTCAAGACCTCCCTGCCACTGTTTGATGTCAGGAAGTTCAGCAGTCTGCTGACCAGGCCGCTGTGCAGGATCTCAAACGGTGACACATCCGAGTTGGTCAGGATGTTGGCAATGTCTTGCAGACAGTCAATTCCCTGCTCCTTCTACAGGTTAGGAATTTGGATGAATAAAAAAACAAAATTGTGATGACCAATCATGCAGGCAATACAAAAATAAGAATGGTTCTCCAACCACGAGTCTCGCCTACTTTCGCGATTACCCTATTTTACAACTTGACCTCAAATGACACTTGACCTCGGTATGTGAGCTTTATTATCACATTACATGGAGGTTTCCATATTGCCTGTATGACCCAAGTTTAACTGCAAATAAACTTTAAATTTTTCGAATGAGTCAATTTTACAATTCATGCCTTTTCTACAACTTGACCTCAAATGACCTTTAAACTAAGTACCTGACCGTTGGCACAACCATCACATAAAGGTTACAATATTGCAAGTATTGTACTTTTAAGTTCGTATAAGGCCAATTAATTGAAACTTAATTGAACATGTTACAGAAACACAAGGTGGGAGTCCAATATATGGTGTATGCTTGTTGCATCGTTGAAGGAAAACAGGCGCCGCTATATTTAGGTATACCAAGTATGTACAGAATTATTTGCTAACATAAACGTGACGTGAACATAAACCGGAACCAGCGTAATCCTTGCAAATATTTTTTTTCAAATTGTTTTTCCTAATTTTAGGACTCGAGTCTTATTAGCCTTCAATCAAGTCCAGTCGAGTCATTCTGATGAGGGACTCGAGTCGAGTCATTTTCATATTGGGACTCGAGTCGAGTCGAGTCAAGTCACCAAATAAAGCGAGTATTATAAACTTTGGTCTTACCTCCAGGAGTAGTTGGTCCACAGCCAGGCACAGCTTGTTGAGCATGCCCAGGGCTGGGTGGCTTTCCCCCTGCATCTCTGCTCCAAAGTACTGGTTAATGAATTTGTTGGCTGTGAACAAGGAAAAGAAAGAGAGAAAAAAAATCATACTGTTATTTTGTGGCTCTGATCCTGTAGCCTGTTGGATGATTGCAAAAACGTTTCAAATTGTTATCCTCATTTAAAAAACAGTTTCTCTTAGACAATTTTACACATGTGCAACACGTGCATGCGATGCACAAATAGTGCAGTAATGTTTTACCGCTAGTCATTGCATACACTCTCTCTCTCTGACCAGATACAAGAGTTGTCTTGTATTTTTGAGACAACTGCCCACATGTACATGCAGAATTTTGAGCAACCACTGAATGTATATCTTAACCAGTTCGCGCCGGATGACGTATATAAACGCAAAGTTTTCCCCAAATTCAAAACGGATGACGCATAAACACACCAAGTTCAAGTTCGGAAATGTCTGTCAGCAGCGAGCAAGACCGGAAATGCGTGGGTGTGCTTTCCGGCACTATCGGCCTGAACCCGCTTCAGATCGAGTTTCTTTAAAAATAATCCCGCCCCTCGGCTCGGTGAAGTTAAAATAATCCCGGCGCGAACTGGTTAATAATGCAGACTCCCAAAACTCCACTTTTCACCATCCGAGAATAGAAAAAGCTCAAGAAATATAGACAGAACAAACTCTGTTTTTATTCCTTGGCCAATGTGCTGCAAACATGATTAGTTTTAAAACGTCATAACAGGCCAGTTAAGCATTTCTAAGTTCGGTACCCTGTGGAGACTTGAACACAATGGGACTCAAAATATCTCCACAGAGTTTCTATAGATGAATAGGTCTCGACAAGGTATTCACAAAATTGATTCATGGATTTTACACACAAATTGGGGTTAGTGTTTGCGTGAGGATATAATATATAGTATATTTGGTCCAAACTTCAACCCAGGAAATTATCCGTGGTTAAGGTAGGAGCATTTTGAAGGTAATTTTTGGGTGTGTGTTTGCGTTAAATTTTGCTTATTGCATTTCAACGAACAGGGTGCAAATGCGGCCGAATAATGCGTGTGTTTGAAATGTTTTTGCTTGTCCAAGATTTGGAATATCAGGTGATGCTCAACAGACGCTAGGATTGCATAATGGCTATGACTGGTGATAGGTCAATTCAGGAAATAGGAACATTTTCGGCAATTATCTTATCACTGTGAGACCTGAAGATGTAAAAACCTTTTGTTAGAAAGAAAAACGTTAAAGTACAATAGGTCCGCTTTTCCAATATAACAAAAAGCAGTTTTTTTTCTTCACGTTTTTCGTTCCAACAAAAGGTTTTCACGTCTTCTGGCCACGCAGGTTCTTGCCGTGTTGCACATCAATAGCATCATCTGTGAGGACCTCTTGTGAAACTGGTATAAACCATGAATACTTATTTTATACGAAATACGAAATCCGAGGCAACTCCTGTATCCAGTCAAAGAGTGTGTATGCATTGATTCCCCGTCTATACTACTGCGCGTTTTGTGCATCGCATTCACATGCTGCACATGTGTAAACATGTCTAAGGGTTGTGGCTAACTCACAAACAGTGACAGGTCAATTAGGCTGACGTCCTGGCTTTCAAGCACTAACCTTGCTCTTTGATCCACTGTTTCACCTTCTCTTTCTGGCTGCTGCTGCTACTGCTGCCACCAGCTGTAGCCAGGTGCACGGAGGCCCCAGACCCAATGGCCTGATGACTGTCCAGCCCGAAGGCCCTGGCATCAGCAGCGTGGTGATAGTGATGATGACCGTGGTGGGAACCAGCTCTGTGCAGACCAGTCTCCCGGGAAGAGGAAGAGAAGGAGGATTTGTCTGAGGATGGGGTGGAGCCTGAGGAGTTAGAGTTGCCAGTGGTCGGGGTGGCACCGTTGCCACTGCTGTTGGAGCGCCCCCAGCGGGAGGGATTGAGGGAGGACAGGAATGACGAGCGCTGGCTGCCACTCGAATTTTTGCCTGCAGGCCAATAGGTCAAGAGAATTATCTGCATCTATTCTACGATAATTTTATATCAATGGGCCTAAGACCTAATTACGTCATGCTTTGATTACATGTGTGCTTTCCTAATAGCGGGTCTGTCCCTACTTCGTCTGGCATCCCGACTTCACTCATATAGAAAAGGCATATGTAAACAAAGCCGTGACGTCATTAGATCTATTACTATCATTCAAAGACATTCAAGAGAAAGTACACCCTTTGCAAGTACCCAAAAAGTAACCAACCCCAAAAAACTCCCTGTGGAATTATTTCTTCTGGCATGCTGTAACGAAACCAATCAAAAAAGTCCAAAGATGCTTCTCAGAGACACATTTTGGGAAATTTCAATTCCTACATGGTACAAAATTGTAATCTCAGGATATTATTTACTCAAAATTTACCAAGCTAAAACTTTACCAGGTTAGTTGTCAAGCACCATTCTTTAGACTTGTGCATGTTCAAACGATAAAAATGAACAACTGACAAATGGTATGCTATACATGCAACTTTTATTACCAAGCTTGAAGCCAATCTATATACTTGAGGAACTACACACTCACAGTGGTCCACAGTAATGGCAAACAAATTGGGTCAGCTGTTTGTGACCTGCTTCAGGAAAAGGTGATATAAGTCGCACTATGCATTTACATGTAATGTAAATGCATAGTTTAACGTTGAGAGGGTGATTTTCTTTTTTCATCCAATTAAATTTTGTCTTTTTTGTCTTAATTGACATCTTTAATATATATAAAGTTTCAGGTTTAACAACAAAGTTCATTTTGGTTGAATAAAGTGAAGAAAAAAAAGAAGTTTTAAGAGTGTATTGTTCAAATGTACTTTCTTTAGTTTTGTTTTCTCAGTTGTGATATTTTAATTTCATAAAAACTATTAATATGCAGAAACGTCATATCACCAGAACAGGAGGGGTTATAGAGCTGTAACTATGTTCCAAATAAAAGCTTATATCCTAGACTTTTTAACCATGTATATAACTCTATTTTCCTTTCTATCAACAAAATAAACCTTTTTCCTGAACGGGTCAAATTTGTGACCCGCTCCATCGTAATCAGGAATAAGTCGCTGAGGCCGTTTTACGCAATCGGCCGTTGAAGTGGGTGAAAATCATGACCAAGTCGATTTTCTGAACATTGTATTTTTTGGAAGTGTAGTTATCACAGATTATTGTCATTAATGTCTTGTATGTAAAAACGATCAATAACGATGAAAATGAAGAAGTTTTGTGTGTGCTGTCCGTATGATTGGGGTGCATTATTGATATGGTATTTATAGGTGTCAAATTCCCAACAACAAAAAAGATATGAATTACAAACTACGGGAGATTGTTGTCAAGGTAGTGACCAACTAATGTGGAAACTGTTATGACAATCAGACAACAGGAAGTATGCCGTTGCTATGGTTGTTTATTGGAAAGCCTGCATTTGCGTTTACTTTTACAACTGTTTATTTCAAAGCTGTTTTTCTCAGAATGTGGATTCGGCAAATAAATATACACCTGTCATCTTCATCAGACCATAACTCATTAACCTAAATAGATACACACTTGTGATGGGTATCATTAGAAAGCTTATGAAATTCTCTTTCTTACCATGTGCATATCTCAAAAAGTCATTTGAGACTTATTCCTGATTACGATGGGGCGGGTCACATATTACCAAATAACTGCTCCATGACTGTTAATCTGGAAAACAGGGTTCCAAGTAACAAACACACTACCAGCATGACTGAGCCTTTTACTATGTAATGTAAGCAAGGAATTGTACAAACCCAGGGCAGCTTTTCCCTTGGCTGCAGCCGAGGGTCGACCCGTGGGTGTAGACTTGCCAGCTCCAGTCATTGCCATGCTGCTAAGTCTGGTGTGGTGGGCTTCCAAGACATCAAATGGAGATGGTGATGTACTGCTATCATCGTTGCTTGCATACTTACTCTTGCGTCCCACTGTGCGCTTGGGTGGTCTCTTCCATTTCAGGACATCACTTAGTCTTCTGTTGGTAAAATAAATGTAACAAATAAGTAAATAAAAACACAAAATGCTCCTTAGAGGCAGGATACACCATTATCAGATATTGATATAATATTAATATAAGAAGGTTAAACTCCAAACAGGTTAATTTCAAAGAGGTTAATTTCAAAGAGGTTAATTTCAAAGAGGTTAATTTCAAAGAGGTTAATTTCAAAGAGGTTAACTTTAAAGAGTTTAATTTTAAAGAGGTTAACTTTAAAGAGGTTAACTCCGAAGAGGGTACCCATCGGGTACCCAGCGGTTGGATACATATATGCTCCCCGGTATTAATATTTCAGTCCACAATACCCCTGTGGTGGTGTGTCAAAGTCAGCCCCCACGTCGGCACTGCCTAGGTCTCTGCCCTGGGTTGTCTCTCTGGATGTGCTTGGGGTACTAGTCTTGGGCTTGAGGGGTGGTGAGGAGTCTGCCTCGATGGGAGACTCAGCTAGAAGCTTGACCTGATGCATGACCCCTGAATTCAGAACGAAAACAATGAAAGGAAAGAATGGCCTGAAATGATTGAGCTTTGACGCCTTATATGGAGGAGAGTACACTAGAATAAAATGTGGCTGTGAGAACAATTAGAGGTAATAAACTGACGATTCATTCAGTGTACTCTGACAATAACAGTCATCAGTTGTGGTTACTGAAGGGTTCAGTATTAAAATCAAGACGAGGCCTGAAATACGATTACAGTCGACGCTTGTTATTATACAAACTCAACCGGACCAGGCAAAAGTGTTTGTTATATCAGAATATGTATCAAGTGGAGTGTCGGTCCCATTCACTGTGCACATAAATGTAGAGTCGGGATATGTAACCAGAATTTGTATCAACAATGTTTTTTTTAACGAGAGTCGACTGTACGTGTATTATGATGCTTTGCAATTTACACATATGTGACCTGTTCCACAAAATGGACGTAAAGAAGCAAAATTTGAAAATCAAATTATGGCATTTCCTGAAAGTACAGGTTGCCAGCTTTAATTAGAAACATTGTGTGTTGTGGTATCTCATTCCTAGCTGCCGATACAAGTGTTAGAACTGTTCACACCTTAACCCAAGTTAAAAACAAAATTCCCCAAAAATATTTTTGGCAAAGAGATTTATTTTCAAAATGTTGGGATATGACAGAATAAGTTTTTTTTAAATAAAAAGGTGTAAAAATTCTAAATTGTCTTTTCAGTAAAAAGAGTCGTTTCAATTGTTGTTGTTTTAACTCGGAATGCCATAGTGCAACTTGTACGCTCATTTGTGCAGCAACGTCACAAATGTTTGAAGATACAGTGTGTGAAGAGATTGAATCTTATAGATAATTGAGTCATTCCATGAAGTTTCGAACACAAAATTTGACATTTTTGGTATATTTCCAGTTATATGCCATCTATCAACTAAATTATTTGAATAATTATTCCTGATGTTTGTCTTGGATGTTGGACAGATAAATTGGGAAAGTTTTGTACCATTCAAACATTGGTTTCCTCAGAAAATGGATATTGAATGACAAATTTAGGACTTGGGGTTTAACGAGGACACCGCGTCTCTTTTACGTCTTTTTGTCATGTTTCAAGATTTATTGTACAAACGTTCTCTGCTTACTATTAACTGACTACAAAATGGAACCATACATGTACATGTTTTTATAAGGTTATTGTAGATGAATTACAAGGGATATGCTGACAAATATGTTCCAACGTAACAAATGGCACACTAGGATACTGATTAACTTGTATTTCAGGTAAGAGTAACTAAAGCTATGGTCACATTACCCAAAAGTAACCTGCTCGGCGGCCGAGCGGCGAGTTTTTAACCAATTCTGCCTGGCCACCGAGCGGCGGCCGCCCAGACACCGCTCGTTTTTAGGGCATCGCTCGGTCGCCGCTGAAGTTTTAGCGCGGAGTTAAAATTTGGGCGGCGCCTGCTCACTTTTCACTAGCCGCCCAAAATACGCTCGGTGCCCGGGCGGTCGCTGCCCGGGCACCGACCTAACCGAGCGTTCGCCGCTGAGCGATTTAAGTCAAAAATCGAAGCCGCTAGGTCAGCGGTTGCCGAGCGGTCGCCGCCCGGTCGCCGCTGGGAGATCAATCGGTCACTGGGAGGCGAGTTCAAAATCGGTCGGCGTCCAGCAGCGCCAGCTCCATTCACCGCGACGTCTAGCCCCGTCGATAACCGGCCGGCCGCCGGGCAATTTTTTTAAAATCAGCCGGTGGCTGATGGGAGACCGCCCGGCAATCGGAGGGTCACCGGTCGGTCACTGCCGGGACACCGCGCGAAAAAGCTCCGCGATTTCGCCCAGTTTTGACCTAAAATCGACCGGCGACCGCCGGGAAATCGACAGGTCACCGCCCAGGCATCGCTGGGGCTCTACAGCCTGCTCGACTTCTCCAAAAATCGCTGGGCGATGCCTAAATTCCAGCAGCGACCGAGCAGGCTACTGATTGGTCGGTCGCTGCTCTGATTTGTGACCATAGCTTAACTTAATAAAAGCTTGTATGGGGTTCATTCTCTGTGTTAATAGTACTTAAACATGCATAGCAAAACTGTGTAGTGATATGCAGAAGTACTGAAAACGCTTCATAACAGGTTCTGGACAGAACAGGAACGCAGTGTTCCAACTTGGTGGGTTGACCCAATTGTGATTATGGAAAGCGTCACTGATCTCAACCTCAACATTTTGGTCAATCATGTGTCTAGGACGTACCTTCCCGTCTGAAGTAAACATGGAAGATCTCAGGCAGTTTCTGCATTAGAATCTCTGCCATCTGCAAAGCTCCAACTACAACCTTGTAATCCTGAGATGACATCATTGCTGCTATGTGACTACAACACACAGAGTGAGATGAACACAAATTTTAAATACTGCGCAGAAAACAATTATGATTTCCACCAAAGTGAGAAACCAATATTCAGTCAAGTGCCTTTTGCAGCGAGTTAGGCAGTCTTGTTCTCTGGGCCCTAACTAGGTAAAAGATAACTTCCCCAGCATCTTTCTTCTTGATGTTGACGTCTTTGTGCTTACTCTCAAGAACGTCTTTCAATTCATCAAACTTTCCCGCCATAATATGTTTTCTTCATCACTATAATTGGCTTTACGTTTCTTCCCTTTAACATGTTTACCTTCCACATCGACAAGGTTTGCGACCGCCATGCTTGTGTAGATTTCAATGCACACATATATGTGACCCACTCTACATAAATGAGTCGGATGTCGCAATTACCGTTGACTCGTACAGGGCGATTGAATTTTTTTTTTATTTTTTTTTTTTTTTTGCTGTGTATTCTGCTTCGTTTGTATCCATATTTTCAGAAAAAAACGAAATAAAACTAAATTTTGAATCTTAAAGTGTTTTAATACAGGATTTTGTTGACTGTTTTGTTTCAAGTTCAGTTATTTTGATCGTTGGGATACGTTAATTTTCTCTTAAAAGTGGCTGTTTCACACTTGAAAAATATATTATTTCAAAAAATCATAAAAAATTAATGCAGTACTCTATAGCGCTCCGACATACATCAAATTGAAGCTTATCAGATGCTCTTTCAAGCCCTATAAATAACTCCAAATTTTTTTTTTGCTACATCAGACTCATTTATGTAGAGCGGGTCACATATATGCCACATGTATCAGATTTACTGCTGTTCCTAAAAGTCATTTGACCCATCCAAAACATCACTTTGTTTGTTTAACAAACCGTCTATATAATGGGTCGTATGAATAAAAACTAGCAAATATACATATACATATATAAAAACTCCTATTTTCCATATTAGTATTTGCTTCTCTTTTTTCAAGGTAGCCCCGACCCAACCTTGAAAATTTACAAGTAAATACTGCAAATCTGAAGCATTTACTAATTTGTATTCATACCAAATGGAGCAAATACTAATATTCCAGCAAATGCTTGAAACTAAAAAGTAAAGACTTGTAGTATTTAGCAAATACTTTCCAGTAAAACCTTTTGCTTAATTTTTATTCATAAGCTTGAAAATTTGTAGTAAAAGCAAATGCTAGTTTTTATTCATACGGCCCATTGTCCTAGCTGCGTGCTTAAAATATCTAGCGCGGCAACAAGCTGGCAACATTCTTAGCAAGGTTTTATGCATACAAAATGAGTTGGTAACCACAGAGCAGAAAACTATGGATTTAGCAGGCTGCTAAGGCCTAGTTGGCTGCTAAGTTAGCAGGCATTTATGATTATCGGCCCTGATCCCTTACCTGGATACAGCGTGGCTCTTCAAGATATCTTGGAGCAGTTCAGCATCCGCAAAGTACACCATTCTCAGAATGGCCTTTAGGCATTTGTGCCTCACAGCTGGTCCAGCCTGATTAAGGAGGAAACGACACCAACCAAATAAAGATAATTGCAATGTTCATATTCTGTACTGTGCATGGAAAAGGCCACTTTAACAATTGCTATAGAGCCTGAAAGTTGACCCCTTGTGGCTCGTTTTCGGACGCCTCAAATTATTATAATTATTTTGAGAATAATTATTTTGATAATTAATTCTTGAGAAAATCACCCCCAAAAAGTGGATTTGTTAAATTGTTGCTAGCATCTCAATATGTGACCTGGCACCACGAAATGAGCGGAAAGTCGCACATGGCCAAAACGAATTATTGGCCAAAACTTCCATTTTTCAAGTGGGAGGTCGGTTTCGAGTTGTTAACTTTTTTACATACAAAAAAAATCATCTTTATCATATCCCAAAATTGTACAGCTCAATTAACACTAATGTTTTTTTGGTGGCTGAATTGCACTGAGTGATGGTATAGTTGGCACGGTTCACGGACTTTGAACTCTGTTTTCTCAAAACAAGGGAGCAAGACTTCAGCAATTTCAAAAGAGCATAGCGGCGGCTAGGAATAAGCTACAGCAACACACAGTACATCATTTGAAAGCTTAGAATTTTCCCTTTCTAGAAATGTAATAATGTCAACTTTTTAATTTTGCGACTTTCCACCCATTTCGTGGTGCCAGGTCACATATAGAAAAACTGAAAAATCGCATGACTTGAAAGAGAAATATCGTGCTAAAACTTGACCTCTCACTTTTGAAATTACACGTGGACTCGTTGAATCGAAGCACTCGAACAAAGAAAAAAACATTAAAAATGTTTTTGGGCACACATAATTTGTATTAATAAACTTTAAAAAATTATTTTCATTTGCAGACAAATCTTAAATGACTGTTGATAAGAATTGTTGAAAGAGTGGTCCAAACGAGCCTGTAAACAATATAAATTTTTGTTCTCATTCAAGTAGAGCTTTAAAATAACACAGAGCCAGAGTTTGTGAGTTTACTATTCATTTGTTTTTGGTGAATGGGGTTCCAGATAGGGTCGACGGTAACAGAACAGTGTTTTTTCCTTGGGTCGGGAGTCCAAAATAGGATCGGTCGGTATAGCGACTCACCTCATGGCATCATACACCAGTGGTTGATTTCACAAAATGTTAAGGCTGGCTTTAGGAAGGATTACTTATCTTAACCAGTTGGCGCCGAGATTATTTTAACATCACCAAGGCGAGGGGTGGGATTATTTTTAACAAAACTCGATCCGAAGCGGGTTCAGGCCAATAGTGCCGGGAAGCACACACACGCATTTCCGGCCTTGCTCGCTGCTGACAGACATATCCGAACTTGAACTTGGCGTGTTTATGCGTCATCCATTTTGAGTTTGGGGAAAACTTTGTGTTTATATACGTCATCCGGCGCGAACTGGTTAAGAATCGATTTCACCAAATTTAAGGCACGTTCAACCCGTCCTAATAGCAACGAGGCTGAACTCATCTTAAGGTTAAGACCAATATGAGGGTTGTCTAAATTGTGCGTACGTGCGTTAATTTGTATATAGTTTCGAGGAAGAAACATATTGGAAAAGATTATTGATACACGGGTAGAAAATGTAATTATACGCTAACAACAAGTCGACTATCGTACTTGTGTCGAGATACCTTACATTTGAAAATGTATTGCCTACAGTAATCTTTCTGGCAAAATTTTGTATTCTATGCACACGTTCATGGGAAAAGTTGGTTTGCACGTTTCCTTTCAACTAATATTTTATGAAGCGGTGAAACCAAACATGAAACAGCTATCAAATTGTTAGTTTGGATGCGTCTTTTTTTAAGACAGGTTCAGTGAAACCGCTCTTAGGACACGTCTAAACCAAGATCAATCTTAGAACGGGGACTTCTAAGACAGGCCATGCAGATGCAATGGAAAAGGGATTCAATGATTGGTTCTTTCTTCAGACGTACCGATGAGCTGTAGACTTCGTACAGAACTGCAAAGAGAGCCTTGATGAAGAGCGCTGCCAGATCAGGATCTTCCTTCAGGAGGGTTGCCCGGGCATCCTCATTGATGGCAGAGGAGTTTGCTGCTGGCAGAAAAGATGACAGGGGAGGAAAAAAGCTATAAAAATAGTGACTAGAATGGGAATCCAACTAGCAACTCCTAGAATGCTGAACCATGCTCTTCAGCTGAGCTACTTTATAAAGATAATATGATAAAATAACAACAATAACAATAATTTGGGAGGCTAATCTTCCTTACTCGCAGTTGGGATGCTGAATTGCGAAGGACGCGGCTACAACATGGTCAAGCCGCTGGCATGTAAAGGCACCTCTGGCAGCTCATATATGACTACGTAGTACAGCCAGAGATCGAATGAGAGAGAACAATCAGAGGGCCCGGAGAAAAACCCCTGTGGCACAGGAGAACCAACGCACAACTCTACTCACATCATGGTCCGAGCCGGTAATTGAACCCAGGCCACATTGGTGAGAGGCGAGCGCTTTACTGTCTGGGAAATGCGTGGGTGTGCTTCCCGGCACTATCGGCCTGAACCCGCTTCGGATCAAGTTTCGTTAAAAATAATCCCGCCCTTCGGCTCGGTGATGTTAAAATAATCCCGGCGCGAACTGGTTAATAAGGCAGGTTTGTACCTGCTGAGGAGGCAGAGCAGGCTGGGTTAGGCTGTCTCTGGACCGGCCTGGCTGTGCCTGTGTCCTCATTAATCTGCTGCATGGCATTGAAATCAATGGTGTAGGTACGTCCCATGGTAGACAGACACACTTCATCTTCACCTGCTTGGTGGGCAGCCTGCACACAAAAAACGAGGAGGAATGTACATGATGTGCATCCGGATGGGTTGACCACCAGGTCTGACTGATCCAAAACAATATGAAATATAACCCGAATCTGAACCGAAACTGATCTTAGGCCGTGTCTGAAATGGGTGTCTAGAGCTACGATCTACGTCTACAGCTACATTTACGTCTCCGTAGGCGCTAAGATAAATGGAATTCGGACGGGGCTTCGGTAGAGCCTACGGCTAGTTATTGCGCCCCCAAGCGATGCTTGAATTAGTGTTTGCAAACTTACGAAGTAAGAATTTTTCGGACAGTTCTACAAAATGGCCGACGCAGACAATAGCCGTAGCTGTAGCTCTAGACACCCGTTTCGGACACGGCCTAAAACTCTCCAACACGACCCGACACAAACTGACCCAACATAAATTCAGGAAAAAAAACCACATCTGAACCGACAAAAAACAATCTGAACCCCCCAAATGTGCCCGCTTTTTGTGCCAGAATGTATCACGTGATGTTTTTTTAAAAAACCACTGCGTCAGTAATTTGAGGAACACTCCTAACAACCTACAGCATGGTGGGTATACACGTTACAGACCGTGTGTCGTACTGCAAACCACTTGTACAATAGACATGACGCCATGCTTTGTTTACATATATGTGACCTGCTCCAGGAAAAGGTGACATAAGTCGCGCTATGCATTTATGAGTAATGGCCAGTTAAAGTTAATAGGGTAAATATTTTTGTCAAAATTTGATTTTCATTTTTTGTCTTAAATGACATCTTTAATCAAAAGTTTCAGATTTAATTAACAAAATGCTGGAATTTGATAAATAAAGTGAAACAAAACCTTTTAAGAGTGCATTAATAGATATATCAGACTTTATTCTGTATGGGTATAATGTCTGATGGGCCCATATATATGGGCCAAATATAGTTCCAATCCCGCATTGCACACACACAAAAACCAGCAAATTGCTGTGGCGATGTTTTTTTTTAAACTGTCTTCCACAATGCACTGCTAAAAATGGACTATCCCGGGCATCCCCTTGGTGGCGCACTGTATTACGAATCACACGTATTGAAAGCTTTGAAATAAGCTTGTGTATGAACTAGCTTTTTACCACAGAATTGTTGAGCGCAA
This sequence comes from Crossaster papposus, assembly GCA_037893245.1. Lineage (NCBI taxonomy): Eukaryota > Metazoa > Echinodermata > Asteroidea > Velatida > Solasteridae > Crossaster > Crossaster papposus. The sequence continues at coordinate 412,835 of JBAIAA010000355.1, read as the reverse complement.
CGTGCTGCAATACAATGCCAATATGGATACATTACCTCAATGATCCTGTTGTCAATGCGTGTGTAGCTATGCCACATGCCCCTGTCATCTCTCCATTGCCAGATGGCAGAGTCTGGGACCTGATGGTTGCCTTTCCTTATCATAGTGTTGATGGAGAAGATCCCGTCGTTTGGCAGCTTGGGCATCAGTTCCCTATGAACAACAGAAAAGAAAGAAAAAAAACAGATTTGTGTCAGTTTGTATAGATTTTATATTTGTCACCTTATGTCTTAGGACGTCCCTTTTAATTTATGTGGTTATCATTTCCGACCGACCCTATTTTGGCCTCTCGACCCAAGGAAAAAAAAAGCCTTTTTTAAAATTAACGCCGACCCTTTCTGGAACCCTCTTCACAAGAAAGATTTGCAAATCAAACAAAATTTGAAAATGATTAGTTGATACCAGTGAAGAAAGTCTCGTGACCTTTAAACTAAAAACTGTTCTATCTTCATCGATGTTTATTTCTATGATTTTATTTCTATCTGCAAGTTCCAAAAATGAAGATTTTACCTGACTTTCAATGTAATATTGCCGACTCGTTAATAAAGCCAATTGTATTTGGTGGAATATTTTTAACTGCAATATATTTTTTTCAACAGAATTGTAAATTTTGGTTTTTATAACGACTATAAAGTATTCTGTAATTTGGTCAATGACCACAATAGACATTTTTATTAAACCTCATGAAATAAATTGAAACTGAGAATCTTCTTGCGATGAAGTGTTCAGTCTCTAAGCTATCTTCATTACTTCACTGTGGGAATATTCCAGCAAAGTTTGTCTAAGCAATCAATAGAGTGAGTGAGTGAGTTTTGGGTTTAACGCCGTACCGGCATCAGTGGCCATATTCACGGCGGGAATGTGTACAAATATAAGACAATAGTTAGTAACAAAAAAACAATCAAGTGAACTGTGGAGAATATAAGAACTCGGAGTCAGAAGGAACAATTATCAAAAGAATGAAAAACCATTGTATAGAAGAATAACGATAGACTGATTCTAGGCAGTTTTCCAGGAGAATCCCGTGGAAGGCGGGCCACAGAGGATTCCCCAGACACACGGCACCCTGTCTAAATTTGTCCCGCAAGGCCGGCCGTTTCCCTTGCAGTTTAAGGGCCCGGGCCCCGCCGGTATTGCAATCAATATAGATGTGGTGATGCAGACACACTGTTAACCAGGAAATAGATTGTGAGGACCAGACAAAACAAATGTGGACGTATGAATCTAGACATTGCTCACCCTATTAACGATGTTATTTCATACAGCTCCTGGGGGCTTCTTGGTACCAGCTATTGGAAGTACAAAAGCCAGAAAGTTAATACACACCAACATGAATAGCATAACGACCGAGGACCGACCATTGTGTTGTTTCCTTTATTCTTGTATTGTAACCTAACCCCATTAACCTAATGCTTACCTAAACGACCAAGGACAAAGTTGGACAAAGTTGGACAAAGTTGGACAAAGTTGGACAAAGTTGGACAAAGAAACTGTCATCCAAGGATTCTTTGTTTCCTTCTCTTTTGTGTTTCGATCCTTAGTCGAAATACAATCAGGGTTCCCAAAAAAAAATTTCCCGGGACTCAAATATAACAATTTCATGACATTTAACGCCATTTTGCAGAGAAAAGTTGTTGGGAATTATGATACTAATGAACCGCTGATGTTGGGCTAACCATTTGTTAGCTTTAAAAAAATAAGTTTTGATTAACCCTAACAGTCCTCAATTCTCCTATTTCAATATGATTTTGAACACAGCCTAAGAATTTAGGGTTAATAATGGCCTCCTTCTCCCCTTACAGCCATCCGATCTACCCACTTTAATAACAAATAACTTTTATAACCCCTGCATAATCTTGATTTCCCTAACCTTTCCATGACTTTTAGATTTTTTCTCTGACGTTCCAGGACAACTTTTTTTTCATGACTTTCCAGGACTTATCGTGAGGACCCTTACAATGTAAGCCCACACAATCTAGGATACAGGGTTATTTTTTTCCAATACATTGATTCTTTCTCATTTGTTTGCTTTACTGGACACAGACAGGCTATGATTTTAGTGTTTCGATAAGATCCATACTGTACTTGTACCTCAATTTCCTTGGTTGCTTGTTCTGAGGAGCCCATCAAGAGGTAGCTAATCGTTTCTGCAATGTCTAGATCAACATAAAGAGAGAGTAGAAACAACTTAAAGCGTGGTAATAGGTCAAGTCTTCTAATCAGCGCCGGTGAAAATTCAACCATACTGCTGCAACGTTAGTACTTGTCCGAGTACTTGTCCGAGTACTTGTCCGAGTACTTGTCCGAGTACTTGTCCGAGTACTTGTCCGAGTACTTGTCCGAGTACTTGTCCGAGTACTTGTCCGAGTACTTGTCCGAGTACTTGTCCGAGTACTTGTCCGAGTACTTGTCCGAGTACTTGTCCGAGTACTTGTCCGAGTACTTGTCCGAGTACTTGTCCGAGTACTTGTCCGAGTACTTGTCCGAGTACTTGTCCGAGTACTTGTCCGAGTACTTGTCCGAGTACTTGTCCGAGTACTTGTCCGAGTACTTGTCCGAGTACTTGTCCGAGTACTTGTCCGAGTACTTGTCCGAGTACTTGTCCGAGTACTTGTCCGAGTACTTGTCCGAGTACTTGTCCGAGTACTTGTCCGAGTACTTGTCCGAGTACTTGTCCGAGTACTTGTCCGAGTACTTGTCCGAGTACTTGTCCGAGTACTTGTCCGAGTACTTGTCCGAGTACTTGTCCGAGTACTTGTCCGAGTACTTGTCCGAGTACTTGTCCGAGTACTTGTCCGAGTACTTGTCCGAGTACTTGTCCGAGTACTTGTCCGAGTACTTGTCCGAGTACTTGTCCGAGTACTTGTCCGAGTACTTGTCCGAGTACTTGTCCGAGTACTTGTCCGAGTACTTGTCCGAGTACTTGTCCGAGTACTTGTCCGAGTACTTGTCCGAGTACTTGTCCGAGTACTTGTCCGAGTACTTGTCCGAGTACTTGTCCGAGTACTTGTCCGAGTACTTGTCCGAGTACTTGTCCGAGTACTTGTCCGAGTACTTGTCCGAGTACTTGTCCGAGTACTTGTCCGAGTACTTGTCCGAGTACTTGTCCGAGTACTTGTCCGAGTACTTGTCCGAGCACTTGTCCGAGCACTTGTCCGAGCACTTGTCCGAGCACTTGTCCGAGCACTTGTCCGAGCACTTGTCCGAGCACTTGTCCGAGCACTTGTCCGAGCACTTGTCCGAGCACTTGTCCGAGCACTTGTCCGAGCACTTGTCCGAGCACTTGTCCGAGCACTTGTCCGAGCACTTGTCCGAGCACTTGTCCGAGCACTTGTCCGAGCACTTGTCCGAGCACTTGTCCGAGCACTTGTCCGAGCACTTGTCCGAGCACTTGTCCGAGCACTTGTCCGAGCACTTGTCCGAGCACTTGTCCGAGCACTTGTCCGAGCACTTGTCCGAGCACTTGTCCGAGCACTTGTCCGAGCACTTGTCCGAGCACTTGTCCGAGCACTTGTCCGAGCACTTGTCCGAGCACTTGTCCGAGCACTTGTCCGAGCACTTGTCCGAGCACTTGTCCGAGCACTTGTCCGAGCAATTGTCCGAGCACTTGTCCGAGCACTGGTCCGAGCACTGGTCCGAGCACTTGTCCGAGCACTGGTCCGAGCACTGGTCCGAGCACTGGTCCGAGCACTGGTCCGAGCACTGGTCCGAGCACTGGTCCGAGCACTGGTCCGAGCACTGGTCCGAGTACTGGTCCGAGTACTTGTCCGAGTACTTGTCCGAGTACTTTTCCAAGTACTTTTCCAAGTACTTTTTCAAAGTACTTTTCAAAGTACTTTCAAAGTACTTTCAAAGTATTTTGTTTACTACCAAATATTTAGCTGTTGCTTTGGAACAAAGTGAGATAAACATTGACAGTAGACGGCAAATAAGGTGTGTTGGAGAAACAAATTAACTTGTGACTTCGGATGCATAAATTTACTTTTCAATCAAGGTTTTGAGACAGAAAGTACTTGGAAAGTACTCGATTGCTTTTGTCTTAAAAGCTTAATTCATTCAAATTTCTTATTGTCCAAAGTTTTGAAATTCTTTAGCAAAGTATTTACTGTCCAGTGTCTTTATCATGCAGCTTTATCTATACCAAACCATCTTAATATCTGGTAGTTAAGCTGGTACTCGGAAAGTACTCGACTACAACACTTTGGATAGTCAAACTCAAATTTCACCATCATTCTAAAAGGACTTACTTTGCTTAAGAAGCTGTACGGCTATCTCTGGGCAGCTAGAGCACATGAGAGACAGCATGCGGATGACCATGATAAATGTACCAGTGCTGACTACCGGTGGGCTTACAACAAGCTGAAACAAGATCAACAAATTACCACTTCTGTTCAATCTTGATGGTGAGCAGTTAGGTTCTACACTAGCTCTACTTTCACATCACAGGGCTGTAGCTTCTCTGAGCATGTTTTATAGATGTGTCATTCCATGAAGTTAGGACACAAAGTGGGACATTCTGCCACATTTCTACATGTTCTAGTTACATACCATCTATCGTCTCAATTGAAATTTGACATTTGTTAACAAATTTATTACTCTGATGCAACAGGGGACGACGTGGTTATTGTAGATAAATTCCAAGGAATATGTTAAAAAAATATCTTTTGACGTAACCAATGTAACACATTGGGGTACACAAGGGTACACAATGTTAAATTGTTTAATGATACTGATTCACTTGTATATTTGGGCAAGAGTAACTAACTTTGTACATGTACCGGGTCCTATCTGTGAGGTGTACTATAAAACAGGCATAGCAAAACTGTGTCGTGGTATGTAGAAGTACTGAAATTGCCTCACCACAGGTTCTGAACATAATAGGGACGTCGCATCGTGTCGTGTCCCAAATTCATAAAATGACTGAGATACTTGTTCAGCCACTGCTCTATTGGTCTTTATGAGCTGATGCCCTCTCGCAAGGAGTGACACCCAGCTCTCAAAATCATCTCACTGTCATACTCTGCCTTTTTTGTAAGGCAAATGGCCGAGAGAAATGTTTACTTGTATTCTGCAAATCGATGGTATCATGTGCCACAACACAGTGCTGTCAGAACTACACCATCACATGACCTTGCTACAAATGAAATTTCTACGTTGCTTCTTTTTTATTTTACTTTATACCTTCAAACAAATAAACATGTACATGTACCTGCAATTTGACCCAATAAAGAGTAAGTGAGTGAGTGAGTTTAGGGTTTAACGCCGTGCCGGCATCAGTGGCCATATTCACGGCGGGAATGTGTACAAATATAAGACAATAGGTAATAATAAAAAACAATCAAGTGAACTGTGGAGAATATAAAAACTTGGAGTCGGAAAGAACAATTATCACATAGGAAAAGAATGAGAACGTTTCAAAAGAATGAAAGAACTATTGTATATTACAATAGTGTGATTCTAGGCAGAATCTCGTGGAAGGCGGGCCACGAAGGATCTTCCTCCCAGACACACGGCACCCTGTCACCCAATAAACCCCATAAACAGTGTAAAAACCAAAAGACAGTGGGGGAAAAAAAAAAAATAATAAAACAAAAACAAACAGCTACTCCAGTTTAGGTTTACATACGAATACAGAATCCACAGAGCAGTTTTAAATGTGCATTAATAAATGGTTTCCTACCAGCTGTTGCAGGTTGGTCAGTAGGCCATGAGCGGCTATCTGCTGCAAACGCTTCTCATCATGCTGAAAGTTGTCCACCAGACGAGCAAAACACAGGCAGCAACTCTCCACAGATTTCTTATCCTGAAATCAAGACAAAATAATCCAATCAACTTCCGTTACAAATGGTACCAACAATTTGCAGACTTTGCAGTGGGTTAAGCTTAGCCCTTGCTTTTTTTTAACCAGTTCGCATCGGATGCCATGCACACACGGAAAAAAATTTCAGGGATTCAAAACGAATGACAGATGAACACGTCACGAGCAAGGTCAGAAATATCCATCAGCGACCGGGTCGCAGCGATGCTACCCACATAAGCCTGAACCCGCCCCGGATCAAGGTTCGTGAAAAAGAATCCCACGCTGGGGCCGGTCAATGTACAATCAATCCTGGTGCGAACTGATTAAGTAATCTCTTGCTGTTAAAAACCTATAAAATATAAATTTTAAATCCGAAAGGAATGGAAGCATTTATGTTAAATCAAACTGGTTCTCATGTTAACTTAACGGCAAGAAGGTGTTTATTGGAGGATGCTCTCAATGGAGAATACAAAGAAAACAACCCAATGTTAGCTAATCAGGGTTCCCACTGGAATCTTAAAATGAAATTCCAAACATTTATTCTACTGTGTGTGTTACCTGATGCTGGAGTCTACCAGTCAGTAGAATCAGAGATTCTGCCACTAGATTGAACTCATCACTTCCGATGCTTTGACAACAGTTAGCAGCGACTGCTAGGGCATTGCGCTGGGCAGCAATGGAGAAGAACTCAATGTACAGCAGGCAAGAGGCCAGACCACCCTGGACAAATTGAATTACAAAATTGAAAACCATTGGTGAGGATTCATTTCTACAGCATCTACACAAATTGCAACTCGGCAATTCCGTGAGAATGTGGACACGGTTGAAAGGTTTATCTTTTTTTATATAATGATCAGAACTATAAGCACAGCAGCATAATGCATGTATGTGGAAAGGAACAAGCAGAGTTGTAATGACTCAAGTCATTGACTCGAGTCAAAGACTCTATTGACTCGAGTCAAAGACTCTATTGACTCGAGTCAAAGACTCATTGACTCGAGTCAAAGACTCATTGACTCGAGTCAAAGACTCATTGACTCGAGTCAAAGACTCATTGACTTACGAAAAGAGTCAAAGAGTCAAAGAGTCAAAGAGTCAAAGAGTCAAAGAGTCAAAGAGTCAAAGAGTCAAAGAGTCAAAGAGTCAAAGAGTCAAAGAGTCAAAGAGTCAAAGAGTCAAAGAGTCAAAGAGTCAAAGAGTCAAAGAGTCAAAGAGTCAAAGAGTCAAAGAGTCAAAGAGTCAAAGAGTCAAAGAGTCAAAGAGTCAAAGAGTCAAAGAGTCAAAGAGTCAAAGAGTCAAAGAGTCAAAGAGTCAAAGAGTCAAAGAGTCAAAGAGTCAAAGAGTCAAAGAGTCAAAGAGTCAAAGAGTCAAAGAGTCAAAGAGTCAAAGAGTCAAAGAGTCAAAGAGTCAAAGAGTCAAAGAGTCAAAGAGTCAAAGAGTCAAAGAGTCAAAGAGTCAAAGAGTCAAAGAGTCAAAGAGTCAAAGAGTCAAAGAGTCAAAGAGTCAAAGAGTCAAAGAGTCAAAGAGTCAAAGAGTCAAAGAGTCAAAGAGTCAAAGAGTCAAAGAGTCAAAGAGTCAAAGAGTCAAAGAGTCAAAGAGTCAAAGAGTCAAAGAGTCAAAGAGTCAAAGAGTCAAAGAGTCAAAGAGTCAAAGAGTCAAAGAGTCAAAGAGTCAAAGAGTCAAAGAGTCAAAGAGTCAACTCGACTGCAGTTTTGGGCACTTGATGGCCTTTAAGGGCAAAAAGAATTGTCCATCAGTTATAACACACTGCAGAGGGAAAAATACTTGGGGTTTCAGGGTGAAATCAGTTGGCCAAACTCACAGCTTGTACAATGGCCTTGCTGTGTCTTCTTGATAGCATCTCGAGTGCAGTCAGGGACTGCTCTGCAACATCCATGCACTGAATCACTTGCAGCTGAAACAGCAAGAAAAGGATCACCAGTTAAACAACGATAATGAAAACTGTTCAATATCAAAATGCTTTACATTAACTCTTCCTCTATGACAGTGCTTTCCTGCAACTCAGTGGTACATGCCAATTCACTCCAGCTGCAGTGCTTTGGAGGATTCTTTGCATGTAGAGTGAAAGGCACTTCTGTAGTTAATAAATGGGAATATGGCTTTACTTATACCGTGGCCTCATAGCATGGCCCAGTTGACCTGCAGTATCCTATGGCATTCTTTGGAGAGCTTTGGAGTGCCATGATAAAAAACATAGGGCTTTTTTTTGAGTGACTATTGCAGTGCGTTGGAGTGTAAACAAGTAAAGACCAAGGGTTATTCTTAGGCGAGGAGATAGGGGAAATATCTAGGGGAATTGTGCCTTGGCTGACACAAGCATGAAATTTGGCACACAGTCAGAGTATGTCATTAGAACGATATTTGGATATAGGGCCATAGCAGATTTGTCCTTTAGAAAAATACAGGTAAAATAACAAGCGATTTTCTAAATTGCTACCACTGCTTGTTATTCTACCTATATTTTTGTTTAAAGACAAATAATTTTGAAAGTTGCACAACCGTCGCATACTATTTTGTTCGTTTACACGCGCACGCGTGTGCGACATTGCGACAAAATCAAAACCTTGTAATTCGTTGAACTGGATGGTGCCAGACTATTTATGCATTCAAATCCTCGCTTTTAATTTGTTCATTATACATAAACTGACGTTAGACAATGATGTTTTCTTTCCAAGAAAGAAAAAATCACTGGCTGATAAATGTCTAAAAATTTATTTGGCGGTCGGCAATTTACACCAGTTATGATCGGAATCGGTATGGTAATATTTTTTTCACAAAAAACCAATAACATTTGGTGGGGTCGTAATTTATCGCTTTTAAAAATGGGGTCGGTCTCTGGGTGACCTAAACCAAAGGTATTTCATTTCGTGAAACATCTCAGCTCCCTCAAGAACATATAGCTCAGTGCTGCTAATTAGATGCAAACACTAGAACCATATCTTCCGTCAAAGGTAATAATTTTGGGTATGGAGTATGGAGAAACAATTGTTGAAAAAACTGACCTTTTCTAGGAAACCAGGAATGGCATCCATTACAACAGTGGAGGACCTAGGCAGAGCCTCCATCATGTAGGTGAGTGCTCGGCAAGCATGGTTCATCTGAAACATAGATACTTAAAGATTAACTCACAACTTTTTGACAGACTATCGTACCTGTGCATTACCTGTCATTCGTGAATTTATTTGAAGGACAAGTCAAGCCACATAAATAAATATATATCTAAAATGTGACTCACTCCTCAAAAATGGGTATTATGTTGCACAGAAATTGAGTTATATACATGGTTGAAAAATCTACCATGTCAACTTTCATTTGGTATATAATAGAGCTCCTTAACCAGTTCGCGCCGGGATTATTTTAACATCGCCGAGCCGAGGGGCGGGATTATTTTTAACGAAACTCGATCCGAAGCGGGTTCAGGCTGATAGTGCCGGAAAGCACACCAACGCATTTCCGGCCTTGCTCGCTGCTGACATACATTTCCGAACTTGAACTTGGCGTGTTTATGCGTCATCCGTTTTGAATTTGGGAAAATGTCTGCGTTTATATATGTCATCTGGCGCGAACTGGTTAACCCCTCACTTTCTGGAGATATGACATGTTTGCATATTGATTACTTTCTTGGAGTTTAAAATACACAACTGAGAAAACACTTTGAGAAAAGTTGTCTCACAATACAGCAAACACTTTGAAAGCGCGTATGCAATGTGATGCCCACTGTATTGCAAATCAAATCCACGTGCTAAACGTGTGCAAAGTTGTCTTAGGGACATGGCTAGCTCACAAACGACGTGGCTAGCTCAATTCACTCACAATGTCAAAGTTGTGCTCCATGGCAAGTAGTGTGGTCAGTGCAGGCACCACCTGCTTGACAGGGAAGCCGCCTAGCGTGTCCTCGTTACCCATGACCAGTAGCTGACACATCTCAATGACGGCTTGCAGCTGTTGGCTCTCATCTCCACTGGCTTGCAGGCCAGTCAACAGCTGGTGGGCTCTGCTACCTGTAAACATGGCAACATGGGCAGCTTTACTACTGAGCATGGGCAACTAAGCTACTGGTACTACCTGTACCAGCTACATGTACCATGCTACCAGTGAAATTAGACAGAGTGCTTGGGCAAAATATACTAACCAATCAATCTTGAGATGCCATAAACACAGTGCAATTTCCTTACAGTTTAAACATATGGCAAATAACTACAAAATGTTATTGGTTACAGTTCCTAAATGTAGCAGTCTAGACCACCTCCCGCATTGGAAAACTGGAACATCAAGCACCATGTTAATTAGCTTAGCTCTAGCTACATGTAGCTCAATCTTACAAAATTATCCTCAGCCATATTTTAGGGGTTTTATCAGCAGATGATAATCTCCCACTTGTTTGCTTAAAAGCACTGATCACAGGTGCATTTAACTAACATTTAGTTTCATCATGTCATGTTCAATGGTGTACTTTAATCCTAACCCCCTGGGCTCTCACACTAGAAAGCATACCAAACTGAACAAACTGCACTGCACAAAGGTTTGGTAGTTAATGGTACTAAACCTGAGCAACAGTACTAAACCTGCCTAACTCCAACTGTTTGATCCTTATTCATCACACTGAATTCCTTTTCATCACACTGAATTCCTTTTCATCACACCAAATTCGTATTCATCGCACCAAATTCGTATTCATCGCACCAAATTCGTATTCATCACACAAAATTCCTATTCATCACACAACATTCCTATTCATCACACCAAATTCCTATTCATCACACCAAATTCCTATTCATCACACCAAATTCCTATTCATCACACCAAATTCCTATTCATCACACCAAATTCTTAACCCTAACGCTCCTCAATCCTCAAAAATCCTCATTGCAGTTTTGGAGGATTTTTGAGGATTGAGGCTGTATGGGGTTTTAAAAAAATGAGGATTTTTGAGGATTGAGGCACAATGTTGTTTCACAATGTTTCAAGTGTGGAGGATTTTTGAGGATTGAGGCACAATGGGGTTTTCAAAAAATGAGGATTTTGGAGGAATGAGGCTGAATGGGGTTTTCAAAAAATCACAATGAGGATTTTGGAGGATTGACTTTTTTTCAATCCCCAGATTCCTCATTGCAGTTTTGGAGGATTACAAAAAATGAGGATTTTGGAGAATTGAGGCACATGATGTTGTTTTAAGTGTGGAGGATTTTTGAGGATTGAGGCTAGATGGGGTTTTAAAAAAATGAGGTTTTTAAAAAAATGAGGATTTTGGAGGATTGAGGATGGTTGCTAGCAAAAAGGGCCTAGGGGGTTAGGGTTAATTATCGCACCGAATTCTTATTCATCACACCAAATTCTTATTCATCACACCAAATTCTTATTCATCACACCAAACACCGAATCATAAACGGTTGTTTTTTCCTTTCTATTCATTAGGGAATTAACATAAGCACCAGCTTATTGATGTTCAGAAATAAAACACTGCCTAAATAGCATTAGATATAACCAGTGGGTTTCTAAAAATCAACAACAATGTTTGGTATGTTTGGACACACAAATCTAGAGCCAAGAATGGTGTTCGGTACAGCCGAATGCTCGGTACAGCCGAATGTTCGGTACAGCCGATTGTTCGGTACAGCCGATTGTTCGGTACAGCCGATTGTTCGGTACAGCCGATTGTTCGGTACAGCCGATTGTTCGGTACAGCCGATTGTTCGGTACAGCCGATTGTTCGGTACAGCCGAATGCTCGGTACAGCCGAATGTGCGGTACAGCCGAATGTGCGGTACAGCCGAATGCGCGGTACAGCCGATTGTTCGGTACAGCCGAACGTTCGGTACAGCCGAACGTTCGGTGTAGCCGAATGTTCGGTATAGCCACGTTCCACTGTATTATTTATAAGTTGACTTACTTGCTCCGGTACCCATGCTTCTGTGTAGAAGCTGGTGCATGCGAGGTCCCAGAGCATTGAACAGGTGTGGCGGTAAGCCCCTTGCTTCTAGCAGGGCTACACAAGGGTTAAGAGGCAGAGTTAAAAAAAAGGTAAAGACTTTAAAACTTTCAAGGGATTTTGGGAGAAGAATTCCAAGACCAAGCTGGTATTGGTGTTGAGATCAAGAGGTAAAGACAGGAATGAGATTGTTAATTTGAAAAAAATGTCTGAAAATTGATGAAATGTCTGCAAAATGCATATCTTTATACCTTAATAATGTTTTTTTTCTGTTGTTCAAAAAGTCTGAATTCAAACAAAAATCTGACAAATCTCATGACTGTAAAGACTTGCTAGATTTCTTTTGAAAGAAATACAAATGGTTCCGTATGCCTTTAAAGGTAGGATACACCATTAGTAATTGTTTGAATTATCAGGAATGGGTGGATTTGAGGGGTTTTGTCCGAAGTTTTACAATCTTGGATGCCGAGAAAAAATCAAGAAAAACGGTGTTCATTTTCAACCGGTGTCGGGCAGTTGTTTTTGTTGTTCTTGGGTTTTTTTGCGATCACTGTCTGTTTTTGAATGTTTTTTTAATTTTTTTATATTGTTTTTGAACAATTACAGGATATCTAGCCCAATCATTTTGCTGCATGCCTAAAATCATTATTTACTTTCAAAAAAGAAAGGCCTGGCATCCTTAATAGTTTACTTCTGCGGCGGAATATTCCACTCTGTGGTATTTTCAATAATTTTTTAATAATTTGGTAGTAAAAATTTGTTTGCAAAATGTGGCAAAAAACAAAACTCTGTTGAAATGTGTGAGGAGACATACCTTGAAGTCTGCCCACTTCAGAATCATCAGACTCACCCTCACCTCCGAGGGCCAAGGCTGGAGCTCCTCCCCCTGAGCCTGAAGCTGAAAAAACAACAAGTACAATCAATGCATGAAATCTTATGGGAGCCAGTTCGAAAACAACAGTTTTGTAGTCCTATAGAAAGGTGCAGAAATTAAAGGGAAACTCCACCCATAGTGCAGAAATTAAAGGGAAACTCCACCCATAGTTTATAATTGCATAATGTTAAAGAGTGTCAATTGCCATTGTGACTTGATTTTTATTTCATTTTTATCGGTTTCGGTAATCATATAAAACAGAGATTTCCTCGCACTGCGCTTACCGTCATGCGAGCCGCCATTTTGTTCTGGTCTATCGGTACATCCGAGATATTGTGACGTAGTGTCTGCACCATCAATACGCGAAGCCCGATCGATAGCGGCCCTGCACGCGTACGGAATGCAAGTGAACCCTTTTGTGTGCGGCATAGTGTATACACAATGTGTACTGTACATGTGAAAGTGGGCTCAAAATCATACGGAGAAGGACCTGATGCCATAATTACTAGCTCACAGATTTTCTATTCTTCTCAGAAAATACAAAAAAACCCGATAGTTTGTGGTGCGTCAAGTAGATATTCTGCACAGAAATGCAATACATGTACTCGCAACAGTCGGGCGCCGTACAACATACGTCTGCATAATATAGTTGGCCGAGTCAAGGTGGGATACCAGTGCGAACAACAGGCAATAAAGCGATGTGCATTGAGGTTCAGACACTACGTCATAATTTCCCGGGTGAGGCGGGAAATTTGAACAATATGGCCACGCTCTTGAACTCCTGAATGGCAAGAAATCGTGAATATAATAAGCGCGTGTGTCGTTCTCGATAACAAATCAAAACAAATTCTCTGCGGAGTCAGTATGATCCCATATATTCTTTTAGACTAGGTTAAAATATTATTTAGCCTGGAATTTCCCTTTAACAAATGTGACGTCATCAGTACATTGACTTATTGTTTCAGGCATTCTAAACCCACAGAATGTCACATGCATGAAGCCTGAAAGTTGACAATTTGTAGACAGAGTTGAAAGGGTTCCAAGGCTCCTCTTCCTCCCTTTGTGTTTCTGCTTCTCTAATCACCGACATTTCTCTTTCTGTGTCAGAGAAACTGGATGGGGAAATCAACCACTGAGTATACTGTACCTGTAGCAGTGGCCCCGGGGGCTGAGTCCTCGTTAGCGTTGCGACCAGTAGCTGAAGCACCTTCAGTAGTGCTGTCTCGTCCAGATGAGGTGTCTGATCTGCTGGCCCCGCTTTGTCCTCTCTTGCTCATCCCCGAGCTGCGCCTACTTCTGTAAATCCAAAATATAGGGGACATGGGATTACATGCATTCTTTTGTTATTTTCTTCAAAATTTGAGTCAGAGTTTCCACCTTGGATGCATCTCCTCCCACTCAGCATGAGTGGTTTGCCAGATCCACATCCAAGAGTCTGACTCCTTTTCTGGCCACTCTTCTGGTACCACCCATAGAATTATTGGTAACATCACTTGCAGTACCTCTAATGTCAAACATCTCATCTCTTGCAGGTTTTGCAGAGTGCAGTATGTCGGCAAGACCAAAAACACCCTAAAGAAGCGTTTCTACGCTCATCAGTCGACTGTCTACACCAAGAAATAGAACACCCCCGTCGGTCAACCAGCTCAACCATTCCATTTCTGATATGATTCTAGTACCCTCGAAAAACAGATAATGACAATTTGGGAGATCGCCAACATAGGGCAAAGTAGCTCAGTTGGTAGAGCATCGATCCGGTATTCCGGAGGTCGCAGGTTCAAGTCTCACCTTGCTAATTTCTTTGTTCACTTTGACATCAGTTTTAATCTTATTTATCTTTTCAACAAGTTAGCTTTTCAACAAGTTAGCTTTTCAACAGTTTTTTGTTTGGTTACTTCCAGGTTCATGTATATTCCACTTTAAAGAAGCTTTTCTTATGAACATGATGCATATTTACCTTGTGCTGGCGCAGGTTCCCGTGTTGGTATCTGTGGCACGCTGCCGGGAGCTGTCTGGTTTAGGAGATGAGGTCCTTGCCTTTGACTTGCCTATGGAGATTGGAACAAGCACAAAGCAGACATGCAGTCAGAGCTTCCGGAGAGTTAACTACAGAATGAGCCACTGACACTAACTGGAGGACTTGAATACACCGATAATAAAAAGTGTATATTTCTAGTCTTGGTTGCAAGACGTCCTAATCACGGTATTCAGCGCAAGTAGGCCGCAGATGCGGGCGCCTTCTTACGTACGCCATGCGTAGACCAAGCCATGGCCTTCGAATAGGCCGTCTTGGCTAACTGACATAATCGCTAACAAAAATCCGAGCAGATTTGTGTCGCATTTGCAAGTGCGTGTGTTGTTGTGTGTATTATTACGTGACGTTACAGAAACTTGACCATGAGTCAGCGATTATGCATGTTACGTCACGCGATTATACACGCAACGTCACACGCACATGCAAATGCTACACATTTCTGCTTGGAATATTCAAAGCGATTATGTCAGTTAGCCAAGACGTCTTATTAGGTCATGGCATGGTCTAAACTCCTTACAAAAAGTATCGAGACACTTAAAAATGAGCCAATAATTAACGGCCCAAAAGGGTATGGATTAATGAAAGCAAATAACCCAGTGCATAATTTTGTTCTGCGTATTTTGACACCTCGATTGTTGAGATACGATGTTGCGGAGCGGAGTTATTGTCATTTCAATGGTAGTAGGTCCAGTTTCAAAAGTGACAATCATCCCTATAGAAGCAGGTTTGCATTATTGTTTTGAATGATCAGGTTCTGCTTCTGCTTCTGTAGGGATGATTGTCACTTTTGAAAATGGACCTCCGACCATTGAAATGACAATAATTATTGTCTCATTTTTAAGTGTCTCAATACTTTTTGTGATGAGTGTATATCTACGGTGTACGTAAAAGGGCGCCCGCATCGGCGGCCTACGAACGCTGCATACTAGGACGTCTTGACTAGGACGTCTTGCAACCAAGACTAGTACATTTCACCTCGTGTGAAATGTACTGATTGACAAAATAATCCTATCATACTGACCTTTACTCGAGTTGGCCCTGCCTTTGAGCGGGCCTTTCAGGTTGACTGGTAGGGCTGTAGCTTTCTCTTCAACCCCAGACGTAGGGGTGGAGGATGCTCGGCTGCGGCTAGCCTTCTGGCGGGTACTGACCCCAGAGGTGGAAGGCTGGGCGTGGTGGGTGCTGCTGCTGCCCACCAACTCCGCAGAGGTGGTCTCTGCAGATCTACCGGTATTACTGAGAAAAAAATGAGTCATCAATTAGTGACGAGTAAAGTACGATAGAGTACAGCTGAAATACATTTTAAATACAGTCCAAATTTAATTTGACACCGAAAAAGCGGTTGAAACCAGCTGGGCCATGTTTTTTCAGCCGTTGGAAATATACCCATGTGTTAGGCTCTTGAGCAATAGGAATGGCTAAACTGTCTCAGGTATTTATGAATAGACTTATAACTCTTATAAAGACTTATAAGGATCTCCTTCCTTACTCTTTCAAAACCCAATATAGTAACTCAACAGCCAAACTGCTGTACTCTGCTTATGGTGGTTTACCTGAACCCATGTACACGCATATATGTAAAGCATAGTTTACTTGCCGTTGAATTTTGAAGGGTTAGGGTGGTTAGGGTTAACCCTAGCTCCCTAGTCAAATTTACAAGGAACCATATCCACCCTTGCAATTTCCAACACTATACAAATGTACATGTATGGCAAACTGCACACAAAAACTGTTGGACTCTGATTCTGGAGGTATGCCTAACCCTGTGTAAACAACAATCAGTTTAGGAGTCCAGTACCCATCCCGACAGATTCCAACAAAACCTGGTGTTGGTGTATAACTACCGTAATTTCCTGCGGACAAGACGCGGCTTATCTGACTTTCTAGACCACAAAAACATCGCCGCGCCTTATCTTTCGGTGCGCCTTATCTGATGTCGCTTGAGTTCAAAGTGACGGTCTTTGTGTGAAGAATTCTTTGAACGCCGCAATCTTACTCAATAATGCGGTCAACCAATTACTGAATTAGCTTAACTCTCCGGACATTGTGGCCATGTTTTCATTCTAACAATGCCGCGATGTGTTGATCCCCTACAACCGTGCTTCCCTTCCAACAATGCCGCGATGTGTTGATCCCCTACAACCGTGAAAAGATCGTTATCCAACCCTGAAGTCCAGTTAAAAAAATCTTCATTCATTGGGTACGTGTGTAAAATCAGCCCTGATACTTCACGACGGCAACGACGGCAATTGCCGTCGATGCCCCTACCGATTGCCGCAATGCCCTTCAAAAATCCCACTTTCCACGGCAATTGTTGCCGTGCCCTTTTTTGTTATTGCCGCCGTGCCCTTTCTCCTGAAAAAATATATTAAACGATATTCTGCATGCGACATAAATCTTAAAAAATGACACAGAAAATGAGCTGAAATATAGCGACTGTCAAAACTTGCGATGTCTGTGTGATCTATCTGCAGATCCCACAAAAAAAAATTAACGCAACAAACAACTTACCTCTCACACACACATTACACACGCACATTCGCTCGCAGTTAACACTGGCCCAGACGCGCAGTAGGATGTGAAAATATTATACCGAATGCAGCGCGGTTCCCTGCAATATGTATCCTAATACTGCACGTGAACCAGCGACGCGGTCATTGATGATATTATTTTCCCACCGCGTGTCCGGTCGATCGAGTGTAGTGTAGAATGGCGCGACTGTGACCACGTGCAGTACGTGTGCTCGGATCGGTATAGGCCTACTATTAATTACGCACGGCAGGCCTATAACTTGACGTGTGTCGGAAGAATAACCAGTAACCCTCCATCTAAGACAAACATCGAGTAAACAGAACGGCCACAAAAGACAACTTTAGCAAAAAAATAAGATGAACTGAAAAACACTATAGACATTTATTTTTTTGATTTTATATAAATGTAGGTTTTTAAATTGGGCCTGTGCCTACTCTAAAATATTCTAATAATTATAGCTTGTGCAGAATTATATTAAGTTAACTCTATGTTGTCTGATTACGTTGTCTGGAAAGAAACTATATCACTGACTGAATTATTTTACAATCCCACAGACCAAAACATTAAACGTGGTTTTGAAACCCGATATCTGCGGGAGAGGCACATGTATCGGTTTCCATTGTATAAACTCTGCGGTCAGGAACATCTGGGGTTTGCGATTGTTGATACATTTCGTGTCGGCTCACTCAAAGGGTTAGTTCATTGAACCTTATTTCTTTTGGGAAAAGACGCACCATTGTAGGGTCAGAAACCGCAATCATGCACAGCGTTGGCTTGATAGATGAAGGTTGGTATCAATTTACTTTGGTCTTTTCTTGGACTAGTGTGATCGTTCTAAGGCAACAAAATGACCCCTTTCTGGCGATGTACCTACACCGGGTGGCGCCTGGTGTTATTTTGGGTGCGTTCAAGCATGCGCCTTATTCGGCGGTGCGCCTTATCTGTTGACGTTTGAATTTTTGAGGGTGATTTTAGGGACCTGCGCCTTATCCGCCGAGCGCCTTATCCGCAGGAAATTACGGTAGATGGGGATTGTTATGGTTAATGAGGACATGTATACTCCCTTGGTGTTTAATGGCTCTACATGTATGCAGAACTATCTCCTCTCAAGGTGAGAATGCAATTTAACTGTCAGACAGTTGAGAAATGAACTAAAGGACACACATTCATCTCATACATAAGGGTTTTGTGCTGGTTATACAGAGTACAAGATGAGTAGTTATTCTGCACTCTGCACAGAATCTCTTACCAAAGAGCTATAGTTCAAGTAAATAAATAATACCTGAGTCCACTAAACAATGAAGAAGCACGTGATCTTGGGGTCCCAGAAGAAGCTGCGGCAGTCGAGGAGGTTCCTGTGGGTGTCTTGGACTCCGACTTAGAGGCTGATGTTGTCGGGGGTGAGGAAATGGTTGAGGTGCTGGCGCCCCAGGGTGGGGCAGCCCTGCGTTGGGTACTCGTCCTGCCTGGCGTGCGGCGCGGTGCGTAGTAGTCTAAAGCCTCGTACTGGTAAGGGTGGTCCCTCGAGTACGAACGCAGAGACCGGAAGGTGATTAGGGGAATCTCTTCACTTAGTCCTGGAAGGCTGGTCTCTCTAGTTTCAGATTCCTGCTGGTCGTTGGCGGCACGCAGCCGTAGCTTGCTGTGTTTGTCCCCAATGGTGGCTTCACTGCTGGCGGACGAGCCAGCGGAGGAGCTACTGGCTTTCCTCTTCTTGCCACAGTTATCTGGTATGCTGACCTGGCTATCTTTGACAAATTGGTGAAGACGGTGGTCCTCCTTGGAAGGCTTAGTCTCAGTGCTTCGGCTCCTGCTCCTAGATCGTTCTTGGTTGCTATTCAACAACGGCTGTCCCGAGACAACCGACGCAGATGAAGACGACTGGCCAGTACTTTCAAAACTCAGATGTCTATCAAACGCGTTCAGTTCCGCTGGCAAAGTTTTCTCGTTTGAAGCTGGGTATTTTGTGATGAAACTCGGTGATGACAGCGCAGAACCGAAATGTGCAAACTGGATGGTTGCGTTTAGCTTGACCTCTTGAATTTCACGGGCTGGCTGCTTGGCAGGAATGCTCAGGTTTAAGGGTTCAGACTTGCGTTTTGAGGCTTCGCCAGTAACCTTGCAATTGCTGCAAATTAAAAGAACAATGTAAAGTCATATAAATAGCAATGTATTCAAATATTCACCACCAGTGTTCTCCATCGTGCACAGCTATTTGGCCTACAATGCAAGCAAATCTACTAGATGCACAAATTCTAGACAGTGCATACCCAGTACGTACCCATATGTACCGACTGAAAATCCTAGATATGCATCTAGATCTAACCCAGTGAAATTTCTCACAAAATTGATCAAAACTGCTAAGATTCCGAGGACTGAACAGATAACAAATATGTTATAAAAGTTGGTTTTTGTACATTGCGTGGCGATTGTTTTGTTTATGGACCCTATTCCTACAAGCGATTGGAAGTCCACTTGTTTAATTATTGGACTAATCAGCTATCGATAATACCAGGTACAGGTACATGTACATGCAATGTTTGCAAAGTGGCTTACATTAGACTTCTCGCAGCTGCATGGCAATCTACAGCAACAACTTTTAGCCTAGTACAACACGGTTACGGTAAATTAAACAGGGGCGCTAATCTACCATGTGTCCCCGTTGGACTTAATTTTGTCATTCTACAAAAGTCGACCAACTTTTACAACTTGAGCTTAAATTACCTTTGACTTCAGTATGACACAACTATCATGTATACGCATGACCCGTTTTATGGCAATTGGAGTATCAAGTTTTCAAATGGACAAGTTAATTAATAGACAAGACCAATACTTGACTTTTGACACGACAATCATATAAAGTTACAATATTACATGCATGACCCAAGTTTGATTCCAATTGGCCTTTAAGTTTGCATCTACATGTAAGACCAATTTTTCAAAACTTAAACCAAAATGATACGGACTACATGTCAGGCCTCGAAATAGTACTAGCCCGGTGTACAAATTCTAGCGAAAACTGCTCCGGGCTATCCAGACCCACTTCCTTGGTTGCCCGGTGGGCTAGTGAAAAATTCAGTAACCTACCTGTAAAGGTTTAGATCAAAATACAAGTTAAACTTGTTATTTTTTTGGTGTGTATTAAATAAATATCGGATCAAAATAAACTGAGTATAAAGTGTCTTTTGTTTGTGTTTTTCGGCATGATTATCGATAGCCTGGGAGCGCTCGATCCTCGCGTGCATGCAGTGCACTGCGATCTCACGAACAGAGTAGACTGGTGGGCTTCAGTGAGATTAGTATAGTATAAACTACGGTGCACCACGGCGCAGGGTACCGCACATATGTGCACTATTCTCTTTCACATCTATCAGCTGTTAAGCCTTTTGTACCATAACGGCCCACTGCGTACATGTAGCTGTATAGTATGAGCGTTCTGCCGTGTCACTAGTAGTAGCGTCTGATACAGAGTCTGTTCAGAACAGCGCCCTCTGTGTACGTTACTAAGGATGTACGTACGTACGTACGTACGTATAACGTACGTGCGCATGCCGAACGAATAGTTTTGTGCATTGTGTGCATACGGGCTAGCAAAAATGTACACGGGCTAGTAAAATCTGCAGTTTGCCGGTGGGCTACCCAGAAAAAAAGTTAGCGCAAGGCCTGCATACACGTACATAAATAGTGATTACATAGTCTCTTTTTGAACTTTTCAGACGAGACCAAAAGTCCTTAATGCTGACCTTATCTTTGATGCTTGCTTGTTGACAGGAGCAGGATGAGTGCTGGTCAAAGCTTCGTAGTGATTGATGGATGTAGAGGCAATGTTGGAGGTGGTGGCAGTGGCACCACGTCTTGTCGTGCGACGCTGTTGATGCTGATAAGAAGACCCCCCTGACTGGTGGAGACTAGGGATGTGGTCGGCCATAATAGGCGGTGGTCCAAGATGGAGACATACCCAGCCCAACAGGTTATGCTTTGGCTACTGCAAAAAGACCAAGAGGGATACACAACTGTACAATGTCAGCTCTTAATTCACCCTAACAATCCCTATCTAGTCAAACTCCAACACCAGGTTTTGTTGGAATCCGTTAGATGGACCCCTAAACTGATCGTCTTTTACTGGGTTAGGCACACCTCCAGAATCAGACTGTGTGCGTGTGTAAACATCGTCGATCGTGGACGGGAGACAAAGTTTTTTTTGAGGAAACAATGCTGTCCACGATTGACACAAGGTCCACGATCTCGACTCGTGTGCAAATCCTATGGAGATCATCCGAAAACGTTAAAGTATAAACAAAAGAGGGATTACGGTCGGACAATGCCCCATCCACGATCGAAGGTCTTTACACACTTGTGTGTACACAAATTCTTTTGGTACATAGCGTTATGGGGACAACCCATAGGGTTTGTGTGTAAACTGAAATCTCTCTAATCTCAAACTCAGAACACTCTAAAATTCTAAAATTTTCAGGATCACCCTAATTTGTCCTCTTCTTCATTTTCTTTCATTATACCCTAACCCGATTTTACCTTGTTCTACCTTTACTGAACACCCAACACGCTATGGGGACTCGAAAATGTCCCCACTACTCGGTCTGTCTTTTCCAAACAAAAGAGCCTGTCCCCCTAACGCGGTGAGTGCCTACCCAGTTTGACCGATGGTGTTGAATTTGCAAGGATGCATGGGTATGGTTCCTTAGGGCCCTGTCACATTGTATGCGCTCTCATAGGAAACCTTACGGCGACAAAAAAATATTAAATAAATATAACAATCGCAGCAAGGACGCAAGAAATCTGCATTTTTCTAGCTCAAGTGGCCAGAAAGTAGCTCAAGCCACGCTCATCCTGCACTAATCCTGTGCTTACGATGCGCTCAACACGCTCTCTATGCGCCCCTGTTAAGCCCAATTACTTGATCTAGTCGCTGCCGCTGCACTATAACTGTGCTCACATTAGATTCTACTCGCTGTTGATACGTCCTAGTAGCTTGCGTTGCTCATGTGACGTCACTTGCGCTGTATAAATACCACAACAAAACGGTCATTCGCAGTCCAGTTTCAAATTTCTACAGAGATTGTCTTCTTGTCAGTTCCTTATCGCACTTCAGCTTTGTTCTACATGTTCATCATGGTGAAAAGTGAAGACACATTGACAAGTACTTGCATGTTCCATGAGCTACATTTTTTTATTTAAGTCTACAGCCAATTGTCATACAATGTGAATATTAATTAAGCCTAACTCCATACTGCCTCTGTGGAGCTGGAACAAATCTGCCAAAATCCATTGATATCAGTCGATTTTCTTATTATACATTGCTGATGGACCCACCAGTACTGAAGTGTTGGTTGGTGTTGGTGGGCATACATGTACATGTAGTACACATGCATGTACTGTATAACAACACGCTGAAATGTAATGATTTGGATGGATGGATTTTAGCAGATTTAGGATGGTAAAGGGTTAATCAAATGTATACATACCGGTATGCAATCACTGTTTCATAAAGTCTTAACCAACGAAGTACATGTACTATACTAAGCCTACAACGGTTACACGGTTACACGGTTAACCGACCGTTCAAACGGTTACACGGTTACGTTTTTCCGGTTCGGTTAACCTTTTTTTTTTTTAATTTTTTTTAATTTTTTTTTAATTTGTCAACTTTGTCCGGGTTTTGTTGGAGCTTTGGTTGGGAAAAGGGATGGTTTCGTTGGAGCAGGTCACAAATAGTACAACTGATTAAATTGTGTATGGACTGATAGCTTATCTAACATATAGTCGGCCTACATTACACAAATTTATGCAGACAATTAGCAATCGCAGCACTGCGCAAATTAGCAGCGCTAATTAGATATGCATTACAGGCCCGTGCATTTTTTTAATTTTTTTAATTGTTTTTTTTAATTTAAATTTTTTTTTTAATTTTTTTTTTTAAATGTTGGTTACGGTTAACCGTAAAGGTAAAACATACGGTTACACGGATAATTTAATAACCAGAAACTGGCAGCCTTATACTATACAGTATCATAAAATACAGACATGTAGTTTTACACATTACATGTAGCTTGGAAAGCTACCGGTACATGTGTATTGTGACTGGTCAATTCAACATTAAGTGTCAGCATGTGTAGACCAAATCCAAACACATATTAAACGTTCATGAGGCAAACAAAAATGCGGTCAATTATCACACAGTTCTCTAGGTAGAAGATTAACAGCAGAATCATTGAACTAAATGTGTTCATGTATGTACTAGTACATGTACATGTACATCTCAAAGGGCAACAGCATGTTGGCATGCAAAGACGCATGGTACATACAGTACGTGTATACACACGAACACAATACCAATAACTGTACAAAAAAAGGTAGAACAAAATAATGTCATGATCCGCGTACCGAGTGTATGATATAAATTCCATGACTTCATTTTGTTTTTACCATTTCTTAAACTCCCCAAAACAAACACAGTAAATCTGCATTTTGATTGAAAAATGTGGTGCCTGACTGCACCGAACCCATTTGTTTGTGTACACTTTTCACAGCAAATGTGACTAGAATAGCAACTGTTGCTAAGTCACCTGGATAAAACTCTAATCTTATTGGTCAATGTAGGATGTTTAATTCACTGGCTGGATCAGCCCATTCATAAATTAGTACAAACAAAATTGGCATCATGCTGTTTAATGTGTACCATACTTGTTAATACTCATACATGTATTTTAACAGTGAAAAGACTTTTTTTCTTCCGTTGTATTGAATGGCTGTGACATTAGTAGAAGTAAAATTCTCCCCTGAAGCATCAGTGTTGTTTGCTTGGAAGTGCTCTAAACAACACTGATTAGCACTTGTACACGTAGTTCCTAAGATTTCTTAGATTGGAAAGAATGTAGTATCCTGGCGATACTACAGCTTTTTTGTACAAAGTCTATGCAGAGTTGAGAGTATGTTTCTCAGTCCCAGATTTATCATGTCTTTTTAAAATGTTTGCACTGATTTACATGTACCTTCATATAAATATGTAGAAGAAAAAACAGCGTCAGGTTGCAACATTCTTTGTCTAAGATTCTCCACTACTGGTACGCCTCATACATGTACAGTAATCCAATCAATATTCTGGAATCACCACTTACAATATATACATTGTAAAGCAAATGTCCCTTTATAAAGTATCATGTACATTGATAACAGATCCATCTCTGTACCAACATTAGAAGTGTGCATGTACGTTTCTGAACTGCTTCTGTTGTGTCAGCATCACAGTTAAAGATAATGTACCAGTAGTATGGGGTGATAATCAGGATGATAAACACAATTTTGGAATATGATTACATGTACATGTACATGTACATGTACGTCCACTTCAGGGGTGATGCATTGGGTCATTTGTGAGATATTTTGTACAGGAAGTGGGTGTCTAGCATGAAAATAAACCCCCACTCCGGCCAAAAAACTGAATCTTTATTATATGCACTGGATTATAAGAAATCCTTATTACACGATCAGTCGGTATTTAAGTGGTAAATATGGATGATTTGAAAGGGCTAAACAAGTCATTTATATTTAGCACTTTAAAGGTAGTATACACCATTGGTTATTGCTTGAATTATCATGAATGGGTAGATTTGGAGGGTTAATTTTTATAGTAAATATCGTTTAACTGACCTGTCCGAAGTTTTACAATCATGGATGCCGAGAAAAGCACGAAAACAGCGTTTGTTTTCAACCGGCGTCGAGCTGTTATTCTTATGTTATAAAATTATATTTTTCAGAATAATTACAGGATATCTAGCGCAATCATTTTGCTGGATGCCTAGAATCATATTTACTTTTAGATGAGCAAGATTTGTCTTAATAATTCGGCAGTAAATATTTTTGATATCTGCAAATGGTGTATACTACCTTTAATACCGAGTGAGCGAATAATACGGATTTTGGATAATACGGATTTTGTATTTTAATACGGATTTTGTATACGGATTTCGTATAATACAGATACGGGGGGAAGGGGGGGGGATTTTTATGCTACATGTAGATACCCACTTCCTTTAAAAAATATTTCCCAAATGACCGAATGCATCACAGTTTCTGAAGTGGACGTAATCATCTAAAAATATGTTTTTAATCCCCAATATCACCGTATACAATCAAAACGCCTGTATTCCGCCAACAGTATGTTAATGCCAGCCAATTGGGGTCGACTGTGAAGTCATTTAGAGCAGAAATGTGGACTAAGCTGCTGATTGGTTGAAAGGTGTCAGCTGACCCCATATTTCTATTCATTCATTCGTCCACTGATCTCAATATCACACTCTGTAATACTGGTATCTATGGTTGTTACATGTGTATCTAGCGCACAGCAATTCAGGTCAAAATTTGATAGTCTGTGGAGATAGTACATGTATGTGACAAAAGTTATTTCATGTCGAACGGTACCTTTATGTGCATGTACTGGTACATGTAGACAGAAATAAATATTGACCATGACCTGTTTTGTGCATTGGGGATTGCTTGATAACGATTGGGTATGTTAATATAGTACACAGACTACATGTATAGCACAGAACCCATGTACAGTATGTAATTTCAAGGAAAGATGAATCACCATAAGTTTCCAGTTATTTATTATTCATCGTGCAGTGCTACATGTATGTTACTATATAGCATTGGTTTTCTGTCTCATTGACTATGTACACTGTATGCTAAGAGTTTTTTTCCTTGCCTCTAAAGAGAGTAGTCTATGGAATTCTTGTTGCGTAAGCATCTATGATATGATGATGATGATGATGATCATGCATTTGTAAAGCGCCATCTATCTAGTTGCCTATTCCGAGGCGCTGCCAGGAACACCGGGGCGAACCCCTTCTCTTAGCGAAGAGTGTTACTGGGTTCTTTTACGTGCATTACACAACGCACGGGACCTACAGCTTTACGTCCCATCCGAAGGACGAAGCAATAGTGGTTTAATTGCCTTGCTTAAGAACACACGTGTCGACACCGGGACTCGAACCCACGCTCTGCGGAACAGAAAACCGAGTTCTTAACCGCCCGACCACGACACTCCACTATCTGTGCAGATCCAGTATATTAATTGCATGTACATGTACGACGATCGCCTCTTGACCTCTAGATTTGGACCAATGAGCAGGCTTGGTTTTGGGCCTTCGGCTAACCGCTCATCAGCTGAGACACACGTTTTGTTGTTTGCAAACCCATACAATATGTATGTCTCGCAGAAAGAAAACAAATTTTAAGAGAACATGAACAAAATGTCCCACCCAAAAAAACTTAACTCCTCCTCGCTCCTCCAAAATCCACCGGTTAGTTTTGGAGGGTTTGGATGTAAATGTAAGTTTTGAATGTAAATGTAAATCTAGCACAAAATAAGGAAAAACATAAGATTTCATGGATGGTTGAAACAAGGCGCTCAATCGTCTTTAGTTGATTTGCACAAATAGTGGCCACGTGAGGTCGCTGTTCGCGCTGTATTTTTGCACTGCTAACTGCAGCGCCTGGCGTGGATTTCAGAGGAATAACGATAAACGCCTTGCACAAGGTTACAACATACCAGATGCTTTAATTTCACAGGACTGTCATTTATATGCAGTCAAGTTAAGGTATTTCATAATTATTCAGTAGTTTGACTGATTGCAGATACATGTAGTGTGTTTCTAAATTCGGTAACCTGTGAATACAATGGGGACAAAGATGAGAGTCAAAAGGTCTCTACTTGGTATACATGTACCGGTATTTCTATAGATGAAGATGTGTTCCCCACCGTTTTCACAAAATAGATTCATGGATTTTACCCAAAAAAATGAGTTACCGGTAGTTGTTTAGGTTAGGGTTAGGTTTATGGTATATTATAGGGTAATGATTCTAATTTTAATTGAGGAAATTAATCGTGGTTGAAATATGAGCAAATGTTGTAAGAACAAAGAAATGTACACTAGACTGATTACCCTTCTTTAGCAGTTTGTGGGACGCATAGTTTCTGGATGTAGTGATAATGATAGCAATGATAGGTTTCCCCCTATTATTGGGATTCTGTTGACGTCCGTCAATCATCGTACGCGTACAAATTCTTACACTATGAATATACATGTACACATGTATCATAATGGTGCGAAATACGGTACCCTCTTGAGACGTGAACACAATGGGGACAATGGGAGTGAAAAGGTTTCCAAAGGGTAATTTCTATAGATGAATAGGGAGGTTTCCACTAGGAATTTCACTAATTAGATTTTTGGATTTTACTTAAATTACTCAAAAACTAGGATTAGGATGTGGGTTAGGGTTAGTGTTTAGGTTAGGGTATAATATAGGGTATATTGGGTCGAAATTTCAACCCAGGAAAATAATTATGGTTAAAATTTTGAAAAACGTGCTTGACTTTCTAACCATTTTGTACACCAGAACAAAGCCATGTCTCCACAGAGATAAAAAAATGCGAATACATACATGTACATGTGCAAATGTGTGTATGTACACATGTAGTGCAGTGCCCATTCAAAATGTGGCAGTTGGGAACAAGCAGATTACAGTCACCAAAGGACTTGTGCAAATAAAATACTACTATTAAATTGTTCGTACATGTATCTGCCGGACTATCACTTACGTCTTTATTCAAATCTGCCGGGCTAATGACATTAGTCACTAACATTAATTAGTCATTTTTGCCATTTAATCGCCTCTAATTACGAAATTCTAAAATCCGGCACCGTCACTGTCTGCTTGGGATCCCAGCCAGTACACGTGCCAAATACATGTATGAATTTTGTCAGGCTGCCGATGTCCAAGGAAAATACAGACATACAGACATACAGAGATATACAGTACACGTACAAATACTCATAGAGA
Source organism: Crossaster papposus (assembly GCA_037893245.1). Lineage (NCBI taxonomy): Eukaryota > Metazoa > Echinodermata > Asteroidea > Velatida > Solasteridae > Crossaster > Crossaster papposus. The sequence continues at coordinate 384,739 of JBAIAA010000355.1, read as the reverse complement.
TGTTTGCCCCTTTACATGTATATTGTATGTCTCCATGGTTGTACTGTCCATATGACACATACATGTACAGTACATGTGCATTATGTACATGTACGTACACGTATACTGTACATGTATACATGTACACGTTTTACTACTTTGTACATGTACACATGTAGATACCCCTGAGGACAAGCCTTTGTGTTTCCCTTTGTTCCTATAATATGACATAATTACCCTAAGCTACGGGTAGTACACTCTCTGGAGGACAAATCTAAAATATAAAAATATAATAGATGGAGCACCCTTATACAAAGGATCTGTTGTTGTCTGTCTTCAGTCTTGGGTTGTACATGTACACATACAATTATAATATACATACAGTTGTTGATTTTAAACAACAAATGTTGTGTTGGAGAAAACCACATATATACATGTATACTATGTATTACCGTAGTACATGTATATTGTTTTAAACTTAGGGGTCTTGACCTTTCAAAATTCAACGGAAAAATTGGCTCCAGGACCACAATTGTTTAAAACCAGCCAACCACATATTTTTGTTTTGTTTTTTGTAGGCCTATATTTTGCATTATACCACACCTCTTGTTACATGTAGTTCTGTATTCTGGTTGGCTGAAACAGGGTCACGTGGGGTTAACTAATATGGGGTAGTGCATGAGGTTTGCGCCACCGTAAATTTGCGGGATATAGTTCCTGAAGCGGGCAATAGACTTACAAATTTTGACTGGTTACAGCGCCCCTCAAGAGGTTTGCCAGGCTCATCTTAATATGAAAAATGACTTTCTTTTCTTATTTTATATTTTGGACCAAGGTGTGTTGTACAACACATATGGATTGGCATGATTCAGTCACTAGAGCACGTCTACCACCCCCCCCCCCCCCCTGTGAGTGACCAGAAGGGGGACCCCCTGGTCACTCACAGACAGTCCCTAGGGGGGGGGGGGGGAAATAGACATGCTCTAGTGACCTCTTTGCCAGTCCATATGTGTATACTATTTTGGGGGCTGTTTCTGCAATTGTTTTTCTTTAGATTTTTATTTTTTCCCCACTTTTTTAGACTCCTGTTCATAGCATTTGTATACATTTGTTTGTTTGTTTGTTTTTTGTTTTGTTGTGGTGTTAGTTAGTTAGTTAGTTTGTTTGTTGCAGGATACACCATTGGCAGATATCGAAGGTTTTACTGCCGAATTACATGTATTAGGGACTTATTTGAAAGTGAATAATGATTGTAGTCATCCAGCAAAATGATAGCGCTACCAGTAGATATCCTGTAATTGTTCCGAAAATTTTAATGACAAAAAAATCATTATCGCCGGCTGGCGATTGCAAAAAAACAAAAACAAAAAAACCCAAAACACCTGACGCCGGTGGAAAACGAACACCTTTTTTTGCTTTTTTTCTCGGCATCCATGATTGTTAAACTTCAAACAGGTCAGTTAAAGTTATGATATTTTTTCTATAAAATACAACCCCTCTAAACCCACCCATTCCTGATAATTCAAGCAATTACCAATGGTGTATCCTACCTTTAATACTTGGCATGGATAGTCCTCTGAAGTTGCATCACATTAAAAGGTGCAAACATTGAATTCTAACTCCCTAAGGCCGGTTGAGCATTTGCATTAAATTTGACATAAAATTGTGGCCATTGTTACAGCATTATTCTGCCACAATGGCAGGACTGAAGGAAACAAACGCTGCTTTTATTAACCCTTACTCCCTACCCTATTTTTCTTACACATAACCTGAATCCTGCTAAATCTTGGAATTCCAAAGTGTTAAAACTCTATGTAACCTGAATCCTGCCAAATCCTCCAATATTTATTACTGGTGACCACTGCCAGAATCCTGCAAAATCCTGCAGGGTTTACCATTGAGCTATAAAGCAGCCAAACATGGAACAAACAGCTGCTAATTGCCCTATTACAACAAGGGTCTGCAAACTGACACATGACCCTTGGTATGAAAACGTTGTTCCCTACACATAACTTACACCTTGACTGAAGCTCTATGGAGAATGTGCGTAGAGCATGATCAGTGTGAAAGTACAAAGTAACAAATAACCTCAATCCTCAAAAATCCTCATTTGGATACCCAAGTAACCACAATCCTGCAAAATCATCCAGCATTACTTTAGCTCTCATTATCCTCCAGTGGCAAAACCTCAAACGCCCTCAATCCTTCAAATTCCTCTGATGCATAAACGTCCAAGTGACCTCAATCCTGCAAAATCCTGCAATTTGCAAAAAGGATTTTGGAGGATTTGGGATGGTAAGGGTTAAAGGCCCATCTACTGATACATAACTACCAGTACAGGTTCTTAGCCTGCACCTACATGTACAGTGTACATGAGGATGTAATAAATATACATTGGCATGATGTCATGATGTTTACATGTTAAATACCCTAATCACCCTACCAGAAGCAGCACAGTGCATCAGGTGGAAAAAAGCCTGGAGCAATTTGCTAATCAACACTAGAGCATAATTGGTCAATCCTGAGACTTTATATTACCATTGCATATTGACCCCCCCCCCCCCCCACCCCCAACAACCAACCACCACACACTCAAAGCAGTTTAGCCTTGAGATTTTGAGCAGATGGAAGTCTTGCTGACAATACACTTGCTGCACATCAGGTGGTACCAGTACATGCTGCTGCCTTTAGCCAGAGATGTACTGTGTATACATTATAAAGTCCCTGCAAGTCCACACACAACTCAAGTCTTCCAGTCCCAATTCACATCACCCTTTCCAAATTTGCAAAAGACCTGAACAATTGCCTTCTCAACAAAAAAACAAATGATGTTTACTGTTACTACCTTTCAGCACAGGCCTCGGCTCTGACTATAGAATTATTTACAGTTAAAGATCTCCCTGTGTTAGTTACAATTGTCAGTGCTGGTTTTCTATACATCTGGTCGAATTCTCCCACCAGCTCTTGCATAGTTACGTTAGAGACGCTCAGCACCAATACATTGTTCACAATGGTTGAGAATGGTACAAAGACACCAGACCATTCCAGAGCCGGGGGTTGCTAGCGTAAGGCTTGCCCCGAATCACGTGATATAGCAACAGTGTCTTTGGTCTGGAGAATTTAAATGTAAACTGTGCCAAGCTGTGTGAACAAGTCAGTGTACCAGATATTATTCAAATTCCACACGCAAATGGCCAATTAATTACCATTAATAAATACCTAGGAGAGTTGCTGGCTTCTGATTGGTCAAGACTCGATCACGTGGAGTGGATTATCATGTAGTAATAACCCGGCTTTCAAGAAGAAACGAATAAATGTTCCCTGAACCAGCATTAATCAAGCATCATGTAAGCCCATGATTGGCCGAATGCAACAGTTCTACGGTAACTTGTAACAAGGACGCGTCAAATCTTGATAATGGGCGCTATAAATGTACGCGTAAAACGTTTGTATCTATACGGGCAGCATTTTTCAAAATGCGTGTGTCGTCTGTTAACGCTAGCGTGTTGCTATGCATGGTGGGCATCAGTGGTCAGCTACTGGTCTCAAAGTACATGTATGGGTTATAATAACATATTGAAGAGACAGGGTACCATGCATAAGCTAAAACACGGCCCCTAAACATGAACACAAAACGCTGGAAATATCGCCGAAAGGAAAGTCACGAAAATTAAAGGTAATAACAGTGCGAGGACCCGGTTATTACTGCGTGATAATGACCGGGTTGGGGATGACCGCTGGTAATGGACCTCGCCTTCAGCTCGATCCATTACCAGCGGTCATCCCCCAACCTGTTTATTATCACGCAGTAATAACCGGGTCCTCGCATTGTTATTACCTAAGTAAGTGGGGTGTATCAGACCAGAAAAAGAATTCAACCAGTCATTACCATGCAAAAACCACGAGTCCTACTGGGTTATTGGGTCGTATGAATAAAAACTAGCAAATGCTATGAAGTACTAAAAGCATTAGGGAAAAGCAAATGCTTTAATTTGTAGATTTTGACACGGATCAGATAAGGCCTCAAGTCCCTGTTTTCCTCATTCGGTCGAATACTGGCTTCTAGGCCTCCAGAGAAAGTCCAGAAAAATGCACAAACGCAGAGATGCAGAGACGAGATGCGGAAACGCAGAGACGCAGAGATGCAGATATAAAGGCTGATATAATGCGTGCACACTAACGTCCGTCGATATATCGATATTACTCAAATACTCGATACTATTTTGACATCGATATCGCCGATGTCACTTTTTTAATCATATCGAAATATCTACATTTCGATATATCGAAAATTTTGTTGTATCTAAATTTTGATGTTCCTAAATGATATATCGAAAACACAGAAAGATTGTCAGATTATCCAGAAAATCTCAGGGCTTTAGTATATTAGAAAAGCTGCCGTCTTTATTTGTAGCTTAAAACATTTGAGTAGGCCTATTAAATAAAATACGTTCGACGACCAACTGCGGTTGTGAAGTTGTTCTTTGTGTTTCACCCGCGGCCTCTACCAACACATAAATTTGGCTGCAATCTGAAGCTCTAAAAAACTAAATACACCAAGTGAATTTCCGTTTCGATTTTTTTATGTTATTTTTGGTTTATTTTGTTTGTTTTCACGACATACAGAAGCTTTAAACCAACACGACCCGACCCAAAAAACACAAATGCAAAACTCAAACCGACCCGACTTAATTTTTTTTTTTAATCGACCTGACCCTAAGTCGATTCGGGTCAGGTTGGTTTCGGTTTTGCACAACAATAGTTCAGAGTGGACAAAAACATGATTTGATCGTACAAAAAAGCGTCAAGGAGCGTGAACATTGTCACGCACATGATCATTTCACATCATTCTGCACTGGTTTCCGCCATTATAAATAGAGTGTAACGGTCATAACGGCAACTAGTTTAAAATGAGAATGACGTGAAACGTTCACATGTACTTTGCCGTTTTGAGAGTGAAAAGTTTGTCAAACGAGGTTTGATTTAAATGTGAAGGGACCACCGTGAATGGACTTGGACTAGTGGCCTTACAGAATCAACATGTAAACAAAGGAGGATAATTGGATATGCAAAAAATTGCTTCAGAAAAACTCTGTAAACATTGGGATATTTTGACTTTATTATGGAATTAAATCATGTGTAAAGGGGGTCTTCTAGCGCAGCCCCACCAGTGACAGTGTGGCCTCTTGGTACTGCGCTATACCTTGGTATAGTCCGAGTAACTAGGTTATCAACTGATATAGTGATTCACTCAATCAAATGTTCTGTTGAAAAATCCCAATGTTTACAGAGTTTTTCTCAAGCCATTTTTTGCATGCCCAATTATCCCTCTTCTTTGTTTGCATGTTGATTCTGTACTGTAGTGTAACTGCAAGACCAAGGGCCTTAACTTAACTTACATCTTGCTTAATATTAATACAGTTCTGGAAGGCCAAGGAGACGGGTGGCGCTAATCGAGTTGTCTCAAGTCAAAGAACATGAAATGAACAGCCAATGATGTCTTTCTAATTCACACACAGACGGAAAGTTGTCCATACAGTCAAGTTTTCTATATGGTCGAGTTGTCCCACCGGTCGAGTTGTCCCTGCCGAACTTGTTACTTTGTTAGGGGCGGAGTTAATGCAAGACGACACACATGAACAAACGACACCAATTACCGGCTACAAAATGCCGGCCAAAAAACCGCAATTTTACTTTCTAAACAAGACAAAACTAAAAATATCTGATAGAAAAAGGTAATACATACACAATGTCGGATTTCAGTAGATTCTCTAGTGGTAGAAACGAATCAATTTTTGCCGAAATTGTCGGCAATTTTTGTCCACCTTGTTCAAAGGATCGGTTTCTTGATGCAGAATGTACGTGACCTCTGCTCAAGCCCTTCCGGTTGCGCACCCGATGAATTAGGTTCTGCCCAGTCTCAAATAAGTGTTAAGTGTGGAAAGGTGTTTTTATAAATTACTGAATACAAATTAAAAACGTTTATAAATGTATTTATACAATTTCTAAAACATTTGTTACGCAAAAAACTGATCTTTTATGGACATAAAAATGTTCACGCGTAACGATTCGTCATAGGTCACGATACGACAAGACCTTTGTCAGCAAGAGAGGGCGCTACAATAAGTGCTATCGACGATCGGACGATCGACCGCGGCCGGCCGGATCCGGCGCGCCCCGGAACAAATGAAAAACTCAGTCAACAAGAAGAGGTTTCAGTCAATAATGATGCCGTAGCCAGCCTACGCGTCATACAGTTTCCAAACATTTCCGGCAACTAACGTTACAACTAAGGTAGGTTGTCCAGCGTGTACCTTGTCACAAATTTGAGAATCATAAAAAAAATGAATATAAAACGTCGTTAGTATTTTTAGATATTTAGCCGGCGCCGACTAAATTCAAATAAACGCTATTTAGCCACCTACTGATCTAGTGATTTAATACTCATTTTGGTTGCAAGACTTTCTAATCACAGTATGCAGCGCAGGTAGGTTGCCGATGGGCATGATGGGGGCGCCCTCTAACGTACGGAGAGCACGCAATTACCATGACATGCATGATGACCTCTGAATTGGCAAACTCACATAATCGCTTGGACAATTCCGAGCAGAATTGTGTCGCATTTGCATGCGCGTGTGACATTGCGTGCATAACCCTTATGATAAGGCCAATGAAATTTGATTACCAGTTTCTCATCAGATATTTTTCAAATGTTGGTGAGGGTTTATTTCATTATTCTCTATTTTTCAAAGCCAGCCCTTGGCTTTACACATACACAAACCGCCAATTTGAAACTGATTTAGTGTGAATTGCGCGCCATGCAGCAGAGATGTGACAAACGACCAACCTCGCGACCACGGCAACTAATAAACGACCTTAAGAGTTCCATGTTCAAAGGCCATATAAATAAGTATTTGACACTATTTGCTTTCTATGGTAGTTTATTCGTCTTCAAGCAATGACGACAACGTCTGAAACAAATATGATACAAGAAAATGGCAACAGATAAACGTTAATGCATGAACATGGAACATGGTAAAGTCAAAGTTCTCTACGCCCTCCTAAGTCTTTGGAGGGGAGTGACAAAGACTGAAAAAGTTGTCATTTCTTGACAAAGTCCCCATTTTGCATCCACTGTGGTCGTTTGGTCTGTCGAGTTGAGCGACGTGTGGTAGTGATGTGCGGTTGGGATGGAGATGCCGAAGGCTCGATGGTAACAATGGGCTGCTCTTCAAGGCTGAGGGCGTTGTGCAGCAGGAGGGCCCGTAGAGCCCGAGGGATGGGGCCGGTTGGTGCAGGGCTCAGCAGTACGCATGTGACGGTTGCGCAGTGCCTCCTCTCGAGAGTAGAGGTTCTCCCGCCATATTGTGTGAGGCTGGTACTTGCCGGGGTGGATGGGGATGAGCATGGCCCGCTGGAACTTGTCAGTGTTCACTGTGCCGGCAGCATCAGTGTTGTCTGTGAGGAGACGTTTTACGGTTTTGAACCCCACCTCTGCACGGCAATTGCTGTGGGGGAAGGACACCGACGACGTGCGTTGGATCCTGCCCCAACTTCGAAGGAATGTTGCTGTCTAGCTGGACTTGAACTCAGGGCCGCCATCTGATGTCAACTCGTCACTGATGCCGTAAGTCACAAAGATGCGGCGCAGGGCTGCAATAAGTCCGGCAGCGCCATTGGCTGCCTCCTCCACGATTGGCCAGTTACTGTAACGGTCAACAGCCACCAAGTAGGTCCGACCTCGGTAGTGGAAGTAGTCAGACACAAGGCACTGGAATGGGTAGGCTGGTTGGATGGGAGGTGATGTAGATGGTGCACTGGGCTGTGAGGGTGCCATGCGATTGAAGGGCGAACCACGCGCTCGCATCTCAGTGATGGCCGGTGTCATGCCTGGCCAAAAAAAAAAAATTCTTGCCCGTGAGATACCCTTGTGGGCTGATTGCAAGGCCTGAAGCACTTTGCCGTGGAGGGAGGGAGGGATGACTATGCGGTCGTTGTAGATAGGCCTCTCAGTGACGTCACAAAACCAGTCGCGGTAACCGCGCACACAGCCCCACGCATACACGTTGCAAAAAAAAAAAAATGATGTCGAAATATATTAGATTGTATCTCAGGTTTTATAACAAAGATGATCGTGAAAATTCGTAATCGTAATAATGCATATCTTACGGGATTATTGCCGCAAAATCAGCGCAAACGACCCAGTAGTTCGTTAGTTATGAGTTAAAATAAAACGTGGTGTAGGAAAAAAACTGCCTGCACAGCGCCGGAAGTGAGCCCGATCGTGCGTGGCACGTCCTTTCGGCTTTCGCTCGGTTGTACTCGGTTTACCATTAGTTTTTTATTGACCAATCGGGGGCGTTTAGGTTCCCGACATCGGCGCGTGATCGGTAATTTCCGGAAGAACACGAGTGCTTTTACCCACCTCGTTTGTCCTGCGAAGATCGGACCAGCGGTTTTCAAACGGTGCGAAAGACAAATTTTGAGACCAGATTATCACAGAAGTTCGCTATTTTTTCCACACCGGACTTCTTCAGAAGTTAGGAAATATATTCCTTTATGAGAATTGAAGTTTTTAGTAGTTTTGGTTCTAAAACGGCCTCCCAAAATGTACTTTTGTACAGCGGTTTTTTTCAGTTTTTTGTCAGTAGACTGGTTACCGCAAGACAATTTCATACACATGATACTGTGGAAGGTTGGGTACCGAACACGTACAATTTGTTTACGGTCGTCGTTAACAAAGTCACCAGTTTTCATCCCCTAAATCTTATTGATACATCAAAAAGATATTTACATATTGAAGGAAGAGAGTCATTTTATACTTATTGTGTATTTACATGTCAGAAAACGAATAATGTTATGTTATGTATTTTTTTGTGTGACAAAAACGTCCCATTTTTCTTGTGAACCCATTGCGCTATGGATTTTTCTTGTGAACCCATTGCGCTATGGATTTTTCTTGTTAACCTATTGCGCTATGGATTTGTTTTGTTATTGTTTGGGACTCAACTTCTTCTTACTTCGTCCTTCTGATGCATTTTTATTATTCAAATGGACTGGCTGGACTTCATGTATGTTATGTACTGTAGATCAAACCATCAAATAAAGAATGAGTCCACATCTAATTTTGTTTCAAAAAGTTAATTGATATATTTGTTTAGTATTTTTAAAATTGTTGTCAGTTTACATCGTTCATAAAATATCAACAAGTCAGCCTCTTGAATTTTTTTTGAACATTTGTTTCTTCACAAGTGAATAGAAGGAATAAGTTACTGTAACAAGACTTATCATTAATTAATTGAGCAAATTAGATAATTTATTCTTTTTAGAGAATCTTATTCTGTCGGTGGTTTGTCCCTGCTATATAAAGACTTACTTCACATGTGCTTCACATTAATAATAGTACTAAAAATGCGGCAAACAATCTTTTTTTCCAACATTTTGGTAATTAAATATGCAAATGAGCAATTAAACATTATTTTAATATCTTAATCTTGCTTTTAATTAGAGCGCAACAATATAAGTAATAATTGTGCCAAATATGAACAACATTGAATAAACCGTTTTGGAGTTAAGAGAGATAATACTGTAATATTTACATTCTTGATGGTGCCATTGCCTTTATAAAGAAAAACATAAGGTGACCTTTGACCTTTAGCGACAATTTGAACCAATTTTTGCATTATTAAAATTTCTGTATTTTGAGAACTGCTTGCCCGATTATTTTTTTTTTTACATTGGTGGAATGCTTGAGACCTGCTCTTTCATCCTGGCTATAAATTGGTGTGTCACTGAAGCAATTAAAAAAATCACCTGAAATGCCTATTGTAGAGAACTACCCCGTCGAAAGTGGTTAGGCCATCACGAAACTGGTGATACTGGCGGAGTTCGGGGGAAGGTCGCCTCGGAGCCCGGGGAAGCCATCTGCAATGGCCTCGAACAATGTCGACATTGAGGGGTCATTGGTCGTAGCGAGGCGTACATCATTCCATGTTGGGGATGCGATCACCTCATTTGGCCGTGGGGCTGCAGGGGTGCAAACCCGAGTGGTGTTTTGAATGGTGTCTTGACTGTGAGTGCGAAGAGTGGCAAGAAAGTCGGGTGGCAGCGCGGGCAAATTGATCTGGCTGGTGGGATTGGGCACAGTTGCGACGTCATCTGAGAGGCCCAGTGGCACGAGCTCGCCAGCTGAGTGGCGGGAGACCACGTCAGGCGTAGCGTGCCGTACGCCTGGTATGTGAATAATCCGGAAGCGGTAGCGCAGAGACGAGGGTTAGGGATGTCATCGAGGGAACGGTCACCAAGTATTTTCAGGAGGGGCTTGTGATCCACAGCAAGGATGAGGTCAGCACAGCCGAGGACAAAGTCAGCACAGCCGAGGACAAAGTGGCGCGCCTTGTCGAGTGCGTCAACAACTGCAAGTGCCCCCCCCCCCCCCCCCCCCTCCACTGGAGCATAGCGGGACTCTGCCCCCGAGGTAAAGCGACTCCCGACGAGAGTGATTTTCCAGCCAGTCTTACAGCAAAAGGGCTTGGAGAAGGGGCAGCCACAGTGCTTCTGGAGGAGCCAGAATCCAATGCCCTCCTTGCTCCAGTCGGTAGCGAGGCAGGTTGGCTTGGTCTTGTCAAAGATTTCCACCCCCTGGTAGATCTCACCGATGATCAGGGATTTTGACTCCTCAAAGAGGTGGTTCACTTGGTCTGATCACATGAAACGGGTGCCAGATTTGAGGATTTTGCGAAAGGGCAGCATATGTTCCGCCGAGGCAAAGGCATAGTAGACCTGGTTAACCAGACCGAACCAGCTTCGGACATCTGTGATGTTGCGTGGGGTGGGAAAGTTCTGTATGGCCTCGAGGTAGCGAGGGCAGGGGCGCACAGAGGTTGGAGTTATTTCAAAGCCAGCGAACTCGACAGATGTATTGGCAATAAACAAAATTGAGGGGTTTAGTGTGACTTCATTGCGGCCGCAGACGTCGAGCCACTCAACTGCCTGGAAAAATGCCTCCCCAATCGTGTTAGCCCACATCAGAGTGTCATCCACACACTTGGTTTTCTGTGGGATGTCGGTGACGATCTCGTTAAAGCGGCGGCTGTAGCCATCTCCTGAGGCAATGTACCTTTGCGGGGCAACACGGTACTGATACCGACCCATGGAGTGATGAATGTTGTGAGGTGATGGTCCCGTTCATCGAGGGCAATGCTGTGATATCCATTCCACGCGTAAAAGACGGTCTTGTGTGTGTGGGATGGGACCGTGCGTGCCTGGTGGAAGGGTGACTGGGTGTGGTGGGTCTTATGAACAGCATGGCGATTGAGTGACTGGAAGTCAACTGTTCGTCTGGGTTTGCCTGACCTCTTAGTGCAAATCACCATTTTGTGGCACCAGGTAACAGGTGTGCCAATAGGTACCGGCTTAATGACCCCGAGGCGCACATCTTGGTCGAGGCCTGCTTTAACATCGTCTCGCCAGTGCACAGGGACGGGGATTGGTGTGTCAACCATGAGTCGCATCGGGGGTCCAGACATCATGGGGAGTGGCTGATACATTGAAAGTGCTAGATTTGTAGCGCTCAAGCAGCCACTGCTCGAGCCTCTCTTGGTTTTCCCCCGTTGCCGGGAATGGAAGGGATGTGGGGAGAGGTGGCGGTACCGGCGTGGAGGGCATTCGCAGGCGTGCGTGATACAGGATTCAGGTACATTAGGCATTGGTGTAGTAGCTGCAGACGAGACTCTGGTGCTGCCGGGTTTGTGTGTCTCCCCAATTGTGAGAAACCTATCAGATATCAAGCCGAGGGTGACACAAGCCTGTCGTGATAAGAATAGTCTGTCAGAGGAGTCAGTGAAGTAGACTATCTGACGAGTCTCAAGCGTCTCTCCGGTGGTGGAAGTCCCAGAAATTTGTAGGACGGAGGCACCTGCGATGCCGATGCCGTGGTCATTGGCAGCGGTCATCTTCATGGTAAAGGGGATGAGATGGCGCCTCCCCAGGCCCAGCTTGGACAGGAGTCTCATGCCAGCGAGGCATGACTGGCATCCAGTGTCGGCCATGGCTGGGTAGGAGATAGGAAGGGTAGGGCTGAGAAGGGGTGTGGGTAATCCAAGGGCCCGAGCGTCTGATGGCATGGCCCATATAGGGACATCGACGAATGGTTAGGGGTCAGATGCCCGCTTCTCCCACACATCACAGAACTCACTGTAGATGTGGTGCTCGAGTGCAATTGCGTGGGCACCAGTCACCGATGCATCATCTACAGAGCACAGGGCTTCAAAGATAGCAGTAGCATAGTCTTGTGATGTCAGTGCGGTAGATTTGGCAGGTTGCCGCTTGCGCTGTGGCTGGCGACACACCTTCTCGTTGTGGTGTAGGATGCCACACTTGGTACACATGTGGTTGTAGGCTGTGCATTTCCGTTCACGCTCCTGTCTGCTTCGCCCGTGGCCTGATCTGCCATAGTGGCCGCAAATTGAGGCTGTGCCCCACAGGTGTCCCTTCTCCTGGCGCCTGTAGGAGCTGGTTGCAGCTGTGGTGGTGCCACAGTAGAGGAGGTGACCAGCCGACCGTTTGCCAGACTCCTTTGCTTCGATGTATTTGAGTACCTTCTCGAGTGACATGTCCTGTATTGATTCACCAAGGATGTCCAGTCGAATCTCCTCGTCCTCGAGCCCCCAGATGAGGGTATCTCTTATCGCAATGTCGCTGTAGTCGACCTGAGTTTGGCATGTGCACTCGACCCTGAAACTGCATACCCTGGCTTGGCCTCGAAGGCGAGCGGAAAAGGCCCGCACTGGCTCATCACAGTCCTGGCGCATTTGGGCAACCATGATGTTCTCTTGACGCAGAGAATGGTCTGTTCATCACTGGAGGCGAGAGCGCCAAAGGTCCGTGTGAGGTTCTTCCGGAGTGCCTCATCACAGCACTCAAGTAGCTGAAAGACTCTGTCGGAACCGGTAAAGCCCCAGTCCCACTGAAGCCGGATATGCTACGGATCGCCCGGTTCGCCCCGGATGGCCCCGAATGAAACAGACGTTTGATCCGGGGTCATCCGGGGTGGTCCGGGAAGGCAATCAACAAAAAAGTGGCATGTTCCCCTGCCACGGATGGGCCCGGATCATCCCGGATGGTCACGAATTCACTACGGTTCCGCCACAGTTTCACTACGGGTGCGCCACGGTTCATCCCGGATGTGCCACGGTTCACCCCGGTGAACCGTGGCACATCCGTGGTGAAACCGTAGTGAATCTGTGGTGATCCGTAGTGTATCCGGGGTCATCCGTAGTGGAACCGTAGTGGAACCGTGTGTGAACCAACTCCCGTTTCATCCCGGATAAACACCGTTACACTACAGTTGCGCTACGGTTACGCTACGGTTTATTCCGGATACACTACGGATCATCACGGTCGCAATACGGTTTCACTACGGTTCTCCGCCGCCCCCCTCTCCCTTCCCGGATGGCCCCGGATCACCCCGGATGCTAGATGTTGATCCGGGGTGACGCTCGACTTCCCGGATGTACTACGGTTGTCCCCGGATGGTCCCGGATGGTCCACAAATATGATACAAGAAAATGGCAACAGGTAAACGTTAACGCATAAACATGGACAATTTCACACCCCCTTCTTAAACTCGACCATTTCTCACTGCCCCACCAGCCAATCAGTTGGCAAGGAATAAATGAATAAATGAATAAATCTTAATTATTTGATTTGACTTGAGTAGGCGTATGCACAGCACGGTGTCTGAACTCTGACATTAAAGGTAAGATACACCATTTGCAAATATCACCTGTCACCATAGGCATTGTAAGACTACGTTTTATGGATCAAGTCCTTCGTGGCCTACCATTTGCCTATGCATATATAGATGATGTTCTTATTGCTAGTATTTTACCTGAAGAGCATTATCATCATCTGAAGTTGCTTTTTGAGAGACTTGTTGAATATGGTGTAGTTATTCACCCGAGCAAAAGTATTTTTGGTGTATCATCACTGGATTTCCTAGGCCATAGAGTAGATGCAACTGGGATTAGACCACTTTCGGATAAAGTACAAGCCATCCAAGAATTTCCGCCTCCAAACTTCTTACGTAAAGTGAGATAATTCTTGGGCTTGCTTAACTTTTATCGTAGATTTATACCCCGTGCTGCAGAGACATTACAACCACTCGCAGACCTTTTAGTCGGAAAGAGCAAGAACAAATCTATTCAATTGTCCGATCGAGCATTGCAGTCATTTACAGAAGCCAAGAGTGCTTTAGCTCAGGCAACCATGCTCGCACACTTGAATATATCAGTTCCTCTTTGTATTATGGCCGATGCCTCGGATAGTGCTGTTGGAGGTGCACTTCAACAATTAGTAGATGGTTATTGGCAACCTATTGCATTCTTTTCTAAAAGATTACAAAAGGCCGAAACCAGGTACAGCACATTTGGTAGAGAATTGTTGGCAGTTTACCTCAGCATTAGACATTTCTCACATATCTTGGAAGGAAGATCATTTTGTGTATTTACTGATCATAAGCCAATACCTACTCCTTTGCAGCCAATCCAGATTGTTACTCGCCAAGAGAAATTAGACATTTGGATTATGTTTCACAATTCACAACCGACATTCGTTATGTAAAAGGAAAGACAACGTCGTGGCTGATGCCTTGTCTCGTTCATACGTAAATGTCATAGATGATGACAAAAATGTTGATTTCGAAGAAATGGCTTTCTTGCAAAAGGATGATGAGGAACTGAACAAGTTACGAAGTTCATCATCTTTACAGTTCAAAGAAGTGCCATTGTCTATGTCTAATGGTACAATTATCTGTGACATTTCAACAGGTGTTGTTAGACCATATGTACCTTTGAAGTTGAGACGTACAGTCTTTAATTCTCTACATTCATTGTCACATCCAGGCATAAGGGCAACACAACGATTGGTTACCCAAAGATTTGTGTGGCCAAGTATGAATAGAGATGTTCGGAAATGGACCAGATATTGTTTGAAGTGCCAACAAGCGAAGGTACATCGCCATGTTAAGGCACCGGCTGGTACTTTTACCTTACCTGAAGCACGATTTAAACACATCCATGTAGATATAGTTGGACCTATACCTCAATCAAATGGTTACAGTTATATCCTCACCATTATAGACAGATTTTCAAGGTGGCCTGAAGCTATTCCTATCAAGGACATAACGGCTGAGACTGTTGCAAAGGCTTTAGTAGAACGATGGATAGCAATGTATGGTGTACCAAGTATCATTACAACAGACCGAGGTACCCATTTTGAATCTGCACTTTTTAGGGAGTTAAGCCATACTTTAGGATCAAAGCGTATCCGTACCACAGCTTATCATCCGATTGCTAACGGATTAGTAGAACGCTTTCATCGATAGCTTAAGTCTTCCCTAAAAGCTCAATCACATTCTTGTCACTAGGTAGAAGCACTTCCACTTATACTTTTAGGTATTCGCACAGCATTTAAAAGCGACCTAAAGTGTTCAGTGGCCGAGATGGTTTTTGGCACTACTCTTACCCTTCCTTGTGAGCTTATTGAATCATCCAATGATACAATAATACCAGCAGATTCATCCAATTATGTCAATCGTTTGAAACAACATATGGCATCTTTGCGGCCAGCTTTGACCAGACCAAGTACAAAGAATATTAAAGTAGATAAAAACTTGAAAGATTGTCAATATGTCTGGGTGCGTGTGGACTCTGTTCGTAAACCATTACAAGCACCATATAAAGGTCCATACAAAGTTTTAGTTAGGAGTGATAAGTTTTTCACGCTTGAAGTAAAAGGCAAGAAAGACCAAATCAGTATTGACAGACTTAAGGTTGCTTATTTAGATGAGGATATTATCACAGATCGTGATACAAGTGTACATAGTGTTCCAGAAGTAAAGTGCAGAAGTAACTGCAAAAATGCCAGTAAGAGTTACTCGTTCAGGTAGACATGTACACTGGCCTAGTAGATACATGCATTGAATATCGTCCAGCGACATGAACTTTATATTTCCACGCTGAACTAGTATATTATATATTATTGTCGATTTCCTCGTTTGCACTTCAAATCTAGAAGGGAGCTAGATGTAGTGACCAATCCTATGTTGTATGCACCCCCATGTTTTGAAGTGGTTTAATCTAAAGTTGTTCACCTGCACACCCACTACAGTAAATGGATTTACCCTAGCTTAGTACTGTATGCACATTCTTTGTATATATATAGTTTATTTAGAATAATCACAATACCTATTGTTATTAGTGTGCATCAGTACACACCATAGTATTACATGTACAGTCAAACCTTGATATAGCGGCCATCGACGGTGCCGGTTTTTGTGGCCACTATACGCAAGTGGCCACTATAGCAAAACGTACACATGTACACACACCCATACATGTACATGTATGAAGTCCAGGAACCAAACAACAGGGGAGATTTCAAAGTCAACAGAGGGCGCACTTCATTTCTGCGGCCGGAGTACACAGGTTTCACGGCAATGTAATTGTACACATTTTATTTCCTGTGGGCTAATATGGGTTGGCCACTGGCCGCGTTACGCAGTGGCCGCATTAGCAGAAATGGTTATGGTATGTTTATGCAAGAATCAAACTGGGACCAAGCAAAGGTGGCCAGTTAAGCCAGGTGGCCGCTGTATCAAGGTGGCCGCAATGGCAGGTTTGACTGTAGTAGGCTAGGCCTTAATTTACCACCACACATTCTGGCTGTGAGAGTAGAGGGCCACATTATGTACATGCAGCACTCGCACTCTTTACATATACTGTAGTCTTATTTATGCACCTTATTAAGTCTTTAGGTTTATGTAGCTTGTAGTCTGTAGGATAATTATTTGCACATACATCAGTATATTTAGATAGTTTAATACGTAGGGTTAAATATATACATTTAAACATGTGTAATGGCAAGTGGTGTTGGCAGTAGCACACAGCCACCCATAACTTGCCAAACACATTACATGTACTGAAGTCGATGCTCTACACCTGGATATTCGTAAAGGACCTGATCAAGGTATGTTATATATAATAATAACTTCACTTCATTGGTGACCTCGACGTGATTATAGTTTTTGTTTTTGTGTAGTTATTATTGAACATTAGATACAGCCGTGTCAGTTAGGTTCCTTTTTTTTCATGAGTCAAAGTGAGACTACAAAATTCTTATTTGTCGTTGATTCAAGAGGTTATTCTTTTGATTGCTACCCGATTCCAGTGGATAGTCAAATTGTGGTTGATTATGTTATTAAGCGAGGTGCTACGATTTGTGATTTAATTCCTACTACTTCACATCTACTCCCATCCAGCACGGAACTTTCAAGTGCAGTTCCAGATGTGTGGTTTGCCAGATCCACATCCAGGAGTCTGACTCCTTTTCTGGCCACTCTTCTGGTACCACCCATAAAAGTATTGGTAACATCACTTGTAGTACATCTAATGTCGTATATCTCATCTCTTGCAGGTTTTGTGGAGTTAAGTATGTCGGAGAGAACAAAAATGCCCCCAAAAAGCGTTTCTACGGTCATCGATCAACTGTCAACACCAAGAAACTAGATACCCCAGTCAGTCACCACTTCAATCAGCCTAACCATTGCATTTCTGATCTGATTCTACAGGGCATAGGATCACTTGGCCATCAGAAAGACTCAGTCCGTCTCAGCCGGGAGAAAGTGTAGATGAATCGTCTTCGGACTATTCAACCACATGGGCTCAACATCCAACTAGGAAATGATTAACTTCTTTTGTTTTCTCCCATTTGTCATCTGTTTCAGATTTAATTCTTGCCAGCAGTTTGTTCTTATTTGTTCTCAATCCTCTGGTTTCCCCTTGTCTATTGTCCTACCCCCCCCCCCCCCCCCCCCTCCACATTTCTCCTATTAATACCTCTTTGTTAGTTCTTTCTTTGATCCTACCCACACTGACCTTTCCCTTTAACCCTTCAGCCTAATCCTCCTTTTGTTGTTCCACAGGACTCAGTACATGCATTTTCTTTTGTGTTTCTCCCACCAGCTATGATGTGCATCATGCTCTATGTTGCCCTATATATGTTTGTTTCTTGTACACAGCCATTATGTCTCTGAAGAAAATATTGTTAAGATCAAAATATTGGGCCCTCCTAACTTATTTGAAAAATATTTACTACCGAATTATTAAGAAATATCTTACTTATTTGAAAGTAAATAATGATTCTAGGCATCCAGCAAAATAATTGCGCTGGATATCTTAGACTTGTTTAATACTGGCCAACCACATTTTTATTCCCATTCAAAGTTTCAAGTTTTGTATTCGTGAAAATTAAAGACCTTCTTTACATTTTTACATTATTATATACTGATCTTTAAAGGTAGGATACACCATTTTCAGATATCTACCGAATTATTAAGAAAATATCTTACTCATTTGAAAGTAAATAATGATTTTAGGCATCCAGCAAAATGATTGCGCTAGATATCCTGTAATTATTTCGAAAAGTATAATTTTATGAAGAAAGATTTGTGATCGCCAGATGGCGATTGCGAAAAAACAAGAATAACTGCTCGACGTCGGTTGAAAACAAATGCTGTTTTTCGTGCTTTTCTCGGCATCTATAATTGTAAAACTTTGGACAGGTCAGTTAAACGATATTTACTATAAAATACAACGCCCCAAATCTACCCATTTATCATAATTCAAGCAATTACCAATGGTGTATCCTACCTTTAAGATGAGCAGTAGAAATATCAAAGCTTACAAAAATAAATAAATCTGAAAATCAAAAAATTACCCCATTTTAGTTGTTTGTATTATGTTTACTTCGACCTGTGCCCAGTTCCGTTTTAGTTTGCCAGAACGTCCCACATTTAAAGGCCCCAAAATTCTTCAATTTGATAAAGCCTTGTTTCTGTTTTTATGCCTCAGTATGTTGAACCAGGAGCTGGAGGAGTCAGCACCTCAGCTGGTGCGCCTTCCCTGCGATCAGCCAGGCTGGTGCCACCTAAAGGCCAAACTAGCCCAGCTGGCTACAGTCACCACATCTGATACCCTCCTCTCCTGCCTCAGGGAGGTCTACCGGGCAGCTCACCCTGCCCAGCACAACTGGCACACACTAGTCCGTCCACTGGCTGAGACACCCCACCCCTTCCTGGGGCTAGGCCACTTCTTGGAGCATGTTGCCGAGGAGTCGGAGCTGGACCAGTTCTTTGGAAGAGTGCTGCCAACAATCGCGAGGCTGGCGGGAGAGATGGAGGCATGGCGTCCTCTGGAAGGCATTCAATATGCACTGCAACAACAAGGTTCTTGATTCAAACTTTGAAGTTTTGAATTTTTGTTTACCCTAACCCTGCTGAATCCAACAGGATCCAACCAGTTGACATTTCCGCTGGAACCTGTTGGATTTAATACGTAAATCATTTGATATAAAGGGTACATGTATTTCGGAACGCATTCAGTATCGCATTCTGTCGTGTTATCACACGATATCACAAGAATAACACAAAAAACAACAAATTGTGGTTGTGTGGACATATATACTATATGTGACCCGCTTCAGGAAAAGGTGATATAAGTTGTAAAATGCATTACATGTAATGGCCTGTGAAGTTTTTCATCCAAATTTGATTTTCATTGATAGTCTTAAATGACATCTTTAATATCTAAAGTTTAAGAATTAATTAACAAAAAGCTGGATTTCAATAAGTAAAGTGAAACAAATCAACCTTTTAAGAGTGCATGGTTCCAATGTATTGTCTTAGTTTTGTTTTGTTTCAAATTCCATGGAAGCTATTAATATGCAAGAACGTCATATCAAGGGCTAGGGAGCTGTACTACATGAATGTACTAAATGAAAGCTTATATCCTGGACTTTTCAAACATGTACCTGGTACATAACTCTATTTAAATTTATATCACTTATATTGCCCTCTCCTGGAGTGTATACTTTTAAATGTTCTTTCCATTTAACGCTGTTGTAGCCCAATTTGCTATTCCTCACACCCTAATGAGCTACTTGTAGGTTTAACCAGTTCGCGCCGGGATTATTTTAACAACGCCGAGCCGACGGGCGGGATTATTTTTAACGAAACTCGATCCGAAGCGTGTTCAGGCTGACAGTGCCGGGAAGCACACCCACGCATTTCCGGCCTTGCGCGCTGCTGACATACATTTCCGAACTTGAACTTGGCGTGTTTATGCGTCATCCGTTTTGAATTTTGGGAAATTTTTGCGTTTATATACGTCATCCGGCGCGAACTGGTTAAGTACCTACATTGTCTACACCTGTACACAAGGGCACTATTTTTGAAATTAACATTCTTTGTTGCATTCCAATGATAGAATCGACGGTGTGTCTGGACAGACGTTTTGTAGCCAGTGTGGTCGCCAATGCATTTCTCTGCACTTTCCCAAAACAGCACGGCCCCTGCCTAAACAGCATTAACTTTGATGAATTCTTCCAATTCCTGATTTGGTGAGTACCACTAGTTATTATTAAATACTGACTTCCTATTTAAAGGTAAGATACACTATTGGTAATTGCTTGAATTATCAGTAATGAGTGGATTTAGGGGGTCGTATTTGTGTAGTAAATATCGTTTAACTGACCTGTCCGAAATTTTACAATCATTTAGGCAGAGAAAAAGCACGAAAACGGCGTTCGTTTTCAACCGGTGTTAGGCAGCTGTTCTTGTTTTTTAGTGGGTTTTTTTGCGATCACGGTCTGGCAAGCGGGATTTTTAAAAAAAATATAATTACATTTTTTGAACAATTACAGGATATTTAGTGCAATAATTTTGCTAGATGCCTACAATAATTATTTACTTTCAAAAAAGTAAGGTATTTTTTAATAATTCGGTAGTGACAATTTTCGATATCTGCAAATGGTGTATCCTACCTTTAAAGTTCCAATTTCATTAAAACACCCCCGTTAGCTTTATGAGCTGCTCTGTGTGTGTGGTTATAGGTACATAGGTTAAAGGTATCATTCGGCTGTGCAAGCAAACACTACTTTTTGAGTAATAGCCAATGCTGAACAGGAAAAAAACCAGTACTTTTATTTTACAAATTCCAGTATTTACTTTGTCTTAATGATTTTACTTGACGGTAAATGCTTTTGCTGTTTGGTAGTACTTCTTAGCATTTGCTAGTTTTTTTCTTCATATGACCCAATGTGCTGAAGATAACTTCTTATCTTTCTGTCTCCTGACGACAAGCAGAGCATACTGTCTGAAACGTTAAGTTTCTTCCAGTTCTTTTCAGAACCACACATCTCACTAAAGAGAATTACCGTGGTGTTGCTACTTATCTTATTGCCTTTTCGCCATGCAAACCTTCAAATCTCATTTAACATCTTATGGTATTGTTTTCTAATTTTCATTACCACTGGAACATTTTGCCTCTTTATTCCCAGTTCTTCGACTAAGAAATCCCAGGCAGCCAAGCTTCGTTGTTTTCTGAACTACTTTGACAGACTGGCAGACGTTGATGTGGAGAAGGACTTGACTGGACAGATATTCTACATCAGACAGGTGAGGTCATCCAATCCAATTCAATCCAATCTGCATTTGTAAAGCGCCAATCAATCTAGTTGCCTATTCCGAGGCGCTGCCAGGAACACCGGGGCAAAACCCCTCCTCTTAGCGATGAGTGTTACTGGGTTCTTGTACGTGCATTACACAACACACGGGACCTCCAGCTTTACGTCCCATTCGAAGGACGAAGCAATAGTGGTTTAATTGCCTTGCTTAAAGGACACGCATGTCGACACCGGGACTCAAACTCGCGCTCTGCGGAACAGAAAACCGGGTTCTTAACCGCCCGGCCACGACACTCCACGTCATCAGCGCAATATTATTATAGAGCTGCTCGGTAAAATACATTTAACAGTTGTTGACTGCTGTGATAAGGGATATGATGTATCGAACTCCCGAGGGACGCATAGCACCTGAGGCGAAGCTGAGGGTGCTAAGCGCCTCCGGCGGTGTTACAAATGTCGTGCCAATAAGTCAAAAAGACAAACAAATTGTATGTTTGTAACTTGCACTGGAAGAAACAAGGTCAAAACACAGCTGATCGTCTTCTATTTCACTGCTACCCCACTATGACCTGTCACCACAAAATGAGAGTAAAGTCGGAAATATTGAAAATTTAGATATTGTTATTTTCAAATTCTTGAGAAAGAGCTTCCAAATGGTACATAACACTTGGGGGTTTTGCGATAAATACTTTTTACAGCGCTCTAGAAAGTCATTGGTTTCACAAAACGTATTTGTGAGAAAACTTACTTTAAATATCTTAAACAAAACACGCAAAAGATTACAAAACAGGACAAGTAAGGTTCGGTTGAGCATAGCAACGGCTATGTTCTAATCATTATTTCTTCTTGAAATTTTCCACACATACAAACTATTGTATAAACAACAAAATATATATATTTCTAAAAAGTGGGATACTTACGAGCACCTGATTTGCATATTTAATTACCGTGTTAATTAGACCACTAATGGACTTTAATCCAAACAAACTACGCAAACACTACGCAAAACTGCGTAATTTAGGAGGTTTTCAATCATCTGATCTCACCCCAAAAATGGGAATATGTAGAGGAGGACTTGGGCTTTCAAAATTACGCAAAATCTCAAAATTGACCACCCCTTATATTTTGACTTTGGATGGCCATATCTCCGAATCACATTGTGCAACTTTACTCTCATTTTGTGCTGACAGGTCACAAGTCTGTTTATCATAACAGTGTAGGTGAAAATTGTGTGGATACCAATGATACAGCTGACGTTATCATAGAAGAGAGCCATGTGTTTTTATAGACCAGACACGTGATTGTTCTAGGCCAATCAAATTACAGTATCTAAGCACAAGATATAACAATGACTTTTGTTGAAATTTCATGTTGGGGTGAAAATGGGTTTTTCTTCCACCAATGAGATTTTCGTTTTTGTTAGCACCTTATACTTGGTGCCATGCGTAAGCTAGAAAAATCAAGAAAACTACTTATGTTCTTGTAGTCTGGTTCCCAGACCCCACTAAGGACGAAACAGCAATTTATAGACATTGGTGAATTGTAAGGTCTGAGAATCAGTCTAACTGGCTTGTACCCCTTCACAGGTGTGGATTCGATTACAAAATAAAAACAACAACAACGACAAACAAAATAAATAAATAGGAAAAATTAGGAGCAGTAATTGTAAAAATGCCAGTTATTTTGCAACGTTGGTCTACGTGGACCGGCGTTTAAAAATATTACAAAAATACCACTTTACTTGAAAATGTCAGCACACCAGGAGCCACGATTTGACAGGAATTGGACTGTCATTCCCTACAGTCCAGTAAAGTATTTTCTGATAACTAGTTTTTATGTTTGCAAATATTGTATATTTCCTTTAACAGGTCCTGAAGGAGGGTGAGACCATTGCTCTGGAGGGGTGGTTGGACAGCAAGACCCCGCTCTGTCCCCTCACTATCAAGCATAAAGGTCTGATAGAGAATGCAGGCAGCCATGCTTTGCAGGTGAACTAATTTCTTCAAAAAGTTATAGTTGATGTATATATCTTTTTTTTTACGCCTGCATGCTTGTATCAAATTAACCAGTTCGTGCCGGGATTATTTTAACATCACTGAGCCGAGGCGCTGGATTATTTTAAACTAAACACGATCCGACGCGGGTTCAGGCTGATGGTTACAGGAAGCACACCCACGCATTTCCGGCCTTTCTCTCTGCTGACAAACATTTCCAGCCTTGCTCATGATGTTTTTATGCTTCATCCATTTTGAATCTGGGGGAAACTTTGCATGTATATACGTCCTCCGGCGCGAACTGGTTAAAGTGCTAACAATCAATTCTATTATAACATTTGTCAATTGGCATTACACAACCTCATGGTCCTTGAGTTTAGATATATACACAATGATAGAGATACATAGTGAGTGGCAAATGCTATCCCTGAAAGCATGACCAATTTAATAATCATCTACCAGAGTTGTATTCAAGTCTATCACAAGTCTATCACAAGTCTATCACAAGTCTATCACAAGTCTATCACAAGTCTATCACAAGTCTATCACAAGTCTATCACAAGTCTATCACAAGTCTATCACAAGTCTATCACAAGTCTATCACAAGTCTATCACAAGTCTATCACAAGTCTATCACAAGTCTATCACAAGTCTATCACAAGTCTATCACAAGTCTATCACAAGTCTATCACAAGTCTATCACAAGTCTATCACAAGTCTATCACAAGTCTATCACAAGTCTATCACAAGTCTATCACAAGTCTATCACAAGTCTATCACAAGTCCCTAGTCTCATATCAAGTCACTAGCTATTGTTATGAAGTCAACTCAAACTCCTGCCAACGTCATAACAGACAAAACCAAAACTTTGGGAAAGGAACACTATTAAGGAATGACGATTGCAATCAAGAAATTTATTAGCGAAATGAAATTTGAATTATTTTAATAATTACAATTCACCAATTAACCAGTTCGCGCCGGATGACGTATATAAACGCAAACATTTCCCCAAATTCAAAACGGATGACGCATAAACACGCCAAGTTCAAGTTCGGAAATGTATGTCAGCAGCGAGCAAGGCCGAAAATGCATGGGTGTGTGCTTCCCGGCACTATCAGCCTGAACCCCCTTCGGATCGAGTTTCGTTAAATATAATCCTGCCCGTGGGCTCGGCGATGTTAAAATAATCCCGGCGCGAACTGGTTAACCCGCAGAACCAGCTTAAATAAACAGATGGAAAAAGCATTTAATTCTGACGGTGAATGAAAATGTAGAGTTTCCATAGATTTGTGCACAAACATGGATGTGCCTAGGACGCATAGAGTCAGCACTCTAGTAATTTAACCCTAACCTTACCTAATGTTACTAAATACTACTTGTAGTAAAAAGTAGTATGCAGTACTCTCAACTACCTGTGTTCCATGCCTGTAGTAATTTTTAGTATTTGGTACTTCACTCCAAATAGTGTACATAGTAATATGTAGTACATGTACATGTACTGAGGTTGCTGGGTTTAGAGGAAAAACTTACCAGGCAAAAAAATGTAGTAGTCCAACTTTGAAATAAATCCATCACCAAAACACATTACTGAACCAAACACATTCAACAAGCAAAAAGACCCAATGCTAAAAAATACTACAAATACAATTGGGGTTGAAGTACCAAACACTAAAAAATTCTACACCCTATTAGTATTTGGTAGTATCCAGTAACTGACCTGTATTACCACTATTAGCATTTTGTAGTTGCCAGTATCTGTACTCTGTCAGTACACACCCAATCATCAGTCACAGAGAGACCCAGTGCTACAAAATACTAACTAATATTCTGTAGTACTCGGTTCTTTAGCCCAAAGTAAAGCCTAGGGGGTAGGGTTAATGTAGCTCTATGATGTGAACACCCTGTCAGTCAGTACCCCATCAAGCAGCACTTTTGCTGTAGATCGGACTTTATTTTGAGAAACTTTTTTTCCACAGGTTGATTTTGCAAACAGATTTGTGGGTACCAGCACACTGCTTGCTGGTCGCCAGCAGGAGGAGATACGTTTTAGCACTTGCCCTGAGCTCTTGGCTTTGCTGCTCTTCACAGAGAGCTTGCAAGACAATGAGGCAGTCATTGTCACAGGCTTCGAGCAGTTCTCTAAATACTCGGGCTACAGTAGCACCCTCAAGTTCACCGGAGATCACAAGGACTATGCAAAGGTGAGGATTATGAGAAGCTGGTTGAAGTCCAATCACAGGTGCTCATAGTCATCCAGAGTTAACCTCCTGCATTTGTTGTCCAGAAGTTAATCATCTGTTAATCAAGCTGTACAAATTCAAAAATGTAAAAACTGCTGTGTCTGTGTCGCCTAAAAAAAGCCAGAATGAATGCTGTTTTGCATTTGCCACAACCCAACCCTACCAGACCAAAGTGATGGCTCCTCCATCCACCCTAAAAGACAGCCGAAGCAGCTTCACCTCACCATATTGACACAGTCCAGCGTCAACACAACAAAACCAAAGCAGCCCCCTACACCACTGCCAACACAGCCCAACCTCTCCAGGCCAAATTTGTTGCTCCCTTTATAAACACAACAGGTGTAGCCAAATCAGCCAATCGCATAAGATCAAAACTATGTCCTAACTACCCAAACAGAATGACAGCATACATTGAAATCCATATATTGAGGCTGAATTGCAAGCATTGCTGAAATTAATTTGTCCAGGCACAAATCAGGACAGTTAGATAAATCTGGTCACAAGGACAGTTAGGTAAATCTGGTCACAAGGACAGTTAGGCAGGTTAAAACCATTTATATCATAGCACCTACATGTATTCACATGGCAAATATGAATTAAAATAAAATGAAAAGAGAATCTATGTGCATAGTCACCACAATTTGTCACATGTTTTGTTTGCAAAAGGATATTTTTTTATTTTGGTGTTATGGACCTTCCGTGTTGTTTTAGCATAATTTTGTTCGTCATAATTTTTGTCTCTCTTGAAAAAAGAATACAAAATCAAAAAGCAAGTATTTATCTGATGTCATTTTGTACCAATTCTTTAGAAAAATGCATATGGCGACCTGATCAACACCCTCATTGCAATTGATGCCATGCCGTGGTCAGGCTACCTGCAGAACCAGTACAAACCAAAGCACATCCTACGGGAGTTAAACAAGGCCTATGTGGGCTTCTGCTACCCAAAGGCATCCATTGAGTCTAGTGTTTCTATTGACCCAGAGGAGGGTGGCAGTGGCAGCTACCACGATGCACTGGACCTATCACTATTGTCAACAGACAGTGCTGATTTTGAGACGGCTTCTTCTGGAGATAATCGCAGTCGTAAGTTTAATTCTTGTGGAAGGCAGTACAAGAACATGTGTGTTATAAACACAACCAAATTTTCTTTGGAAAGAAAGGTGACTAGTCGAAATGCCTGATCACATTGTTTATGACAGGTTTTAAACTAAATACGGCTCTCCACTGCTCAGCAAGCTCTATGAAGTTGGGCCTTGCATGCTGTAATGGGTACACAGAGATGGTATAAGCAGTAATAAGCATACAACAAATGGCATGCTTGCTAGCTTGCTCGGTTATTGAAAAACAAACAAATGGCTACACTCATGTGCCATTGCTATTGCATTATTAAATTATTGTTTTTTCTAGTAAAAAGTTTCATTTTGATTGAAATTTGCAGGCAAGTCTTCCTCCAACTCCACCTTCCAGGCCTTTGGAAGCTCCCTCAGCCGAGCGATCACAGACATTGCCATCAAGGACGTCACAGGCTTCTTTCAAAGGCCAAGTCTTACTCGTGATGAATCCAGCCAGAATTCCCTGAGTACAGTACTGATGATGTCCAACACATCTACCCCTGTCGATGAGCTCAGCCCGAAGGAGTTACCAGGCTTCAATGGAGAGCTTCCAGCACTGGAAGGCTATGCTGCAGGGATTGTCCAGGATGTCCTGAAAGAGACCGAAGCAATCAGATCTGAAGAGGCTGGAGGTCAGGAGATTGGAGTCATAACAGAAGATGAGAAAGGAGATGCAACCTTGGAGGATAGAAACCTTGAACACCATGCTGAGATGTTGGTAAACAATATCATTGCAAATGCTGTTGCTGTGGTCAAGGAGACTGATATGCAGCAAATATCCAAAGAGTCAGATGCTGGCTATAAGGAGCGCAATAGAGATGAACCATCAGATTTTATAAAGGTCACTGATAGTACAACAGATGGCGCTGCACTGAATGATGTCAGGTTGAATGAGAGCAATACAACTCTCACGACATCACCACAAAGGCATGAGTCCCAGCCCATGACAGAGTCCCACAGTGGCGAGTCTCGCAGCAGCAAAGGTTCCCTTGCAGACTACAGTGTCATCTCTTCTGCCTCTGGTCAGTCATCTGACAGCTTTGTCAAGCTCAACGATGACGTTGACTTGGGATATCAACAACGACATCCAAACCAAGCTTTCTCTGCAGAAGTTTTAGCCGCTGATATCATGCACGATGCACTGGCAACACTGCACAAGCAGTTCAACTTCCGCTCTGGTATCCCGACCACAATCTCCAGTGACTCCTTGGACTTCAGCGAAATTCACTCTGAGACGTCTATGGCAAGAGATCGCTCAGGTTCTTTTGATGTACTTACCAGTGGTGATATCAGCAGTAGCAGCCAATCTTTGTCCGAGTATGTAAGAGTTTCCAAATTCAGCCTGGATGGTTTGACAGAGGACATCATGTCTTCTGCCTTCCAGCAGCTGCAGCAAATTCTCAACGAGCAGGCTGACAAGGATCTGAATGGCAACCAGAAAACAAACGGAATCCTTCCGTCATCCAATGATAACGACAATTTTGTTAATAATAATGAGGCCGACGACTACCTGACTCTCTCCCAGGAAGACATAAAGAATGGAAACGTGCTTCCGAACAGCATTCATGATGCTGTGAGTCAAGACGGACATCAGAGACTCTCTACAGCTGATAACTTTGCCAAGAGATTGGTCGGGCAGGTCTTTAGCGAGTCCCTACATGCTTTACAAAATCAGAATCTTGTGAGTAGCAGGGGCCGGCACCATGAAGACCCTAGCACACCCCCACCGTCTCCAACAGACCCAGTGGAGCTTGAGACCAGCCTGCACACCTCTCAATCTATTGATAAGTCTCTGGTGACCATCTCAGAGCAGCCTGCAATTGAGGAGCCCCTTTACTTTGGAGACAAGCGGCTGTCTGTGGATTCATCAGGCACAGAGAGCAGCCATTCCCGAGAGGCTCGCATTAGGGAGTGCGCTGAGCAGCTGGTTGCACGGACACTTCCAGAATCCATGAAACTCCTTGGAGGGAGTGCCCAGACCACCAGTAGTTCTAGTTCCCGTCGAACGTCCAGTCCAAGAAGCTCCATACCTAACAGCTCCAATCGGTCTAGCATGGACTGCTTCACAGAGGACCTACTGAAGATTGGCAACATTGACCCAATGGGCAAAAGGCCTAGCCGTACTGAAGAGAGCCTGACCTTCTTTGCTCAGGAGATCAAGCGAATGGCAGAGGCCGAAGAGAAGTCATCCAAAAAGCAGAAGGAGGACTTTGCTGACTTCACAGTGGAGCTGCAGCGAGGAAGCGCTAGAGCCCAGCCAAATGAGAACACCGAATCATCAAGGCAATCTCTGGAAATACTGGCTGGCGGTTACTCAGTCCAAGTCGTATCTGATGTATTTGTTCAGCTCTACGGTGAGCCATGGTCAGAAGCCGAACATTCTGTTGATCAAGAAGATGAAACTGTAGTTGGGTCTAGAATTAAGAGCCCTGCCAGCAGGCAGGATGTGCAGCATGATGCCGTCAATGAACACTCATGTCACCCTTCCGAGCAGGACCTGATGACCATGGCTTCTAACTTGGCAAACTCAATAATTGAGGCAGCGCTCACGATTTACCGAGAGGAACATCTGCATCTGCATGCTCAAGTCGGTGTTAGAAATTGGGAAATGGGCTATGTCTACTTGGAGGATAAACACTCCTCTCTTGAGGAAGCTGTTGATGATGTGCGAATGAGCAACAAGAATCAAAGACTGGAGGAGTTTGCTTCTACCACTGCCCATCAGGTCATCCAAAAGGCTTTTGCTGGCCTACCCAATTTGCTGAAGGACGGAAGAAGATATGAGCAAGAATATGGTGAAGAAGGTGAGGTCCTGGTGCACATACCTCGAGGTTGTACATGGTCTGATACTTTGGGTTTGCTGGGTTGCCAAATATATGCTGTTTGCTTGAAATTGGCACAACATTTATGTACATGTAATTTTAACATTACATTTGTATATTGATATAGGGCAAACAGTAATCAAACTTAACATTAGAATTGCATAATGTGTCATTTTCTTACTTTATCATTAGTTTGGGAATTGGGCTGAAATAAATACTCCTAAAAAACAACATGCTTTATGACGGAGATAACATTCTATGAAAAAAATACCCTTTCTTTTAAGACCATGATGCCTATCAACAGTGTCCCTAGTTGTTAGATATAAAATTATTAAAAATAATATTATTAAAATTTAATTTAAAAACGAAATGTTTTCAAGACGTGTGTTTTTAAGTGAAATTCATGTCACAAGAATTATAGTTTTCACCCAAAACTTCCGATACTGACAATTCTTTTCTTAAATGTGGGCTATTGGGCCAGCAGGTACGAGGCCGATCGCAACAGGCAACTGGGGCTGTGGCGCCTTCGGCGGCGATCCCCAGCTGAAGTCGTTGATACAGTGGATTGCTGCATCGCAGGTGGGCTGCCCGCACATGATGTACTACAGCTTTGGGGATGAACGAGTGAGCCGGGTAAGTATGGGTGAAACTGGTTGATCAAGAAGCTCCATGTAGGTAAACTAGGGGTCAGCGTTCTCTTTTTGACCAATTAGATTACAGATCCGCGAATGAATATCATGGGCGCTTGTATTGGTCAGTTCAGTGCGAAATACATAGCTGCATTCTGCTGAATGAGAATGCACTCCGAAAGCTGATTGTGGTCGCAATTCAAATTCTTAGATTTCAATTTCAATTTAAAACTGGAATCTTAGAATATTGTCTTCTCAGAATATACAGTATTCACATGTAGATGGAACTTAATAAAACAGTTTAAAAGTCTGTTTTTTGTGATGTCACACGCGTGATATTTGACCCAAAGAAGCTTTATAAGTGAACAAAATAAGTTAAAACAATTCTGGTTGATAAACATATACATGTACAAGAAAAAACACCTTCAAGGTTTGCAAAACTTTACCAGTTCTTTCTCACATTTTGTTACCTATAATATCAGAAGCATGAAGAATATTAAAGGAATTTCAATTTGAATATTACCATAGTGCCCTTGCGAATCAAGTGAGCTACAATATGCGAAGGGTTGTGGCAAAATGAGATGGAACTGGGCAGAGGTTGAAATAAGGTTCTCAGGAATTAGAAATCATGATACATGTACAATTCTTCTTACAATGATGTTTGTTGTGCTTCAATCGGACATTCCGTTAACAAGTTATTGCTGTTTAAAGTTCGCATTTATCAATATTAAAAAGGCCTTCGAAGTTTCAAGTTTTGTACATGTGATATGGACAAATTCCAATTGTTTTTCCTCAAAACACTTTTATTCCACTGTTTTCATACTATTTCTTAACAAAATATGTGACTGGCTCTACAAAAAGGTGTATTAAGTCGCGCTGTGCACTATCATGTAATGGCCTGCTTAATGTTGAGAGGGTAAACATTTCATCAAAATGAGATTTAAATTTTTTGTCATTAATGACATCTTCAATACCTACAGTTTCAGGTTTCATTCAAAGAAACGTTGATTTTGATGAATAAAGTGGAAAAAAATACCATTTTGTGTGCATCGTTCTGTAACAGAGCTGGTTATTTCAAACCTCTTTTTTTTCGAGTTGTGTAATTTGAACTCCAAGGAAGTAATCAATATGTAAACACGTCATATCTCCAAAATGAGAGGGGCTATAGAGCTATATTATATACAAAATAAAAGCTTACATTGTGGGCTTTTTAACCATGTATATAACTCAATTATTTTTGTTGCTACATAATACACCTTTTTGTAGAGCCGGTCACAATAGAAGTCATACCAAAGATTACAAATAGCAACAAATCGGAAAATAAAAAAAACACCAATTCATTATTTTGCAGTTTTCTCTCCTGTGCCCTGTGCGCAGTTCCGTGTTCCGTCTCATTTTGCCAGAACGCCTCACATATATGCTGTGGTCTCAGACATTGCTTGCTCAAATTATTTGTTTTAATGCAAGTTTTTAATCACTTTTTTTCCTTCTCACTGGCAGCTACAGCGCGTGGTCAGTGAGATCACATCCAGAGAGTGGACAGTGGGTGACCTGTTGAGGGCAGTACTTGATCATAGCTGGTTGACCCTTAATGTGGATGCAGATCCCCTCAACCTGTTTGAACGCATCATCAACAGTGGATGATACCCATGTTGTCTCTCCAAATCTTTGTCTAAGTACATGTATGTCCACTAGTTATTCTATAACATCAATGTGTAAATGAATTTCTAAAACACTTCTGCAAATGCATACAGATTTGTTGTTTTCTTTATCTTATGGTATAGTCTAAAGTTGTAGATAATAGATAATTTTTAATAGCAATGTTGCATTGACTTGGGAAATAGCAAACGGGGATCACTCATTAGGGAATATGGCTGTTTCCAATGCAACGCATGTTGAATTATAAAAAGGCTGTGTTCTTTTTGAATGGTCCCCGTTTGCCATTTTTCAGGTCAATGCAACACTGCTAATGCTGCTAGTATTGTGACTTCTGACTTCCAACCTTGGCTGAGGCAAGATGTGATTGGAAGTCCCGCCTCTTCATCATGGCTTTCCTTGGCAGCTGCAGATCTGTAAACATCAACTTGTGATTTGTCTTTAAATCCCATTGTCATGCCCAAGCCCTGAATATACATGTAGCTTAGTGCACAAGAAACAAATTTACAACAGGCCATTAACCAAACCAGAGTGAAAAGCAAATCAAGTAACAAGCAAAATAAATCAGTAAATGAATGAATTAAAATATTTGTTTGAAAAGAAACAGAGGTATTCAGTTAATCAAGCAATTAATCTGAATCGATTTAAAATGGGGATACTGTTAAATAAAAGTAAAATTAACAAAATTCACAGAAAATGATATGCCTTTAAATAAAATAATAATAAAGAAAATCTAACTTAAATATGTACAAAATAAACAAGAAATATATTGTATCAATTGAAGCTTGGAGGCATGCAAAACACATATCAGAATGATATTAAATAAATAGTCAACCAAACCAAGGCATGTAAATTCTTGAAGAAAAAAAAAACTCCACAGAAACAAAAGCTTCAACCTAACCAAATGACTAGCACTGCAGAAACAAATGAAATGAATTAATACAGTCTTCAAATTAACAAAATAGCCACAGCGCACACGCAATGAAAACACTACAAACCTAATCACACAAAGCATTTCAAATTAGCCAACTCAAAACATACAAAACTAATTTCTTGTCAGTTGGCCATTATTAACACAAATTTAAAAGGTCTACCAATCAGCATTTGTAAATGTACATATCAAATCTACCATTGTACTATTGGGAGATTTCACAGCATGACGGTAGCCAGTAGGTTTATACCCAGCACGATATGTGGCAGAGGGGTACCCCCCTCTTATCCCTATACTTTATACGCACTCAACACTATTGTAACCTAACCCACCCCCCCTTGAAACCTAAAAGGAATTCCTGAGATTCCGGGAACACAATGGTCAACACAAAAGAGGGTGGGTTTTCTCTGCCACATATCGTGCTTCATATGAGTAGGTTAGCTTGTATTCAAGCTGACCATAGCCTGATAGACTTGACTAAGTTCTTCTTTATTTACAAAACGATGAGTCTCTGACATGCATTGACAAAATTGTGACGGCCTTCTTGTTTCCAACCATCTTTACTGCCACAATGCCACCCTTCTCCTCAATGCAGCTGTCCTAGGCACCCCGTTCCTTCTTCTTCAACTGTTTCGCATCATGTAGCCAATTCTGTCTAACTGTTCCCATGTAGTGCATACCGAGCTCCTTCATTTGTACAAGAAGGGGAACGCTTGTGAACAAATTGTCTGCAAATATTTTGTAGATGTCTTGTAGATGTCGATGCAAGTTTAAGAACAACATCAGCACCTTGGCCAAGCTCTATGCGCTTTGCATAGCCTCCCTGGTACATCAAAGTCGTACGCTAAACCACTGCTGAGCCAGCTCTAACCCCGATCTTGAATCCCCATGAATGATATGTTTTTACAGTATTAAACTACATGCAAGGACTCAGAAGAAGAGAATAATTCCGGTACGTCCTGTTTCTAAGACGGGCTTTATTAGACTAAGGGCCTTTTCAAAACCTTTGCTTCGTCTTCGGCTTTGCCTCCGGCTTCGGTTTGCCTCCGAATTTCAAATTATTGAGTATGAGAAGGAAATAGAAATGGAGGCAAATGACAATAGTTTAACTTTTGGGTTCACATCAATCGATTGGATGTTTCTGAAGCACAACAGGCATCAGAATGTGGTTGGAGATCTCGCAGTTGGGAATCTAAAATTACATTAAGCCAAAGACAAAGACAAAGCCAGGGATTCAAAAAGGCCCTATGAGACCATTATGGTCATAAAGTGGGGTATACATGTGAAAAATTCTGGATCTACCACTATGTGGTATTCATCTTTGAAGTTTCCTATATCTTGAAATCTCTCTGGATGAAGCCTTTGTAGATTTTCTTTGATGTTGACCTTGGACAGTGAGGATATTTTTGTTTCTTGAATGCTGCAGTCGAGTGACACAATTGTCAGTGCGAGGCATGGTGGTATGGGGGACGCTCAACATCTGTAGAATTTCTGTTATGGTCGTTTTAGTGTACCATAGTGCAGGATTGTGGTACCATGCATTTTCTGTTTTTCAACTTTGTATTGTTTTGATTTTTTTGTTGAAAAATCTCTATGGGAAAGTAAACAAATGCAGTCGCGTCACTTTTGTCGTTCACCCTTAAAAAAAACCGTGCGTGTAGTATTTTGTAGTATGGTGTACTGTACCCCAAATAAATACCTAGGGTTAATGTAGATTAATATTGCTCATTGTTAAAAGTAGTTATTTAAAAAAAATGCACAGCAAGGCTACCGAATGCTATTTAGATGGCAAAAAAATAGAGATATAATCATGTGTTGTGACAAATGGGTATCTCATTAAACAATTGATATATATTCAACTGTGAATATTAAAATGTATTTAAAATGTTATCATGTGTAGAAATTTACTAAATAATTGTTCCTAGTGGCTTAAATGTTTAAATTATGTTATAAATATAAAGCATGGTGCTATTGATGGGTAAATTATTTTGTAAGCCCCTGTAAGTACTTAAGAAAAACATTTTTGTGTGATATATTGCTGAGAATTAAGCAAACTTTGTTGATTATTATAGTTTTTAGGGCGGAGAATATACATTTTCATGTTTGCACGTCCAAATTCCTCCAGTTTAGGAAATACGCATTTTTCCATTATTCCAAAAATGTATAACAAGCTCCAGGTAAATTGAACCCTAAAGAATTTTAAGAGGAAAATTATATGGTGTATACTCAATTTATGTTATTTGTTTTATTTTACAACTATTGAAACATATCACTGTGGTGCTGTTACTGCAGCATTGTACTAAATGTAGTAGCTTTAGTGAAAATAACATTCTAAGATTTCAATTTTGAACGAACTACTAATGTAAATTTACAATTTACTTTATTTTATTCAAAATGACAGCATGCAGAAGAACAAATTTCACGGGGAGTTTAGAGTCCTTGATATCTTTACATCAAGTAAGTTTTGAAATATAATGTTTGGTTAATTATTTAACTGGTATAGGGCCTAGCGCCTACTGTCATTTTTAAAAAGCTTGTTTCATTATGCTCAGTATTTAGTATTATGTATATTATTATTATTATTATTATTATTATTTTCTGGTAATGAAACCAAGGATCCTTTAAAAGCGCTCAAGGCACTGTAGCTCGTAAGCCAGAAGAAACCCGTAGACAGAGGCTGTGTCAGCCAGGAACACCGGGGCGAACCCCTTCTCTTAGCGATAAGTGCACAGGTTTACATCAAAGTTGTTTTTAAAATATACAGCATTTTAAACATTATTTTTCATGTGTATGTAAGGCCATGAAGAAGACAAAAGTAGTACTCCACATACTGATTAATCAAAATATAAATAAAGACTGAGAATTTATAGATGTATACCTTTTCCATATTGACAGTGTATCAGAGCTGAAGATTATTTATAAAAGCAATGTTACAACATAAAAGTTGACTTATACTTATAGCTAATTAAGCTAAACTGTGTGTGTATCAATAATTTGCATTGATTGTGATATGTACTTATAGATTATGAAGAAAAGGAGCTACATTAAATAAAGGAATTTAAAAATTGGGTTTTTGAACATTGGAATTACTTTTTGAAATGGTGTCTTCTAACTTCAATTAAAGAAAAATGAGCATTTTTTTTAATCGGCGTTTAGGGGGGTTGTATGTCATCAGCTTTCAAATGAGACATCGCAAAAAAAAAAAGTAGGCTAACGGCAAGTAATGAATTAATTAAATTCAAATTTAATTTGAAATTAGAAGCGTCTCGCTCCCAGTTATTTATGAAAATTGCTTCACCCATCTTGCGTACCTACTAGTCCAGGGAAAATACTTAATTTTGTTTTGTTGACCTCACACAAAATGCAATATAATATTTTTTCACCACAGTGCACAATCTATAAGTTCATATGTTCACCACTTGGATTTTTAGAGATTTTTGGTATGTCATTCCATGGAGGAATGAGAAGGAATCTAGGGACCTTATTATAGAAGTGCACTGTGGTGGAAAAATAGTCTGTGAGGTCAAAACTTATTTTCTCTGGACTACACGGGAAAAAAATATACCATCGGACGGTTTTCGAAACCTTTGCTTCGTTTCGGCTTCGCCTTTAATTTCCGATTCACTTAGAAGCAAATAAAAATGAAAACAAATAGGAATATCCAAACTTTTGGGTTCATATCAACTGATTGAATGTTTTTGAAGCACAACAGGCACCATAATGTGGCTAGACTATAGTTCCCGCAGTTGGGAGCCTATAAAACAAAATCTTAACCCCAACACGCAACGAAGCCAGGGATTTGAAAAAGCCCAACAAGTTAAATAGCGCCCTCATCATTTTACCCTTCTTTTTAATTAGGGAAACCCGTACATGGGAGAATACTATAAATACGGGCAAATCGCTAGCGCAGCTAGCTAGCTTGCTAACTGCAGTTGGCTCAGTTAGATCGTGCAGGGGGTTTTCGACAGCGAAAAAAACGAAGACGACGCTTTCTAACTTACAATTCGAAGACAAAAACCCCTAAAATTCGACATGAAGTGATTAAAATGTTGATAAAATTGACGGCTTAGAACGTTAAGCCAAAACGGAAGTCAAAATTTGAGTGATTTGGTGGCTTCTCGAAGCGTATGAAAAGCGACTGTTTAGGCAAAAAATACGTTGCCGTTGGGATTGCACCACAGTCTCAGATTGTGTGACACGACAAGGACGTCTGTACGTACTGTCCTTACTGAAATTGTACGCAATCTATTTGCAAAATGGCGCTTCAGTTTCACGACTCCAAAGCCCCGATGCGGGATGTCAGACGCGTGCAGTTTGGTGTCCTCAGCCCCCAGGAAATGGTAGGCTTTTGTCTTGAATAATAATCGTGTCGAAAAAAGAAAAAGAATGTATTTTAAAAACTTATTTTTATACTAGTTATGACTTATTAAATATTATATAGATTAAACTCATTACACAGTGGCTATCTTCATCAATAATATTTACGTAAGCCTTTAACCAGTTCGCGCCGGATGACGTATATAAACGCAAAAATTTCCCCAAATTCAAAACGGATGACGCATAAACACGCCAAGTTCAAGTTCGGAAATGTATGTCAGCAGCTAGTTGCGATAATCGTAACCCACCATCCTCCCGACGGTCGAAGACCGGAGGGTTACGAGACAACTAGTGTACAAAATTGGCGGATTTGCAATTTCGACCATTTTTGCCAGACTAGTCACCAGATTTGCCGGATTTTAACCACTTTTAAAGATCATGACACACATTTTAAGAACACAGATTTGATCTGCAATGTGTAATGACTCCGCTCATAACACTCTAAACATCATTGAGAAAATATTTTGGGGGAAAAATGACAAAAACTTACCAGAGACTGAGCGAAATTCTCACCAAACGAGGTTTACATTTTAAACCCCGCACTCCGGAACCTAGCAACAATCTCGACCAATCAGCGTAAACCAAGGAAAGACAGACGTGGAGCTAATCGGCTGTACACCGCTAACCGGCTATTCCCGCTTGCGGAATCAATGCACGGATGTGCTTGTCTCGGCGCTCATGCTTCGTTCCGATCGTTATTATCTCGTATTCACTGCACCAGTGGTGAACTCGAGGTGAAATGTTGTTCTCCATGTTCACGACTTCATAAACGAATTAAATACTCGCGCATGCGTGTTGGTTCACGTACGAGTTCTTGTGCGATAAACAATGTCCTTACCGCACGGCTAACTCGACTGTGCGCGTGCGTCGTGGTACTTTGTGTAGCGATAAAATTCACGGTGAACACGATAAACAAGGCGCGATTGCATGAAACGCGTCATGCAGTGAGTTCGCAAGCGGGAATAGCCGGTTAGCGGTGTACAGCCGATTAGCTCCACGTCTGTCTTTCCTTGGTTTACGCTGATTGGTCGAGATTGTTGCTAGGTTCCGGAGTGCGGGGTTTAAAATGTAAACCTCGTTTGGTGAGAATTTCGCTCAGTCTCTGGTAAGTTTTTGTCATTTTTCCCCCAAAATATTTTCTCAATGATGTTTAGAGTGTTATGAGCGGAGTCATTACACATTGCAGATCAAATCTGTGTTCTTAAAATGTGTGTCATGATCTTTAAAAGTGGTTAAAATCCGGCAAATCTGGTGACTAGTCTGGCAAAAATGGTCGAAATTGCAAATCCGCCAATTTTGTACACTAGTTGTCTCGTAACCCTCCGGTCTTCGACCGTCGGGAGGATGGTGGGTTACGATTATCGCAACTAGTCAGCAGCAGGCAAGGCCGGAAATGCGAGGGTGTGCTTCCCGGCACTACCAGCCTGAACCCGCTTCAGATTGAGTTTCGTTAAAAATAATCCCGCCTGTGGGCTCGGCGATGTTAAAATAATCCCGGCGCGAACTGGTTAACAAATTGTCAATTTCTAATTCTGTCGTTCGGTTATGGCATTTACAAATATAACTACGCAAGTACGATGACAATAGGGAATGGGATTTCGTCTGGAGTTATCATCAGTAGTATCACTATCGGTGCAGAATAAGGTTGTTTCACGCGAATTCCAGTTGCGCATGCTCAGTAGAGTGCCCTCTGTAGGCCTACTACTAGGGTGTTCAGGTAAAACATTATTCTTCCTCCAAAATGCTCAAACTATACACCAAATAAAAGGTCTTGATGAAAGAAATACAATGCTTTTTAAATCGAGAAAATCGGATAATTAGTTTTTGAGAAATCCTGTTTTATTTGATTAAATTCACCCCATTCGATGAAGACGGTCCCTACATACATTGTGTATATCCCTGAATGGCACCAAAACATGCCTCACACACGGCACGCAAAACGCGGAGCTCACACATACATTCGCGTAGCTGTCATGAATCTAGCTTTACAAAGTACACTTTCGAGCGGAATCTACGCACATTAGAGACTTAAAAATAACAGGTATAGTAGACAAGACAAGTAAACTTTATGTAAATGATAACTCCTACCTTGAATTTTGAGGATTGCACCTCAAAAAATTGAGTTTATTTTTACTTTTTTCGTAACTTTCGTTCTAAATTGTTTATCGAGGATCGAGTAAACACTAACGTGTTCAGTACCCCTTCGGGATCAAAATGAAACCCGTTTCAAGTTTCAACTGTCACTCCGGGGTTCGGAAATCGCGCGGAGTTAAAACTCCACGATGTTTACGGGAAAAATCTGGGGCCGAACGCGTGGACGCGTGGATCGGTTTTTCTCGGGAAAAGTTGGGCGGAGCAAAAGGGCTTCATTCACAAAAAGTATAAGCTGTCGTACATCCACCCTACTGCTATTTTATGTGCATTATTCGATAGCTAAAAGTCAGGGGTTTCAAATGAAGGTTTTACTTGCAGTTTCTGACATAGAAAAGTCGTACAATTTTGGGGATAAACATTGGTTAGATTTTCGGCGCACGGACAGTCTGTGTGTGGATGTCTTCAGTCGCGGTGAGTGAACTGAACACCCTACTACTACATATAGGAGAGGGGAACACCCATATAAACACGCTATCATCTGGGTAAGTTGCGTACCCCTTTTTGCGCTGAATCCAAGATGGCCGCGGAACGTGAAACAACCTTATGTTTGGCTTTTGAGGGACTACCGGTAGTCCATGAACCATTCTCGCAGTCGGCATGACATCACCAAGGGGCAAGCCGTCAATAGCAACATGTATTAATAAACTTCATATTTGTCCCTTTGTGCTAAAGTGTATAAATAAATGGGAAGATAAACAAGGTTCTCGGTTGTCCGACTACGAGAATGAATGGTTGGGAAATAAGAAATTTGCAGTCTCGCAATCAAATCGTCAAGAAAAGGGTCCCCAAATAATATCTCTACAGCGAGTCTCTAAGTTAAAAAGTCATTTTCTACTAGTTTTCCGTTTTTTCCTAGTTTAGGATTTTTCCTAGTTTTGGATTTTTTCTAGTTTACGATTTTTCCTAGTTTCGGATCGCTTTGAAAATAAAAACCCTGCCTGTTGTGGATTGGTCATTTTTAAAAAGTAATGTTCAAGTTTACTAGTACCATGCCCCTACACAAATATTTTTTCAATAAAATATCTAGTTGCGATAATCGTAACCCTCCATTCTCCCGACGGTCGAAGACCGGAGGGTTACGAGACAACTAAACTAACTAGTGTAAAAAAGCGGGAAGTTGCAATTTCGACCATTTTTGCCAGACTAGTCACCAGATTTGCCGGATTTTAACCACTTTTAAAGATCATGACACACATTTCAAGAACACAGATTTGATCTGCAATGTGTAATGACTCCGCTCATAACACTCTAAACATCATTGAGAAAATATTTTGGGTATAAACATTTCGTTTACAATCTCGACCAATCAGCGTAAACCAAGGAAAGACAGTACACCGCTAACCGGCTATTCCCGCTTGCGAACTCACTGCACCCGCGTGTTTATCGTGTTCACGAGTCGTATATGGCGTTCTAATCGCCTGGTATCAACTCGTATCCACTGCACCAGTGGTGAACTCGAGGTGAAATGTTGTTCTCCATGTTCACGACTTCATAAACGAATTAAATACTCGCGCATGCGTGTTGGTTCACGTATGAGTTCTTGTGCGATAAACAATGTCCTTACCGCACGGCTAACTCGACTGTGCGCGTGCGTCGTGGTGTGTAGCGATAAGATTCACGGTGAACACGATAAAGAAGGCGCGATTCGGATTGGAATGAGCGCCGAGACAATTCCAAGCACATCCTAGACTTGATGACAAGTCGTTAGATAGTCGGATTTCATCCGTGTATTTCAGTCGAAATTCATCAGCACGGCTGGTTTAAGACTAGTAACGTGCCGAGTTGCGACAGATCTAACTTCGAACTCTGCAAATTGGGAACGAGGCAACCGCAACCTCCCCCGTGTATATACCGAGTGGACCGCTATTACCGACTTGGCACCAAGTCTAAGCACATCCGTGCATTGATTCCGCAAGCGGGAATAGCCGGTTAGCGGTGTACAGCCGAAGCTCCACCCAGTCTGTCTTTCCTTGGTTTACGCTGATTGGTCGAGATTGTAAACGAAATGTAAACAAATTGTAAACATCGTTTGGTGAGAATTTCGCTCAGACTCTGGTAAGTTTTTGTCATTTTATCCCCAAAATATTTCCTCAATGATGTTTAGAGTGTTATGAGCGGAGTCATTACACATTGCAGATCAAATCTGTGTTCTTGAAATGTGTGTCATGATCTTTAAAAGTGGTTAAAATCCGGCAAATCTGGTGACTAGTCTGGCAAAAATGGTCGAAATTGCAACTTCCCGCTTTTTTACACTAGTTAGTTTAGTTGTCTCGTAACCCTCCGGTCTTCGACCGTCGGGAGGATGGAGGGTTACGATTATCGCAACTATAAAATATCATGAAATAGAATTTTGGCTAGATTTA
The DNA here is from genome assembly GCA_037893245.1 of Crossaster papposus. Lineage (NCBI taxonomy): Eukaryota > Metazoa > Echinodermata > Asteroidea > Velatida > Solasteridae > Crossaster > Crossaster papposus. The sequence goes on along the minus strand of JBAIAA010000355.1, from coordinate 342,957 downwards.
TCCCGCTTTGAAAATGGCATGTTTGGACGGTTTGTAGAAAATCACGCATGATGACTTGGAAGCGCAAACGTTTTGGATTAACGACGCGCATATTACCGTGAAACACTTTATTGCACAACATCATTCTCTATTTTCAGCGCCGCATGTCGGTGGTCGAGGGTGGCATCAAGTATGCTGAGGTCATGGAAGGAGGCAAACCCAAGCTGGGTGGTCTGATGGACCCTCGGCAGGGTTGCGTGGACCGTACCGCCCGCTGTCAGACCTGTGCCTGCAACCAGATAGACTGCCCAGGTCACTTTGCCCACATTGAGCTGGCCAAGCCTGTATTCCATCCAGGCTTCCTGACCAAGACTATTAAGATCCTACGCTGTGTCTGCTTCTTCTGTTCCAAACTGTTGGTGGATCAGGTGAGAAACAAATGAATAGAAGGGGCCATCTGTGTGCAAGTACCTCTACAGGGATGAATATACAAAACACTGACGAGCATGGTTATATTTCAAGGAGTTGCTGCATATGAAGCAAGAAATGGGACAGAGAGAACCCCTTTTCCTTTGTGGTGCTCATTGTGCTTGCGGAATGTTGTGGTTTCTCAGGAATTCTTTTTAGGTTTTTATGGGGTTGCGTGTATAGGTATGGGGAACTAAAGGGGGGGGGGGGGGGGGTGGTGTTTGTCGACCCATATCTTGCTGTGCAGAAAAACTGCATAGCCAGTAGAGCGTTTAAGTTGACCTCAAAATTTTGTGACATTGTACGAGAATATACCACATTCAGGCGCTATGACGATCTCTACACCGTGTCAAAAGTCTTCTTTTTTTGCAACATGAATCTGATCAAGGGCAATAAATGGGTATTGTGGAAAAAAATAAAGCATTCTCATTCACAACATATTGAAAATAGTGTAAATTTATTATCAAATTTAATTGGCTGACCTCGACTTATGTTCACGCAGATAACAGTTGGGTAAATTCAAACACGGGAGTCTGTGAATAGACCAGTCGATCTTTAGTACCGAGACACTCACAGAAAGTGAATGTGAACTGGCGATACTTACACTGTCTATAAGCCTAAGATATATGACTTCACAGTTCGTTCACATGTGCGCTTTCCTATAAACGAGTCAGTCCCTACGTCGTCTACCATCCTCCCTTCACTCCCATAAGAAAGTGCATATGTAAACAAAGCCATGACTTCATTACTTCTCAGGTCTATTACGCTCGGTTCAGACAGGCGTTCCACAGTCGCGCCGAACCAAATGAGTAAATTAAGTCAGACGTCTGAAACGAATAAGGGCGACAAGGCATGCCAGACGGCGAACGAACGAGTGCTAGAGTTGTTAGAGCGACTCAGGAGCGACTTGATTTCAATTTAGTTCGGCGTCGCGACTGTGGAACGCCTGTCTGAACCGAGCGTGAAACACCTTATAACTATAAAAAAACATTGAATGGGGTTTGATGGATAGGAGTGAAGCAATTTGGATGAAGTTGAGTCCAAGGGGAGTCGTCATTATAGAACGCATACACAAAATGCCATTTTTTTTTAAAGATCACCCCCCCCCCCCCCCCCCCCCACCTTCCCCCGTACGCATAAAATATATACGGCTCTGATCCCCAACACATGGTGTATGCAATGTCAACAACAAAAAGGGACATTTTATGAGAATGGCTAGTCCAGTGTAACTACCCCCCAAAAAAAAAAAAAAAAAAAAAGAAAACCGTTGGTGTTGGATTCTGTTCTAAATGGACATTTGTTTTTCTATTTCACGAATTCCAGAGCCACCCTAAAGTCAAGGACGTCCTGACTAAGACCAAAGGTTTCCCTCGCAAGCGCCTAGCCCACGTCTATGATGTTTGCCGGACCAAGAAGATCTGCGAGGGTGGAGAGGAGATGGACCAGACCTTCAATGCAGACTTGGCCAAACGAGAGGGGGAAACACCAGAACCCAGAAATCAGGTACGAGTCCCAATGAAAATAATATATGTGAGGCGTTCTGGCAAAATGAGACAGAAGTGGGCAGAGGTCTGCAGGTGTTAGGAAAGAAAAATAATTTTCTTGTTATAGTACTGTTTGTTGCACTTCAATCTGTTGACGAGTTATGCCTGTTTAAAGTTTGCATTTATGAACATGTTGCAAAATGCTGCAATTCCAAAGTGCTTAAACTCCATGTAACTTGCAAAATCATCCAGTATTTATTACGGGTGACCACTGCCTGAATCCGGCAAAATCCTGGGGCCAATTTCATAGAGCTGCTAAGTACAACAATTTGCTTAGCACAACAAAGTCTTGCTCATTAAAAGCAGGTTACCAGCCAAAATTCTACATGTTTTTCATGCTAAGCAAACAACCAGCTGATTACCAATCAAAAGCAATAAAGATAACGTGAAAATTTGGTCTGTAACCTTGTTTTTTGCCAAGGACCAATTTTCATGCTAAGCAAATTTTTGTGCTTAGCAGCTCTATGAAATTGGCCCCTGCAGTGGGTTTACCATTGAGCCTTTAAAGCAGCCAAACATGGAACAAAACAGCTGCTGAAGTGCCCTATTACAACAAGGGTCTGCACACATGACCCTTGGTATGCAAAGGTTTCCTATCCATGACACACAACTTACACCTTGACTGAAGCTCTATTGAGAATGTGAATAGAGCATGAGCAGTGTGAAAGTGCATTTATATTTCTTGCCTAGGGTCATGGTGGTTGCGGCCGGTACCAGCCCCAGATTCGCCGGGCTGGACTAGACCTGACAGCAGAGTGGAAAAATGTGAATGAGGACACACAGGAGCGTAAGATTACCCTGACTGCAGAGCGCGTCCATGAGATCTTCAAGCGCATCTCAGATGAGGAGAGCTCCATCCTGGGGATGGACCCCAAGTTCACTCGGCCAGACTGGATAATCATTACAGTCATGCCTGTCCCACCTCTGTGTGTCAGGCCGGCTGTAGTCATGTTTGGCTCGGCTAGAAATCAGGTACATGCTTTACTTTCTTATTGGTTTTTATGAAGGATTCCTTTAGTGGTTAAAAAAAGGAAACAAATTTAAATGGTGGATTTTTACCTTTGGGCAGATTGCAATAAATCTTAACATACAGAGATATATACATACATACACATACTGAGGAACAAAGATTTGCCCTGTTATGTGTTAGATGTTGAATTGTTTAAAGGTAGGGTACACCATAGGTAATGGCTAGAATTATTAGGAATGGGTGGATTTGGGGGGTTGTATTTTATAGTAAATATTGTTTAACTGACCTGTCTGAAGTTTTACAATCATGGATGCCTTGTTAACATTTCAGGACGATCTGACCCACAAATTGGCGGACATCATCAAGGCCAACAACCAACTTCAGAAGAATGAACAGAATGGAGCTGCTGCCCATATCATAGCTGAAGACACCAAGATGCTACAGTACCACGTAGCCACACTCTCCGACAATGAGCTCCCAGGATTGCCGAGGGTACATACATGCATATCTTATTCTTTGTAACCAAACCAGAGCTGACAGTTTTGTTTTCTTAAACCCCAACACTCCAGGGTATTCTGGCTAGAAACCCTTCCAGACCCAGCACAGTGCATCTATGGTCACATGGACTTGTGTGCAGAGTGCAGCAAGGTCAAGCAGTCACAACAGATGCACTGTGCTGGGTTTGGCAGGGTTAGGGTTAAAGGATTCACAATATTTAAACGAGGTTATAATCTCAGCCATACCATTTGCTGATGGTAACATGATCACTTCACAGCAATCCTTGTCTCTTAATTTGTTTCTGGGAGCTTTAACCTTTGCTTTTGTTTACATTCAATGCACTTCAATATTCGCCCCAAAAAACCTGTTTCTTGCATTGCCCTTCAATTGTATTCCAAGTAATGCCAAAATAAACTTGAGGTCAACTTGCTGTTAATATAGGGTATTACACTGATAAGCAAAGCCAGATGCAAATTTATGACAAAGCGTGACTTAATACCCTAAATACATTAACCCTTAAATTTCCTAGAGTGTGTGCAAAATAATTGATTTTTGAGGTTTGGGGGAGGGTTAGCGTTATTACATGTAATACTTAATATATTGTGGGTGTTGTGCTTGCTATGGAGATTTTCATTGTAAAAAAGAAATTTGACAGCGTGATTTTTTTTTTGAACAAAATAGGCCATGCAGAAGTCTGGTCGACCCCTCAAATCAGTCAAGCAGAGACTGAAAAGCAAAGAGGGTCGTATCCGTGGCAACCTGATGGGCAAGCGTGTGGACTTCTCAGCCCGTGCTGTGATCACCCCAGATCCTAATATTTCCATCGACCAAGTTGGAGTACCCCGGACTATCGCTCAGAATCTGACCTACCCAGAGATTGTCACACCCTTCAACATTGACAAGTGAGCTTTATTACACGATATTTGCAGAGTTGTAGTCGAGTCCCTGCAAGTCCGTTCAGAAGTCCTTTCCGTGAAGCCAGTCACAAGTCCTTTCATAAAGGCAGTCACAAGTAACTGGATGAACAATGACAAAGGAATGCTTTTGTCAAAGCTGATTTGAATAGCTTGTGATTTGAATTGGAACTGAAGGACTTGTGATGGACTTGCAGGGACTTGTGATGGACTTGCAGGGACTTGTGATGGACTCGACTACATCTCTGGATATTTGTATATTACTGAAGGCAACTTCAATAGAGAGGTTTCCAGCGGCCCTTTTAAAAGTGACAGTATACCATTTGTCAGTTGTGCATTTCTAATTTTTGGCAAAGAAAACCCCAGATCCTGACCGACCTGGAATGTTTGCGGCTAAAAATTAATTGCTGACGTCAAACTTGTTATTGCCATTTTGCCAGTAGATTATTTTAAGTGAGCACTATTTCCAATTGTTTGCCACGAAGATTAACCATTTCCACTCTTGAAACTGGCCATAATTTGAAACGTGCCTGAGATTAAACATGCGCGTTAATACTGCATTAAGAAGGTGGTGTTTTTTTATAAGGTCACATTACCCAATAAGGTCTTTCTTAAAGACTGAAACGTCAGGCCAGCTAATTTGGTTGATTTCTTTTGTGTCGGGTAATAGTGGCGGGGCTTTCTACTCCTACACTGTATGTTGGTCATGCTAATCACGTTTGGTCATGTTTTTTGGTAATTTTGGTGATTGACTGGTCTTGCCACATAGAATGTAATACAGCTCCAATTATTACAATTCTCTTGTTGTGTCACAGGCTCCAAGAGCTGGTGCGATTGGGTCACAACCAGTACCCCGGTGCTAAGTACATTATCCGAGACAACGGTGAACGTGTAGACCTGAGATTCCACCCGAAGACAAGCGACTTGCACTTGCAGTGTGGCTACAAGGTAGGAATCTCACAATGTTCTCTTAACCGGTTCGTGCCGGTTCTCTTAACCGATGCGTGATTATTTTTCATGAACATCGACCCCAGTGGGCAGCGCACCCACACATGCTTACTGCCAGCCAGTCGCTGACAGATAATTTCGGCCTCGTTCCGAGTTGCTTGTGGCGTGTTTTTTAGTCATCTGTTTAGATTTTTTTTAAAACTTGTCCATGTATACACGTGCACCCGTTCGAACTAGTTAATCTCCAGTTAAGACATTATACTGTCTGCTGGTTTCTGTAAAACGAAGTCATTTGTACTGTAGTTAAAAGGGGCTATTCTTCATGTTGGAGTTCACTGTTTCATATAATTCCTCAATCCTCAAATTCTTCTTGCAGTTTTAAAGGATTTTTGAGGATTAAAGATGAATGGCAAAAAGTGCCAGTTGATTTTAGAGGATGCAATTTGTAGGCCGTATCTAGCATTCTTTATAATGCAACCCCGCATTATGCTCAATATCATCTGCACTGCTCCTGAATTTCAACGGTACTGACTCGACCTATAGCAGCGATTGGTGGAGGATTTTGGAAAATTGAGGCAATGGTAACCCCTCCACTAAACAAATTCAAGAAATAACGGAAGATTTTGCAGGATTAAGGATGGTTTCTAGCCAAAAGGGCCTCGGGGGTTAGGGTTAAAGTTTTTTTTATTCCAAATGATTTACTGATGAGATGTCTTTGTCGCAGATTGATTGTTTCAAGGAATTGTAACAATGTAATGCCATATAACGTACTCCTTAGTGTTTGTCAGAATTCAAATTTGATCCATAATGAAAAATTGCAAATATTTTGGCCGCGCTGTGTATGGAATGCTTGTATATTGAATAAATATATTGAAATAAATTCACTGTTTTTGATTTGTCTTTGCTCGAAAAACCAACTTTTAATTTTTTAATTTGTTTATTGCGATAACATTTTAAGTTTTTACAAATGTTCAGTATCACTTTGAAATTGATGTAAAGCAGCGATCCTAAATGAGTTTGAAATCCTGCCAATGAAATTCTCTCGTCTAAAATTGTTTGGGAAAGCCATATATGTTGTACTAAATGTTGTCGAAATTTTGTCTTTCCAAGGTTGAGCGTCATCTTCGGGACGATGACGTGGTCATCTTTAATCGCCAGCCGACTCTCCACAAAATGTCCATGATGGGTCACCGCGTCAAAATTCTCCACTGGTCCACATTTCGTCTTAACCTCAGGTATTTTGATTTCATATTGCTCAGATCTAAAATATAACCTTAGGCATAATAGTATAAACTTCTTGAACATTTGTAAGAATGGGAATATTGTTAAAACTGGCCATATTTACATATTCAATACTTCATATCAATTTAAAACTCTGTATGGAGTTATAAAAGCATGAAGATTCTTCAAGATCCTATAATTGTTGTCGGGGAAATAATATACACATATGGACTGGCAATGAGGTCAATAGAGCTCATCTATTCCCCCGAGGGACTGTGAGTGACCAGAAGGAGGACCTATTTCCCGAGGCTAAAGGCCGAGGAAAATAGGTCCCCCTTCTGGTCACTCACAGGCCCGAGGGGGGGGGGGGGGGGGGATAGACGTGCTCTAGTGACCGAATCATGCCAGTCCATATGTGTTTTATAACACACCTCGGTCTAAAAAATCCAGACGCTGCCATTTTTCATATTAAGATGAGCCTGGCAAACCTCTTGAGGGCGCTGTAACCAGTCAAAAATGTTAAGTCTATTGCCCGCTTCAGGAACTATTTCCCGCAAATTCACGGTGGCGCAAATCTCATGCACTAGCCTATATCAGTTAACCCCCGTGACCGTGTTTCAGCCAACCAGAATACAGAACTAGCAAGAGGTGTTATAATTGAATCTATGTATTGATGATATCACACTTTGTTTACATGCATGTTTTTCTTATTGGAGGCTGGATAGATAATGGTTGCGTAGCCCATAGAAAAGTGCACAATAATAATAATAATAATAAGATTTGTAATGCGCACATATCCACCCTGCTGGGTGTTCAAGGCGCAGAGACCCTAAAAAACAAACAAAGTAATATTTAACTTGAAAGAAACAATAACAAATGAGAGGAACAAATAAATTAGTTCTTGAAAACCTGAGACATGAGATAAGTTTTGAGAAGTGATTTGAATTTTGTTGTACACAGACAAGATCTAAGATTAAGCGGTAAAGAGTTCCAGATGTGTGGTGCAGCTGCAGAAAAACGTCTGTCGCCCCACGAGTGTCGTGACTTAGATTCCTTGAGGAGAAGCATGTTGCTGGATCGTAGGTTCCTTGATGGAGTGTAAACTTGAAGAAGTTCTGAGATGTAATGGGGAGCCTTGCCATTGAGTGCTTTGTGGACAATTAGCATAAGCTTGAAGATTATTCGTTGAGAGACAGGGAGCCAATGAAGTTGTTCCAGGATGGGGGTGATGGAACAGGATTTTTTAGAGAGTGTAACCATGCGGGCTGCGGTGTTTTGGAGGCGTTGGAGACGAGCAATCTGGTTATGCGGAAGACCATAGAAAAGGGCATTGCCGTTGTCAAGGCGAGAAGTGACAAATGCATGAATTACTTTTTCTGTAGCGCTCTTGTCCAAAAACTTGCGTATTTTACCGATGTTCCTGATGTGAAATGTTGAGAGACGAATGACGTTGTTGATGTGTGGTTGAAGTGTCATTGACGAATCAAAAATAACACCCAAGTTCCGAGCCTGCAAGGCAAAGAATTGAAAGATTGCACCAGAAACTTTAAACAAATTGAATCCAGATAAAATAAAAATGGCCGATGGTACAGGCTTGTGTTGCTGTGATGATACACCTAGCTCGCTTTGAGTCCTGAGGGGCGCTGAAGAAAACGGCATGTTCCCTATATAAATGCTATCTGAGCAACACGTGGCCAAATAGCATTAGCTTTACCCAGTGAAAGTGAATTGGATGACACCAGCACACATTTTATTGAATACACGTTGCAACATTTGTGCATGTATTTATCTCTCTCCCTTCCTTCAGTGTCACAACTCCCTACAATGCCGACTTTGACGGTGACGAAATGAACCTCCACGTGCCCCAGTCGATGGAGACCCGGGCGGAGGTGACCGAGATCATGATGGTACCCCGTCAGATGGTAACCCCTCAGTCTAACCGGCCTGTCATGGGTATTGTGCAGGACTCTCTGACGGCTGTCAGGAAGTTCACCAAACGTGATGTGTTTCTGCAGAAGGTGAGGAGAAAAGGGATACTTTTTTATTTAAGTCGGTTATTTTCTACAAATGTTCCTTTTTGGATTCGCCTGTTCGATGACTCCATTCTTGGTTTGTTTTGTGGTTTTATAATCCCTCAAAAGTCACACAAACACTCGCCATTGAAATATGTTCTCAAAATTGTATATTCTGTTGTGGGTCGTATTGAACAATTGGTCATACAGCGAGTAGCTAAATATCACAAACTGCCCCTATTTACTCATGCTGTGCACTCGCAAAATAAGCCTGCGTTGAGTATATTCCACATTACCAGAGGGAGTTTTGTTATACATTGATACAATCCAAGGTTGTGCGGAAGCCCAATGATGTAAACCTTTGTGCTGATTTGAACGCTGATCTTTTTACGGCATTCATTGCCACTCCAATTTTTTTCTGAGGGCTGGAGCACGTGTTGGTAAAATGTGAAGGTGATTGTAACTGAGTCGATAACAAAACAAAAAGAGTGCCTTTTCACAAGTCAATCGAATAGCTAGTCACTAGAATTGAGACTTGATTAAAGATCGTGCATGGCCACTGCTCTCTGTGATTTGCTCTTATTAGGAAGAGCTGATGAACCTTCTGATGTGGTTGCCTAACTGGGACGGCCACATCCCCCAACCAGCCATCATCAAGCCACGGCCCATGTGGACAGGCAAACAGATGATGACGTTGATCATTCCTCTCAACATCAACCTGATCAAGGCTCACAGCACTCATCCAGACGAAGAGGACCGAGGCCCATACAAATGGATCTCACCTGGAGACACCAAGGTATGAGGTTCATCAGGAATCATTTGATTGGGAATACTGTCTATATTAGCTCTGTGGTGTGTACCATGATGGAACTTGACCACCAAGTGAACAAAATCCTTGGATGGAGAGCAATCACCAGTACTCATGAATAGGGTGGTTGTTACAAATAAAACCAGCTAGGGCCAATTCACAGAGCTGCTAAGCACAACATTTTGCTTAGTACAAACAATTCTGCTCAGCCAAACGGGTTATCAGCCAGGATGCAGGATTTCGCAAGATTCAAGTAGTGGTCACCAGTAATACATATTGTAGTATTTTGCATGATTTAGGTTATATGAAGTTTTAACACTCTTGTATAAGCCATTTGTGTGTTGAATTTGAATAACATCTGGTACACTGACTTGCTCAACATGTTTGACACATTTTAACTGTGAATTCTCCAGACTAAAGACACTGTTGCTATATCACGTGATTCGAGGCAAGCTCTAGTTATGTAAGAGACGCTTGGCACCAATACATTGTTCACAATGGGTGAGAATGGCACAAAGACACCAGACCATTCCGGAACTGGTGGTTGCTAGCGTAATGCTTGCCCCGAATTACGTGATATAGTAACAGTCTCTTTAGTCAGGAGAATTCAAAGTTAAAATGTGCCAAACATGTTGAGCAAGTCATTGTACCAGATGTTATTTAAATTTACCTCGCAAATGGCTTATTGCAGAATTTTGCAGGATTCAGGTTGGGTGTAAGAAAAACAGGGTAGGGAGTTAGGATTAAAGATGAAGTGAGGTATTTCAGAATATTCAAGTTTTGTTTTTTGATGTTTACCAATGTTGTGTATTGCCTCTAGAGTTAAATTGGAAGAATTATTTTTCTTATTCCCACCACAGGTGTTGATTACCAATGGGGAGCTGATCTCTGGTATCGTTTGTAAGAAGACCATCGGTGCATCTGGGGGGTCATTGGGTCACGTAATCTTCATGGAGTGGGGTCATGAGGTCACCCGAGACTTCTACGGCAACATTCAGACAGTGGTCAACAACTGGCTACTTCTGGAAGGCCACAGTATCGGTGAGTAGATTCACAGTGTACCTGTTGACTCTTGGGTGTTGACTAATGGATTTTATGTAGTATAAGAGAGTTTGAGTATAAGAGCGTTTTAAATTAACCAGTTCACGCCAGGACTATTTTGACATTGACCGGGTCCAGGTGTGTGGGATTGTTTTTTTATGAAACTCGATCCGAGACTGGTCCAGGCCGGCATCTGTGGGTAGCTCGCTGCGATCATGAATAAACCTTGAATGGTGCACTTGAATTTTCAAATTAGCTAGAAGTCCACAGCAAACTTGTTTTTCTTTAAAACTGCATCGTTTCTCATCCATTTTGATTTACGTTTGGAACACATTCCGAGAAAAGATTCAACGACTCTTTGCTTAATATCAGACGACCGTTGACTGTGTGTTAAATAAGTACATATAACAGTAACCTTGTTGTGCTATAAAAAATTTCTTCGGAAGAAATAATTTTACAGGGAGATTAGAATCAATAATATCTTGACAACAAGTAAGTTTTTCAACAGAATTTTGGTTGGTTGATTTTTTTGATAGCTGCATTTGGTTTATTCCACGTTACCAGAGTGAGTTTTGTTATACATTGATACAATCTAAGGACGTGCGGAAGCCCAATGATGTAAACCTTTGTGCTGATTTGAACGCTGATCTCTTTACGGCATTCATTGCCACTCCAATTTTTTTCTGAGGGCTAGAGCATACATTCGCATTTTTGTATCACTGTGGAGACATGGCTTTGTTCTCGTGTACAAAATGGTTAGAAAGTCGAGCACGTTTTTCAAAATGCTCTCATTTTAACCATAATTTTTTTCCTTGGTTGAAATTTCGACCCAATATACCCTATATTATACCCTAACCCAAACACTAACCCTAACCCACATCCTAATCCTAGTTTTTGAGTAATTTAAGTAAAATCCAAAAATCTAATTCGTGAAATTCCCAATGGAGACCTATTCATCTATAGAAATTTACCCTCCGGAGACGTTTTGTCTCCATTGTACACATTGTGTTCATGTCTCCAGAGGGTACCGTATTTCGCACCACGTGTTTGAAAAATGTTAAGGTGTGTGGAATTGTTTTTTTATGAAACTCGATCCGAGACTGGTCCAGGCCGGCATATGTGGGTAGCTCGCTGCGATCATGAATAAACCTTGAATAGTGCACTTGAATTTTCAAATTAGCTAAAAAGTCCACAACAAACTTGTTTTTCTTTAAAACTGCATCGTTTCTCATCCATTTTGATTTACAATTGGAACACATACCGAGAAGAGATTCAACGACTCTTTGCTGAATATTAGATGACCGTTTACTGTGTTAAATAAGTACATGTAACAGTACAGTAACCTTGTTGTGCTATAAAATACGATATGTACGACATTTTTTGAGAAATTAATTTTGCGACACATACGACGCTGCGATGCGTCATAAGTTGCGCTGAGTTTTATGAAATCAGGTACAGGCCTTTTATTTGATAGCTGATGGACATTGAGTGACTACTTGGATTGCTGTTCATTTTTGCTTGCAAGGTATTGGTGACTGTATTGCCGATGCACAGACCTATGGTGACATCCAGTCAACCATTCTTAATGCCAAAAAGGAAGTGATAGATGTGATTGAGAAGGCTCATAATGACGACCTGGAACCCACACCTGGCAACACACTCCGACAGACATTTGAGAACCAGGTAATGGCCATTACATATTTGTGACCCACTCTGCAAAAATGAGTCTGATGTGTTAGAAATGTTTTTTTTTTTCAATTTTACAGTTGGTCAGAAAAAGCAGGAAATAAGCTTTCATTTGATATATGACACAACTGTGTAGTGTAATGCATTGGCCTTTTACAATTTTGGGAAATGAAGATTTACAATTGTAGTGCTTCATCAGATGCTATGGTAAGAGAATGACAAAACCTGTTTTAAATTTAATTTAGGAATCAAAATAATCTTTTTAATAGATCAGATCTGAAAATATAGGTGTCGGAGAAACCAAAATGCCTTAAAACAAAAATATTATTTGTTGAAAGAAAAATCACCTCCGAGACAATAAACAGCCCTTTACGTAAAAATGTATTTTGCGACATCAGACTCATTTTTGCAGAGCGGGTCACATTTGCTACTTCGGTGAACAAGTTACGGATGCAGTTTCCTTACAATCTATTAGTATACAGGCACTGATGCACTTTGCATTAGAGTGTTTCAGATTATCTTTCCTCTTTTATGTTTCATGTACACAGTCATTTTGCCTCTGAAGAAGATCTTGTTAAGATCAAAATATTAGGCCCTCTTAACTTATTTGATTTGTACCATCTGGTCAGTAAGCAGTTTGCAGCAGTTTTATTCATATTATTATTAGTAGTATTTGTTTCTGGTAATAAAACTAAGGATTCTTTAAAAGTGCCCTAGGCGCAGTAGCTCGCAAGCCTGAAGAAACCTGTAGAGAGAAGACAATGAACAAGTAACAGTTGTAGAGGTGGGAGGAAAATCCCAGAGAAATATTCTGGGGGAAAACCCATGGTTTTTTTTGCAGAGACTGATCCACAATCCACATATTGGCCCAGGCCGGATTTGAACCAAGGTCACAGCGCTGGAAGGCGAGGAGAGAACCGCTACGCCAGCCTGACTCCCCTTGCTCTGTTAGACTCTCTAAATCACTTCATATTCAATATTAAAGAGAGAACTTGTCCTGTACTTATTGCAAAGACATTACTACAGGGGTGAACAGCTATGGTGTAAGTGAGCACCGTGTTCTACACTCCTGTATTGGTATTATTCAGCATATCGAGCTGACTGGCTAAAAATTATGCTCCAAGAACAAGGGTCTTTGCGTCCTGTTGGTTATGAATGTGAATAATTATTGTTCTCTCGCAAATCCACCCAATGTTGGCCAAACTATATTGACCCAGACTTGGTATCATGACCTGTCTCTTGTTTTGTGCTCAAGGTGAATCGTATCCTGAACAATGCCCGTGACAAGACTGGTGGTAGTGCACAGAAGAGCTTGTCCGAGTTCAACAACTTCAAGTGCATGGTGGTTGCTGGTTCCAAGGGCTCTAAGATCAACATCTCCCAGGTAAAGCTGGAATCCCTATCACCTCCAATCGCTGTGATCCCTTTTCTGTCTCTTTATAACCTCTTTTCTTGAACTTTGACCCATTTCTTTGCAAAAGTTTCGTCCAAACCTTATGGGTTCTGTCTGTGATGTGTCAATGGCCCATATGTGAGGTGTTCTGGCAAAATAAGACAGAACAGGGCATAGTGGAGAAAACTGCAAAATGATGAAAAATTTGCAAAATGATAAAAAATTTGCGATTTTTGTAAAATATTTGTTTATATTGATTTATTGATATTTATATTCTTTGGTATGACTACTAACTGTATCTTGTTAAGAAATAGTATGGAGTAGTGTAATAGAAGTGTTTTTAAGGAAAAACAATTGGCATGTCCCAAGTAATTTCTCATACCGTTTTTAAAAAGCATGGAGGCCTTAACTAATTTGGTTTTCTGACAGATTCCTTTCCTGATGTTTTGTTGTCTGTTCCCCCCTGCAGGTTATTGCCTGTGTAGGTCAGCAGAATGTGGAAGGCAAGCGTATCCCCTTTGGTTTCCGTCACCGCACACTCCCCCACTTCATCAAGGATGACTATGGCCCCGAGAGCCGAGGCTTTGTTGAGAATTCCTACCTGGCTGGGCTGACCCCCTCCGAGATGTTCTTCCACGCCATGGGTGGGAGAGAGGGTCTGATCGACACAGCCGTCAAGACTGCCGAAACTGGTCAGTTGAGCTTAGTCTTTTAAATTCTTCTTTGGCAATTTCAGGAGGTTTTGCTACGGAGGTTTGTGTTGCTGTGATGATACACCTAGCTCGCTTTAAGTATTTTGGGGCACTGGAGAAAACGGCATGTTCCCTATATAAATGCTATCTGAGCAACACGTGGTGACAAGGAATTGGAATTACATATTTTTGAATTTGTTTCTAAACGTATGGTACATAAGAACACATTTATAACATACCAAACTTTTGACTGACGTGAACATTACCTTTTGGCTCCAAAGGTTCGGCAATCCTTCAGGGGTGTTACCATGTCTTGTTTTGTTTTATGTCATCTGTGTACTGTACCTTTTTATGTTTGCCCTGAGAAATAATAAATGAAATGAAATTCTTAGCATTTTACATCAACCAGTTCGCGTCAGATGCCAGCTTTACATGTAAAGTTATTCCGAAATTCAAAATAGATGAAGGATAAACACCTTAAGAGCAAGGCCAGAAATATCTGTCACCTGGTGACCGGCTTGCTACCCACAGATACCCGGTTAATGTCAAAAAAATCCTGTCGCGAATTGGTTAAGGGCAGCAAATTATGCACGACTGAACGAAAACGATGCTTGGTACAGACTAAGAACTTGACATAACGCATCTTCCAAAATCAACGGAAATTTGTTTGCCATTCATCCTTAAAATTCATCATCAACACCTAGATATTTTGAGAGGAATGGGCAAGGTTCGGGTTAATGAAAATTCCAATTGTCTTTGTTTAGGAGGCAATTTAACTTGTTTCAATCAGTCTTTAACCAGTTCACGTCAGTATTATTTTGGCCCAGGCGCGGGATTGTTTTTCACGAACCTTGATCAGTGGGTAGCACACCCCGATATTTGTGGCCTCGCTTGTGTGAGCAAGTCGCTGATAGATATTTCCGGTCTTGGTCATCGAACATCCATCATCCGTTTTGAATTTGCAAAAAAATTGGCGTGTATACACGGCAACCAACGCGAACTTGTTAATGAGGTAAGCACCTGCCCACCTCCTGCCGTGTAACTCTTGTCATTTCTAATTCTTTCCCTTCCCTCCACAACAGGTTACATCCAGCGTCGGCTGATTAAAGCCATGGAGAGCGTCATGGTGCGCTATGATGGCACACTGCGTAACAGCAATGATCACCTAGTGCAGCTACGTTATGGTGAGGACGGGCTGGACGGTACCAAAGTAGAGTTCCAGACCCTTCAATCCCTCAAGCCCTCTCATAAGGACTTTGAGAAACGCTTCAGGTTCGACTGTACCAACGAGAGGTGGGTTTGTGCAAAAAATACACAGGCTTTCATGTATTCTTGCTTTTTTGTACTTTTCCGTAGTTGTCTTACCTTGCTATATTATAATAACGTAGTGCTAAGGCCAAACACAAAAGTTCTGCTTCCGATTACATGCCTTTCAAAAATAGGGTCGGTTTTCACGTTGGTCTGCCACTAAAATTGGATGTTTATCAGCTTTTATTCTTTACTTGTTTATTGACTGGTTGGTATTCAAATTGATGATGCTTTGGAGTGCGTTGTCTCGAGCATTGAATTTGTAATATGTAGGTAAAGCTACAGGTTATGGGTTTGAGTCCGGCCTGGGACTATGGTGCGTGTGCCCTTGGGCAAGGCACTTTGTCACTTATTGCTTCTCTCCACCCAGAAGTAAATGGGTACCTGTGAGGGGAGAGGTGGTTATTGTAATTGATTTAGCTGCCTGGCGCCGAAATGGCAGCATCGAGCTGTATATTCGGCCAATGGGATTGGCTTTCGGCCAATGGGATTGTCCAAGGTAACTGGCTAAGGTAATTTAGAAATTGCTATTTATCTAAACAATGCATTAAATTCTGATCTGTTGGTTTTGTATTTTTGCAGAGCGTTGCGCCGCAACTTGACTGAAGACGTTGTCAAAGATGTAGTTGCTAATGCCCAGGTTCATTTGGAAATTGAGAAAGAGTACGATCAGCTGAAGGAGGATAGAGAGATCCTGAGGAAGATTCTGCCCATGGGAGAGTCTAGGGTATGTTGGAGGCTAGGCTAGGCTAGACTAAGCTTGGCTAAACTTTGTTTGACTTGGTAAAAAAGGCCCATGGAGACCCTGTTGAATTTAGTGAGGTTAAGGGCAGAATGGCATGAGATGTTGTTAAAAAAAAGTGAGTTTGACGGGAGTGTACAGGCATTTCTTTGTGGGTGAGCTAACCCATGATCCTTTGCACAGTTCCTGGTAAAATGTAAATGTTGGAGTTTGGTGGTATTGCAGATGGCGCCTAAGCTGGGGTTTGGAAAACGGCCTAAGAAGCATATTTGTGACTGGCTCTACAAAAAGGGGTCTTAAGTCGCGCTATGCACTATCATGTAATGGCTCGCTCAACGTTAAGAGGGTAAATATTTCATCAAAATATGATTTGTATTTGTTGTCATGAATAAAATCTTTAATACCTACAGTTTAAGGTTTCATTAAAGAAATGTTGATTTTGATGAATAAAGTGGGAACAAACGGCCATTTTGTGTGCATCGTTCTGTTGTAGTACAACAGAGCCGGCTATTTTAAAGCCTGTTTTCTCAGTTGTGTAATTTATACTCCGAGAAAGTAATCAATATGTAAACACGTCGTGTCTCCAAAATGGGAGGGGCTATAGATCTCTATTATATACTAAATGAAAGCTTATGTTGTGGGCTTTCTAACCATGTATATAACTCAATTAAATTTTTTTGCAACATAAGACACCTTTTTGTAGAGCCGGTCACATTTGTCCCTGATCACTCAACAATGCATAGACCCATCTGTACAAAATCAATCAAAGTCCAGCAAAGTGTTGTTTAGTACTGTTGCCCGTACAAGGCCTGTTGGAGTTTGGCAGGTTCAGTACCAGTAACTACCGAACCTGTGTGCAGCTGTTGAAGTTTAAGTTCGGTATGTTTTCTAGGAAAGCCTAGGAATTGAGGGTTTAACAAACAAAAATTATCCTGATTGAATATTATTGTTTTGTGAATATTATTTTAGGTTGTGTTGCCATGCAACTTGGAGCGTATGATTTGGAATGCCCAGAAGATCTTCCACATCAACACCAGGCACAGCACAGACCTGCATCCACTGAACATTGTTCAAGGTAGAAACAAATTCTCTAGATTTTTCTTCTCAAAATCATATCTGCCGAATAAAGAAATGTAAGAAAAGCATTTTGAATGATATGATACTTTCCAAACAAACCCCTTAATAAACATAATTTAAAAAAAAAATTAAAAAAAATAAAAAAAAATTAAAAATTTGATGTTCTTATTAATTCCTCACTCACCGGATTCTACACATGACTGCAAAGCCGCCTTTTGTTTAGCAGCTGCAATTCACAATAGACCCATCACACAGGCGTGTTAGACGTTGCACAGCTGACAACAGCATTCCGGATGTATTAGTGTTCCATGGCTATAGACCTTATTCACGATGAAGCCATTTGTTATCGTGCGATCTAAATCACATCAAAATTTTGTCAAGAAAAATGGTGTTCGTTTTCAACTGGTGTCGGGCAGTTCTTGGTGTTTTTTGCTATTGCCTTCTAGCGATTTTTTTCCCTCAAAACAATTACAGGATATCTAGCGCAACAATTTTGATAGATGCCTTGAATCATTATTTACTTTCAAATTAGTAAGATATTAGTAAGATATTTCTTAATAATTCGATAGTAAAAATGTTCAATTTCTGCAAATGGTGTATCCTACTTCTACGTTTAACCAGTTCGCGCCGGGATTATTTTAACATCACCGAGCCGAGAGGCGGGATTATTTTTAACGAAACTCGATCCGAAGCGGGTTCAGGCCGATAGTGCCGGGAAGCACACCCACGCATTTCCGGCCTTGCTCGCTGCTGACAGACATTTCCGAACTTATACTTGGCGTGTTTATGCGTCATCCGTTTTGAATTTGGGAAAACTTTGCGTTTATATACGTCATCCGGCGCGAACTGGTTAAGCAAGCACATGTGTATTAGAACAACACGATGTCTTGGGTCCGTTATTTCTTGGGTTATAGTTTGGTTGGTTTGGTGTTGAATCTATAATGGATTGGGTATAATTGTCGTGTTTGCAGGTGTCCGTGATCTGTCTAAGAAGCTGGTGGTGGTGAAGGGGCAGGATCGCATCAGCAAGCAGGCCCAGGAGAATGCCACCTTGCTCTTCAACATGTTAGTGCGCTCCACGCTCTGCTCCCGTCGGGTCATCGATGAGCATCACATGACCAGGGAGTCCTTTGATTGGCTGCTGGGTGAGATTGAGACCCGATTCAACCAGGCTCTGGTGAGTAGAAGGGATGGAGTTTGGGGAGAAGGGGAGGAGTAGAAGGGAAGAGAAGGGATTGGATTGGATTGGGGTGGGGCAGGGATGGGGGTGGGGCAATTGGCATGCTTTGTTTGCAGTGTAAACAGGACTTGCCCGACTTTATAGGTAGTATACAACATTTGCAAACATCAAAAAACAAACCTATCAAATTATAATAAAATACCTTACTAGACTGTTGGTGAAAGACAGTCTAAAGCATCCTGTAAAATTATGCCACCTGGTGTGCCATCATGTTAAAGAAAAATGGTATTTTGATAAACTGGCTTCTGAGATTTCCTGAGATTTCTGCAATACAATACTGTACTTCAGATCAGTTTGGAGTACCAACACGATTGTAGGAAGTGATATGTCGTGCCCAAAACATCTTGAGGGATTAGTTAGTCAACACTTGGATTATAAGCATGACTGCACAGCAGCCTTTGTCCAGCAGCTGCACTGCACAATGGACCCGAGCGTATGGCTGTCACACAGTCCGTGTTCTACAGCATAACTGACAACAGTATTTTCGACAGATTTGCTGGCCGCAGACAAATTGATTATAAGCATGACTGCACAGCAGCCTTTGTCCAGCAGCTGCACTGCACAATGGACCCAACGTGCAGCCGTCACATGGGCCGTGTTTTACGGCATAGCACAGCTGACAACAGTATTTCAGACGGATTTGCGGGCCGCGGCCCTACCCGCTACCCGGCGTCAAGGGGTTAAGATGTTCTCACCTAGGCATTACTGTAATTAACTTGTCGCTATTTTGTATGCATTTTAAGAACCCACATGCATGTAAGAATTGATTGGCAAGAATGACATGGTTTTTTGTTTGTACCAGGTTCACCCTGGGGAGATGGCAGGTCCCCTGGCGGCCCAGTCTCTAGGTGAGCCAGCCACCCAGATGACCCTCAACACTTTCCATTACGCCGGTGTGTCGGCTAAGAACGTCACCCTAGGAGTGCCTCGCCTCAAGGAGATCATCAACATCTCTAAGAAGCCCAAGACACCCTCCCTGACGGTCTTCCTGATTGGCCAGGCTGCACGAGATGCTGAGAGAGCAAAGGTCATTAAAGCACAGTGTCATGGATCCTTCAGTATTAGTTCTTTAACCCTTACCAATCTGCATTCCTAATGGGATAATACTAAGGTTGCAAGTTTGTGGTTATTAAATTAACCGTGTAACCGTTGTTTTGCGGTTACGGTTAACCGTAACCAACATTTAAAAAAAAATATAACAAAAAAATGCATGGGCCTGCATTGCATATTCATCAAGGAATTTAGTGTGTACGTGTTGATAATCGTCTAATTGTCTGCATCAAATTTTACAGGCCGACTGGCTATATGTTAGATAAGCTATCAGAAATGTCCATACAAAATTTATTAAATGGTACTATTTGTGACATGCTCCAACGAAACCCACGCAAAGTTGACAATTGGTGGGGTTTCTTTTGTAAAAAAAAAAAATAATAATAATAAAAAAAAAAAATAAAAAAAAAAAATAAACAAATTAATAAAATGTACCCGTGTGACTGTTTGAACGGTCGATTGACCGTGTAACCGTTGCAGGCTTAGATAATAAAACAAAAAACCAGGCCACACATGTGTTCACAGAACACTTTGTTTTATTGATTGTTTTGATAAATAGGATATCCTGTGCCGATTGGAGCACACCACCTTGCGCAAGGTGACGGCCAACACAGCCATCTACTATGACCCGGAGCCCCAGAGTACTGTGATCGAGGAGGACCAGGACTGGGTCAACCTGTACTATGAGATGCCGGACTTTGACCCTGCCCGCATCTCCCCCTGGCTGCTTCGTATCGAGCTGGACCGCAAGCGCATGACGGACCGTAAGCTGACCATGGAGCAGATTGCAGAGAAGATCAACGCGGGCTTCGGTGATGACTTGAACTGTATCTTCAATGACGACAACGCTGAGAAGCTGGTCCTGCGCATCCGAATAATGAGCAGTGACGACAGCAAATTTGGCGAGGTAAGAGGCAAAGGTTTTTTTTTTTTTTTAATCCTGAACAAAAAAAATTACTATTTTTGTCAGATAAGGGGCCTTTACACATTTTCAATGTTTAAATTTTTTTAAATATTTTGTTGGTATCAAAAATGTGGTTGGATAGGTCAAGGAAAATATTGAAAATCAAAATTAACTTTTAAATAAAAAATGTAAAGAAAAGAACAGAACAGCTCTTTTTACTTGCCTGAAGAAAGTCCAATGGGAACACGGCTTAAAACTCCACAATGCCCTAATACCTGTAGCTAGCGCGGTGCTGGGCATTAGATGATTCATTAAGGTTCCCACCCAAATTGTCTTAGGAATTAGAACAATTGTGACCCGCTCCAGGAAAAGGTAACATAAGTCGCAAAAACTAAAAATGAAGTTATGTACATGATTAAAAAGTCCAGGTTATAAGCTTTCATTTGGTACATAGTACAGCTATATAGCCCCTCCAGTTTCGGTGATATGACATATGCATATTAATGGTTTCATGGAATTCAAAATACACAGCTGAGAAAACAGGCTTTGAAACACAACAAAACTAAGATAATACATTGGAACCATGCACTCTTAAAAGGTTTTGTTTCACTTTATTTATCAAATTTCAGCTTTTTGTTAATTTAATCTGAAACTTTGGATATTAAAGATGTCATTTAAGACAACAAATTAAAATCAAATTTTGACAAAAATATTTACCCTATTAACTTTAACAGGCCATTACTCATAAATGCATAGCACGACGTATGGCACTTTTTTCTGGAGCGGGTCACAATTATACATGAATGTGGCGTACAGTGTAATTACTATAAAGGTAATTACTTGAAGTGTAAATGTTTAGATGACTATGTTTGTGTAACCCAACAGCACTGGATTAGCACAGCATTTTGAGTAATTAACCTACCTGTACATGTATGTGGAATGGATTTGTTGGCAGGAAGAGGAACAAGTGGACAAGATGGAAGATAATGTCTTCCTGCGTTGCATCGAGTCTAACATCCTGACTGACATGACACTGCAGGGAATTGAGCAGATTGCCAAGGTAAGCAGCTAGACAAAACATGGACCTAAAACCTCTCAGTATTCCCACCACACTGTGCCTTTGGTTTGAAATATTGCTATAGTCCTAGAAGCGGACATTATACCCGTAGTATCAGACATTATACCCGTAGTATCAGACATTATACCCGTAGTATCAGACATTATACCCGTAGTATCGGACATTATACCCGTAGTATCGGACATTATACCCGTAGTATCGGACATTAGACCCGTAGTATCAGACATTATACCCGTAGTATCAGACATTATACCCGTAGTATCAGACATTATACCCGTAGTATCAGACATTATACCCGTAGTATCGGACATTATACCCGTAGTATCGGACATTATACCCGTAGTATCGGACATTATACCCGTAGTATCGGACATTATACCCGTAGTATCAGACATTATACCCGTAGTATCAGACATTATACCCGTAGTATCAGACATTATACCTGTACGTGCTAACGTCTGATATATCTGGACAGATAACGTCTGATATATCTAGACAGATAACGTCTCTAGACAGATAACGTCTCTAGACAGGTAACGTCTCTAGACAGGTAACGTCTCTAGACAGGTAACGTCTCTAGACAGGTAACGTCTGATATATCTAGACAAATAACGTCTGATATATCTGGACAGATAACATCTGATATATCTGGACAGATAACGTCTCTGGACAGAAAACGTCTCGGGACAGAAAACGTCTCGGGACAGATGATATCTGGACAGATGGCGTCTGATATCTGGACAGATGACGTCTGATATATCTGGACAGATGACGTCTGATATATCTGGACAGATGACGTCTGATATATCTGGACAGATGACGTCTGATATATCTGGACAGATGACGTCTGATATATCTGGACAGATGACGTCTGATATATCTGGACAGATGACGTCTGATATATCTGGACAGATGGCGTCTGATATATCTGGACAGATGGCGTCTGATATATCTGGACAGATGGCGTCTGATATATCTGGACAGATGGCGTCTGATATATCTGGACAGATGGCGTCTGATATATCTGGACAGATGGCGTCTGATATATCTGGACAGATGGCGTCTGATATATCTGGACAGATGGCGTCTGATATATCTGGACAGATGGCGTCTGATATATCTGGACAGATGACGTCTGATATATCTGGACAGATGGCGTCTGATATATCTGGACAGATGACGTCTGATATATCTGGACAGATGGCGTCTGATATATCTGGACAGATGACGTCTGATATATCTGGACAGATAACGTCTCTGGACAGATAACGTCTCTAGACAGATAACATCTGATATATCTGGACAGATAACGTCTCTGGACAGATATCGTCTCTAGACAGATAACGTCTCTAGACAGATAACGGCCGATATATCTGGAAAGATAACGTCTGATATCCTTTAATCTTCTTTGTGTACAGGTATACATGCACTTACCACAGCAGGATAACAAGAAGCGTATCATCATCACTGAGGAAGGAGAGTTTAAGGCCATTCAGGAGTGGTTACTGGAGACAGACGGCACCTGTATGATGAAGGTCCTCAGTGATCCAGAGGTGGACCCTGTCCGCACCTTCTCCAATGACATCTGCGAGATATTCCAGGTAATGCCTCAAAGCCAAATTTCACCGCTTGACTTTAAACAAAGAAATATTTGTTCACTGTGGACAATGTGCTATTGGTATTGTCCATCCACAAAACATTACAGGTATTTTAGAAGAACATTGTTTGAGTATCACTATACCTCGTACATATTCATGATCGAGGGCCAAATTCTCACTCGTCCATTCTTAGTCATGTGGCAGCCGATATTTTTGCTGTTTGCCAAGCGCACCCGCGAGCATTCATGAGTGCACAGATTACCCACCCGTGTGCTAGTCTACTACGCATGCGCTTTACAATGCAATCGTGGCTGTTGTTATTATAACCCATACTTTGAGACCAGACTAGCTGACCACTGATGCCCACCGTGCATAGCAACGCGCTAGCGTTAACAGATTTTGAAAAATGCTGCGCGTATAGATACAAACGTTGTACAAGTACATTTATAGCGCGCAGTATCAAGATTTGACGCGTCCTTGTTACAAGTTACCGTAGAACTGTTGCATTCGGCCAATCATTGGCTTAGGCGGCTTACCGAAATTGACTAGCCGTGCCGGCTGCGTTCTTTCTGCAGACTCCTGCAGACTTTTTAAACAAAAGAGCCCTTAGTTACCCGTCCTAGCACGGGCCAGAACGCTTCATTTAAATAACAAACAACGTGAATATACCCGATCTTCTGCAGACCCGCCGGGCCAGCTGGAGCGCTAGGAAGCTAATTTAAATATGAATAGTTACGACGATGGCCGGTCAGTCTGCAGAATACCGACTTGCAAAACCGCAACTATTTTGATGGTTGGCATACTGGCCCCGGATCACGATCATGAAGAGCTTTGTCTTCGTTCTGCAGTTTAGCAATAGGCTTTAGCCTGATACAGAGCCGAAGCCAGGGATTTTGTAAACGGTCCAAGTACAAGTATTATTTATAAGTTAACGATCGTGTTTGTTATTTGGAGGGCCCGGTTCACTATTATAAATATTAGGGAACAAAATACAGAATAGTTGACCAAATAGCATACCAAACTGGTTATTGGCGACATTAAAAAGATAGAGGGCATTGGTTTTAAATTGTTAAGAGATATTATTTATTATTTTTAAGGGGGATTATTTTAGGGGATTAAGAAAAATGTATCCCTATCGAGTTTTTCGTTTTCACGAAGGGACTAATTGATACATGGCCTTTTTCTGTTTTCACGAACAGACACTGCAAAATTAATCACAAAGTTTCTTAAAGTTTGCATCATTTAAACAAAGATTAGAATCTCTTATTTCCTCTGATACCTTTATCTTGCATATTCTATCCATCTGCTAAACGAATTTATACGCGATATTATACACGAAACAGCCTATTTACACAATTCGAACTTTCCAGCGATCTTCGCGATCGCACGCATGCATTGCACAACTCGGAACTAAAAGCACGCGGGCCGTTTTCCAAACCCCAGCCTAGGCCCTATGCGGGCTCCATCATTATTGCCAAACTACAGGAACGAAGCCTAAGTGGAGACGAAGTTGGGGTTTGGAAAACGTCCTGGGGGAATTCCCGCTGGCACGCAATAATTCAAGTTGCTACATTTAGCTAGCTACGGGGAACACGACGACCGTTTATGTATGCACTCTGAAAATGCAGATATGGGACGCACAAGTAATTTTAACGGACAATGTTTGTGTGGCACAACTTCCAGTACAGAAGTTTCTTCTCCAAGTTGATAAATTAAAGCAAATTAATTCTTCCCAATGCTGATGGTATGGTGCAAATCGTCGGTGTTTTTCGACACTGCATGTAGCAGGCCTCTGGACGGATAATCAACGGTTGCTTATTATTCTTCCGTCCACGGTGTTCCTGGGCTGGCGACAACATACCATAGCTAGCTGCATGGATTGTCTGACCATTTTATTATACCGGTACATGGTCTAACAAATTGTTTACATTCGCACAATCCGAAAGTATGCCACGTTAGGCCTGATTTAATATATATTCATTGTGAACATCCGTTGTTTAATAATGTTTATAGGAATTTTATAAATACATATTTATTTTATAATTATAGACAGGCAAGGAAATATTATTTTTTAGGATGTTTAGAAAAACACACATGGCGACAATGCTGTATCATGTAGGAAAGGTATCTCTCAATTATATAATTGTTACCAGTCGACAAAAGTAATTCCAGTGAGTTATTCATAAACTCCCTGTTCCCGGGACCATGTTGTCTGCATCTGGCGAATAACTTCCAATCCCCTGGTCATTCAGCCTACTAGACCATACACTCTGATAATGTATAAATGTAAAATTTTTGGGGTGGACAAATTCGTTTTTTTATGATACAGTATAACTTTGGTTTTGTTTTTACACACGGTGTCTTGTTGACATCATTTGGAGTTGTTTTGGGACAGGTAAACTATTAGAAAATCCTAGGCAGATTTAGACTTTCAGACTATTTATTTCTCGGATGAAGTGCATTTTAAAAGGTAGCGTTAAAGATTTGTGAAACACTTTTTTTGTCAATGAAAAATCTAGAAAACAAAATTGGCTAGATTTCCGACTCGCACTTTGAATATGTTTGGACGGTTTGTAGAAACTCACAGGAGCCGCAAAAATACATCCTGAGCAACGCAGAGCTGGCCACGGACATTTGCAGCAACCATTAAACAAGTTGGCCAATACATGATATGAACGTCCACCCCTGGTAAAAAGAAAATTTCTACCACCTATACTTAATTTTATTAGCGTTTACGTAGCTTTTCAGTCTGTTATGTTTCTTATTCTGTTTAATATAATAGCAAAGCTTTATTTCACGTTCTATACGTTAGTTTCTACAATTGTTCCGATTAGTTTTATTTTTTACGTGGGAGGGATAACAATTTATGAGAACACCACGTGCCTAGGCCATGTACCTGTACCATGTACATGTAGTTCGGATTGTGTGTAAAGTGTATGCCTTGCCATAAGTACCAACTACACGCGAGCAATTAAGCGATTTATGTGACGTGTTTTGTGCCGGGGCAGTTTTCGTTTGACCGCGCCGGGCCGCCGGCTAGGCTATGCAGCACAGGCAGGCTTGTTGCTCTGTCTAACGTTAAACGATAATCATTTCAAAAGTCCTCTTTTTAAACTTTTGTGTAAGTATTTAAAATGAAATTTATTTATATTAATTATTTAATACGTTTTCAGAAAATCTGCTTTATTCAGGGTCATCCTAGCTGAAAATAGATTTTCGCGCGATTATTTTTTCGTTATTTACGAAACATTTTTTTTACCCGATCCACATATCTAAAAATCGGGAACTGGTTAATGGTTAAAACGATCCGGAACTAGGAATAGAGATTTCGCTCTGTTGACGCATGGGTTGACGTCGTATTTTCGAAAAAAGAAGAGCTCAAATTATGAAAAGCAACATTTCTAGTATGTCCAACACTCGAGGTAGGAATCTTAAATCTCTTTTACTTGATTTTTGAGGATTGGTCTAGCCGAAAGCAGTTTGATTTTGTTTGCGATTCAGAACTCGTAAAACGACCGTATCCTAATTCATGTACTATTTTTGTAGTACGTCTTTCTGCGTACCGGCCGTCGGGATTCATGAGGTCTCTAGTGACTCATGTTTATTCATTATATCATTGTTGAGATGACAATAGCGCATGGCTGGTGGAGCTCATTAAACTCGCAGCGCTTGAACGCACACACCCGTCCAGTCTGCAGATTCTCGCCTCCCTTAGCAACTGCAGACTTATCGGCCAGAACGCATACGGACTGCAGAATCACGGCTAGTCAATTTCGGTAAGCCGCCTTACATGATGCTTACATTTATAGCGCGCAGTATCAAGATTTGACGCGTCCTTGTTACAAGTTACCGTAGAATCATTGGCTTACATGATGCTTGATTAATGCTGGTTCAGGGAACATTTATTCGCTTCTTCTTGAAAGCCATGATATTACTACCTGATAATTCACTCCACGGGATCGAGTCTCGACCAATCAGAAGCCAGCAACTCTCCTAGGTATTTATTAATGTCCATTATTTAAAACCTGTTTGATTTGGAGTTGCTGACCTATGATGGCAGAATCTTGCTTCTAATCTTGTGGTTGTTGTTTTTGGTTTGTTTGTGTTAAGGTGCTTGGCATTGAGGCTGTGCGCAAGTCCGTGGAGCGAGAGATGAACCATGTCATCTCCTTTGATGGCTCCTATGTCAACTACCGTCACCTGGCCCTGCTATGTGACGTCATGACTGCTAGAGGTCACCTGATGGCCATCACGCGCCATGGTATCAACAGGCAGGATGTGGGTGCTCTTATGAGGTGCTCCTTTGAGGAAACGGTAGGTGATTGTATGAGTGTGGACTTTGACAGGCATGCCTCCAACATGAGCGTGATCAGCGCGTAGGCCTGCATTTTGTTTGCGTGCAGATAGTATTCATGGCGAAACTAACTTTACATGTGCTCATTGTCTGGTGTCTGTACACATTGTGATCCCTGTTGAGAACTCGCTTGGTTCTCATGTACAAAATTTTCGGAACGTCAAGGGCTATTTTCAAAGTGTTTTTTTTTCAACAAGGATTAATTTCCTGGGCTGTAACCCTGACCCCAGTATCCCTTAGACCTCGTGCTTTAATTTGCAAAAGATAAACATACCCTAGAAATTTCTAGTTTTTAAGTAAAACTACAAGAATCTATTTTGTGAAACCTTGTAAAGACCTATTCACTCCCATTATCTTCATTTCTTCTTTAGGATAGTATATACCCTGTATGTGACCTGTCATCACAAAATGAGCGTAAAGTCGCACGGAGTGATTTCCCAGTACGGCCAGTCAAAGTCAAAATTTGAAGGGGTGGTCGATTTTGAGATTATGTGTGTTTTTTTAAAGACTAAATCCCCAACAATCAATTCCCAATTTTTCAGGACGATCAGATAAAACAAAAATAGGTTTTGAGACAATTTTGACTATACCTTTCTATGCCTTTCACACAATTTCTCGCAAGAAATGCCCGTTTTCTCATAATCTCTGTATTAAGACTCCAGACTAAAATATAACAATAAAATAAATATTGAGTATCAAACCCCCAAGTGTTATATACCATTGGAAAGCTCTGTTTCCACAGAATTTAGAAATACCCATATCTCAACTTTTGATTTTGCCGACTTTACGCTCATTTTGTGATGGCATGTCACATATAGAGGCATCATTTTGTGTTGTATTCATATGTTCGCGCCGGGATTATTTTGACATTGACCGGATCCAAGCACTAGATTGTTTTTCACAAGCATTAATCCGAAATGGGCTCAGGCCGGCATCTGTGGGTAACACAACCTGATATTTTCCGTTCGCTGGCAGATATTTCCAGCCTTGCTCGTGACACGTTTATCTGTCGTCCGTTTTGAATTCCGTAACAATGTTGCGTGTATACACGGCATCCTACGCGAACTGGTTAAGGTACAGTCTAACAGGATGTGCCCAGTTCCGTCTCATTTTAGCCAGAACACCTCGCAAACACCCTGCACTGTCCTGTTAACCAGTTTGTGCCGGATGACGTATATAAATGCAAAGTTTTTCCCAGATTCAAAACGGATGACGCATAAACACGCCACAAGCAAGGCCAGAGATGTCTGTCCGCAGCGAGCAAGGCCAGAAATGCGTGGGTGTGCTTCCCGGAAGTGCTTCAGGTGTGCCTGAACCCGCTTTAGATCGAGTTTTGTTAAAAATAAGCCCGCTCCTCAGCTCAGTGATGTTAAAATAATCCCGATTTTGTTTGTTGATCAATGCTTCTTACTTTCTTGTGATAGCTAATAGTTCCTTCGCTATAAATGTTGCCAGTTGGTAAAGAGTAGTTTTCATGTTGCACTTGTTCTGTACACAGGTTGATATCCTGATGGATGCAGCCGCCCATGCCGAGGTGGACCACCTGAAGGGCGTGTCTGAGAACATCATGCTGGGCAAGCTGGCTGGGATAGGCACTGGTTCCTTTGCCCTGCTGCTGGATGCTGAGAAGTGCAAGCATGGCATGGAGATCCCTATGGGAATGGGTGGCGGTCTTGGTGAGTCAATAGATGCCCAAGCACAGAATTTCCTGATTACGTTTACTATTGTTTCACCATGAATTTGGCTTCAGGGCACTGGCAGTGAAATGATTTTAAGATGAAGGGGTTATATACCTTTTGCAGCTACCTAAAAAGTAACCATACAAAATACCGTTGGAAAGCTTACTTGTGGCAACGATATCAATGATTCTAAACTCCCTGTGAAATTCTTTTGTCCGGCATGTTGTCATTTTGAAGAAAATAATGAAAGAATGCCAATTCCAAAAATGCGTTGATGCTACTGTTAGTCTTTGCAGTACTAGACATGTGAGTATCTGGCCGAGAACGCGCCCTTAATGCAGAGTGTGGTCACAAATAAAAATTGTGACTCTGCAAATTTTAAATTGAAATTAAAATCTTAGAAGATTGTTTTCTCAGAATATGCAGCATTCACAGAGCTAAAAACATCATCAGGGCCCAATTTCATAGAGCTGCTAAGCACACAAATTTGCTTAGCATGACAATTTGTCCTTTGCAAAAACACGTATAACTTTGGCTGGTAACCTGTTTTGAATGAGCAAGACTTTCTTGTGCTAAGCAATTTGTTTTGCTTAGCAGCTCTATGAAATTGGCCCCTGGTTGCTTGTCAAGCACCTTTGTTTCTATAATGAGCACTTTTGCTGCTTAAAACGATAAAAATACACAACCGACGAATGGTATATTGCCCCTTAAACCCCAGAAAAAATGGAATCGGTGCTCAACGATGCAGTGAGTTCTTCACTGGCTCTCTTGCGTAAGCGATGCCAAGCTATCAGGGGCCAATTTTATAAGTAAAAACAGGTTACCAGCCAAAACTTCAGGTGATTTTCATGCTAAGCCAACCCTAGCGGAATACCAGTCACAAACAATAGACATCACTTGAACATTTGGTTACTAAGAATTTTTTGTTGTGCTTAGCAGTTGCATGAAAGACGCCCCTGGGGCCAATTTCATAGAGCTGCTAAGCACAACAATTTGCTTAGAACAAAAGGTCTTGCTCATTAAAAACAGGTTACCAGTCAAAATTCTACGTGTTTTTCAAGATTTTCAATCAAAATAATAAAAATCACGTGTAAATTTGGTCTGTAACCTTGTTTTTGCTAAGGACAAATTTTCATGCTAAGCAAATGTTGGTGCTTAGCAGCTCTATGAAATTGGCCCCTGGTCTTAGCACCCTGTGTGAGAGGATATGAAAACTTGCTAGACGTCCGAGAGGAATGTTGAAATGATTTGTGAATTGTTGGTTTGTTTTCCTTGCAGGTGGAATGACTGGCATGTTCTTTGGTGCGGCTGCATCACCATCTGCTAGTATGTCACCTCAGATGACGCCATGGAATCAAGGAGCAACCCCAGCCTATGGTGCTGCATGGTCACCCATGGGTAAGTATATTGTAGTACATTGTGTATGGAAAATTGCCCGGTTAATTGAGTTGCTTTGCCATCTTCATTGAACTTGTATCTGAACCTGTTAAGAGTTTCAGATATTTGAATTGAATCGTTTAATCTGAGAGAAATACAGTTGGTTTCAAGACAAAATAAAGGCTGTTTTTATACTGGACTTTATATTTGCTGATCCCCCTGTTAATTGATCTTTTGCCGTTTACAAACGTCACTTAATCATAGCGTCTATTTGATATTATACACATATGGACTGGCAAGGAGGTCACTAGAACACGTCTATTCCCCTGAGGGACCGTGAGTGACCATAAGGGGGACCTATTGCCTTCTAGTCACTCACAGGCTCGAGGGAGGATAGATTTGGTATTTTTTTGTATTATTGGTGGGCATTTTATTTGAGGACCAATGGTGTACCCGTACAAGGGAATTTTTATTCACTGTTGAATATAACTTTTATTTTTTGTTGTGCGGCCACCTTGTGCATTGTGATGAATAATGCAACGCATGTGAATAACGATCCACCAATCAGATATTGAGGTTTTATTCAGTTGTTGTATATTTGTTTTTATATGATAACAAAGAACACCCTCTGAGATACCAGCAACACGTGTTCATTTGTTATGTAGTTGACCAGTTGTTCATTGTTATGCAAAGTAAGTTTATATTGGAAAATTCACAAGAAGAAACAAGAAACCCGGTTTTGTGCCAACAGGAAGCGGAATGACCCCTGGAGGTGCAGGCTTTAGCCCCTCAGCTCAATCAGATGCTAGTGGGTTCAGCCCTGGCTACAGCCCTGCCTGGTCTCCACAGCCTAACTCCCCTGGTTCCCCTGGCCCAACCAGCCCATACATACCATCTCCAGCCAGTCCAATGTCGCCCAGCTATTCGCCGGCGTCGCCATCTTACATCACTGGTTCCCCGGCTACTCCGCAGAGTCCGGGATACTCCCCGACTAGCCCCTCCTACTCGCCATCAAGTCCTGGTTACTCGCCAACCAGCCCAAGCTACTCGCCCACGAGTCCCAGCTATTCCCCAACGAGTCCCAGCTACTCACCCACCAGCCCTAGTTACTCACCGACAAGTCCAAGCTACTCGCCTACCAGCCCAAGTTACAGCCCCACTAGCCCAAGTTGCAGCCCAACCAGCCCAAGCTACAGCCCGACATCACCCAGCTACTCCCCAACGAGCCCCTCCTACAGTCCAACGTCACCCAGCTACTCCCCAACTTCACCCAGTTACAGCCCCACCTCGCCCAGTTACTCCCCAACCTCACCAAGTTACTCCCCAACCTCGCCCAGTTACTCGCCTAGCTCTCCTAAATATTCGCCCACAAGCCCCAGCTACTCACCAACCAGCCCCAGCTTCTCGGCTAAATCACCCGGCTACAGCCCAACTTCTCCTAGTTACTCTCCGACCTCTCCCAGCTACAGCCCGACATCTCCTGCTGGATACTCCCCACAGTCACCCAGTTACAGTCCTGGTTCACCCAGTTACTCTCCATCCAGCCCCAAATACTCCCCCTCCAGCCCGTCCTACAGCCCGACCTCCCCAAGTTACAGTGGGCCATCCCACTTTACTCCTACGTCGCCAGAGTACAGCCCAACGAGCCCTACTTACTCCCCTGCCAGCCCAAGCTATTCCCCTTCAAGTCCCAAGTACTCCCCATCAAGCCCCAAATATTCCCCAGCAAGTCCTATTTATTCCCCACAGACGCCCAAATACAGCCCCACGTCCCCATCATACTCCCCTACAAGTCCCAAGTACAGTCCTGGTTCACCTTCTTATTCTCCTACAAGTCCAAAAGATTCTTATTCCCCCATGTCTCCTGGATACTCACCTGCTTCCCCCTCCTACAGCCCTAGCAGCCCGGATATCGATGGAGCTGATGATTAGATTCTTTAAAGTAATGTAGGAACTACATTGTACTAAGTCACACATTACACTTGGTGGACATAATTCAACTGTTGGACAATATAGACGGGATGTCTATAATGAGTTTAGATACAGTGTGTAAGTGACCTCTTTGAAGTGCTTGATGTTGCTATGTGTTGGGAGACCAACAAATTGAACATTCGCTGTTGGACAAGTTGTTTGTTGTAGTAAAGTACACATTTGGAGCAATTCACTAAACCTGACTGACAAACGCTTGACTAAAATGAAATACTTTTATTTTGTGTACAATGTCAAAATAAAAGCAGTTGAAATTCTTTGTACTAAACGTGATGTTGGTATTAAATGGATTTGGATATATGTTTCAGTCTGGCAAATTCTTGAACTGGATAAGTTGTCTTGCAGAACATTTAAACTTTAAGTAGTTTAAAGAATATACTTGGCACTCAAGTTAACTAAAGGCCGTTTTTTTTAAGCAATACGATGTGGCAAAGGATTGATATTTAACAGTTGTTAACAAGGTCAAAACTATGGTTGGCAGCGGATCTGTAATCTATGTTATTAAAAAAAATCCTTAATTTTCTTTGAAAAAAAAGCTATACTAAGTTTATTCATTAACATCTGAGCAAGTTACTGCTTTAACCAAATATTAAAATAACCTGCTAAAAATGAAGCATTTTATAATTAATGTTCTGGCATGAGTTAATAGCTTTATAGTAGCAGTATATACCACTAGTTACTGTAGCTGCTTATCCAAGTCAAGAGTTACCAAATTATATTTGCTTTTTCAGCTCATTTACCAAGTCATATTTTATGTAGTTGTTTGGCTTTGGTGGGTTTTTTTTGTTGGGGGGGGGGGGGGCCAAAATGTATCAATGCTCAACAAATGATGGTGTTGTGGCCATTGCCAGAGAGGGGCAGCAATAATATTTGAAATGCCATTTGAGTGAATTATGTTTTTAATGGTAATCTATTACAGGCTTAATTGGGCCAGTCTTGTCACATTCAACCCTACATGATTTATGATCACTGGGCCTGTTTTCCTTTAAGCTGATAGTGGTTTCAAAGTGCTTAACAAAAGTTGCATTATTTTGTAAAAATATATATTCACCTTCAAATGTACAGCACTTGACTTACAAGAATTCTTTGAAGTTGATGTAAAAACTGAAGTAAGTTTTGTAATTATATTACGTGATTTGGTAATAAAGGGCTTTAATGCTAACAACGCTGTAAAGTTGTGGACCTATTTGCTGGTGCCAAGAATATCAGTAAAACTTGGTGTCATATGTACGTAGTTTGGACGTGGCGGCATGCCATTGCAAATGGTTACCTAAATGTGCACCAAGTTTTATGGAAAATATTTGTTTAATAAGTGTGCTTTTTCTTTGCATGTTCCTAGTTGGAATATGTAATAGTGACAATTCATCGTTCTTGTTTTCTGTTTGTTCCGTTTGAATAAAAAGACCTTGGCTATTGTCGATAATGTTCTGAAATGAATAGGCCGTATTTGTTAACGTTGAGGGCACTGTGCTCACGATATTAGGGGTATAATTAAAAGTGATTAGAAGATATTCAAGTCGGTTTACATATTCTTACAGCTATTAAATTTTCAATATATTCAATTTTTGGATAAAAGTAAAGTTACTAAACTACTTCATTAAATGCAATTTTGCCTCTGTTGGGTACCCAGAAAATGGTGTCTTACAGCGCATTACGGTAAGAAGTGCGTCCGAAATCCTTGAAAATTACAAGGAGGCATTGGAGGATTTTGAAGGAATCGGAAGATTGAATAATTTAGTGGTAGATTTAAAACTTTGAAAATTAAACATTGAAATTTTGATCACATTTTACATCTGCCAAATGCCAGTTTAAATTGAATGTACATACGCAAGTAATATGAATTTGCACGTGTATTGAAATTTGACAGCATGTTAAAAGATTAAGTTATAATCGATGACAATCAGTACATTGCTATGCCAATGTGGCTTTTGCCCAATTGTGACCCAGCACGAGTAAATGAGACACTTTGAGGCAAAAATAAAATTTGAGATTTTGATTTCATCATTTAAAGCTAAACAAGCTTTAAATGATGAAATCAAAATCTCAATTTTAATTTTTGCCGCAAAGTGTCTCATTTACTCGTGCTGGGTCACAATTTTGTTTCAGTTTCATTCCCCCCCCAAAAAATAAAAAAAATAATGCATGTGCCAAATTCACATTCTTGGAAGTTTCATGACAATGGAATTCAAGTGTTGGTACAGTTGTTCTACGCTATCAAAAAGTGCTTTGTCATAGATAAGGTAAATGTACTTGGTAATTCTGGTACAGTTAAGTTGACTTTTGATACAAAGTGATGTATCAAAGTGATGTTGTTTGAGCTATTTTTTTTTTATTTTTTTTTAAAGTTTTCCGCATTATTAATATTTTCACTGAGGTGTTATTACATGTAGTTAATTTGTGTCGCCTAAACAAAGTTTTGAGAGACACCAGTCCTAAATGTTGTATGTCTGTTTCAGGTTAAGATTTTAAGAAAAAAAAATACAACTTCTATATATACTTACATAGATTTTGACAAAACTTGGATGCAGTCTTTGGGTGGGGAAATGAATTCTTCATCGGAATACTAAGTTCAAAGGTCGTGTAGGGGTTGTTGGGGTCATTGTTCAAATATACCTCAAATGTTTGCTTGTCTAGATAATTTGATGGATTTTAATGCAACTTGAATGCGATGAACCTTGGGTACATGTACCAGTAGAGATTGGAAGTAATGTCAAAGGGCATCAAAGGGTCGTTTGAGGTCATGTTTAAAAATGCACAAAATGTGACTTTTTTAAGAACACGCAACATACAGGGATCAAGAGCAGGAATAGGCAACACTCGCGATCTGAAGATCAATTGTCTTTACAAATTTAAGGGTTGGGGCTAAATTAATTTTCCTTTTGTGGAAGGAAGATGGATAAATTCGGGGGGGGGGAATCGTACAAGTTTGCATTTTAAAAAGGAAAAGTTATATAAGTGAAAATTTCAACCTCCAAAAAAACCAAAAAGATTAAAACACCAGTATTTTTCGGATGGTTTGGTCTCGTGTTAGAGAATTGTAAACAAACATAAATTGTTGTACATGTATGTATATTTTCTGATTATGAAATAAAATGTTCAAAATGAACAAGAAACAAAAAACTCTGTATTTTCCTTTCAAAAAAATGACTGACATTATTTTGATGTTATTAAGTGCTTTTATAAAGCTTGTGTAAGTGCCACGGTCTAGTGGTCTAAAGAATTGGATATGTGGTTCGCGGGGGGGGGGGGGGGCTCGAGCTCGAGCCAGGCCTGGGCTAGGACAACATCCACACATAATATGGGTAGAGGCATTAGTAATGCCTTGCTGTGGACTAGTTGCCCATCACAACCCTATTTATACTGTAAAGAGATGAGAATATCTTGTTTCAGTGTTAGGGGCTGGTTCTACACTTTCTTCTAGTAGCTCAATTCTGGATTTAGCAGGCTGCTAAGGCCTAGTGGGCTGGGGCCAATTTCATGGAACTGCTAAGCACACAAATTTACTTAGCATGAAAATTCTTTCTTGGCAAAAACAGGGTTATGAACCAAATTTTCAGGTGATGTATAGGTATTGTTTGTAACTGGTATTTAGCTGGTTTTTGCTTAGCATGAAAAGCACATGGAAAGCACATGGTAACCTGCTTTTACTGAGCATAACTATTTTGTGCTAAGCAAATTGTTGTGCTTAGCAGCTCCATGAAATTGGCCCCCTAAGTTAGCAGGCTTTTATGAATATCAGCCCTGATCTAGTACAAAAGGATGACATTTTATTTGTTTCGTTATTTTAATTTATTTTGTAACGCTCTTTTCTATAACTGTGAATATGCCCAAAACTATTGAACCGCTGCAGACTGCCTGACTGCCTGTATAGAAAAGCCCTTAAACCAACAAAGTAGTTTAGATCAAAGAGACTAGTACAACTCGTAACCAGCTGCAATTTGGGTGGAACTATACTTTTCCCAGGTGGTCCTTTTATTAATAATTGTCTGTGGAGATGGATGGGTGGTTCTCATAATGACTTGCATTATGATATTTTAAAAACCCATTTCTGTTGGCACGCAATATTTGCATCTACTGGTAGCAACCTTGACACTTGTAAAGGTTCACTCATAAATCCGGATATTTTCTTTAAATGTAAACCAGCTCCACACAAAAGGGTGTTAAGCCGCGCTGCACACTATCATGTAATGGCCTGCTCAATGTTGAGAGGGTGAACATGTTGTCCAAATGTGATTTAAATTTGTTTGTCATAAATGACCTCTTTTAATATCTTCAGTTTCAGGTTTCATTTACAGAAAAGTTAATTTTGATGAATAAAGTAGAACAAAAATACCATTTTGTTTGCATCGTTCGGTTGTATTACCGGTACAACAGAGCCAGCTATTTCAAAACCTGTGTTCTCTGTTGTGTAATTTGAACTCCAAGGAAGTAATTAATATGCAAACATGCCATATCTTCAGAATGGAAGTGTCTATGGAACTCTCTTGTATACCAAATAATAGCTAACATTTCGAGCTTTCCAACCATATTTATACATATAAATATTTTTGTGGAGCGGGTCACAAATATGTTTCAGATTCCAAAACTACGGCTGAGATATTACTAAAAACTCCATTTCTTTGGACGTGTTTTTATGGCGGGGAAAAAGTAGATTGTGGCGGTGTCTTATGTTTTTCACCATACCTATAAAGTAACAGAAACACACTAATGCTCAACAGTAAATTGCAATTTTTTATTTATTTATTTTTTTTGGAGGAGGGGGGGGGGGGGGGGGGGGTACAAATTACCTACATTGCAGTGCTGCAAAACTTGAACGTGCGTATTTTGTAAAACAAAAGCCATTTCCATTTGACAGGGATTGTGCATGATTGTTCTACTTTGCAATTGGTTCACTCTTTGTAATAATTGGACGTTTATGAGGATATCTTCATGAGGCATGTACATGTATGTTCGTGCTGCCAACTTAGGAATCTCACTGCCACTGGACGCCCATCCTCTTTTGTTCTGTAAAACATGACAGATTTAGCCTTTTTTAATTATTTTTGTTTAAATACAATGTGTTGGTCTATTGTTGCTCCATATTCAAATGTCAAAGTACAAGTAGTCTTTTTTGCAAGCCGTGATTTTCGATGATTATAAATATGCAATTTCAATTTTTTTTTTCTAAAAAAGCTGAGATTTGAGAATAAGTGAGACCTATGGAAGTGAAACCAGCAATCTCATAGAACCCTTTCAGGTGATTATAAGTAGGGTGCAAAAGTGTTTTATAAAAGTATTATAAAAGTACAGTATATTGTTATGATCCACGTTCATTTTCATGGCAATTGAGCAATAGATTGCACACAATATTCCTTCAAAAACAGTTTGCACGGCTGATTATATGATGAGTTTGTTGGAAACCTATTTTGAGTAGGTGTGATATTTATAAATGTAGAGCATAACTCTGGGAAAACTCAAATAATGGAAATGTTGGGACTTTTATGACCTATTGTACAATATAGTTGGTGAAGGATCACAGAGACTAGTGGATTTCTCAAAATGCACATGCGCAGCAAGTAAGTCTGTAACACTCGGTTCAGACAGGCGTTCCACAGTCGCGCCAAAACAAATTGAAATCAATTCGCTCCCGAGTCGCTCTAACAACTCCAGCAGTCGATCGTTCGCCGTCTGGCGCGCCTTGTCGCCCTTATTCGTTTCAGACGTCAGACTTAATTCACTCATTTGGTTCGGCACGACTGTTGAACGCCTGTCTGAACCGAGCATAAGTTAACAAAGTTACTAAACGGGCAGTGCGCAATGAGTCGAAGAACACTCTCTCCGGTGGTCAGAATTCCAATTGCAGCTGACTTGACCGCTCCTGGACCAACCGCTGGCTTAACCATCTTTGCCTTGGGCCATCATTTTGGTGCCGTTCCTGTTGGACCCATAGTTTAGGCCCTGGTCCATCAACAGGTCAACTTATAGCTGACTGCTTCACTGATTCGGAACATTAACAACTGTTTGTGACACCAAGCTCCTGCTAGTAGATTGCAGATCAAGATCATGTCAAGAACTCGCAACTTCCAAACTGTTTCCCCAGCATGTAAGACCAGGAGTCGATCTGCCCACATTGGAGGTACCTCCCCTACCACAATGGCCATTCTGTATAACCTTTTTTTTTGGGGGGCCCCGAGGGGACCCGGGTTTAGAATAGGTACCCTGCATCCTCCTTGCATTTCGTAAAAGGCGAAAAAATGGAGGCAACTCGTTTGCCGTGAGTTGCGACTCGTGTCGGTGGAAGACGGGATCCTGGGGGTTGAGGATTCTGGTGAGCTGCGGTTCCCATGATATCCAACACACCTCTTTGGCCCTTATTTCATCTAGACGAGCGGTCTGAATGGCCCGTTCAGATCAATCGGCTGGTCGTGCCTAGCCCCATGTGCTCAGATTATAATTTTGATGCTTCATATAACATTTGTACTTTCCAAGTACTTATTCTATTTGTTATTAATCAGATTAGTCTATCTTCTCTAATCTTAGCCATAATAAGCGGCGGCTCATGGGTCAATCAAGTATGATCTAATCATGCTTGAGTATACCATCCCTGTATCTCTGGTGTACAACTACATCAATTTTGAGTAGCTCCGTGCATCCCCTTGTTGGGCTCCATGGTGGGTGGAGACCAGAGATGGTGAAATATAACTCAAACTAATATGGCATCCCACACAAACAAACGAAACCGTCCCGACTCAGATTCAGATTCAGATAAATCAGATCCTCTGCAACAATCTTCAACTGATACAAAAGACACTTGGTACAGTTTTTTTGAAATAATATCAACAGACGATAACCATTCCATTACAAAGCTTTCGCCCTTTGTTATCGATAAAGCGATTCAGGGTATGGTAGGCACTGTAAAATTAGTTAAAAAACTAAGAAAACCTCCTACAGGCAGCCTCCTCATAGAGGTGGCAACACAAACCCAAAGCCAGAACATCATCAAAATGAAGCAGTTGGCTAATATACCGGTTACTGTTCAACCACACAAAACGTTGAACAGCAGCAAAGGTGTAATAAAAACTCGTGAATTAGACGATCAAACAGAGGATGAAATTCTAAACTATCTAGCAACACAAAGCGTTACCACTGTTAAAAGGATAACTATCAGGAAAAATGATAACATCATTGCCACTGGCACATATATTCTGACCTTTGATACAACGATACTTCCAGAGTTCATCAAGCTGGGATACCTCAGGGTTAAAGTTGAGAAGTTTATTCCCAACCCACTGAGGTGCTTCCAATGTCAAAAGTTTGGTCATGGTCTACAGGCATGCAGAGGAAAACCCTGTTGCTTTCGCTGTGGTGAACCTGACCACAATGGACAAGACTGTCACAGAGATCCAAAATGCAAGAACTGTCAGGGTGACCATATGGCTTCTTCAAGAGATTGTCCAGTGTGGAAAATAGAAAAACAAACTCAATATCTGAAAGCTACAAACAACATCGGCTATTTAGAAGCTAAGAAAATGGCTAAAACTCACACACCTGACAAACCTACATATGCAGCAGCAGCAGCAGCAGCAATAACAGCAACGACACGACTTAAAGAAACTCACAATATGGAGTGCCAAACAAAGCTCACCTGGATTACAACTGAAAAGCCTGTAAATTACACACCAACGACAGAACAAAAACGACCTCCAACTAAATCAACTAGCTGCCAGACCGATCCAGTTAATCTGGAAAACCTCCAAACCAAAACACGCTCTACTACTGATAAGGCAACAAACCAACCAACTACCAGTAGTAACTCTAAGGAAAAACCGGAAAACCTCCAAACCAAAACACATCCTGCTACTGATAAGAAAACAAATCAACCATCTACCAGTAATAACTCAAAGGAAAAACCGGAAAACATCCAAACCAAAACACACCCTGCTACTAATAAGTCAACAAATCAACCATCTTCCAGTAGTAACTCAAAGGAAAAACCATCAGGAAAAAACCCTAATAAGAAAACAAACCCTGAATCCAGCAACCGAACCAAAAAAGGCAACAAAAACCCAATTAATCAACAAAACAAATACAGTAGTCTAGATGATGAAGCCGAAGAGGACATGGATGTATACTATACAGAACTCCAGCAAGTATCTACTAAATCAAAGGATAGAACAAGAAGTAGATCTCCCAGATCTAATATTAAATAACATTTTCTCTAACATAACCAGCTACATTACCCACAACGTAAATGAACAAAACTAAAATTGTTCAGTGGAATTGTAGAGGTTTTAAAGCCAACTTTAATGAGATTCAACTTTTAGTTCAAACACACAACCCAGTTGTGTTTGCACTTCAAGAAACCCACCTTAAAGAAACCGATAACATCAACCTGAAATCATATCACATGTATAATACCTATGACCCTGAAGAACAACGAGCCAAAGGAGGCTCCTCATTATTAGTAAAACAAGGCATTATTCATAGCCATGTTCCTCTAAATACCAATCTACAGGCTGTTGCAGCCCGCATCACTCTGCATAGAGCAATCACCATATGTTCCATTTATATACCACCCACCTTTAATTTAAAACATACTGATTTAGATAACCTTGTTAACCAACTCCCAACTCCATATATATTACTAGGAGATTTTAATGGACATAACCCCGTTTGGGGTTCAGATACATATAATACAAAAGGAAGACTACTCGAAAAGTTTATCGCCGACCAAGCTCTGTGTTTTTTAAACGATGGGTCACATACCTACCTACATCCTGGTAGTGGCTCATACACGTCAATAGACCTCACACTTACAGACCCTGAACTTGTAACAGACTTTACATGGGTTGTGTGGGATGACCTATGTGGAAGTGATCATTTCCCAATCATCCTCGAATATGACCAATCACTCACTGAAGAATACACTCCCAAATGGAACTTCAACAAAGCAGATTGGGAAAGTTTCTCTAAGCACTGTGAGGAAAAATTAACTAATATCAACTTCGACAATGGAACTAACCCCATTAAGACTTATACAAGCATTTTGATTTCTATAGCCGATGATACTATACCCAAAACATCAACTCATTCATCTAAACCCCATCTACCATGGGATGACCAAGAATGCAAGGAAGTCAGGAAAGCTCGCAAAAAAGCTGAACGGAAATTTAACCTTAGACCTACTTCAGATAACTTAGCTCAAGTTAAAATTGCTAGAGCTAAAGCCCGTCAAATTATTAATTACAAAAAAAGAAACAGCTGGAAAACATATGTATCTAAACTTACGTCACGTACCCCTTTGGGAAAAGTCTGGAATATGGTTCAGAAAATGAACGGTCGAAAGGTCAAATCAGGAGTTAAACATTTACAAAAAGATAATGAAACCCTTACTACTAAGACAGATATAGTAGAGGAATTGGCAAATTCGTTCGAGAAAAATTCTTCTACAGAAAATTACTCAAAAGAATTTCAAAAATTCAAATTACAAAATGAACAACACCATCTAAAATTTGCATCTAATAACACTGAAAACTACAACCAACCATTTTCACTTGAAGAACTCACCACAGCCATTGGGAAATCACATGATA
Organism: Crossaster papposus; assembly: GCA_037893245.1. Lineage (NCBI taxonomy): Eukaryota > Metazoa > Echinodermata > Asteroidea > Velatida > Solasteridae > Crossaster > Crossaster papposus. The sequence goes on along the minus strand of JBAIAA010000355.1, from coordinate 300,815 downwards.
CAGCAATAGGCCCAGATCAAATACACTATCAACTATTAAAACATCTACCTGAGAAATGTCTAATAACTCTGTTAAACATACTCAATGTCGTATGGGAAACTGGTGACATACCACCATCATGGAAAAACGCTATTATCATTCCTATACCAAAACCAGGCAAAGATCATACAAACCCATCCAACTACCGTCCAATAGCTCTCACTTCATGTTTATGTAAAACCATGGAAAGAATGGTCAACGACAGACTTGTCTGGTTACTTGAAGCTAATGGCCTAATTAATAATTTCCAATGTGGTTTTAGAAAAGGCCGAAGTACCATAGACCACTTGGTTAGACTAGAATCCTTTGTTCGAGATGCTTTTATTAAAAAAGAGCATGCTGTTGCTATATTCTTCGACCTAGAAAAAGCATATGATACAACATGGAAGTATGGCATCATGAAAGATCTTCATGAAATGGGATTCAGAGGTAGACTCCCGCTTTTTATTGCAAATTTTTTAATTGACAGACAATTTCAAGTTAAAGTAGGGTCAACCCTATCTGCCTCACGTGAGCAAGATATGGGTGTCCCCCAAGGAAGTATCCTTTCAGTTACCTTATTTAGTATCAAAATTAATAACATTGTTAAAACAATACAGAATGGGGTCTCTCCATCGCTGTATGTTGATGATTTATTGATCTGTTATAGAGGTAGTCGCATGCAAAATATTGAACGTCAACTCCAGTTAACTCTTAACAAATTACAGAAGTGGTCTACTGAAAATGGTTTCAAATTCTCTAAACCTAAAACCGTTTGTATGCATTTCTGTCGACTCAGAAATGCACACTTCGACCCTGAGCTATATCTTGCAGGTGACAAAATCAAAGTAGTTAACGAAACAAAATTTTTAGGAATAATCTTTGATACTAAGCTTACCTTTTTACCTCATATCAAAGCTCTTAAAATTAAATGTCTAAAAGCTATGAACATTATCAAAGCTGTAGCAAATAAAAACTGGGGAGCTGAATGTTTAGTTTTATTACAACTATATAGATCGCTTATCCGATCTAAATTAGACTACGGAAGCATTGTTTACGGTTCTGCCCCCAAGTCCTATTTAAAACAACTCAATACTATTCACCATCAAGGTTTACGGCTGTCTTTTGGTGCCTTCAGAACATATCACCAGTTGAGAGCCTGTATGTCACAGCTGATGAACCACCTCTTGAAAATAGACGTATTAAACTCTCCTTACAATACATTACCAAATTAGCAGCCAACCCCTCAAATCCAGCATATCAATGTGTTTTTCATCCTAAGTTTCAACATATATATGCTGCTAAACCAAAAACAATTAAACCACTTGGTCTTCGTTTACAGCCACACATACATGCAGCTAAACTAGAATTAACAAATATAGCACGAACCGAGATTCCAGTTATACCACCCTGGCAAATCCACAAACCTCGGGTCTTTGTACATATGACTAAGTACAAGAAATCAGAAACGGATGCATCACTATTCCATAACGATTACCATGAATTTAAAGCTATGTTTCCCAACCACATCTGCACCTACACAGATGGCTCTAAAGATGAAGACAAAGTTTCCTCAGCTGCCACATGTAATCAGTACACACGAAGTATTCGTCTTCCGAACCAAGCTTCAATCTATACAGCTGAAATCAAGGCTATCCTGCTAGCTCTAGAAATGATTGATTCCATTAAGAAAAAGAAGTTTATTATCTTTAGTGACTCTCTATCAAGTCTACAGGCCATAAGTGGACGCAACATAAATCATCCCTATTTGATAAAAGTCTTAAATAAACTAACTCAATTCCATCTGAAACACTTTGACATCATTTTCTGCTGGATTCCAAGCCATGTCGGCATAGCAGGAAATGAAAAAGTGGACGCTCTAGCTAAACAAGCATTAGATTTACCAATAAATCCATGTACCATCCCTTATACAGACCTGAGGAATTCTATTCACTCCTACACCAAACAGTTATGGCAATTATCTTGGGCAACTTTTACATCCAACAAACTTTTCTCCATTCAACCTCACCTTGGCTTCTGGCAACCCTATAGAAATCTATCTCGACAAGATCAGGTTGTCCTGACTAGATGCCGGATAGGCCACTCAACATTAACACACGCTTTCCTTCTCAAAGCAGACCCACAACCACAGTGTATTTCATGTAATAGTCCTCTGACCATGAACCACCTTATTGTAGAATGTGTTGAAATAGCTGAAATCAGACAACGATACTTCTTTGCTGCTACGCTAAAAGATACTTTCAATATGCCTCTAAATACCATTATTGCATTCCTAAAATCATCAGAACTTTACCACATTTTGTGAATCACCCACTTGCATATTTTTTCATATAACAAATATTTTTTCTAGTTTGGGGCTCCTCCCAGGGTTTGCTCACCCAGGTGAGACGAGATGTTATTCTGCCCTTGGGATAAGTTTTCCAAATCATATACAAATATAATTTCCACACTTTCTTTACCGTATAAAGTTGTCTTTCTTTGGTCTGAGACTCATCTCAGGGTTTGCTCACCCTGGTGAGACAAGATTTTGCTCTGCCCTTGAGATGAGTCTCACAAAATAAATCCAGACATTATTCATACACTTCCTATAAATTTTATCGACACAATTAATATATTATAATTAACTGGACAGTTAAACAGGAGGCCCTGCTAGTCCTGGGGGACTGGTCATGGGGGGTTGACCAGACACTCGGAGCCATTGTCCCCTCATCACCCGGAGGTATGTGGACCTGTGAAAATACCGGCGGGGCCCGGGCCCTTAAACTGCAAGGGAAACGGCCGGCCTTGCGGGACAAATTTAGACAGGGTGCCGTGTGTCTGGGGAATCCTCTGTGGCCCGCCTTCCACGGGATTCTCCTGGAAAACTGCCTAGAATCAGCCTATCGTTATTCTTCTATACAATGGTTTTTCATTCTTTTGATAATTGTTCCTTCTGACTCCGAGTTCTTATATTCTCCACAGTTCACTTGATTGTTTTTGTTGTTACTAACTATTGTCTTATATTTGTACACATTCCCGCCGTGAATATGGCCACTGATGCCGGTACGGCGTTAAACCCAAAACTCACTCACTCACTTTTTGGGGGGGGGATGTACTATTACAGTCATCTCTCACAAACTTAACCATGCAGATCTAGCAAAAGTATTCAGAAGTGTCTGTCCTATTTTTTTTGCATATAAATGCAGATTTAGAACCGGAACCGATTCAGAAAACGTTGATTATTTTAACATCGCCGAGCCGACGGGCGGGATTATTTTTAACGAAACTCGATCTGAAGCGGGTTCAGGCCGATAGTGCCGGGAAGCACACCCACGCATTTCCGGCCTAGCTCGCTGCTGACATACATTTCCGAACTTGAACTTGGCGTGTTTATGCGTCATCCGTTTTGAATTTGGGAAAATTTTTGCGTTTATATACGTCATCCGGCGCGAACTGGTTAACAGTGTTTGTATTAACGAGTCAACAGTAATTGCTCTTTCCCATCAGTTTATTTAACCAGTTCGTGTGTATGAACGCAAAGTTTTTCTGGAATTCAAAATAGATAAATACGCAACGAGCAAGGCCGGAAATATCAAGGTGCGCTACCTATCAAGATGCCGGCCTGAACAGGTCTCGGATCAAGGTTCATAAAAATAAATCCTGCTCCTGGGCCTGGTCAATGTCTTAATAATCCTGGCGCGAATTTGGTTTGTATAAATTGGCGAATTATCAATATTGGAATAATTTTAATTTCATTTTGCTAAAACTCCCTAATCCCAACCCTCGTTCATTTTAGTTTTTCCTTACCATTCTAGTCTGTTATGTTGTCAGTTTTTGTCTGACTTTATTCTAACAATTAATTGTCAAATATTGTAAAAATTGTCTGTAAGCAATTCAATCCCAGTTCTTTAAAAGTCCCGAACTAGGAACTATTTTTTTGGTGTACTTTTTGTGAAGTAATTAACTTTGTAAGCATTTACCTGGTACATGTATGTGCAATATTTCAGTGACTACTGCAAAACTTGAATATATGCCCTGAAGTAGAAATTTCTCTCAATTATAATATTTCTTCTGACAACCACCCCCCCCCCCCCCCCCCCTCCAAAAAAGTTGCCAAGGTTGCCGTTTACTTTGTTGTTGTTGTTTGATAAGCCTGGCAATGAAATTTGACATCAGTAAACTGTTGAACTATAAAACCGAATGCAATGACATCATCATACATTCCTAAAGCCATTGAAATCCCATTATATCCTGCACCAAAAGCCTATCAAAACCTTGATCTTGTTCATAAGCAGCTGGTAGTTATTATTGGGTGGGACACTGTTGTGTTGGGCACACTTGACCAAATTCCATAGTCACCCTGAACTAAAAGTTGTGCGGGGGTGGCTAGTCTGGGTGGGGGTACCCAAAGAGATGTATTCATAGGTCCTGGTGGGATTTGCCTAGAGGGTGTGGCCCGCATTACTGACTTATTGTGCAACCTAACCACCCACTCACTCCCACCCACTCACTCCCACCCACACACGCCACAGGGACTTTTATAGAACAGCTGAACAGTGAAAAGAAAGATTTGGGTGGCAACAAATATTTGGAGGTCGGTTCCAGTATTTTGTTTGTTTTGGGGAACAGAATTTGGGTGGGTGTTAGGCTATGCATTGAACCCTGGACACAATACTTGTACTCTACATTTCTCAAATGATTGCGATTGTTGGTTTAATTTGAGGGTGATCATTTATCACTATGCAATTTTTATTATGTGATGTGGAATGTGGATTGTGAATACCTCAAGCATAAGCTGTAGTTCTTTTTATGTTGCAAAACTAGAAATAGAGTAAATATTGCCCTGCTGGGCTTTTTAATCAGCATATTTGTAAGGCAAAATGTTGTAGTTATTACATTTTTATTTATGTTTTTACAGGCAGAAAATGTATTTTTCCATCTTTAAACTTGTGATTTCAAAAGTGAGATTCTAAAAGTTTATTTAAGAGTTTGGTCACCATGTTCATTTTCAAAGGAAAACAAATATGTTCTATTCTGTATGTGAATGTTATTTTGGGGTTTTGATGGCAAAATTGTCCAAGAGTTGGATGGAGGATCTGCTAATTTAATTAATGTTAGTGTCAACTTTGAAATACTTTCAAAGTCAGTTGTAAGCTTTTAATTATTTGTGTTATTTTCATCACTTCTATGTGGTTTGTACGACAGTTTCATAATTGAAAGCAAATTTGGCTGAGTCATTTCGATGGGAAAGGTCAGGAAATCAGGATGTGCCACAAAAATATGACCTTTCATTTTCAAGTATGCTGCTGATTTTTAGCCTCGTCACAGACAGCGGCTCTTTAAGCACTTAGCATTGTTGTTTTTCTTCGTGCCAAATTTGGTATCCGGGAACTTTTCGGTAAGCACTTAAAGGTAGGATACACCAAATCCACCTATTCATGATAATTCAAGCAATTACCAATGGTGTATCCTACCTTTAAAGAGAGCAACTAAAATGACAACTAGCGATAACAACGATGTCGCAAAACCAAAGCCACACAACGGTGTCGTTTTGGTTGTGGTTGAACAGTGCCTTCTGAACATTATAAAATGAACATAATTTTCTGTTTTGCATTTGTGACCCACCAGGCCAAAACCAGGCGGAAGTCGGCAAATGCCATTTCGAAATATGGCATTGTACACACAAAAATGTGTTGCCGGTCGATTGGTTTTTTTTCATAAATTGTTAGTTAAAACTATAATTTATAGGCTGTTCATGTTTAAACCTTTTTTAAAATCCCCAAAAGTGATAATATCGGCCTTCTGATTTTTGTGGTCGTTGCTATTACTCAAATTGAGCAAACTTGTTGCCGCGAACGGCAACAAAATGTCACTTTTTGAAGCGTCGTTACTTTTCATTCCATAGCGGTACTGGTGCATGTGATGTATCATTTTAAAACTTAAAATGCTAGCAATCTAATTGGTATAAAAATCTCTCATGAAAAATTTCGACTTTAGCCTGGTTTTGGGGTGGTGGGTCACATTTGAACTAGACCAATACACAATGACACAGCTCCTGCAGGAATTCGTGCTTATTAAAAAAAAAATACTTTGGGTTCCTACTTTATGGGAGATGCTAAGCAAAGAATGGTTTGCATGACAACCACCCAGTGGGCATTTTACCCGATATTACCCGGGTTGTAACGAGTAATAACGCTAGTTATTACTGGGTAACATACCGATATTACCCGGGTTGTAACGAGTAATAACGCGTTATTACGGGTAATATCACCGAGTAATAACGGGGAAATAGTAGACGAACATTTCCCCGTTATTACCAGCCGATATTACCACATTTACCCACTGTTACCCGGGAGAATGTTACCGATATTTCTGGCATTGCACGTTATTACCACCCGATATTACCCCATTTACCCGATATTTCTGGCATTGCATTGTTATTACCACCAGATATTACCCCATTTACCCGATATTTCTGGCATTGCATTGTTATTACCACCCGATATTACCTCTTTTACCCGATATTTCTGGCATTGCATTGTTATTACCACCCGATATTACCTCTTTTACCCGATATTTCTGGCATTGCATTGTTATTACCACCCGATATTACCCCATTTACCCGATATTTCTGGCATTGCATTGTTATTACCACCCGATATTACCTCTTTTACCCGATATTTCTGGCATTGCATTGTTATTACCACCCAATATTACCCCATTTACCCGATATTTCTGGCATTGCATTGTTATTACTAGCCGATATTACCCGATATTTCTGACATTGCATTGTTATTACCACCCGATATTACCTCTTTTACCCGATATTTCTGGTATTGCATTGTTATTACCACCCGATATTACCCGATATTTCTGGCATTGCATTGTTATTACTAGCCGATATTACCTATTTTACCCGATATTTCTGGCATTGCATTTTTATTACTACCCGATATTACCCCATTTACCCGAAATTACCAGGGAGAATATTACCGATATATTACCGTTATTACCACCCGATATTACCCCCTTTACCCAATATTACCAGGGATAATGTTACCGATATTTCTGGCATTTCATCGTTATTACTACCCGATATTACCCCATTTACCCAATATTGGTTAATTTGTTGGTTAATTGGTTAATTATATTGGTTAATACTAATATTACGATACTACCGGAACAATACTACAATGTACACATATAAACATCAATGACTCTTCTGAGTCTACAATCTTAGCGTGTACTTAAATGCTATATATGTGCCCAATATCACCGCTGTCTGTAATCACAGCTAGTTTGCAATTAATTTGTTGTTAATTTATTTGTGTGTTGGTTTTTTGGCAAATTTGTTTCTTTGAGACTTGGAGTAAATAAATATTACACAATTATCTCTACGAAAACACCCTAAACGTATCGCTATTTCGCAAAACATAACGTTCATGTAGAAAAAAAGTGACAAAATTGTTTCACCAAGGTTTATCACGCCCACTTGGGGTCAACATGTAAATTGAGGTCACCCGATATTACCCTATTTACCCAATATCAGAGAATGTAACTGATATTTCTGGCATTGCCGTGTTATTACCACCTGATATTACCCCATTTACCAAATATTACCAGGGAGAATGTAACCGATATTTCTGGCATTTTCATGTTATTAACTCTGTAAATTGTTACCCATTACCTCTTATTATCCTGTTGTTACCCGGTAAATTGTCGGTTTCAACAGGGTAATAACAGTAATATTTGAACTTGAAAATTTTGCTGGAATTGCTACTAATTTTACTGTTATTACTCAAGTTCCCAATGTTATAACCAATTCAAGCCTTTCATCATTACCCACATTAACTGTATTATCCTGTTGTTACTCGGTAAAATGTCGGTTTCAACAGGGTAATAACAGTAATATTAGAACTTGGAAATGTTACTGTTATTACTCAAGTTCCCGATGTTATAACCAATTCAACCCTTTCACCACATTACCCATATTACCTGTATTATCCTGTTGTTACTCGGTAACATGTTGGTTTCAACAGGGTAACAACAGTAATATTTGAACTTGGAAATTTTGCTAGGATTGCTATAATTTTACTGTTATTACTCAAGTTACCAATGTTATAACCAATTCAAGCCTTTCATCATTACCCACATTACCTGTATTATCCTGTTGTTACTCGGTAAAATGTCGGTTTCAACAGGGTAATAACAGTAATATTAGAACTTGGAAATGTTACTCTTATTACTCAAGTTCCCGATGTTATAACCAATTCAACCCTTTCACCACATTACCCATATTACCTGTATTATCCTGTTGTTACTCGGTAACATGTTGGTTTCAACAGGGTAACAACAGTAATATTTAAACTTGGAAATTTTGCTAGGATTGCTATAATTTTACTGTTATTACTCAAGTTACCAATGTTATAACCAATTCAAGCCTTTCATCATTACCCACATTAACTGTATTATCCTGTTGTTACTCGGTAAAATGTCGGTTTCAACAGGGTAATAACAGTAATATTAGAACTTGGAAATGTTACTCTTATTACTCAAGTTCCCGATGTTATAACCAATTCAACCCTTTCACCACATTACCCATATTACCTGTATTATCCTGTTGTTACTCGGTAACATGTTGGTTTCAACAGGGTAATAACGGTTATATTTGGACTTTGAAATTTGGTAGACCGGTGCACCATTTTTCAAGAGTTTTTCTCATCAGAAACAGATCCTGTCGGTCTCAAGGATCAATTAGATCCAATCCTTATATTAAAAAAACAAATATTAAGGAATTTATAACAATTTCATTATCACACCGGTAATATCATTTGGGTAATAACACGGTAATATCGGTAAAATTTGGACTTAGTCAAATTTTGGGGTGATATTACCGGTAATATCGGTAACCGGTAACAACTTGCCCACTGGGCAGCCAAACACCACAGTCATAATGTGATGCAAAATGTTCAAATTGTTTAAAGCTTGATGTTGCATGTACATGTACATGTAGATGTAACAGAACAAGAAAATGTAAATGCGCAAATTTGTTTCCTTGTTCTTGTGCACACAATTTTTGGACTCAACTTTTCTCTTCGTAATGCTCCTACTTCAACCACGTTTATTTTCTTTGGTTGAAATTTTGACCAAATATACCCTATATTACCCTAACCCAAACACTAACCCTAGTATGTGAGTAAAATCTATTTGGTGAAAACCTTGTGGAGATCTATTCATCTATAGAAATATACCCAGGTTCTACAGGGTACCAAATTTAGAAACAGTGGATTCTAATTTTATAGAGTGACTCGCGTTTCTAAGGTGGCGTCTCATTTTCAGAAATATTCCGACTATTAAAATGTTTTTTGTTATTTTTAATTCAGCTATTTTGGCAAGTTTTCTCTAAACTGTGACGCATTTATAATTGGACCATAAAATAACTTTTACTCATTATTCACACTCACACTATTGTGACAAAATATTGCATATAGTGCTTTAATTTGCATTGATAGTGAATAGCTTTAACAAGTACAGATCTGCTTATGTACTACATCAGATTTAAATATTTGTTGTGGTTTATTTAAAGTCGAACAGGACTAATTGCAATTTTCGTAAACAAATAGACTAACCCTATAAAACCTAAAGTGGGAGTAAATAAAGACAAGTGCATCTTTCTGCCTATTGTGACAAAGTCACTTATTAGAAGCCCTCAAAAAACCTTGAGATTTACATGTATTTAACAATATATAGACTTTGCAAATACAGGTTGGATACAGTTGTAATACTATTAGTGGGCAGATAGGGGAATTATTTGGGGGAATTGTGCCTTTGATGATACAAGCATGATATTTGGCACATAGAAAGATATTTGGATGTAGGGCCATCGCATATTTGACTTTTGAAAAATATAGGTAGAATAACGAGCAATGGCAGCCATTTTAAAAATTGCTTGTATATTTTCATGTCATCTCAATGCCCATATATAAAATATCTTTTTCGTGACTTATGCTGCGTTCCAATCGCGTCGTGTTTATCGTGTTCACCGTGAATTTCTCCATGTTCACGTGTGGGTTGCATTCTAAACGCTACTCACCAAGACGCACGCGCACAGTCGAGTTAGTCGTGCGGTAAGGACATTCTTTATCGCACAAGAACTCGTACGTGAACCAACACGCATGCGCGAGTATTTCATTCGTTTATAAAGTCGTGAACATGGAGAAAAACATTTCACCTCGAGTTCACCATACACTGGTGAGCACGAGTTACCAGGCGATTAGAACGCCATTATACGACTCGTAAACTCGTAAACACGACGCGATTGGAACGCAGCAATATACTCGGTCGGACTGTGTGCCAAATTTCATGCTTGTATCATCAAAGGCAAAATCCCATATCACCTATCTGTCGTAATATATCTTTAGGCTATTACAGCAGTCAACAATTTGTGTCCCTGTTGAGACATGGCATTGTTCTTTCCTTTGTTCCTGTACTTAAGCATTCTCCCATAGACTTTATACATACAATTCTGTAAATCCTTTTAGTTTAGAATTTCGTTGTGGGAACCTTTTCATTCTTGTTTATTGGTCGCCACAAGGTGGTGAATTTATATATAAAACACTGGAGAAAAGAGTGTGATTTGTGTTGTTAAATTAACATTAAGAACATTTCAGATTTCTCTGTTTTTTCATAACAATTGACTGGTGTGCATTGAGGAATTCAAGTTCACTTGACCCTTGCTCTATGACAGTTGTTTATTGCATGTCAGTGGTACATGCCAATGCACTCTAGTTAAGTGCATTGAAGGATTGATTTTTGGGAGTTGCGAATAGTGCCTTGGAGTGCACAAAGCCCCATTTCACTGTGTACATATCTTAGTGGAGATATCCCTTTTCCAGTGCCTTATAATTTGGTGGCGGTGATGTAGCCTGTGTTAGGTTTAAGTTCTTAATTAAACAGTTGTTTTTGCCCATTCTAAAAATAATCTTATAAAACCAGTATAAAAAAGTACAACCATCTAAAAAATAAATTGGAAACTTCTGTCATGAAAATAAGCTTTTTACAATAAACAAAACCCCAAAACACCAATTAAAGTATTGGTCAATACAGTACTTTGAATTTAGATTAACTCTTAAAAATATAAACATTTGATATACTTTGTTAAACATATACCTTTTTGCAAAAATATATATAGCAGCAATTTTTTGTATACATTTTGTTACGTGATCTGTGTTTCACAATCTAAAACGATACAGTTTTTAATGCAGAATTGTAAGGGATTCTGGCAAAATGAGACGGAACTGGGCAGAGGTTGAAATGAGGGTATTAGGGTATTATAATTAGAGTATTATAAAAGAGGATAACATTCTCTTTACAATGCTGTTTGTTATGCTTCAATCGGACATTCCAACAAGTTTACATTTATCAACATGTCGCAAATAACCAGAGATGTAGTCGAGTCCATCACAAGTCCCTGTAAGTCCCTGTAAGTCCCTGCAAGTCCATCACAATTAAGTCCTTCAGTTCAAATTCAAATCACAAGCTATTCAAATCAGCTTTGACAAAAGCATTCCTTTGTCATTGTTCATCCAGTTACTTATGACTGCCTTTATGAAGGGACTTGTAACTGGCTTCACGAAAGGACTTGTGAACGGACTTGCAGAGACTCGACTACAACCCTGCAAATGACAAATATTGAGAAAATGATCTTGGAAGTTTCGTGTTTTGTACATGTGATATGCCAATTGTTTTTCCTAAAATGTTGTTTTTCCACTACTTTCATACTATTCCTTAACAAAATATAGTTAAAAGCCATGCCAAAGATTATGGATATCAATAAATCTAAAAATATAATACAAAAATCACCCATTATTTATTATTTTGCAGTTTCCTCCACTATGCCCTGTGCCCAGTTCCGTCTCATTTTGCCAGAACGCCTCAAAATTTAAGCCTTTAATCACTGGCAAAAACATTAACTACGGGTAAATAAAATTTACATTTTAAAAAGGCTACTCTACTTATATCATTAAACCCACTGCTTATGTGGTTTTTATTATGGAAGTGACTGATCGACAAAGGAAAAGTGAAATTCTGACACCCAGCAGAGCGCATGAAAACTGCTGAAAATGTCATGCTTCAGGATCCTGTGGTTTTTTAGGATTGTCACTTCCATAGCAACAAAGCAAATAAATAGTGAGCCCCACCTAAAATCTGCAAAAATAGAACATCCTTATGTCACGTCATAGCGATGAGAATAGGACTGACAAAACGTACTTTTTGTTTTAAACTTGTTCATAAAAATCTTTCCTGCCATTAAATTTATACAAATTCATTGCAACTTATCATATTTAAATTACAGCTACGTACACTCATATTATAAATAAATCAATGAATGTGAGGCATTCTGGCCAAATATGAGGAAACTGGGCGCAGTTTAAAGTAGAGAAAAATGTTTTTAAAAAATGAAATTGGGGATTTTTTTATTTTTAGATTTATTTATATTTGTAATCTTTGATATGTCTACTGCACATAGTGTAAAATATGTGGAATAAAAATCTTCTTGGCATATTTAATTTGTACAAATACACAATTTTAAACTTGTGGGCTTTTACCTCCGATTTTGTTTACAATAAAGGCAAACTTTAAACAGGCATAATGTGTTAATGGAATGTCCGATTGAAGTGCAACAAACAGTACTGTAATGAGAATTTGATTCCCTTTCCTAACACCTGCAAACCCTTGTATCATTGTCTGCCCAATTCTGTCTCATTTCGCCAGAATGCCTCACAAAAAAGCTGAAGTACAAATTACTATTTACAAAAGTTACTGCAACCTTTCTGTCACAGATGTTTGTTTCTTTATTGTATCTTTCTCTTCATCAGTACTTTTAAAATAAACTTTCAGATAAATACCTCTGTCACTAAGAACTAATTTTATGAATCGCAAAGCGCAATCGATATTCTAGCTTCATTGTCACATTTGTGCCACACTTTATCACATCAGATGCATGTTAACAATGCATCAAGTGTTTTCACAGTTATTTGTGTAGTTTTTTATAGGCTTTTGCAATATAATATTGTCTTTGTTGATAAAAACATTGATTTTCTAAAGCCAAATCTTTGTCACAGCATTGTTTACAAAGTACAAATGTGAGAAAAGGGATACAATTTTTTTCATTTTTAAACGTAAATTATTTTATAAATTTGAGGCGTCATGAATTCAAAAAAATTCAATACATATGGGAAAAAACTTCCACCCACGTTTACATCATTGATTTCTTGTTCTGTGTACATAAACTGCCAAATTCTAGTCAGATTGTTATGATTCTATTCGAGTTGAATAACATTTACAGGTTTTTGTTCTGCCCGAATGACCTTTTTCCAAAGGAAACCACCATTTCATTTGATGTGCGACACAATTTTCACCTAAATACTCCCTCTGACCTTTTACAAAATCTGAATTTAGGGGCGCAAGAGAGAAAATTTCCACTTCATTGTTTTAATGTCACAGACTCCGACTGCTCATCGGAGTTATTTTTTATTATTTTTTTCCCACAAAGTTAGTGTCACTTTAATGGGTGCTTAGTGTTTATATATAAACTTAGTGTATTTTTTCCAAGTTGCTTCACTTTGGTCTTCCAGCATATTAAATGGGATTTTTTCTCTCAATTAACTATACTTTTTTGTTTTATTAAACAAATTAATTGTTCTATTTGGGGCATTTTTCATCCTCTTTAAGAATGTGTTCATTTTTTGCTTGCTTTTGTGCCAATAATATAAAAACTTACAAAGGGGCTACCAATAATTTGAGCTTTGTAAAGTATTTTATTCCATATCTTTGTGGGTATTTTTTTTGCTCAATGTCTAAAAAATAGGTGAATAACTTCTTTATTGCTAAACAAATTGCAATTTAAAAACAAAATCTTATTTCGAATTCAAATACATAAATTACATGGGAAGAGCAATTTGAAGTTTACATGACAGAATCTTAAGTGGGCTATGAGGTCAATCTTTATACATCACTGTCCATCTCTTCTTCATGTGTGCTAACTGTGTTCTCCGTATTTTGAACCTCGCGGCTTGCAATCATTTCCACAGTTGTGTTTACCACAGGTGTCACTTCATGTGCAAGGCTTGATTTGGATTCTAATGGTGCACCTGGCTGGTCCAGTGAAACCATAGTGGGAAGCTTGTGGTTCAACCCACTGACATTAGACTCCAACCGTATCTGTGCATCCTCTTCTGCCTCCTTCTCGTGAGTCTTTCGGTGACGATTAACATGGTGGGAGCGAGCAAAGGCTGCCCCACAGTCACGGCAGAGGTATGGTTTCTCACCACTATGAGTGCGCTGATGGATAACCAAGTGGTGCTTGCGGCTGAAGGTGTCCCCACACTCGCTGCAGATGTAGGGCTTTTCCCCGGTGTGAGTGCGTCGGTGGTTTGTCAGGACACACTTACGGGCAAAGGTGGCACTGCAGTGGTCACAGCGGAAGGGTCGCTCACCACTGTGGGCCCGCATATGACGGACAACGTGGTGGCGGTGTTTGAATGTGGAGGAGCAATGATCGCACGCATAAGGCTTCACCACCGGGGCAGAGCTTGCCGACAGGTTTGAGGCTCTCCCGGGGTTATGGAAAATAGAAGAGGAAGACAAACTGTCCTGATAGCTTACCATTGAGGTTTGGAAATGGCGTAACTCTGAATCCTGGCTGACTTTGGCTGTGTGGTTGTGTGGGGCAAACATATCACTGCTCTGGGTCACATGCAAAACCCACTGTCTCACAAAATTCTGGCTTGGAAGCAAAGGAACCAGATTGCTAGCTGAGTAAGCATCGTTGACTTCAGATATTCCAAGCGACTGGTGCCTAAGTTGGTGATTAGCAACTTGTTTTTGATCCAAGTTTAAAATGTTTCCTGCCACGTTGTGTTTCCTGTCGCTTTCATCAGGAGATGACATGAAGTTGTTTCCTTGTGGCTGAGAGATCTCTAGTTCTGTGGTAGCCATGTTAGTCAGATGAGGTTCTTGTTTCAGGGCCACACTAACCCCTTCATGGTCCATCAATACTTTCTGTGTTGAAGTAGACTGCATTTTGCTACAAACCACATCAGGGGACACTCTCAAGCCTTCCGGACTCCTTACCCATTCCTCTTTGGCCTTTCTGTTGCTTAGATCTAAGACCTCAGGTTGGAAGTTGATGTGGCGTTTCTTTATAGGTCCTCTTTGCCTTTCAATATAAGACAGGTTGGAAGGCCTTCTCTGACAGAGTCCGGCTCCAGCAACAGCCCCCTCAGCCTTCCATGGTTTGTGAATGGGACCAACAGAAGTACCTGGCAAGATAGGCTTGTGGTTTAGGTGGAAAGTACTTTGAACTGAATTAGTTTCTTCTTTAGTTGGTGACATTTTAGTATTACATTGATTGTTTAATGGTTGTTGAAGTGGGTGGGAAAGTGTTTTTGTCTCCTCAGACAGGTATTTCTCTGTTCCTGATCGGACAGTTTCTGACATACCATGTGGCCAAAATGTGTGTTCACCATCAGGAGACTTCTGGTATCTGCCATCCTTTCGAGAGACATCTGTGCATCCACCGAGACTTGTTTGTGAGGCCGCAGCAATTACACTACATGTATGTCCAACATTGGCACCTGGTGTGGCTACTCCTTCGGGCTCTCTGGCACCTTGTGCATCATGGGGTGCGTACCCTATCCGGAGGATTCCCGGGCCTTTGGCCGGAGGTTGACAGTCTGACTTATTCAGGTTGTCCTGGAATGGCTGGTCAGGGGTGGTCTTGGACCACTGAAGCTTGGCCGGCGTGGAAGTAGGACTGACACAGGCTTCCATGGCCTTGGAAGAACTGTACATGTTGGTTGGATCTCTGGAGTGGAGTGTGTCTTTCATTGCAGGAGTTGGCACTGGCGTTTCATGGAAAGACTGTTTACTGAAAAGAGTGGGTACAATTCAATGTGATTCTCTCTATTAAGACTGATATTTGATTTCATCAAAAGGACAAATTGAACGAAGCAAGAGTGGAACATGTACAGTATTCTAGACGAAGAAATATATTTCGTTTATAAAAAAAACCTATGAAGCACCAATATTAATTATGATTTGGAAGCCCATTTATTAAACTACTTTTAAGTGAGAACATTATTTCAATTGCTCTACCCATTAAAATTGTATCACTATTTAAACAAAATCCTCCTAAAATTAGGTTCGTCCAAAAATGCGATTTCAAGAGTGTCGTTACAATTGTCTTCAAACATCATCGCGATAAAACTCAGTCAGTTTAAAAGTAACAAAAAAAGTCTTGAAACCTTATCTTGATGATGCAGAAGCAGGGTTGTTAATAAAGATATTGTGTGTAGGTGTTTAAACGTGTATTCTGTGTCATTTTCTTTTTTCCAAACAGTCAGAACACACAATAAATCAATTTTTTTGACGAAACTGATTTTAGGAATATTTCGTTTAAATAGTGATAAAACATTTAAACATTTTAACCATTGAAATAATTCTCTCACTCAAAAGGAGTTTAATAAATGGGCTTCCAATTTATAAATGGGCTTCCAATTTATAATTAATGTTGGTGCTTCGAAGTTTTTTTCATAAGATATATTTCTTTAGGGTGCTTCAGTCAATTTAAACATTAAACATGTTTTAATTTGTGTGATACAAAAGATTGGTGAGAGCATTTTTTATCATTGGGCCAAAATATTTGAGGCAGTTTGTCAGGTTTTGTTATATACATTTTAAAGTTCCAGAATAATTTCAGTCGGTCCTTTATTTCATTCTTAAACCATTTGTTTCAAAAGGAACGGAGTAACCATATTTTAATTGTTATTGAGAGATAAGGAATTCACACTTTGAATGTCTAATTATCGCACTGCAGCGTAAAGGTAGGATACACCATTTGTAGATATCGAAAATGTTTACTACCGAATTGTTAAGAAATATCTTACTTATTTAAAAGTAAATAATAATTGTAAGCATCCGGCAAAATAATTGCGCTAGTAATCCTGTAATTGTTTCGGGAATTATTTTTTTTATAAACGATCGCCGGACAACATAGAACCACTTCCCGACGCCGGTGGAAAACGAACGCCGTTTTTTCTTGCTTTTCTCGGCATCTATGATTGTAAAACTTTGGACAGGTCAGTTAAAAAAAATCCACCCATTCGTGTAATTCTAGCCATTACCAATGGTGTATCCCACATTTGGAATCGCATATTTCAAAAGAGCCAGACGTTTTTAAACGTGGACAATTTAAAGTTCGTTTCCTGTGCTATTTTTGAGTTTCATCCCGAAAAATGTATTCCTTTTTTATTTTCTAGCAAAACAAAAGTGTTTTACTTTTGAACGAGACATATACGACGTACAAAGTCGGTCCTTGAAGATTAGTTATTGAGTTATTCATCACAAATTTCGATTTATTGGCGGTTCCCGCGTAACTATCGATCAAGAGAAATAAACTGGGCCCGGGGTCCATGCATTGTGCTCGCAAAACGGACTTGGTTTTAATCCAACATACAAAATCTTTTTCCAGAGGGCCGTTGCTGTTGCAGAAGAAGACTAAGCAAAAGTTCGTTACAATAAAACATACCAGTTGAAAATGTATTCAGAAAAACCAAAAATTATTTGAAAACGCAACATTCCCCGTTATGCGTGATCGGAAAAAGCCAAGGTATAATTCCGGCCCCGTAATGTTTACAACCCGCTCGCAATTCGCCACATGGCTTTTTACGCTTTCAACGCAGGGTTTTCACCTGACCTCGATAAAATCCAAGATAAAATTTGCTGCAAATTAAACGTATAATACTATAATTCATTCAAAGCGATTCCTATTTTGGACTAAACTTGTCTTAGAAACAATTGGCTTGTATAGGTATATAACATTAAAACGCCATCCATTATCGGTGTACAGAAAAAGACAAAAATAAAACTTTTAATTGGTCGAGTTCGAAGTATCAGCCAGTCCAAGGCCAGGACAGTGAAATACAAGCTTTTGAAACTCGGTTTGTCTTTTGCTGGACAAACTTAATTTGTTTTTGCAACAAACTTGTAACTATTATTATTATTTGTCTGGTAATGAAACCAAGAATCCTTCAAAAGCGTTCAAGGCACTGTAGCTCGTAAGCCAGAAGAAACCCGTAGAAAGAGGCTGTGTCAGCCAGGAACACCGGGGCAAACCCCTTCTCTTAGCCGTGTTCTGGGTTCTTTTACGTGCATTTTACAATTTTATAATGTTATAATGAGAAAGATATATACACACATTATAAATTATACAACACACGGGACCTACAACTTTACGTCCCATCCGAAGGACGAAGCAATAGTGGTTTAATTGCCTTGACAAAATATGTTTGCGTGCACCATAATACGGGTACCTGCCAAATGCAAGGATTCAGTAACGCAAAATTAATGGTGATTCATCTAAAACAATCCTGTTCGAAAACAAATCCAACTGTTTCTTAAATTTAAAATAAAAATATAATTGTACTTACAAGATTTTAGCCTAGAAATCCGCGCAAGCTCAACCGATGTCAATGTTAGGTAGTCCTGGCAATGAACCACTGATATACCCATGCTCTGCATAGCATGCATAGCCGAAACTTTTTTTATGAATGAACAGTGAGTACCGGTACCCAGTGTAAACTGATACGCGCGCTTGGATATGTGAGTAGGCGGCTGTTTGCTTTGACAACTAGTTGTGCAACCAAGGGCGCTAGCATACTGCGCAGTCTTCTAGTTACGTGTGAATACGTACATACATACGTACACGTTCAGTGTCAAACCTCAATGATATCGAGGATGTACATGTACAATGTACATGTTCAGAACAGTTTGTGCGTATTTCTCATTTCTGGTCCTTTTTTTATGCGGCTATTTTTAACTCACCTGGCTTTTCAGTGGCTGCCCTACTATTATAGCAGAGTCCTTAATTGGGCGACTTATTATTTCAAGTCGTCGATGTTTTGGGTTATTTGTCGTTGCCATGACGATGGTGGCATTTTCGATCCTGTTGAAAAATCTCCGGCTTGGAATTGTACAGGCATTTATACATTGTAATACATTTTGTTGGATTGTTTCTAGTTTTCAAAAGCTCGCCCCCACGTTTTAAACTTAAATTTGATAAGTGAACCTTCATGAGAGAAATGTGTTCGTATGTTTGTTTGTTGGGGTGTTTTAACCTTTTTTGTGTGTGTTTTTTGTGTGTTTTTTTTGGCGTGTAGCTTTGTGTTATATTTTTGTTGCGATATTTTTGTTACGAAACAAATCATATAACGTAATTCAAATGGTTTGTTACATTTGTACTTTGTTGTAAACCGTTCACAATTCAGCCATTGGGCTGCGACGAATTCATATTAAAATCCTCATTAAAGTTATTTTGTTACTGCAACATTACATTTTGCATAATTAAAAAACGTTTTAACATGCAGAAAAATACAAATAATTTGTTTTCTGCACTTCGCTGTCGTACTATGTCGTATTGTTCGGAAACTTTCGGCGATTTTCGGAAACTAGAGCAATTCCTCCAGGTTTGGCGGCTTCCAGACCTAAACAAAATTCAGAAATAGTCTTCCGCGTCTTGGGTTAAAGCAATTTTCGGCTCTCAACTGCGAGAACTCCAGCCACATTCTGGTACCTGTTGTGCTTCAGAAACATTCATTCGG
Organism: Crossaster papposus; assembly: GCA_037893245.1. NCBI lineage: Eukaryota > Metazoa > Echinodermata > Asteroidea > Velatida > Solasteridae > Crossaster > Crossaster papposus. The sequence goes on along the minus strand of JBAIAA010000355.1, from coordinate 281,136 downwards.
TTGGAATGAAATCAAAAGTTCGAACATTAAATCATTTTTTTTTTTTTTTGCTTCTCAGTGATTTGGTGTGGGAGGCGAACCGAAGCCCGAAGCAAAGGTTTCGAAAAAAAACTTTTGAAATCTTGCGCTCGGCTCGTCGTGACATAATTTTGTTTGAATATTATTATACAACTGTACCAAGCACGATGAATTTATTACATGTGTACGTCATCGGAATCATTGTATTCGCACAATAAAGGTATGCGGGGAATGTGGAATTGTCGTCAGCAAAGGATGTCGCCGGCATACAACAAATTAAATCAATACAAACAAAATAGCGAGGGGTGGGTATATACGTAGCGAGGTCAATGCACATCCCGTGGCATGTTGACTGGGGGATGGGTACTGTAGTATCTCTAAGTACATGTATCTCTACATGTATTATGATCGTACGTAGTTGATCGGTGTTTTTTTGGTCCAAGTCTTCTGTTTGGGTGACTCCTGACTTTCACATACGAAGCGCGCAAGTTACGTGGCAGAGCGCCCCATTATGCATTGTGTTTCCGGAATCTCAGAAATTCGTTTTAAGAGGTGGGGGGGGGGGGGGGGGGGGTGTTGGGTGTTAGGTAACAATAGTGCGGAGTGTGTATAGGGTATAGGGGTTAGAGGGGGGGTTGGGGGGGGGGTACCCCTATGCCACATATCGTGCTGGGTATACTCCAATCGGGATATTTTATGTCGATTTAAGCAGCCCTGTTTTAGCAAAAGATGCAAACTTTAAAAAAAATCAAAAAAATCAAGGTCTTCAATTTTTTGTTGTATTTCACGGTTACAGGTAGGATACACCATTGATATTTGCTTGAATGATCACGAATGGGGTGGATTGGGGGGGGGGGGGGGGGGGGGGATCCGAAGTTTTGCAATCATGAATGCCGAAAAAAAACGGTGTTCGTTTTCACCTGGCGTTCAGTTATTCTTGGTTTTTTTTGCGATCGCCGTCCGGCGGAACAATTACAGGATATTTAGCGCAATAATTTTGCGGGATGCCTAGAATCATTATTTACTTTAAAATATGTAAGACATTTCTTCATATTTCGGTAGTATTTTTTGTTTGATATCTGCAAATTGTGTGTCCTACCTTTAAAGCATTTTTTTCTGCCAACACGGCTACTTAATGTTGTCAATATACAGTATAAATCATGTGAGTTTCCTGTCTATATTGTGTTTTTGAAAAAGGCAATTTAAAACCAGTTGCACCCTCTTATACCACAAACATAATAAGGGCTATTTTAGCAACTGACAAAATGTATCTTGAGAAAGCATATCAAAATACTTCAACTATGCGTATAGTGTGTACTGTCTATAATAACACGGCAAAAGGGTGTATATTTTATAGTTACGCCCTTTTGGTTATCCGCGACTGCGGTTTTTCTGCTAAACCGGCTCGGAAAAAAAGTGCCAACGTTTTATGCCGGGGCTTTCCCGGAGCGCGCTGATGATGCCTATTATATTATAGGAATGCACCAAAATTGTTGACTCGTTACTCACAAAGTGCGATCATAATTCTTTTCCATCCTTGTGATTTTGTGAACTCCACTCGTTAAAGGGGTCGTATACGTTTGTTAATTGGAACCCACTGTTTGTTTCAATCCTATATATAGTTATAGATATATACCATAAAACTATAACCTGTAAAAAGGTGGTAGCGATTTTGAGATATTGCCGAAAATCTGGAGCGGTTAGTATGTCCACGCAGGAAGAATAATCTGCATTGGAATACACAGTCTGAGAAACGCCACTGCAGTAACGCTTCTCAGAGTCAAATTTTTGGGGATAGAAAGTGATATCTTTTCCCATAACCGCAGTACTTCGAAGTGAAAATGCATTATACTATCCAAAGCTGCTGTACTTCTTACCAATCAAGTTTTTATTGCCATTAATTTTTGGAGTTATTACCAAACGTATACAATCCCTTTAACCACATGTATATACAAACAGTACCGACTTTTAAGCTAAACAACGAATTTTAGAAACTCTTTAAACAAAATTTAACATACATAATTGACCCTTAAATTGGAGTGAAATTATACAGTCGCAAATCATACTTTAGTAACTACTGAAAGCATAATTGTATTCACATTAGAGGACTTTTATTATCCCTGGCAACACGGCAGTTTGGTGTTTATGCCTTCTGACTAGCGCCCTCGAACAAAGATACTGACAATTATTTTGGGAGACCACCAAAAACTTTGGGAGACGCAAGATAGCTCAGTTGGTAGATAGCGCCAGTCCGGTATCCCAAAGGTCGCAGGTTTGAGTCCTGTCTTGCCATTTTTTTTGTTCACTTTGAAATGTATGCAAATGTATCTAGTCAGTTTCCCTTGTGGTTTAGTTGTGTATTATAAGATAAAAAGTCGCACTCATGGAGAAACATATCGACGAGATCGGCACGACTGTGACGGTGGAATTGCTATAAAGGCGGCTCTTCTTGGAACTGCGAGAATCCTACCAAAGACACCCGAGCTTTATAGTGAGGCTGCGGGACGCAGTTTGACTCGAGTTGTTCAGACAAATACGCATAAGATCTCTTATCTCGTTGTGCGTAAACAAAATAATAATAATAATAATAATAACAACAATAATTATTATTTACCTCCAAATAAATAGGCACTTGGGGAGACAATCCCATAGAGATGTACACAAACTTAAAACAGTCCTAACTTGTTTACCCTAACCCTTTTCTCTAAGATCTCTGAGATTTATGCTATTTAGACCCAAATCTGTCGTTCTAGAGTAAATATAACTCCCACATATCCTATTTTTTAGGATAGCTAGACACTTAGGGAGACACTGAAATGTCTCCCTAAGTGCCACTGTCTCCTTATTACCTAAAAACTTACGCTAATTTGTCTCCCCAAGTGCCTATAACAATAATAATTAATAATTAATAATAATAATAATAATTTTGCAAAACTAATTTTGCAAAACTATTGTATAATAATTAGCTGCCTCAAATTAGTTCGTAATGTTTTGGTGGGGAGTTCGGGTTCCGTCTGACTCTGTGTAGGTTAGCTACTGCGAACTCAACAATCTAGTTACTAGTTATAGTCAGGACTCAGGAGCCTTACCTTCGTCTAGATATCCAAGTGTCTGCCTCGAGAAGTAACGGTCAGGAAGGCAGCGAGGGACGGCCGCGCCGGACCCTTACGCCATCGTGTCAATGCCATGTTGTTACAATGTATTTATTGTATTCCGATCGGCCGGCACTGCAGATTGGCACGCAGTAGAACCTCGACACAAGACGATCAAAATACACCAACAATTATGGCCCCACCCGTCCACATCAAAGACTGCTTAATTGTTTCTATTTGGAGGGAGTACAAGTTCCAGCTTGTGCAATTCCTCATTAGTCATCACAACAATAATTTACAAAAACAAGAAGGAATTAGCCAATCGTGGTTTCACAATTGATTCTTTTTAATCACGCGATTCTGTGTAAGCTCATTGAAGTGGGATGTATGAAGTTGGAGTAATTACGCAAACATGTCCTGCAATGTTGAAACCTTTGATCATATTATTATGTCCACACTCATGTGACTGCAAGAAGCCCGATAACCCCAAAATAAGTGTGAATAAGGGTTAGTAGAGTACTATGGAAATGCCCGGTCATTGTACATTTTCTTGAATGAATCGCGCGCATATCAGCTGGTGTACGACTGTTTCATTTCGCAAAAGGGGTGTACTTTTTAAAATCAAACTTTCCCAACTTTGCAACAACAAAAATCCTCAAAAACAAAAAGAAAGAGAGAGGGAGAGATAAACGTCCGATGTATTTAGACCTACATACAAACGAATTGATAAAGTCAAGTTATCTTTGATTCAATTCTGCTTTGCGAACAGCTTAGAAATAGTGACCATTATTATTAACCTCCCTTTTCACAACAAAGTGTCGTAGGCCGTGTCCAAATTATTTGGCTATGGCTTGAAATTACACACAAGTCTACGGTAGCGCCTAGCCAGTTCCCATGCTGCTCCTGTGTGTAATTTTAAGCCACTTGCGTAATTCGGGCTGACCGATGACTGGTACCATAACCTTTTACGTACATACACATTGGACTATGGAACGGTTACCAGGTCATATCCAAGATGGAGGCGATTGTGGCGGAGAATGTTACCGTGGAGGATCTTAAGGTAGGCTAAAGTATTTATATAGAGGAAGGAATAGCACCAAACTTTATTTTAGTCCTAATTAACGTTAGGCCTATCTGCATTTCTTTGTGTAGGCGTTGAAAAAGATTTTTTCTTTACGTCTGCATCCAGTGGCAGTTTTCACTTGAAAGTTGAACTTGAAGGATTCGGGTCACTGTGCCGTGTATCCAGAACTCTCTCTGGGGGGCTCCCGACGCCCGTAGCGTAGGGCGGAGCCCCATAGATAGAGAGGGTTTTTACAGGTTAACCGCCGTTAAACAATATAAACCATGCACAAAAAGCAGGCAATAACTCCCATACTGCCGCACGATCTACCCCCTAGAAAAATTTGCATGATTACTTTATCAACTCGCCCAGCCGCTGCCCACCAAAAACCTGTCGAATCTTGGCCAAAATTTCTGAAAAAAAAGTGAAAACTATCCCCGTTCCGCAAACGCGACTGTTACAATATGGCGGATAACTCGTGCATAAATTTACAGCCGCAGCCGCATTAGCCGTTCTCTAAACACAACTTCACAAGCTTCATCTTATCTTGCGAGGCCTTTAACACCGTGGCTATTCTTACATGACCGTAAACCTACGTACTTTTTCTATTCTTACGTGAGTTCCGGTAGCGCATGCGCAGTCCCTAGTTAATTGTATACAGTCCCTAGTTTTTCGTATACAGTTTCTGATTTTTCGTATACGCGACTTTTACTTTTTCTATAAAAAGACCCTATCTAGATGAGATTAATAACCAATAATTTTAGTTAATAAAAAAATATAACGTAATGAAATAATACCAAAAAACAATGGAATTAACTTATTACACATACATGTACATACAATAATAACCTGTTCCTATTATTACTAATATTACCTATTGAACACTTACTACAAACTTAGCTATTGCCGTTGTTACATGTAGTTTTATAGTTCGTTTTTTTGTCCACGACGAAGTCGCAGCTAGTTTTTTATGAAAAATGTCAAAATTTGAATACGAATGAAATGTAATGTGAAGGTTTTCACCTTCAGAGGACTTGTATAATCTAGATTATACTGCAGGTAAGTACCTTTGCATAATCTTAAATTTTTCATATGTTTGCACAAAAATCTAAATTCAATCACGGAATCGTTTGAATAATTACATATTATGGTGTAAAAAAGGTGCATTTTGGACTAAATACCACAATTTTACATCGACTATTGTCAAAACAAATTTCCTGAGTGGTCTTCATACATTCCGCGCGTATTGAGATCCCCTTGTCTGTGTCAGGAACCAGTTAAATCACGTAAGAATAGAAAAAGTACGTAGGGTTACGGTCACGTAAGAATAGCCACAGCGTATTCATAAAGTTTAGCAAGGCGCCAGAGCCCAACAGAACCGAAGCCAGGATTTGGAAAACATCCTGTCATCATTCAGAGAAGCCATGTGATTCGTCTGCACTGCCCCCGGCCGGGGTCACAGTACCAACAGTTCATTGAACGTCGTTTAATCCGCCATCTTGTAAGAGTCACGTTTGCGGAATGGGGATAGTTTTCACCTTTTTTACAGAAATTGGTCAAGATTCGACTGGTTTTCGGTGGGTAGTGGCTAGGTGAGTTGATAAAGTACTCATACTAATTTTTCTGGGGGTAGACCATGCGGCAGTATGGGAGTTATTGCCTGCTTGTTGTGCATGGTTTCTATTGTTTAACGGCGGTTAACCAGTAAAAACCCTCTCTATCTATAGGGCTCCGCCCTACGGGCGTCGGGAGCCCCAGAGTTTTAGGGGTACGTGATGTGCCGAAGGTCTTCCGAGTTCCGGCAATCAAAAGGCAACACGTTTCAGACTTTTTTTCATGGAGTTTTATTGGAAACGAAAGGTGCTATATTTGGGGAGCTTTTGGTGTAAAAGAGCAACTATCACTAAAGAGTAACATGGTAAGAAATGTTGGCGACCATGGACATACAGTAACATATATCGTTGTTTTTTTGGAAAAAACGCTATGTCCTTTGCAGCGAAAATTTCTTACCATTTTACTTTTTAATAGTGATACACATTGCCCGTTTACACAAAAAGCCGAAAAAATAGTACCTTCACTTCAGTTCCTAAGAAATTTGATTAAAAAAGGTGGAGTCTGATACAAACGTGTTGCCTATTTGGTTCGCTGCGATTGCCCGAATATCTTTGTACAGTGCCCCAAATCCTTTACGTGGAAATGGCGGTAGTGTACATGTAGTATGCCATGGATAGACGTTACCATCCAGCCGGGACCAGACTTTTTGCCGCGCACGGTGACCTCGCTGAATGATGCGATTGACTGCGAGGTCACCGTGTGCAGCAAAAAGTCTGGTCCTGGCTAGATGGTAACGCGTCTCTTCAACCATACTACACTACCGCCGCTTTCACGTGAATGATTCGAAGCACCGTGCAAAGATCTTGCGGCAATCGCAGCGAACCACAAAGGCAATCACGCTTGTATCAGACTCAACCTTTTTTCATCAAATTTCTTGAGAACGAAAGGTGCTATTTTCGTGGCTTCTCTGGTGTAAAAGAGCAATGTGTATCAGTCACTAAAGAGTAAAATGGGAAGAAATTGTTGCTGCAAGTGCAAAGGACATAGCGTTCTTTATCGGAAAATAGATAGTGTTTGAACTTTAAAATCCATCAAAGCGCGGCAGTGTATACCACGTTTACGGGTCTAGATAGCGGCGCGGAGGAGATCAAAGTCTTCGCTTTCATAGTGCGGCTGGGTATAGCTTGAGAATTCCAGCTCTGAAATTGCTAATGACATTGGGAGATTTGCCTTTAAATGTTCCGACGCCCCTATGTTCCGGCACCCCTCTGTTCTGACACAGCGCCTCACAGATACATGTAGCATGTAGATAGGCAGTACAGACAAAAAGTGAGTCACTTTAGAAATCTCTCTCTCAAAAAAGAACATCCAAAATAATGTGACATTTTCTCTCCAATTGCAGAAATTTGAGCAGATTTACAATAGTGAGTTGGCCCGAGGCAAGGTGAGTGGGCGCTCTAAGTTCAACTATGCCTGGTGCTTGATCAGGAGCCGCTACACCAATGACCTTAGGAAGGGGGTCTTCTTACTCGAGGAGCTTCTACGAGATGGTAACTCTCAGGTGCAGCGGGATTGTCTGTTTTACCTGGGTGTCGGCTATTACAAGTTAAAGGTAGTCAACATTTGTCCTTCAGTATTAGAACTCTTTGACATTGTAAACCAGTTCGCTCCGAGATTATTTTGACATTGAACAGGCCCAGGCGTGGGATATTGTTTCAAGTACACCACGTCAGTGTATAGACGTTTCTATTGTTTGTCAAAATTGACACCATTTTTGTATGGACTGCCCACGAGCACATAAATTGAAGCTATTTTTTCCCCAAAAGAACTTCTTAACCAGTTTGCGCGGGATGACGTATATAAACGCAAAGTTTCTCCCAGATTCAACACGAATGACGCATAAACCTGGCACGAGCAAGGCCGGAAATGTCCGTCAGCATCGAGCAAGGTCGGAAATGCGTGGGTGTGCTTCCCGGCACTATCAGCCTGAACCCGCTTCGGATCGAGTTTCGTTAAAAATAATCCCGCCCCTCGGCTCAGGGATGTTAAAATAATCCTGGCGCGAACTGGTTAACACTGTGTGGCCCGAAGTTGTGAAGACCTTTTGTTGGAACGAAATACGTGAAAAGTACAAACGTCACTTACAAAAATAATCGTATAGCGCCTTTCTTTGTACAATTTTGAGAACTTTTGCTGTTTCAAATGATACAAATGCACAACTGACAAATGGTATATTATAACTTTAATAGCTACATTATTTGTAATGGACAATTTGATATTTAGCTTTGTGGTCAGCATCAATTTACGTATAAACTCTACACTGGTGCATTGTTTAGGTAATAACAGTGCGAGGACCCGGTTATTACTGCGTGATAATGACCGGGTTGGGGGATGACCGCTGGTAATAAATACCTTTTTAACAAAAAAAATTGTGAAAATGCTCCAATATGCGATATTTGTGTTCATGTTTTAAAGGGGCCATGTTTTAGCTTATGCATGGTACCCTGTCTCTTCAATATGTGTTGTTATTATAACCCATACTTTGAGACCAGACTAGCCGACCACTGATGCCCACCGTGCATAGCAACACGCTAGTGTTAACAGACGACACGCGCATTTTGAAAAATGCCGCGTGTATAGATACAAACGTTTTACGCGTACATTTATAGCGTGCAGTATCATGATTTGACGCATCCTTGTTACAACTTACCAACGAACTGTTGCATTCGGCCAATCATTGGCTTACATGATGCTTGATTAATGCTGGTTCAGGGAACATTTATTTGTTTCTTCTTGAAAGCCGGGTTATTACTACATAATAATCCACTCCACGTGATCGAGTCTCGACCAATCAGAAGCCAGCAACTCTCCTAGGTATTTATTAATTCAGTGTAATAACTAGATTTGCTGTTGTTTGTTGATATCCAGGATTACACAAAAGCTTTGAAGTATGTACAAGGCATCCAACAAATTGAGCCCAGTAACACGCAAGCCAAAGATTTGGAGCAACTCATCAAAAAGAAGATGAAGAGAGGTATGTCATGGGCTCAACCACAGGGCAAGGTTTAATTTTTGTTCTCATTAATTTAAACTCTAACACTCCTTAACCCTAACCCCCTAGGCCCTTAGCAACCATCCTCAATCCTTCAAAATCCTCATTTTTTTAAAAACCTAATTTTTTGAAAACCCCATTTAGCCTCAATCCTCAAAAATCCTCCACACTTGAAACAACATGTGCCTCAATTCTCCAAAATCCTCATTTTTGTGTAATCCTCCAAAACTGCAATGAGGATTCTGGGGATTAAAAAAAGTCAATCCTCCAAAATCCTCATTATGATTTTTTGAAAACCCCATTCAGCCTCATTCCTCCAAAAATTTTTGAAAACCCCATTCAGCCTCAATCCTCAAAAATTCTCCACACTTGAAACAACTTTGTGCTTTAATCCTCAAAAATCCTCATTTTTTAAAAACCCCATACAGCCTCAATCCTCAAAAATCCTCAAACTGCAATAAGGATTTTTGAGGATTGAGGAGCGTTAGGGTTAATCCTCCAAAATCTTTCGAGGGGTTTGGAGGATTTTGGAAGTGGAAAATGGATGGCAAACAGTGCTGGTTGATTTTGGAAGATGCATTGTGTCAAGTTCATAGGCTGTACCATGCATTGTTCATGTTCAGCCATGCACAATTGAGCCCTGCATTATGCTTGACATCTCCTGTACTGCTTCTGAATATCATTGGCAATGCCTCAACCCATTTGCTCTGCCCTTGCCCTTAGGATAAGTTTTACAAAATAAATCCAGACACAATTCATACACTTTCTATAAAGTTTATTGACACAATTAATATATTATAATTGACTAGACAATTAAACAGGGAGCCTTCTTAGTCCTGGAGGACTGGTCGTGGAGGATTGACCAGACACTCGGTGCCATTGTCTCCTCATCACCCGGAGGTTAGCGGACCTGTAAAAATACCGGAGGGGCCCGGGCCCTTAAACTGCAAGATAAACGGCCGGCCTTAAGTTGCGGGACCCATTTAGACAGGGTGCCGTGTGTCTGGGGGATCCTCCATAGCCCGCCTCCCATGGGATTCTCCTGGAAAACTGCCTAGAATCAGTCTACCCTAATACTTCTATACAATGGTTCTTCAATCCTTTTAAAATGTTTTATAATTCTTTTCCTGTGTGATAATTGTTTCTTCTGACTCCAAGTTTTTATATTCTCCACAGTTCACTTGATTGTTTTTTTCTTACTAACTATTGTCTTATATTTGTACACATTCCCACCGTGAATATGGCCACTGATGTCGGCACGGCACAAAACCCCAAACTTTTAAAGAATTGAGGGAATGGTCAACCGTCCACTTAAACTTTGCCAAAGACAACAGGAATCGAAAATATGTAAAATCTCTTCACACGAATTGACTCGAGTAATATAGTGAGTGTCTTTTTTACCTAATGACTTGACTCAAGTTCCCTATTTGAAATGATTCAAGTCACCTTTTTTAAATGTCCCGATTTGAGTGACAAAAATCAGTGACTCGTTGCAACTCTGCATAGAGGAATACAGTAGAACACCGCTATAACGAACATTATAGCAGAACATTTATTCAATATATCGATTGTTCGGTATAGTGATTTTCAGCCACCGGTCCATTGGGTGCCCATTTTTCAAGATGGCATCTGTCCTTATAAATAGCGCCCTCTTGTTGCCTACTATTCATCACATCGAATTCTAAAGCAACAGTTGGTTTTTCCCTTCTATTCATTGTGGAAATAATAGCCCGTCAATCTTTAAAAGTTTAACCTAAAGGACCGGCCGTTTGACGTTCGGGAACAAAACCTAGCCCAAATAGCATTTGTTATACCAAGTGGATTTCTAAAACTTGTTCGGTATTTTTGTACACACAAATTGGGAGCCAAGGGTAGTTTTCGGTATAGCCGAATGTTCGGTATAGCGGTGTTACGTATAGCGGTGTTACGTATAGCGGTGTTCCGTATAGCGGTGTTCCGTATAGCGGTTGGCGAAGCATGTTACTCTGCAATCTCATAACAATAATTTTGTCATTGTTGTTACAGATGGCTTGATGGGGATGGCAATAGTGGGCGGAGCAGTACTCGCAGTGGGCGGACTGGTTGGAGCTGGAATAGCTCTCTCCAAAAAGTAGAAACATTGGAACACTGCAACTGTATCCATTGACAGTTTGAGAACTGATGCATACCCATCAATGAGATGAGAGAGTGCGCTATTTAGACTTTCTATGCGGACACACGTATTTTATTTCTGTGTGTCGCTCCTTCATCTTATTCAATACTGATATCTGATACCTAAAGATGGGTGTTGATGCTAACTGCTACAAGTGCAATTTTGTGAACTATAGAGGGCGCTGTTTGTGATAGTAAGGAGCAAGTTCGATCAAGGACTATTAAGTTAACCATAGTTCGACTAACTCTAATCGAACTCACGCTAGTCGACGATGGTTAGACTAGTCTAGTCGTCTAGTCGTCTAGTCACGATCAACCTAACATGGTTGGTCGCGCTGGTTATCAATAGCAATTTGTTTACGGCATGGTTCAGCGGAGACCGACTATACCCAAAAGAAATTGCAGACAAAACTTTGCCTTGCAAACTGGCAGATTTTTTTCAAGGTCGTGTGTGATTCTGTCGCTTTATGTCAACATTGTACGATAGAAATGGCGGTTTTCCTACACTATGCAATAACTATTACGGTGTAAATAAACGGAAGTATCGTGTTGACATTTTGTTTCACCAGTACGATGTTATTCGGGGCCGCAAAAATCCGACCATAGTTCGACTAGTCGTTTGCACTGTAACTTCACGGCGCATGCGCTAGTGACGTCACAAACTAACCACTAGTGAACCATTAGTCCTTGATCAAACTTGCTCCAGTATGCTAAAAAAACAAACTCTTAACACTGTGAGGCTCAAAGACGTGAAAAGTACAACAAAAGTCCCCTTTTCACGTACTGAAAAACGTGATAATGGGGTCTATTGCTTACTTTTCACGTTTTTCGTTCCATCAAAAGCTTTTCACGGTGTAACACCTCATTGAATGAGTAAACAAAGTTTGTAGAGTTTGTTGATTATTTTCTTTCTTTGATCAAATATTTTTTGTTGTAATCATTAATAACTATTATTAATTGTTGCAGTGTTGAACATTTCTATAGTTTGTCAACCCGTGGTTGGCAAAAACCGAATGTGCCAACCAGCGACAAAAGGGTCTTTTGTTCTACGTCCACTATTTGAATGCGGATACAAACTTTTACAGATCTTCAGCAGTATAAATTTACACCCACAAAGCTATTTGGGAGCCAAGTTAAAGGGATCGTATACGTTTGGTAATTACTCCAAAAATGAATGGCAATACAAACTTACTTGGTAAGAAGTACATGTACAGCAGCTTTGGATAGTACATGTATAATGCATTTTTAGGAACTTTTCACTTCGAAGTACTGCGGTTATGGAAAAAGATATCACTTTTTATCCCCCAAAATGTGAATCTGAGTTACTGCAGTGACGTTTCTCAGATTGTGTTATTCTTCGTGCGTGGACATAACCGCTCCAGATTTTCAGCAATGTCTCAAAATCGCGACCACCTTTTGAAAAGAAATTTTCACAGGTTGGTAGTATATATCTACATGTATAACTATATAGGATTGAAACAAACAGTAGGTTCCAATTACCAATGGATATAGGATCGCTTTAAGTGGGGGAGTAAGCGGTTTAAACACAACTCATTGGTCTCAAATTTGAAACCTGCTAAGATCGAGCATAAACACAAAGAATATCCAAAGCAAATAGGTGCCTCAGTCAGAGTCTCAGCCGGTACCTTGGCCATATAAAGAGGTTTAAACTTACCGGCCGAGCTACAGGCTGGCCAGTAGTTACCAGCTGGTAGTGAATGCCAGGCCTAATAGAGAGGTTTAATGGAGAGGTTTCGCATGCGAATGCAAACAATTAGCTCACCAAATACGTCAGCAGTATTTGTGGACAAATGACGTCACAGTTTTTTACTAATCACTATCCGTCTACAAGACACGTTTATCTCGCTCGCTACAGTTAGTAAGTATTAAAGGTAGGATACACCATTTGCAGATATCAAAAATATTTACTACCGAATTATTAAGAAATATCTTACTCATTTGAAAGTAAATGTTGATTCTAGGCATCCAGCAAAAGGATTGCGTTAGATATCCTGTAATTATTCCGAAAAATATAATTTTATAATGAAAAATTGAAAGATAACATAAGATCAACTGCTCGACGCCGGTTGAAAAAACCCGCTGTTTTTCGTGCTTTTCTCGGCATCCATGATTGTAAAACTTCGGACAGCTCAGTTAAACGATATTTACTATAAAATACAACCCCCCAAATCTACTCATTCATGATAATTCAAGCAATGACCAATGGTGTATACTACCTTTAAATGGTTACAGATAGCTAAATGTACATTTGTACGCATATCGGTTTACATGCGAAACCTGTCTAATTTCACAAAAGTTTGATAGTGTGTAAGTCTGCAACTTGTGCATTAAATTATGACGTAGGTTGCGTAAGTTGTAGTCTTTGCAAATCTGCTAAAATAAGCCATTTGTGCGTGACCCCGAGTTAAATTTTAATAACATCTGGTACACTGACTTGCTCACACAGCTTGGCACCGTTGAACTTTAAAATCTCCAGACCAAAGACACTGTTGCCATATCACATGATTCTGGGCAAGCTTTTGCATAGTTACGTAACAGACGTTCAGCACCAATACCTTGTTCACAATGGGTGAGAATGGCACAAAGACACCAGACCATTCCGGAGTTGGGGGTTGCTAGCGTAAGGCTTGCCCCGAATCACGTGATATAGCAACAGTGTCTTTGGTCTGGAGAATTCAAAGTTCAATGGTACCAAGCTGTGTGAGCAAGTCAGTGTACCAGATGTTATTCAAATTTAACTCGGGGTCACGCGCAAATGGCTTATTGGGCGTGACCTTTTCATGCAAAATCGACCATGAATGTATCTTGAATATGCATAGCGGCATCACAAAGTCAACTACCCATTCACAGTAGCACGGGCCTGCGTTGCTTATCTAATTAGCGCTGTTTCACAAAAGAATTTGGTGCCTTGCGTAGTACGAGATGCGAACCGCTGTTCTACGATGGCTACGATGCGGAGCCTTCGTATTTGCAAAGACGATAGTGGAGAGCTGGTCTATAACCGTGTCGTTTTCGAGCGCACTGTATTGTTACGATAGCAAACTATAGTGGGGGAGCAGTGTTTAAAAAATAGAAGATGGTCGGCTGTGTTTTGACAACGTGATTTGTTTGAAACATGGTAGTTTTAATTTTGTTCTTCCAGAGTATTTATCTTTTTGACTTGGCACGATAAAACAATTGTTGAGTGCTGTGATGTGGGACACTCTCTTGGAGACATGGCACCCTCGATTCGCCTCGGGTGCTATGCGATCCTTGGGTGTTAAGTCACATCCCACATGTCAACAATTGTTAATTGTTGAACAATTTTTGTCCATATTCCATAACCGAATGTACATGTTGTAATTAAAACTATACAAGTGTACGTTGAGTGTATATATTTATTGCTTTCTTTTTTGAGACCTGGAAAAAGGCAGCAGAGAGTATAAATTTGATATTTACAAATGTCATAAATCTGACAGTCTTTTTTGGCTAGTCTGGTTCCCTGACCCAACCGTTTGTTTGTGATCTAAATTGTAGCTGCTTATGACAAAAAAGAATTATGACGCACTGCAGGCAGCATAGCTATTTTTGTTTAGATACAACCAATCGTTATGGTGTCCGACTCGTGTGCAATGGTGCGTGGGTTCGAACCTTGCCAGGAACATGGAGTTTGTGCCTTTGGGCAAGACACTTGACTACAATTGCCTCTCCCCACCCAGGAGTATAAATGGGTACCTGTGAGGGTCAAATGAGGTCAAATTGAGCGCTGATATCGGCTGCCAAGTTGCCCAGGGCCTGATGAACAAGGTAATAATTGTATAGCACCGCAAGCGTCGTTATTAGCGGATATGTTCGTTATAAATGAACATTATTATTAGACAAATTATAACGGCTTTTCCACAAAAAGCCAGTGCCACTCACGTGAACAATGCAAACGTTTGCCAATATTCAATGGAACACACCCCTGCATTTGTAGGTATTTTGTCTGGTGTTAATTTTTGCCAATGCGAGCTTCAATTTTATGCCAACGGGGTCAATAAGAATTTTGTTGTTAACGTTGTTTACCTTGCAACCACTTAACTGCTAGAAACACTAACATCATGAATGTTAACGATAATACCCGACCTTTAACCAGTTCGCGCCGGATGACGAATATAAACGCATAAAGTTTTTCCGAAATTCAAAACGGATGACGCATAAACACGCCATGAGCAAGGCCGGAAATGTCTGTCAGCAGCGAGCAAGGCTGGAAATGTGTGGGTGTGCTTCCTGGTACTGGCGGCCTGAACCTGCTTCGGATCGAGTTTCGTTAAAAATAATCCTAGCGCGAACTGGTTAATAGACTGTATTCGGACAAATCTGACATTTTTAGAAACTGGATGAATTCCTCCATTTTCTGTCACATGACATTGGCGGCTACCGGACCTAATAATTCATCAGAAATAGTCAGATTATTTTGGTCTGGTTACCAGACTAAGCCTTGGGCATTTTGCAGCATTTTCTTGTGGGAAAAAAAAAGGTAGGGTTTTAGCTAATGTGAGTTTATGCAATTGCAAAAGAGGTTAATTTAATTTGAAATGTTTCATTTTGGTCAAAGTGAAATTACAGTCAGACATTGGGCATTTTCTGCCCACTTTCAATATTTGACCACAAAAAGGTAACGGGCAGTCAACATTTGTAGTGTACAATGTGCATTTTAATACGGACATAATTCTAAACGGCAAGTGAAATTTATTATGTAACTATACCTATAAGTTTTTGGTTTTTTTAATTCATAAAAAGCACACTGGATATAAATACTTAAAAAAAGCCGTATGAAAATGGTATTAGTCATTCATATACATACTGTACAATGAAAATAGATATAATGTAATTCATAATATTTGGTAAATATTTTCACTTGGATGTTTTACTACAAACTATAAAATTTGTTTTATATCGCCTTTAGGAATCTCGAGGTAAATTTCTGTCTAAAACTGGTCAGGAGATAGTTGATCAAGCTATCTAACCTTTGCAATTTGGGTCACTGGAGATTTTGACATTTTATACAACATCTGAATAAATTTCTGATTGGTGGATTTGTGGATCATTGATCATGTGCATTTAATATTTGGTCCATTGCACGGCCGCAGCGGTAAATAAAACTTCAATTGCACGGTCGCGCTCTGACCAATCAGATGGCAAGGATTTACCCAGGCGTTGTATAAAATTAAACAGACAGAATGTTCCATTCCACTCGGCTTTGGCTTGTGAAATGTTCCATTCCATCTGTCACCTCATGAAATTATTCTTAACATTGCACTCGCAAACATTTATTATTTGTATATTATATAAATCCCCGCCATCCGATTGGTGGACCGTCGATCACGTGCATTGAATTATATGACTGCCCAAAACGTTATAGCACATGGTTCTATCAAACGGTGCGCGCGCATTGATAGAACTATATTATTCTGGCGTTGGATAAAAACAAACAATGAATGTTTCACATTCGTGCAATGGTAAGAATAATTTCATTCGGTGACAGATGGCATGTTCTATTCCACTCGGCTTTGCCTCGTGTAATAGAACATGCCATCTGTTACCTCATAAAATTATTCTTACCATTGCACTCATAAACATTAATTATTTGTATATTATCAAGTGTGTGTATAAACGAGCAAGAAGCTCGCAGGTTTATTACAATCAGAATATCAGAATGGGCATTAAACTTTGACCTGGACTACTTCAATGGGATTCTGAGCTGGCTTATTATAATTTGTTGAGACTACAAACATTTTGGTCATCATTTCTACCCTTTCAATGCATGTTAATAAATAGGTCATTCCATGAAGTTGGGACACAAAGTGTTGCATGCTATCTATCGATTAAATTATTTGAATATTCATTCCTGATTTTTGTCTGGATGTTGGACTGAATTGGTCAACTTCATGGAATGACCCAATTACGTTTGCAGTTCCATGTGGCAAGATTTTGATGCTTGTACATTGTACATGTATATGCATCAACATCTTGCAGTAAATTAGTCCAGGTTGGACGACGTTCTTTATTACATTACGACTGACGTCCAGGGTATCAATTTATCCTGCCATAGCGGAAAATTTTACAACACATTTTAAAAATATTTTTACCTGATGAAGGAAGCTGAAATTTCGTTTACATCTTTCTTGTGTCGGGAATTACAGATCGTCATGGGTTACAAAAAACAAATGTGTCTTTGGGCTAATTATTTACAGAAAATAAATTGCCAACCCACGCTTTTGGACATCATGTACGAACGAACCCATGCTGGCACGCCTGCCGTGTACGCCCGCACAAACGTAGAAAGTTCGTACCTGATGTTCACGTCGAAAAACGTGGATTTGCAATTTATTTTCTGTAAATAAGTAGCCCAAAGACGATCTGTAATTCCAGACACAAAAAGACGTAAAAAAATGTTGTTGTAAATTTTTTTGCTATGGCAGGAGAAATTGATACCCTGGACTCCGTCGCGTTGTACACAACGGAGGAGTCCAACCTGGGCTAGCAGTAAATATACATTGAGTATTGGCATTAAAATCTTGCCTGAAACGGCAAATGTACATAATAGCTAATACTATTTATATATAAACAGTACTTGCTGACAATGAATATTTTGGTGTTTTTTTGCTGGCACAAATAGTTAATTAAATAATCTGGTTTTTCTTTTTGTTTCTTTTCAAAATCCAATTTTTGATTTACACACATGTACCGGTACCTTAATACTGCCTGGTCTGCTAAAAGTATTCATGCTTTACATACTATACTACTGTATCCCTAATAACAAAAATGCAAACAAAAGTGATGTAATATTTATTATTAAAGTACTCATGGTCACAGTAGACAATGTCAACATTCTATTTAAACAAACCACTGCTGTGACTATTTTGGAGCAAGCCATCAGAGTCAGACCAAGGAAATGTGAAACGTTGAGAACAGAAGTATTCTACTCATCGAGAGAATGAAGTAAATACATGTAATGATAATTGGGAATATCATTATGGATTCTGTGTTTACAAAGTACCCCCCTCAACAGTCTAGAGCTGTCCTGAATATATAATTTGATCATCACCCATTATCAGAGTTGTATTCGAGTCCCTGCGAGTCCCTGTGAGTCCCTGCAAGTCCCTGCAAGTCACTAGTTGTTCAGATGAACTGTTAACAAAAGCATTCCTTTGTCATTGTTCAACTAGTTACTTGCACTGGCTTTATGAAAGGACTTGCAGGGACTTGAATATGAGTCTGCCAAATATTGAAAAAGCTTTAAATATAAAAAAATAAAAAATAAATATGCACTTGAACACGCAACAGTGATGTCAATAATAATAATAACGGATTTGACAGTTTGCCAAACATTCCGGTGCGCTTTATATGTAACCTTTTACCAGTGCAGCTAGTGTGCTAAAAACTTGATCGAGCAAGTGCATTCTAAAAAAAATTAATACTACATTATTCAAAAAGCTGCCGCTTACAAAGAGAGTGTTACTGGAAGGACTTCAGAATGAAATGTCAATTGTGTGTGATACTACAGTAGGCGCTGTAGGTTAGTGCACCATGTGCCAACACCAGTGCAGGCATGCATTGCTTCTCTCTGATACACAGAATTACACTTAGGCGGGCATCTTAGCCTTGTTCTTAACATAATTTTTTTGACATTGACCGGGCCCAGGCGCAGGACTGTTTTTCACGAACCTCGAGGTTCAGATTCAGATCTGTTGGTAGCTTACCCTGATATTTCTAGCCTTGCTCGCTACGATCCGGTTGCCGACAGATATATTTTTGGCCTTGATCATTATGTGTTTATCGGTCATTCGTTTTAAACTTTGCATGTATACACGGCATCCTTAGCGAACTGGGTAACCCTGACTATGATTAGACCAGGGGCCAATTTCATGAAGCTGCTAAGCACAAACATTTGCTTAGCATGAACATTCTTTCTTGGGAAAAACAGGGTCACAAACCAAATTTTCAGGTGATGTATATTGTTTGTGACTGGTTTTTGCTCAGCATCAAAAAGTACATGGAGTTTGTGATAAGCAAATGTTTGTGCTTATTACGTGTTTTATGGAATTGAGACGTACAAGTGAAACTATGCTGAAGTGAAGAATTTGTTGGACCTAAAAATCATGCACTGTGAATGGTCTTCTTTTTGAGGGGTATGGCCTACTGGATCGGTCTATTCCATAAAGACACAATGATGTATGCATTAATCATGTTTAGTGACCTACCCACTGTGGTCAGGGGTCACCTTTGAACATGACAGCTGTTAAAGAAGAAATAAGCCAAACTGATATGACTACATGTTAACAATACTGTGGAATGCTACCATTATGAGCTGCTCACCCCACCATGTGGTTGGCGCATCTCGCGCAGTTGTTCCCGCACCAGTTCCTGCTGCAAATGCACTAGCGTCATGTCGGCATTGTGGCGTTCCTTCATGTACTGCACTCGCAGCCTGTATTCCTTCTTTGCAAGATTCATCTGCAGTTGCACAAAGGGCTGGCTGTTTGGAGCCCCTTGCTCATGTGGTGGTGCTGTCGGGTCAGAGAATGTTGGAGTTAGGCCAGACTGGTTTGATGGCCCCGGGAGTCTCTCCATGTGTGTAGTGGTGACACTAGACGGGGTAATCCTGAAGTTGCCTCCTCGCTGTCTGGAAAAAACGTTTCCCTGGTTGGACACTGCAGCATGATGGTTGGGTTTGGTACCTTGCGATACAGAAACATTGGAACTGGCTTGTTCAGCTCTTCCCGAGACACTATTAACGTATGTTGCTTTGGTCTGATTGACGGTACTCTGTCGGCTTACTTGAGAAAGCGCTTCAAAAACATTGTCAGATGCCCGTTGGTTGACGTCAATAAAGGCAATATGGTTATCCTGAACTGCTGGCAATCTGCCAGACTTAATATCCACGCCTGAACTTTTTGGAACTGTCATGGTCTGAAGCGAGTACGCACTGTGAATTTGTAGACCTTGTGTACTGCTTCCTTGTTGCGTACACCCAGTACGTGGTTCACTTTGCACAGGGGAATGGCTTGGGGCTATTTTACTTCTAGATTGTGTGGGCAAGTGTGATACGGGCAGCATTTTATTGAGAGAGCCTGTTGCTATGGTTACAGAGGATGACTCGGCTATTTGGTCAGTGCAGTCAACTACTTCCAGTTCACAAATCTCTGGTTCTGCCAAAAAAAAAAAATGGAGACAATTTTTTTCTTTGTTTAATAATAAATATTTTAAATAATAGAAAAACAAAAAAACATCCGAGGGGCTGATTTCCCCTCTTAGGAAGGGTAACTCATCCTCAATTGCATTAGATCTATTGCAAGTTAGGATGAGTTGGTCTTCTTAAGAATGATCTTAGTTTTAGTGAAATCAGCCCAAGATCTACAGGTCTGTATAGCTCATAACCACAACATTCTTTAATGCAATTACACTAAATTTGGAAGATAGGAGGACTAGCACTAAAAAAAAAAAAATGAAAGCTTTTGACTGGAGTGGGGCTTAAACCTACTGTACAACCTCCGAACCACTGTTCAAGTGCTCCTCAAACTGAGCTACATGTATCCTAGAGCCCTATGTTGGTGGTTCTCCAAATGTGTCAATAAAAAAAAGTGATTTGATACTGCACCGTTTGGAAAACTTTTGTGAATATGCCAATGCCATGGGATGAAACTCAAAAGGGAAATGTGCGGTTCTTGGGTTAAAGGGAAAAAGAATCCTTTTGCAACTATCCAAAAAGTGACCAACCAAATTATTTTAAAAAAAAAAATTAAAGACTCAAATCTCCAGTCGTTTTGAATAGAACAAAATGAAAGAATAGCAATCCCAAAGATGTCTCAAAGATGCAATTTTGGAAATTTCCTCTTGTAGTTAGTTTGTAATCCACGTATGGATCGCGCGAGCACTATTGTTGGTCAGTCCACTGTGTGATGTGCGTGTAGTTGATGTCAATTGTTGTCGCAATGAGCCCATGTGTAGGTTTTAAACATACTTGTTTATACCGGCCAACCACATTTGTAGTCTCATTCATAAATCCCTTTTTTTAAAGAAAGAAAATCAAAACCTTTAGTTCCAAAAGTCAAAACAAAGTAAAAAATATAAACTTTCCAACTATTTTGTACAAAACACTCTTCCAGCTCGCAAGTAAGTCGTAAACAACTCCTTTTATGGACATTGGTGTGCGATGTCGTGCAGATGAAGCTGAGGCAAATGCATTGTGAATTTAGGACCCTGAAATACTGACTCACTGGTAAGTATTGCATATGCATTGTGAACGTTCAACCAATAAAAAGGTAAAAGGCAGTCCAAATTACAGCCAGCCTTGTCTTTAGCATTCTTTTAAAACCGGCCAAGTGCGGGCTCTCGACCAATAGGAATGGGTAAACTGTCCAAGGTATTTATGAATATTTGTTTTACAGACAGTTCATATGTCATGAAGGCAAACAGATTTTGACATCATAAAGTTGAACTGTATTCATCCTGCTATTATATCACTTTGAACTGGATTTAAAGCTTACTTGGCCCTCCTAATAAGGTGATTTCCATTTGAGTCGTTTCTCCAGCATCCCGACTACTGCACTCCCCATGTGACTTGCTGTAATGGTCTTCATTTACAGCTTCATTGCCGGTCTGTGCAGAGCCCATCACACCATTGTCTGTATTCTGCACTGCGTCATCATCGTTTACTTCTTGCCCACGGTTCAGCACCTGCCAACGGCAGTCAACGTATGGCAGTAGTTGCTTCATTGGGCCATGTCCAGCCTCCTCCAACTCTTTCACTGTGTCCTGGTAGATCTGGTAGAAGGGGGTGTTCTCATTGTAGGCACGCTTGCGCATTATGAGCAAAGCCTGCTCACCCGAGATGCCCTTAAAATAATAGAAACAACATTGACCTTGTCAAATCCAAATAAAAAGAAGAAATGAAAAATGAACGTTTTAACCCCAACCCTGCCAGACGCAGCACACTGCATTGGGTGAAAAGGTCTGGTTCACTTTGATCAGGGATGTAGTCAAGTCCCTGTAAGTCCCTGTAAGTCCCTGCAAGTCCATCACAAGTCCTTCAGTTCCAATTCAAATCACAAGCTATTCAAATCAGCTTTGACAAAAGCATTCCTTTGTCATTGTTCATCCAGTTACTTGTGACTGGCTTCACGAAAAGACTTGCAGTGACTTTGATGCATTCAGCTGTCAACACTGCCAGAGATGAATCTTGATGCTGTTGGGTGGGTCCTTGGATGGGTGACCAAAGACTCTGAGGCAGTTTGACCTTCAGATGTTTGACCTGATGGATCTTGCTGCAGTGACAGGGTTGTCACTTTGACAAATGGTGCATGTTGCTGAGTCTGGCAGGGTTTCTAGCCAAAATACCCTGGAGGGTCAGGGTTAATTAAAGCACTGTGAAAGTATAACACTAAAAATATTAAAAGCTAAGCTGGGAGTACCGGTAGTTCAAATGTAATGAACAATCTCTAAACAAAGTATGTAGAAAGGTTTTAACAATCTACTAACTTTAAAATTAAAATCTGTGCTTACTGGTGTTACACCCACTAAAATCATGTCATGTGAACTTTAAACACTATGCTTTTTTTTTACCAGGCAAATACAAGCTTTCTAACACTGGTTTAAAAGTCCAGATTTCTTTGTTGAATAACAAGCAAATCGACCTGGAATTTACCGTCTGGAAAATCAGTTAGGCCAAACAAGCAAATTTGTGAAAACAAGTCAAGCCCAGAGGTAAAAATATAAAATCATGTGATGCATGTGAACTTCAAACACCATGCTTTTTTACCAGGCAAATACAAGCTTTCTAACAATGGGTTAAAAGTCCAGATTAACAAGCAAATCAACTTGGAATTTACCATCTGGAAAATCAGTTAGGCCAAACAAGCACATTTTTTGCAAAAAAAGCAAGCCCAAAAGTGAGAAATACACGAACATTTGTGACCCAACCCAACAAAATGAGTTGCAAGTTGCCAGAGTAAAGTAATGAGCCTTTTATAACATTATCCCACACAATAGAAATCAATGGAAATTGTCAACCCTGTATATTATAAGATGCCAATCTCATCAGCGATATCGCAAAACGAAGAGCGAATTATGTGCTTTCTACTGCATGTGAAAAACAAATAACTGGAAACTTGTCTTTCAGACTCATTTTGAAGGATTTGGTCACATTTGTTGTTTGTTTGTTCATTGAGACCTTGTGGTCTTGCCCATGATTGTGACCGTTGCGTTTGACATAAACGATGCGTCCTCCACTCAGGTGCAATTTGCCCTTGCAGGTCCGATCTGTGCAGCGCCAGTATTCCTTGTTATAGACCACCATGTAGCGGGAGTAACGATAGCCCTCGCAGATAAGGATACGGAACCGGTTCTGCTTGATGATGGAAAACCTCATCTTGCTATTATTAAGAAACAGTGAACATGGCAAAAGGTTAACTGAAAACAACATTTTAGTGTTTAGTCTGTGCAAAGTGTACCGGTAGGGCTGTTCATTTTCGAATAATTTAGTAATCGATATTTAAAACTGCGTTACTGCTTGACTGATGTGACCCTCACCAATCAAGCCAGACAGTCCGGGGACAGTTCCAACCTATAATGTACAGTTCCTCAAAAACCTTTGTTAAAATCACTCTATACGAATCAGCTACAAGTACTAGTTCAATAATCTTCGATATTTTTTAGCATGACCGTGTTATAGGACCTTAAACTCTAAATAAAAATGTCTTTAAAGGTTAGCTTAGGCTATTAGCATAATGAGCACCACCCCCAAACTTGAGCGACATACAGTTGTGCGCATGTGTCATTTTCAAATCTAGATTAAATAAAATACATTATTCATGAGCGGTGACCCGCGACAGAGGGACGATAAAAAAACGGAAATTACCAATGAATACTAACATTAGGGGCTTTTCAATTTTCATCAGTTTATTCATAAGAATATTCGTGATTTAATAAACCCCCAAAACCAAACAAAATTGGTATGACAAGCGCAAAATTTAAACTGAAATACAGACGCTCCGTTTCGTTAGGCATTAAGGGAAAGGATGGTTTTCAGGACAAATTTGACAGTGAAGATGACTTTTTCCAAACTCAAAAAATGGTTTGTATAAAAAAGCAGATTGTGATCTCTTTGAATCATGTGTTTTCGAAAGAGCAAACCCAGCAAGTGATAAACAAAACTAGGTTTGAATATTTAGTTTTTTCCATCTTTAACCCTAACTCCCTCACCATTGTTATTGAACAATACAATTCCTTCAAAATCCTCCAACTTTCTTTGTTGTGTAGGGAGTTAGGGTTAACGGAGTTTTCTGCAACGCGACATTGCGGCCTAGTATTATACCCGTGTAAGTAAGTCTCGCATATTGTTTAAGGACACGTTTGGGAATACGCGTAACGCGGTTCTAGATTTCGAACCAGAGTGGGCAAATATCAGGCTGAATACTGTTTAAATTTTTAATTTGCCGCGTATTCGGCCCGAGATTTGCCAACTTGGATTCGAAATCTAGAACCGCGTATTTCCAAACGATATGCGTATTCCCATTTGGACGGGTATCATGCTAAACCGCAATGTCGCGTTGCGGAAAACTCCGTTCAAGATGGAAAAAAATAAATATTCAAACCTAGTTTCGTTTATCACTCGCTGGGTTTGCTCTTTCGAAAACACATGATTCAAAGAGATCACAATCTGCTTTTTTATACAAACCATTTTTTGAGTTTGGAAAAAGTCATATTCACTGTTAAATTTGTCCTGAAAACGAAACGGAGCGTCTGTATTTAAGTTTAAATTTTGCGCTTGTCATTCCAATTTTGTTTGGTTTTGGGGGTTTATTAAATCACGGATATTCTTATGAATGAACTCATCAAAATAAAAAAGCCCCTAATGTCAGTATTCATCGGTAATTTCCGTTTTTTGATCGTCCCTCTGTCGCGGGTCACCGCTCATGAATAATGTATTTTATTTAATCTAGATTTGAAAAAGGCACATGCGCACAACTGTATGTCGCTATACACAATGGCAGAAACAGCGGTGACAGACGGTTGAAACAAGGCACTCGGTCATCTTGAGTTAATTTGCATAAATAGTGGCCGCGTGAGGTTGCTGTTCGCGCTGTATTTTTGCACTACTAACTGCAGCGCGCAGACATGGATTTTGGACAGATAACGACGAACACCTTGCACAAGGCTAGATCGCGCCGGGATTATTTTGACATTGACCGGACCCAGGTTCAAGAATTTGTTTTCACAAATATCGATTTAAATCGGGTTTAGGCCAGCATTTGTGGGTAAGCACACTCTGCCTTGCTCGCTGACAAATATTTCTGGTCTCGTTCCAAGTTGCTTGTGATGTGTTTATCTGTCATCCGTTTTGAATTCTGGAAAATCTTTGCGTGTATACATGTCCTCCTATGCGAACTGGTTAATTGACTTTTAATTAATGTGATTAACCGCTGAAAAAAAAGAAAATGTGCTTTATTAACACAAATTTTATGAATGTTTACAGTGGTCTTCTTTTATAACTCTTGAACACAGTTAATGTGCATGTAAAGTCATTCTAAATCATATTTCTTTCAGTGAAATACACAAGTTAAAGTATACTTTATTGTTCTAACCACACCAAAATACATTCTTCAAATAAAAAGCCAAAGGATTTTTACGAAACCCCTACAATCTCTGAATTTTTTTTTTTTAGGAAAAAAATAAAATATGATTTCACTCCAGGGAATTTACATCAAATATTTGATGGGCTTTATATTAATGGTCTTCAAATGGATAACTGTTAAGAGAGTTGTGGTTGTCTAGTTTATTTAATATGCACTTTTAAGGGCAAATTTCACCGAAAAGCTGTTTAAATGAACGTGAACTGCTTGGTGCAAATGCATATTGAAATGAATTATGCAAGATGACTTGAATCATGTGAAAACGTGTGCACATGATCAATACGCGTTTTAAACCTGCCGTATGCGATAACTACAAATGGTTACATTCCCCTTGTCATGAGCCTTCCATTGACTTTGAGCTAGGTTTCCAAAGCTTGTACGACTTAGCCTACATCAAGTTAAAAAGGGACATCACTTCAAGCACAGATCTCTAGACAATTTTTTATTCCATATAAAATGTATTGTACGTTATTCACTCATTGTTATAAAACAACAATATATAATTGATATATATTTAAATAGTTTTATAACAATAACAATATCATTTTATTGTATGCGCAAACAAACGGGGGAGGGAGCTTACAAAATGCATTATATTCAATGATTATTCGCAGATATTGACCCCAGACAACTGAGCATTATGATGATGTGAAGACTTCAGATAAATAAAGTATCACCCAGTTGCCGCACACCAAATACACGGTAAATATCATTATGTAGACATGCAAATTATTCTATTTTTGTCAACCAATCAGAGGCATCATGGCGCCCATATCACGTGATTACCCGATATGTGGCGTTTTGCTTGGCCAGCTAGCTAGCTGCGCTATCGGCAGCTCTCCGTGAGCTGCGAAATCGGAAAAGAGAAGAATAAATCTCCCTGAAAACGGGCCAAAACGGCCGAAACCTGGGCTTTAATCATAATCTGTAGACGCAGTTTGAATTGGAATACAAGATGCCGTTGTTGGTTTTCCTCGTGGACACGAGTTCTTCCATGAATCAAAGAACTCACCTGGGTACTACGCTGCTGGACATCGCGAAAGGCGCCGTGGAGATTTTCATGAAGGTGAGGCTGGCATTCGCAATTATGCGCGAAGGGGTGCAAAATGTTACTTGTCAGGGTGGGCGATTTTGTAAGGCACAATACTCAACATCTTTATAACTTGTCCAGCTAAATAGGCAGTGAAAGTGTGTTTAAATGTACTTTGCGCCTCCTATATCTTTTACTGTGTCAAAATGTCAGAGTTTGTTGTTAATTATTCGTGTTTGTTTGTTCCCATCATAAGCTTCGCGCCCGAGACCAAGCAAGTCGTACCGACCGTTATATGCTGGTGAGCTGCGATGAACCAACGGGAACAATCAAGGTAATTGTTCGTTCATAATATCTCTTAATCTGCACTTCTTTTGCAAAAATCCTTTCACTCAGAGTATAACTTGACTTTTATTGTAGTTTTTATGCTAAATCTGGCTTTTAATTTATTCCCCAAAAGAGTTGATTCTTGGTCTAAATTGAGACGGTCATATTTTGTACACTCCGTGGTTTTCAGTTTTCGTCTTCAGTGCGCGTTGCATTGTGGGTCCGTCTAGTCTGAGGTCACGCATAATTAATGTGACCCCAACAAGTTGTAAACAGTTTCCTCATGGCCTCGCCATCGGATTTCAAATTCAATAAATAAGTCTTATATGAGAAAATTTGCTTTTCATGCATTTTGTTCAATTCCAATAACATCACCACCCAAAAAACAGAGGAATGTTCAAATCTGCTAGGGGCCTGTTTTTACCCAATGACCGCCAGAAAATTATTTTAAAAAATATAAATCTTTGTAATTCCACGAGTCCACATGTATTCTAGATTTTTGAAAGTGAGAGGTCAAGTTTTGGGCACAATATTTCTCTTTAATTTCATGCAATTTTTCATTTTTTTTTTATATTGAGATGCTACCAATAAATTTAATTTTGGGGAGGTAATTTTCTTTAAAAAAATCAATATCAATTTTTCTTTTAAATCCGACTTTTACACGGTAATTTTTGTATTTGAGGGGTCCGGAAGTGCACCACCAGGGGTTAACTCTCAGGCTCTATAATATTTGGGTAAGGGGACTTTAGATACTTGACCCATTTTAGGTCAAAGGTTATGTTGAGGTCAAATAAAAGAATTGTTGATTTGTGTTACTTCAGTTGTTTTGTGCTGTCCAATGAACAGTCAGACTTCAATCTTAGCCAAACATAGTGACAATAATCTTTGGGTAGAGTACTTCAGATGACCTGAGCAAATTGAGGTCAAAGGTCATCTAAGTGTCAAATTATGAAATTGTTGATTGTTTAGCGATGTCATGAAAAGTCAGAATTTAATCTCAACAACACTTGACCATAATCTTTGGGTAGGGTACTTCAGATACTTGACCCATTTGAGGTCAAAAGTTATGTAGGGGTCAAATGAAGGAATTGTTGATTTTGGTCATTTCAAATCATTTAGTGCTGTCATTTACATACGAACAGTCAGACTTCAATCTCATCCAAACCTGGTGACAATAATCTTTGGGCAGGTTAATTCAGATGACCTGAGCCAATTAAGGTCAAAGGTCAAATATGTTGAGGTCAAATAAAGGAATTGTTGATTTTGGTTTAGTGCTGTCCAATGAACAGTCACACTTCAATCTTAGCCAAACATGGTGACAATAATCTTTGGGTAGAGTACTTCAGATGACCTGAGCGTATTGAGGTCAAATGCCATCTAAGTGTCAAATGAGGAAATTGTAGATTTGTTTGTTTGTTTAATTGTTTGGTGCTGTCATAAAAAGTCCAACCTAAATCGTAGCCCATTAGAACTTCCTTATCGTTGCGGAGGGAGTCCAGAATATAAAGCTACTGAAAGTGGGCGGGAAAAAATGGAACCAAATTTAAATTCAAATTAAATTTTTCGGAACAATTATAAAATATCTAGCGCATTCATTTTGCTGGATGCCTACAATCATTATTTACTTTTAAATAAGTAAGATATTTCTTAATAATTCGGGAGTAACATTTTTTGATATATCTGCAAATGTACTTCTTTTTAGGTTTAATAAGACTTCTTTATAACAAGCTCTTATTTTTTTACTGCCATTTGATTTATAGTCTGGTTGGAAAGACAACCATTTGGCCTTCATGAATGAGCTGAAGAATCTACAAGCATCCAGTCTAACTGGCCTGGGTCAGGCTCTCAAGACGACCTTTGACCTTGTAAACATCAATCGATTATACTCCGGTATTGACAACTATGGACAGGTAAAAAAAATACAGGTAGTCAGTGATTGTTTTAATGGCAGAATTATGACTTGATATTGTTATTGATACAAACCTGGCCGGACCAAGCCAAAGTGTTTGTTGCGGTATCAGAATTTTGTTTTAAAGGTAGGATACACCATTGGTAATTGCTTAAATTATCATTAACCCTAACCCCCTTGGCCTTACTTTGGGCTGAAGAACTGCGTACTACAGAATACTACTTAGTATTTTGTAGCACTGGGTCTCTCCGTGACTGATGATTGGGTGTGTACTGACAGAGTACAGATACTGCCAACTACAAAATACTAATAGTGGCAATACAGGTCAGTAATACTTACCTGGCAAAAAATGCACTAGTCCAGCCTTGACCCATTGCTGTGTGCTGTGTCCCAAGTGACAATTTTTGCTGTAGAGTTTAGAACACCTTACACAGCATACATGATCCATGCACACTGGGCAAGCAGAGGAACCCAATGCTAAAAAATACTACGAGTGCAATTAGGGGTGAAGTACCAAATACTAAAAATTACTACAGGCATTGCACACAAGTCAGAGAGAGTACTGCATACTACTTTTTACTACTAGTAGTAAAAAGTAGCATTAGGTAGGGTTAAGGTTAATGGGTAGATTTTGGGGGTTGTATTTCGTAGTAAATACCGTTTAACTAAGCTGTCCGAAGTTTTACAGTCATTGATGCCGGGAAAAGCACGAAAAAAGCACGAAAAACAGCGTTTGTTTTTAACCGGAGTCGAGCAGTTATTCTTATGTTATTTTTGATTTTTTTTCTTTATAAAATTCCATTTTTCAGAATAATTACAGGATATTTAGCACAATCATTTTGCTGGATGCCTAGAATCATTATTTTCTTTCAAATGAGTAAGATATTTCTTGATAATTCGGTAGTAAATATTTTCGATATCTGAAAATGGTGTATCCTACCTTTAAAGGTAGTATACACCATTTGCAGATATCGAAAAAATTTACTACCGAATTATTAAGAAATATCTTACTTATTTAAAAGTAAATAATGATTGTAGGCATCCAGCAAAATAAGGGCCCTAGATATCCTGTAATTGTTCCAAAAAATTGAATTGTATAAACCAAAATTCATTCTCGCCGTCCGGCGAGCGCGAAAAAACAAAGATAACATAAGAATAACTGCTCGACGCCGGTGGAAAACAAACGCTGTTTTTCATGCTTTTCTCGGCATCCATGAATGTAAAAATTCGGACAGGTCAGTTAAACGATATTTACTATAACATACAACCCCCCAAATCCACCCATTCCTGATAATTCAATAAATTACCAATGGTGTATACTACCTTTAAGTGGATTGCTGGTCCTATTCATTGTACACATAAATGCAGAGTCGAGACCAAGGCTTTATGTTTGCAATAACCAGTATTTGTATATTCAGTGTTTGTATTAATGGGAGTTGACTATTTAGAATACCATTTTGTTATGCAGTCATAAAATAAATAATTCATGAGAAATTTGTATTGTTACGCCCCATCTGCATCTAGCCGAAAAGGCATACGCTGTATTCACCTTGTATGTCGGTGTGTTCTTTGGCTATTGACGCTATAACAAGGGGAAGTCTTCTGTTGTTAGGAAATTTAGAATCAAGTTATGGGACAATTTTCTGTCCTAGTATCGTTTTCAATCTCTATAAATATGGCGCACCAATGAGTGTACAATATGTCCCAAAAACTCTGAAACAAGTTGGTTATTCATTCAGACTGAGGACTAGTTACGAACAATGGGAGATTAGTGATTTATAACAATGACTTAGAGGACCCAAGCCTAATCATTGGTAGGTTTTTGTACACAAACCTTATGGGAGACTTGAAAAAATAGTACAAACAATGGGAACAAAAGAGGGGAACATAACGCAGAAACTTTTGCGCAGAAACTGATTCTGCATTGTCATTTCTGATAAGTCTACCATGTGAGAACTGAATTACTGTCCAGTAAAGTAATTATGGGGGCCAATTGTTTTTTAAATAAAAATATTTTAAAAAGTAAAATTGCCTCTAAACAACGTTGGTTTTGCAAGATTTGCATAATTTATATTTTGTTGTTTTTATACCAAACAATACACAGAACAAATGTGACCTGTTCCAACGAAACCCGGACAAAGTCGCACAATGTGTTTTGTCACAATGTACTCCTGAAGTCATTTCGGGATGGATTTTACCATTTTGAGGTTTTAGGTTTTCCTAAGTCACTCACTATTAATCTACAATCTCCTCAAATTTGAACAAAATCCGTCTACCAGAAGTGTGTTTTTTCTGTCATTTTTGTGAAACATTTGTGTATAGAAATAATACGCTTTTCTGAACTTCAAAGCTGTTTATCTTATAATTAGGTTGTCAGGGTTTTATCACTAAATCCAGACCCCAGGGAAGATAGGGTGGGGGTACATATGTAAATGATACATCCTTTTAAAGCTGAGAACCTAGAGAATTTGAAAAAAGCAAAATCTGAAAAAAGTCAACTTTGTCCGGGTTTTGTTGGAACAGGTCACAAATTAAGTTATTTGGGCAAATCAGAACTTTGTACTTTTCTATCTGCAGACTGTGTGCTAAAAGTCTAGGAAACTATCCAAGAAATAACAATATCCAAGAATAACGCATGAAATTGTTGCACTTTGTCATGCTTATGTTGGGTACATGTACCTGTTGCTTAGATGTATTGATTTTGGATCCTTTGACACAAAGTTCTGATTGATTTGTTTCTCTTCGTATTCAGGGTCGAAATCCATTCTACCTTGAACCCGCAATGATTATTGCAATCACAGATGGGCACAGACTGACAAACAACAATAGTGTACAAGAAGAGGTAATTAAACGTTGTGTTTTTGTCTGGTTTCTTGTGCTCTTTTGAGGTGTGTATAGAAGTGGCTTGTTAGGTCATTTTTAACCAGTTCGCGCCGGAGGATGTATACACGCAAAGGTTTCCCCGGCTTCAAAGCGGATGACGCATAAACACGTCACGACAAGGCCAAAAATGTCTGTCAGCAGCGAGCAAGGCCGGGAATGCGTGGGTGTGCTTCCCAGTACCATCGTCCTGAACCCGCCTCAAATCGAGTTTTGTTAAAAATAATCCCGCGCCCCGGCTCGGTGATGTTAAAATCTTCCGTTTTTAATTCTGAAAAACTTTGCATGTATACACCTTCTCCGAATTGGATTTGGAAAACAAATAATAATAATTACTGATTATTGGGCTTGATTTACATGTTGACCTACATGTTCAAGTACAAAGAAATATTCAGGGATAAACATTCGTATCAGGGGTAATAATAATGTAAAACACTTTGATCGGAGTTAGAAATGCTATATATAAAAAATGTTATTATTCAATTTGCTATTTACTACAGGGTGAGTTAAAAAAATGTTGAACCCACAAACAAAGAAATATTTTATATAAAAACTGTGAAACTGGAAGCCCATTTATCAAAGTACTTTTAAGTGAGAAAATTGCTCTACCTGTTAAAATTGTATCACTATTTAATTGAAATCTCCTTATAATCAGGTTCGTTCAAAAATGCAATCACCTCCTTTTATCACCAGTGATACAACCTCAGTTTAAAAGTTAAAAAAGTTCAAAGTCCTTTTGAAATTTTTAAAACTTTTAAAACCGGCTAACTGCATATGTTTTTCCTTATTCAAAATCACAGGAAATGCAGGTGTAACCAATGGAGGCATTTTATTTGACGGTGTTTTTTTCTATCCCATGCGTTAGTTATCGTTGCCAATGAGCATGGCCATACCCGGCAGTGAACTGACAAAGGAGCCCTTTCGCTGGGACCAGCGTCTCTTCTCGCTGGTGCTCCGTATACCTGGCGCTGCCCCCTTGGACAACGACCGCAGTGGGTGTATGGTCAGCATGGATGGCTCGCCAATCAACGCCATGTGTGAAGTGACAGGAGGTGCGTTGATTGAAAACAGGTTTAGCAGGAACATTGGACACATTTCAAGTCAAGAATCCCGGTTCAAATTTGTGCATACCTGTTTAATAGGCCATCCGCCTTGGAGTTGGTTGGTTGGTAGCAAATGAGGGGAATAATGCTCATGGTGATTTTTGGCAAGGTATATGTGACCTGTCACCACAAAATGAGAGTAAAGTCGGAAATATAAAAAATTGAGATATTGGTATTTTCCAATTCTTGAGAAAGAGAGCTTTCTAATGGTATATAACACTTGGGGGTTTTGCGATAAATACTTTTCACAGCGCTCTAGAAAGTTAGGGGTTTCACAAAACGTGTTTGTGAGAAAACTGACTTTAAACATCTTAAACAAAACACGCAAAAGATTACAAAACAGGACAAGTAAGGTTCGGTTGAGCATAGCAACGGCTATGTTCTAATCATTATTTCTTCTTGAAATTTTCCACACATACAAACTATTGTATAAACAACAAAATATCAACATTTCGAAAACGTGGGATACTTACGAGAACCTGATTTGCATATTTAAATACTGTGTTAATTAGACCACTAATGGACTTTAATCCAAACACTAACTACGCAAACACTTCGCAAAATCGCGTAATTAAGAGGTTTCGATCATCTGATCTCACTCCAAAAATGGGAATATGTAGAGGAGGACTTGGGCTTTCCAAATTACGCAAAATCTCGAAATCGACCACTCCTTCATATTTTGACTTTAGATGGCTATATCTCCGAATCACATAGTGCGACTTTACTCACATATATGCACCCCTGTGGTTTGAAAATATGTTTTGTTTTGGATACTCTATTTGTATTGGTCTAGAACGATCACGTGTCCGTTGTATAACAACTCATATCCCACCCCCCGTGTAATATCACACGGCAGCAGCCGCAGTTAGCTCGCTGTGAGCTGTATATCATTGGTACCAACCTCGTTACTAGGGCTACGATCTTGCTGCGCCATTTTATCTCATCATGCCTTGCGCAATCTTAACCCCTGGCATTGTCTAATTTAAATGTGCCATATATTGGCACATTTAAATTAGGGCTGCAGTCGATGCGTTTAACGCGCGACGCAATGCTCTAACATTTTGTAATTGTTCTTTTGCAGAATCAATCCTTTCAATCAAACATGATATTTTGACGTCGCGTTATTTAGCAAGGATTTATATTAAATTTACGTACCTCTGTCGTCCATCTATAACGTTAGAAACAGGTTTTGGGCCCCCAAAAAGAGGCTTCCAAAATCCATATTGTACTGGTAAGGCGCAGACTTGAAAACAAAAATCATACATGACGTGCGTGCGCATTACATTCAGGGCGTGCAGTTTACGTAACACGCGCGCAGTACGCACTAAATAGCCAGTCAGCAGCGTTTACGCATTCTTCACGGCCAGGGGTTAGTGAAGGAACGCGCACGCGCCCATGGAGTCAAGGCTGCATTGGTACCCACCCGCGCAATTTTCACTTGCACGCTATATAGTAAACTGTAGTGGAGCAGCGAACAAGCAGATAAAGTTTGTGAGTTCATTTCGTTTGCGAGATTAATGTTACTACAGTAAAATATATGTTTACTAGAACGTTTCGTATCTTCATTCCTTAATGTCTGCTGAGTTTCAAGACAGAGGTATAACAAAACAACTGTTGACTGCTGTGATGTAGGATACGACGTTTTTGAACTCCCTTGGGGACGCATGCGTCCCTCGGGCGTCCCACATCACAGCAGTCAACAATTGTATAATAAATAGCATTGCAGCAGTGGCAGCTTTTGAGGTGTTATCGCCGTAAAAAAAAAAGAGGCAAATATGCTTTTTACCACATATTATTAGGCCGTGTCAGAAACGGGCTTCCAGAGCTATGGCTACGTCTATTGTCAGCCTGCTCACGTGTAATTGTAATGGGCGAACACCTAGACAATAGCCCTAGACAAGAGATTTGGACACAGCCTTAATCTGGTAACAAGCATATTGGCGGCCATTTTGAAGAGAAAAAAAGCGATAACACCCACAAAGCTGTCACCTATCACGCTGCATCACACATTTCCCACCTCTAAGTGTGCATACCTTGCTAAAAATCTCTACGAGTATTACTCCTCTCGATCATTTGATACAGGTGGCCCAATATTTGGACCGAGGCTGATATTGGCCTATTTAGATTGACTTGTTTTTTGCTATACAAGTTGGGAATTGTTCACAGGGAACACAGTAATGACAATACATTCCAAACAGGATTATTACCTGTGGAACAAGAATGAGACATTTGTGACCGGCTCCACAAAAAGGGTATTAAGTCGCTTTGTGCATTATCATGTAATAACCCGCTCAACGTTGAGAGGGTGAACATTTTGTCCAAATGTGATTTTCATGTGAATATCTACAGTTTCAGGTTTCATTCACAGAAATATTAATTTTGAAGAATAAAGTGGAAAAAACGACCATTTTGTGTGCATCAGTGTCTGTTGTTCTACAACAGAGCCAACTATGTCAAAGCCTTTTTTTCTTAGTTGTGTATTTTAAACTCCAAGGAAGTAATCAATATGCAAACAAGTCATATCTCCAGAACTATATATCTAGCTATATGGAGCTCTATTATATACCAAATAAAAGCTGACAGAGGCTTTACAACCATGAACCGTGCACATGTATATAACTCGACGACATATTATTGCGACATAATACCCATTTTTGTGAAGCGGGTCACAATTTTGTTGAGATTTGTATTTTGAATTGAGTCTTGTTGACATCTTAGGTCGTTCGTATGCCGTCACCTCTATGAAGACCCTCAACCAGTGTCTGGAGTCCCTGGTGCAGAAGGTGCAGAATGGGGTCGTGGTCAACTTTGAAAAAGTTGGATCTGATCCCGTCTCGTCAAGCGATGGTAGGGTTGATTACAAAAAAAATCCTCTTTCAATTACAGTAAAACGCCGCTATAACGAACATCACGGTATTCACAGATTTTGTTCGGTATATCACGTGCCAATTTTTTAAGATGGCGTCCGTCCTTTTAAATAGTGCCCTCTTGTGGCCTACTTAAGTGCACCTTCTTGTATTCATTACACCAAATTCTAAAGAAATGGTTGGCTTTTCTCTTCTATTTATTTGGGGAAATAATAGCCACCCATAACTTTTTAACATAAAGCACAGCTGTTTGACATTTGGAAATTAAACACGGCTTGAATAGCGTTTGGTATACCCAGTGGATTTCTAAAAAATTGTTGACATTTCAACAACAATGTTTGGTATGTTTTGATACAAAAATTGGGTGTCAAAGATCGTTTTTCGGTATTGGGTATGTTCAGTATAGCGGTGTTTCACTGTACCAACAAAACTGTATGAAACTATCAAAATAAACTATCATTACCATAGCCACTCAGACCGTCAGCAAGACTGGATTTTGTATTCTTTTCAATTTTTTTCAAAAATGGCTGCCATCTTTGACTCGTTCCTAAACCCTTTCAGCAAAATGTCTACATACTGTTCTATTAAAACCTTCTAACTAACCTTAAGTACAAGTGTAGATCTGCACTCTTCAAGATATCCTGGTTCCTGGACCTAAAGTCCTAACAATGATATCGCTGCATTTGTTTAACCAGACAATTTTCGGTCTTGGTCTGCAATACAGCATGCAAGTTCATCGGGATAACTAGTAGGATTTTATAAGAATATGGTACTCTTTGAGTTTATATTATTTCCTGGTTGGACCTATCGTGCTAAGTGCAGTAAATAGGTTCTGGAAAAGAAAGGAAATCATTAATATCTGTACAACTTATGCAAATTGTGACTGGAAAAAAGGAAATTGATGACTACAAAAATATTGACCTAAACCATTCATAACAAAAATTACGTACAAAACCCCTACACATTTAGCATGGCAATGATTCTGTTTTGACCAAAAAAAAGAAATCACTTATGAATTGTGGAGTTGAGTATGGTTTGTTCTTGGGTTTGTAGTCAAACTACACCTGTCGGGTCGAAGGTCACCGATGCCGCAGGAAGGGGAAGGACCAGTTAATGGTTTCGTCCCTGGCAACGGACTGTCAAACAATAAATTGTCCGATTCGGGTGAGTAGTGTATATCAGTCTGGTGCCATGTCTTGCTAAATGTTGGTCAGTTGTGTATCATGGCATGAAAGACAAGGCATGGTTGTCTGGTTACCATACCTTTTGTTCTCATACCCTCCCTCCTTTTCCTACTTGCTGATTGGATAAAAAGTATGCAAATTAGTTTGTTCAAAGTATGAAGCATTAGCAAATGATGGAGTAGTGGACTGCTGTGGCTTCGTGATCTGGAGCATTGAATTTGCAATCTGTGGGTAAAGCTACAGGTTGTGGGTTCAATCCGGCCTGGGACTGTGGTGCGTGTGCCCTTGGGCAAGGCACTTTATCACTCATTGCTTCTTTCCACCCAGGAGTAAATGAGTACCTGTGAGGGCAGAGATGGTTATTGTGGTTGGTTTAGCTGCTTTGTGCCGAAATGGCTGCATCGAGCTGTATACTCCCCAGGTTGCTGAGATGGTATTTGGAAAGTTTTGTGGGCCCAATGACCGGGGTACTAATGTGAAGTGCTTTGAGATCGTTTATGATAAAGTGCAATACCGGGTGGCCCATAAAGAAAAGTGGCAAAACTTTTTGGTCCACTCTCGTACTCGGGAGTGTCAGGTTGGAGCGTGCCCAGTTAGAACATCACACGCTGTTCCAAAGATGGACGCTGCGTATTCGATGTTGCCGTGGAAACAACGCAGACGCTCATGTCCTTGGTGGAGTGTGATGGCGCGCTGGAGTGTTGAGCGACAGCCAGGCCAGGTTGTTTTAGCCGAACTCTTCGAAGACGCTCCGTAAAACGGTCAGCTAGTCGGCGCTTGGTTTCTCCAATATAGAGCATGCCACAGCGAGTACATGTTTGTCCTTAACAATGCCCCCTATGGATCATGGATGGCAGGAATTGTTTTTAGCTTTGACGTTGTACAGGAATGATGGTAGTGTAGGTACCAGTGCATGTAGATTACCACAAACAGTTAAAGCTAAAAAGGTCAAAAAGTGTCAAAATAGTAGGTTTATTATAGCTATCAATATAACATAACATTTATGTTCCTACATGTAGTTTCCAGTTTCTGCCCTTGTACTTGTA
This sequence comes from Crossaster papposus, assembly GCA_037893245.1. Taxonomy (NCBI): domain Eukaryota; kingdom Metazoa; phylum Echinodermata; class Asteroidea; order Velatida; family Solasteridae; genus Crossaster; species Crossaster papposus. Next base: position 243,185 of record JBAIAA010000355.1, on the reverse strand, counting down.
TCCTTTTCATGTTATTCAATTATATCACAACCATGCTACAGTACAGTACAATTAATGTTATGGGAATGTGAAATTTGGTGAAAAGAATTTCATTTTCCATTCACATTTTCTTTTTTCATTTGGCACCTAAATTTTCCCATCTGTGTGAAAAGGTGTGAAAAAGGTTTTTCACTTGCAGAACCTTTCATACGTACTGTGGACCTCCGAACAATTGACGTCCACAGGATGCAGAAAAAGGTTACTGATTCTGGACTTGCACATGTCCACAGACCGTTTAACCCTTTAAAAAAAAGAGCTTTAGGGTAAAAATAGGTTAGTTTTATATGAAGAAAACATGAAGGGGAACACTTGAGAGGACAAGAATCAAAATTGTTTTCTTCTGGAAACGAGAGAAATTACATTTAGCAAATGTTTTTTTAACTACATGAAGACAAAGGGATGTCTACAGTATGTTTGTGTGAAAACATATATTCTCATCTGTGTGAAAAGGTGTGGATAATTTGGAAATAACCCCCCCCCCCCCCCCCTCCTCCTTTGTGGTGGTCATTGTGCTTGTGGAATTTTGTGGTTTCTCAGGATTTGCGGGGTGCGTTTACAATAGTCTAGAGAGTGTAGAGGTATGGGGGACTATTGGAGGGAGTTTATCGGTCCCATCTCTTGCTGGGTATACTCGCACAAGAAGTCTGTTGTCATGCCGTCAGAGGTCTGGTCCTTTCCCGTTTTGACTACGCCCACTCTATTTTGTTCGGAGCGCATGAATATGACCTAAAGCACCTACAACACCTGCAAAATAAAGCTGCACGGCTAGTCTTTGCATATGGACGGGACCGGCCTTCTGGTGGCCTGCTGACAGAGCTACAATGTACATTGGCTTCCTGTTAAAGGGATCGTATACGTTTCGTAATTACTCCAAAAATTAATGGCAATAAAAACTTACTTGGTAAGAAGTACAGCAGCTTTGGATAGTATAATGCATTTTTAGAAACTGTTCATTTTGAAGTACTGCGGTTATGAAAAAAATATCACGTTTTGTCCCCAAAAATTTGAATCTGAGAAGCGTTACTGCAGTGACGTTTCTCAGATTGTGTATTCCAATGCAGACTATTTTTCCTGCATGGACATAACCTCTCCAGATTTTCGGCAATATCTCAAAATCGCTAGCACCTTTTGAAATGAAATTTGTACAGGTTAGCTTTATGGTATATATCTATAACTATATAGGATTGAAACAAACAGTGGGTTTTAATTACCAAACATATACGATCCCTTTAAAGATAGAATTATTTTTTTAAATGTTCACTCTCATCTACAAAATTCTTCATGCTCAAGCTCCATCATATCTTGCTGATTTATTACACTTACATATCGATAATGTCCCCGATGAACACATGCATCAACTCCGCTCATTTTGAAACTTGACCCGGCTTTGTATTCATTTCCATTGCCTGTTTTCAAATGCCTCCTCTTTTCCCAGAACCTTCCTAATATAGGCGGATTTGTTGTTCTTAGTTTTTGGTTAGGTGGGCTGTTTTGTTTTTCCCCTTATTGCTTTTTTCTTTTTTCTTCTCCCAGTATTGTTAGGTGCTCTGTTCTTCGTATAGCGCCATATAAATGCTTTGCACTATTTTCTTTTGTTGCTGAATTTTTGATTGTCTTGATTAAAGGTAGGATACACCATTTGCAGATATCGAAAAAAATTTACTGCCGAATTATTCATAAATATCTTACTCATCGGAAATTAAATAATGATTCTAGGCGTCCAGCAAAATGATTGCGCTAGATATCCTGTAATTATTTTAAAAAAATTTAAATTTTATAAAGAAAAATATCGCCGGATGGCGATCACGAAAAAACACAAATAACATAAGAATAACTGCTTGATGCCAGTTGAATTTTGGACAGGTCAGTTAAACGATATTTACTATAAATTACAATCCCCAAAATCTACCTATTCATGATAATCCAAGCAAATACCAATGGTGTATCATACCTTTAAGTGGGCCTGTCATATTGTAAACATTTTTACACATATTTTTCAACTCCAACTTTATTTTAATTTTTTTACGTGTGAAAAAAAACAGAAGTTGAAATGCAGAGATCTAGAAAAAGAGAGGTACATTGGTGCACCTCAACATTATCTTGCAGCCAAAGCTGTAAATGTTTGAACATTAACCCCAACCGCCCGAATGATTTGCTATTACCTTTATCACTCTTGCAAAACCCAACACCTTTGGCAACTCAACACCCGAATTGTTGGACTATAATGGTGGTATACATGTACCTGACCCCATGCAGCTGTTTAGAGTTAGCTTAAAGGTAGTATACACCATTTGCAGATATTGAAAATATTTACTCTCAAATTATTAAGAAATATCCTACTCATCTGAAAGTAAATGTTGATTCTGGGCATCCAGCAAAATGATTGCGCTAGAAATTCTGTAATTATTCCGAAAAATAAAATTTTATAATATATTTTATAATTATATCGTGAAAAAACGAAGATAACATAAGAATAACTGCTCGACGCCGGTTGAAAAAAAACGCTGTTTTTCGTGCTTTTCTCGGCATCCATGATTCTAAAACTTCGGACAGCTCAGTTAAAGGATATTTACTATAAATACAACCCCCCAAATCTTCTCATTCATGATAATTCAAGCAATGACCAATGGTGTATCCTACCTTTAAACCTCAGTCTGCAAGTTTAGGTTTGACCAATCATTTGGCATGGGAACAAACTAGGGGCAACATAGTCTTTCATTATGAATGATGTTCGACTGCAAATACAATATCTGCCTGAAACTAATAGAAAATGAGCATACAAACTGTAGACCCAGAATTGCCCTAGTAGAAATTTCTATTCCACAGACAAAAATATCATATTTTTGATAAATTTTTCAAATACAAATTTAATGTTTACTTTTGGTCAGCACCCTGAAAGTGGCTCTTAACCAGTTCATGCCAGGATTATTTTGATATTGACCAGGCCCAGGCGCCAGATTTTTACAAACCTCGATCCGAGACTGGTTTAGGCCAGCATCTGTGGGTAGCACACCCTGATATTTCCGGCCTCGATTGCTGCGAACCGGTTGCTGACATATATTTCAGGCCTTGCTCGTGATGTGTTTATTTATCCGTCATCCGTTTTGAATTTCAGAAAAACTTTGCGTGTATACACCTCCTCCTATCTGACGTGCACTGGTTACTGGCCGTGCGATTTTCATTTAAGGAAAGTGCTGGGTAAAAAAAGGATTTAAACCACCTTTTTAAATTTAATTATCCAGAATCAAACGAGGGTAAATCCCAGACTCAGAGCGGCACTGTCTCCTCAAACCTAGCCGTGCCGAATATCAACAACAACGCCCGCCTTAACACAGCATCTCCGGTTCCTGACAACTCGTGGCACAGCTGTCGCAAGTTGATCTATGTCCGTCCAAACCCCAAAACTGGGCTGCCCCTGGGCCACTGGCCTATCCCAGAATCTTTCTGGCCTGATGTCAATACTCCAACCCTTGTGAGTCTTTTGTTTTTCACCATTTTAAATGAGCATAGTTGTAGTTTAAATTAAAAGGCCGGTTTATACTCGGTTTATACGAATGCGATTTTGTGATGGCAGGGCAAAATTCTGTGCTCCGAATTCGCAATTTAGAAAAATCAATCTTTAGTTTTGCTGTTCAGTGTTATTTAAATGCCAGTAAATTTGACTTCGAAATTGGTGCTGCACATGGTATGTTTAATAATCGTGACATTTGCCATTGATGACAAAGGATATTTTGATAATCTTCTCATTTTTTTTTGTTTTTTAAGTGTTTTTTATGCAAATCACCTTTGAATAGGCCATGGGCCACTCGAGGTGTGGGCTACTAGAGGAAAGTGTGAAAGAACCAGCCCCTCGCACTGAAATGGCATTCTGATCTCTTCACAGTACGAATAGGGTTGGGATGGGTAACTAGACAACAGCAATGCATTAGTAATGCCTTTAGTAAGTGTCCTAGCCCAGGTCGGGCTCAAACCCACAACCTGCAGAACTACTTGCAGATCACAAATTCAATGCTCCAGATAGGGGAAATGTTTGGTGAGAATTGTGCCTTTGATAATACAAGCATGAAAATTGGCACACAAAGTATGTCATAAAAAAAATGGATATAGGGCCATCGCAATGGCAGCCATTTTGAATATTTTGATATATTTTTTTTTAACCATAACCCTCCAGGGTATTTTGGCTAGAAACCCTGTCAGACGCAACAGATTGCATACTTTGTCACATTGACTTGTGTGCAGAGTGCAGCAAGGTCAAGCAGTCACCACAGATGCACTGTGCTGGGTCTGGCAGGGTAAGGGTTAAATAAAGGACAAATCTGTGATGGCCATATCCAAATGTCTTTCTCTTGACATACTCTGAATGTGTGCCAAATTTCATGGTTGTATCATCAAAGGCACAATCTCATCACAAAACTACTGTTAGTACAGACAATTACTTTCATTTTTGTGTTAAATTATTCTAAACGAATTCCACACAGCAACCACGGGATGCTCAGCCTGCTGTGAAATTCATGTGTGCAAACTGTGAGCCAATGCTGCTAGACAACCTTCCGTTTGATAAATACGAGCTGGAACCCTCACCTTTGACCCAATACATACTGGAGAGGAGAAACCCCAACGTTTGCTGGCAGGTAATAAACACTATCTGGAATCTGTCTGCGTTGTGTATTGGCCCTTGTAATGCTATCTTGAAAATTGTCTTGCATTATGCATTAACAATTATATAACTGACGTACAGATCCTTGTCATTTGATTGGTGGAAGTCACATCATGTGACATTCATTATTATTCCCATTCACGCCGCGGCCCAAAAAGTCTCATTTGCCCAAGGTTAAGGGGATTTACTATTCAACAGTTAAGATCCTCCTCATTCCCACGGCTTTTCAACAGTTGACCCTTACTCCAAAACGTAGGAAGAAGGTTGTGACCCGATTTGTGCAGTTTGATCTTGGACCAATGGTTCACTAGTGGTTGGTTTGTGACGCCACTAGCGCATGCAATGGAGCATGACTTTAGCTATTTCAAAAGAGTATAGCGGCGGCTAGGAATAAGCTACAGCAACACACAATACATCATTTAAAAGCTTAGGACTTCTTCTTTCTGGAAATGTAATGTCAATTTTGTTTTTTGGCGACTTTCCACCCATTTCGTGGTGCCAGGTCACATATGACCTGGAAATTGTGCTTTGTGTAACGTTGGTGCCTCTGGTTTGGTGCCTGTTGTTGGTTTGTTGTTGGTGTATGTCAAGCAAACAAACTTGGGTAAGATGGACCTTGTCTGTTCCTTTGAATTCCTCTTCAATCTCTTGCCTGCTCTCTTGCAGGTCTTTGTCACCAGCAGCGGTCGTAACTCTGAGCTTGGCCATCCCTTTGGTTACCTCAAAGCCAGCTCCAACCTGACTGCAGTCAACCTCTTCATTATGCCCTACAATTACCCAGTACTACTGCCGCTCTTAGATGATCTCTTCAAGGTCCATAGGCTCAAGCCCTCCCTCGTGTGGCGGCAAGCCTTTGAGACATACCTGCGCGAGGTGCCTAGCTACTATGCGGGGGTGAGAATCATTGGATCTTTGTTTTCTTTTTTTTTGTTTTTGTTTTTTGTAGATTAGGGTCAATGATGCCCTTCGTTTGTTGTCTATATGTGACCCGCTCTGTGAAAATGAGTCAGATGTCGCACAGTGCGCTTACGAGATGTGGGTAGTTCAACGCGAAGAGGGGGGTTTTCGTACGAAAATTTGATATTCCTATTTCATGATTTTCACCTTGGTTAGGATCTATATTTTCCATTTCTACATTAAAACATGCTAAATTAAATCAGATTTTGTGAGAAAAAACGGTTTTGTATTCTATTGCATACATCTCCTAAAGGAAAATACAAAATTTAATGCATGATTTTTCATGAATGGGGTTTTTAGATTTTGCAAAATCGTCAAAATTAAATCGGTGTATCACAAGAACGCAACATGCTACAGACCTCCAACATATATCAAATTAAAGAGGACACTGCATTGACTCTCAAATTTGTATCCTAGTGGAGACATCTCTTTGTTCTCGTGTACAAACTGCTTAAAAAGTCGGGCACCTTTTTCAAAATGCTCCTATTTCAACCACAATTAATTTCCTGGGTTGAAATTTCAACCCAATATACCCTATATCATACCCAAACCCAAACACTAACCCTAACCCACACCCTAAACCTAGTTTTTGAGTAATTTGAGTACACTCCAAAAATCTAATTCGTGAAATTCCCAGTGGAGACCTATTCATCTATAGAAATTTACCCCCCGGAGACCTTTTGTCTCCATTATATACATTGTGTTCAGGTCTCCAGAGGGTACCGAATTTCAGATCACTTTTTCTAATGGTATACATAACTCTGTTTGTCAAATTTTCGACATCTGACTAATTTTCACAGAGCAGGTCACATATATTCATATTTATTATACTAGCATGCTTGAATGCAAACATGTCTATACTAAGCCTCATTATGTCTCTGTCATTGGAAAGCATTGACAAAAATAAGGTTGAAAAGGACTTTATAAATGACTAGGAATCTCTTCTTTGCTTGTGCTGGTAGCCCCTGAAGATAGCCCTGCGACGGATGGGAGCCCCTAACGTCATTCCTGATGGCATGGAGAACTGCCTGAGCTACACAGTGGTCACCTACCTCAAGCGTCTTAAGCAGCAGTCTAAAGTTGAGGCTGACCGAATGGCTGCCATGATTGCCAAGAAGCAGAAACTCTGCGACGCTGGCGTCAAGGTTACACCAAGGTACAGGTTGCTGCTATAGTCTTCCATTGAGGTACTGCGTGTCTGAAATGATGTTTGTGTAAAAAACGAGCACGAATTCCTGCAGGACCCGCGTCGTTGTGTATAGGCCTAGTTCAAATGCACAACAATACCTTAGAACATTCTCTGTAGCTGGCTCTTATTTCGCAGGATGCTAGAGACTGTTACATGCTAACAGACAAGTAAATTTTATTCCCCTGGCTTTCAAGCCGAAAGGGGGATGGGATAGTGCATTTTTTCTGTCTGTCAGTGTGGGTTGGGGTACCCTATACATTTATTGACTTCGGACAATGGGGGATTAGTGGTAACAATGAACCCAAGGAGTCGAGCCAAATCCTTGGGAGAATTTCGTGTACAAACCTTTATGAGAGCTGTTAAGAAAAAGTTGGTACAAATAGAACAAAAGAACGGAACAATAATAGGTTCTCGAGCCTCGCGAGTATACTACGACATGACTGTGTGTACATGTTTTTGTTATATTTGGTTAAGGTTAACTGTTTATAGTGCTGTGATATGAAAAGTCAAACTTCAGTCTCGACCAAACTTGGTCACAATATTATTTGAGTAGGGTACCTTTTTGACATGCGATATTTGAGGTTAAAGGTCATCTATGGGTCTAATGAGGGCGTTGTATTAATCTGGTTCTATGTATAATACTGCCAGGGGTGTGCAAGTTTAAGTTTCCTTTGCAGTATTGTTTTATGTGGAACGTCGTTATCACGGGATCTACTGATTTTGTTTGGTATATCGATCGTTCAGTACAGTGATTTTCAGCCGCCGGTCTATCGTTTAAACATTTTTCAAGATTGCGTCCGTCCTTTTAACCAGTTTGCGCCGGAGGACGTATATAAACGCATTTTATTTCCCGAGATTCAAAACAGATGACGCATAAACATGTCACGAGCAAGGCCGGAAATGTCTGTCAGCAGCGAGCAAAACTGGAAATGTCATGGGTGTGCTTTCCGGTACAATCGGCCTCAACCCGCCTCGGATCGAGTTTTGTTAAAAATAATTCTGCGCCTCGGCTCGGTGAATGTTACAATAATCCTGGCGCGAACTGGTTAAATAGCACCCTCTTGTTGCCTACTTTATTATTGTGCGCCCTTTTTTATTCATCACACCAATTTTTTTTATTCATGACACCAAATTCTAAAGCAGCAATTTAGTTTTTTTTCTTCTATTCATTGGGGAAATAATAACCACAATATTCACTCTAACATAAAGCACCAGCCATTTGACGTTCGGGAATGAAACATGGCCTAAATAGCATTTAGTATACCCTTTTTTGCATTTCTAAATATCTGTTGACATGATTATTTTCAACAACGTTTGGTATGTTTGGACACAAATCGGAAGCCAAGGATGGTGTTCGCTATAGCCAAATGTTCAGTATAGCGGCGTTCCACTGTACTACTTTTAAAGGGATCGTATACGTTTGGTAATTGGAACCCACTGTTTGTTTCAATCCTATTTAGTTAAAGATATATACCATAAAACTAACCTGTAACAATTTTATTTCAAAAGGTGGTAGCGATTTTGAGATATTTCAGAAAATCTGGAGCGGTTATGTCCACGCAGGAAGAATAATCTGCATTGGAATACACAGTCTGAGAAACATCACTGCAGTAACGCTTCTCAGATTCAAATTTTAATCAAATTTGATTAAAAAGTGATATCTTTTTCCATAACCGCAGTACTTCGAAGTGAAAAGTTTCTAAAAATGCATTATACTATCCAAAGCTGCTGTACTTCTTACCAAGTAAGTTTTTATTGCCATTAATTTTTGAAGTCTTTACCAAACGTATACGATTCCTTTAAAATGTTTATGCCATGTCTACACCAGGTCCCAGATGCCTTCACTAGCTGCCCGCAAGGACTTCCAGCAACTACTGCAGGCGATCACCGGAGAGACAGTTAGCGTGAGACCCGACAGCAACATCTCTGAGTTCCCTGGCTACACACTGCATGTGAAGGACCGCAGCGTCCGACCTCGTACCTACCGTAACCCCTTTGACATCCCTCGCAAGGAGCTCCTAGACCAGCTGGTTCGGATGCGCACCAATTTCCTGCAGCTGGCCCTGTCTAAGTCGGCGAGATTTATGAATGAAGGTAAAGAATGCTACAGATTATGTAGTAACCAACAAGTGTATCACCAACCAATAATGTCACGCAAATTGACCGATACCGTATCACTAACCGATAATGTAACAAAAAATGACTGATGGTGTTGTAAAATGTATTATTAAACTTCATAAATATTCATGAGCAAATTGGAGCACGTCATTAGCCGATTCCACCACCCGTCCAAGAAGTAAAAATGATACGCTGCCAGGTGACGTCATCCCAGTGAGTGTCCCTTTAAAAATGCAAGCCAATCAAATGCCGCATTTTTTTGACACAGTCCAGGTATGGATATTTGCACAAAGTGTGGGTTGTTGTGGAATGTTATGCATTCAGTTGATAATACTTGGTTTGTTTGTGTAATAGACACAGTGCACAGCATTCCCATGGCAGAGATGGGTAACTACCAGGAGTACCTGAAGCGAATGCCCAGCCCACTTCGAGAGGCTGATCCCGCCCCTGCCCGGCTCCATACCTTTGGTAACCCCTTCAAGCTGGCCTCGGATAAGGACAAGGTGAGCTTAGGAACAGTAGAAGACATTGCAGTAGGCTTTCTCATGAAATGAGTCTCGTGGCCGGGCGGTTAAGAACCTGGTTTTCTGTTCCGCAGAGCTCGAGTTCGAGTCTTGGTGTCGACACGTGTGTCCTTAAGCAAGGTAATTAAACCACTATTGCTTCGTCCTTCGGATGGGACGTAAAGCTGGAGGTCCCGTGTGTTGTGTAATGCACGTAAAAGAACCCAGAAAAACTTATCGCTAAGAGAAGGGGTTTGCCCCGGTGTTTCTGGAGGATCAAGACAGCTACCTTTTCGTGGTGATCCGGCTAAGAGAAAAAAGACCTCTTGAACTAAAGCTGTCAATCAGGACTTCGGTCCATACGACAACAACATGATTGAGAGCCCGGTGTGTGTTTAGTTATGAGTTCAGTTGAACTCTGTTGGATTTAGCAGGCAAGTCCTGAGGAACCATTAGAGAGAGTTAGGGTTACATTTCAAGAACGATATAATAGCACAACTGACAAATGGTCTGTTGTTCCTTTTTAACATTTTCCCTTGGCAGCAAAAATTCATGGTGGACGAGGCAGATGTAAACGAGGCTATGACAGGTCCACAGCAGCAGCAGCGTCGACGACTGAGCGGTGACTCGCCACCAGGCTCACCAGCTGCCAAGAGAGCCAGAAGTCCAGCCACTGCACCCCCAAGTCGCAGGCCAACCTCGCCCGGGATGCAAGGAGGAATCATCCTGAAGAAACCCTTAGCACAGCTCCTACAGTCCAAACAGAAGGCTGTATCAAATGCGACAGCGTCGGGTAGGTTTCAATTGAGAATACTATACCTCATACATATTCATGATCGAGAGCCAAATTCTCACTGGTCCATTCACCATCACGTGCCATCCGCTATTTCATGCATAGTAGTTTACTACACAAACGCTTTACGACGCAATCGTGGAACTAGCACACAAGTGTAGTACGCAAGCACGAACATCAAAAAGATGGCACGCACGAAAATGTTAATTGGCATTTTTCTGAGCTCCTGATAATGCAACTGAATATGTATGAGGTATAGTAAAACAAATAGAACATTTTTGCCGGTGAAACATTTGAAGTAGCAATCACGAGCTTTTGATTTACATTTAAAACGCAATCTCGGAGTTTACGGCCAAAAAAACCTGCAAGAAACGCTGTACGTTACTATATGTACATACCGCAGCTACCTGCACACTTCATGCATGCTCTACCGAATTGCAGACCGACCGACCGACCGACCGACTGGTTCCTGATTCTCATTGTTATAATGACCGGGTACCAGCTGCATAGTGGGCACATGCAGATCTCGGACAACTCGATCGCGGGACAACTCAACTGCTTGTCTCAAAAAATTTTGCAAAATGTTTCTTCTTTTTAAGCTCTACTTTACTGTACTTTTAATTTTTTTATTTTGATATTACTTAACAAAGTAACATTTTGCCAGAACCCCTCACATATAATTTGAATTAATCCACAACACTTTGATTAGAAACTGGTTCAAGGCAGTTTCGATGAGGCGTTTAATAACATTGAATTCTTGCAGGATCACCGACGCCAGCAGCTGAACTCAAACCACCGTCAGAGCCCGCCATTGAAGAGAACTCGACAACACCGTCAATAAATAGTGCGACTGAACCCGCCAGTCAGAACAATGCAAAGGACGTCGAGTTGGAACAGCACCCACTGCCAGACTCAGAACTGACCAATCACGTGGATGTGGAGAGAACTATTCAGCCAGTCGAGAGGGAGCTTATATCTAGGTTGGGCTCGGCCAATAGAACAGGGATGTCGATTGGCCAGCACGTATCGCTGACCGACAGCAGGACAGTGAAAAGGTCGAATAGTGAGGAAAATGTGGCAGACACTAATGCGAAGTTGAAACAGGCCATCGTGAAAGAAGTGAGAAAACCCGGGAAAGGTAAGGAATAGCCAGGCATTAGTCAGTATGGGGTGATAATCGGGATGAAAACATTTTGGAATATGATCACGTCCACTTCAGGGGTGATGCATTGGGTCATTTGGGAGATATTTTACAAAGGAAGTGAGTATCTAGCATAAAAATAACCCCCACCCCAACCAAATATTTAATTCTGTATTATACGCACTGTATTATTTGAAATTTGTATTATATACTCATTCGGTATTAAAGTGTATTAGAGTCATTCATATTTTATACCCACTTTCTGTGCAAAATATCTCCCAAATGACCCAATGAATCAAACTTGAAGTGGACGTAATCATATTTCTACATTTTGGTTTTCATCCCAATTATCACCCCATACTAATTAGTTTGTATAACTTTGTAATTACCCAGTGGAGGAAAGGAATGCCCACTGACTACTTAAATTAATGCCCTCTATGACAACCAAGAACGAGTATAAAAGGCAGTCAAGAATTGGACATGGTTGCCAGTCTGACGATGCTCCTAACTTAGTAGCGAAATGTAACTAGTAATATTGATAATGTGAGTAACATCTTCATTTTGTTTGCATTGAAAAACACGAACATCCAAATTCATGAGAGACAATTATATTTTGCAGTAATTTTACAATTTCATAATCTTCGAACACCCTCTTTGTTTTGTTTTTTTCCCCGTCAGATTTTTCCCGGCTTTTTGTTCACCTGAATGCCGTCCAGGGTGACCTGGATACCAAGTACCTCTTTGTCAACAGCATCATCCGGGAGGCTGGACGCTTCAAACGGCGACGACTTATCGAACTGCTGGAGACGTTTCAGCAGTCCATTGTCAAGTATGAGATGAACCATAGCAACGCTGCTGTTGCCAATGATGTAACCCCAGCCCCATTAAAGAAGAAAATGAACAGGAATCACGTTGTGGCATCCGGAGCACCGAGGTAGCACAACGCTTGATGGGATTACTTCGCTTAGTTTAATAAATTGGAACCTTGACCCTTGAACTGGGGTGCTAAAGGAATGCAGGATTTGGACAAGGGAGACTTGCACTGATTCAAGAGGCAGCTGGTATTGAATAAGGAAATACAAATATGGTTACTCAGTTTACTGGCTCATGGGCCTGGACGTTCAGCTCCTGGACGTTCAGCTCCTGGACGTTCAGCTCCTGGACGTTCAGCTCCTGGACGTTCAGCTCCTGGACGTTCAGCTTCTGGACGTTCAGCTCAGGCATTAACAATGTTGAACTTAAAGGAATCGTATACGTTTGGTAATTACTCAAAAAATTAATGGCAATAAAAACTTACTTGGTAAGAAGTACTGCAGCTTTGGATAGTTTAATGCATTTTTAGAAACTTTTCACTTTGAAGTACTGCGGTTATGGAAAAAGATATTACTTTTTATCCCCAAAAAGTTGAATCTGAGAAGCGTTACTGCAGTGACGCTTCTCAGACTGTGTATTCCAATGCAGATTATTCTTCCTGCGTGGACATAACCCCTCCAGATTTTCGGCAATATCTCAAAATTGCTACCACCTTTTGAAATGAAATTTTTACAGGTTAGTTTTATGGTATATATCTATAACTATATAGGATTGAAACAAACTGTGGGTTCCAATTACCAAACGTATACGATCCCTTTAAGCCGGTTTTACACATACTTGTTTAATACTTGTTTAATACCGGCCAACTTCATTTTTATTTCCATTCATAAAAACCTTTTTAGTCAAAAAATCTAAACTTTTCGGTTCAAAAGTCGAAACAAGTCAAAAATTTAAACTTTTCAACAATTTTGTTTAATAATTTTTCTTCATGTTTTTCAAAACACCATGTCTTTATCATCTCTCTTCAAAACCGGCCACGTGACGGGCTTTCGACCAATGAGAATGGATAAACTGTCTTTAGGTATTTATGAATGTATACGAGTGACCCCAATGTGATTCCCGTTAATTGTTTTGCTGGACAACAAACAATCCTGTAATTTTTGAAAATGATCTGATACTGATTGTATTGGTGACAAATGCTATTCCAAAAAAGTCATGTGTGACCCAGCACATACACTGAACAAGAATATAAACGCCCACAAAAATATAAACGCCCACAAGAATACAAACGCCTCCAAGAATACAAACGCCCCCAAAAATATAAACGCCCACAAAAATGATTATTTGTCTTGAATTGTAAACAACATTTGTGTCCATCCCTGCATCCAACATGCCAATGGCACGTTCCCGCATGACCTGCGACATCTGTGGCATGGCGACTTTTGATGAAATTTGACATTTTGAGGTGGCCTTTTATTGTCCCCAGTATAAGGAGTGTTTGAGTACTGGTCACGCTGTTTGAGCAGGGTCTAGACATGCCACATCTGTGTTGTGGGTGGAATCACTGCATCACTGAGCAATTCCTTACTGGCAGAGATGGACACAAATGTTGTTTACAAATCAAAATGAATAACCATTTTTGTGGGCATTTATATTTTTGTTCTGTGTATATGGTAAGAAAGGAAATTTAATGAGATTTATAATGATGTAATCACAAGCCTGTAGCTCAAACGTCATTGGCTATGAGCTACAGGCCTGTGGTGGGTATCATTAGAAAGCTCACTAAGTTGTTTTTTCTTACCATGTACATACTTTAAAAAGTCATTTTTCCTAATTTTGATGTGCTGGGTCACGTATGTACTACATGCAAAATGGTTTCGTTGAAGGGAACGACAAAAGTAATTTCATTAAAAACATAATTTCCGGTTTTGGTGTTTTTTTAGACCGGAAGATTTGTTCAGTTGTCCAAAGAGACAACTGATAAAGTTTTCTGTAAGTTTTACTTTACTCATTCATGTAATTTATTAGCCCTATAATAGACCGAATGCGCCCTCTAAGTCACGTGACCTATAGTGGGTATCAAACATCCACAAACATGGTGTCCTCCAAAGCAAGGTGCCGCTGTTGCAAAGTACATGATGATTGTTGCATTTGTTTCTTCGATCGAGGCTTTTCTTTCTCGAAATCGCTAGTGCTAGTGCTAGTGCCGGTCCAAACGTTCCGTGCCAGTACCACATCGTGAACAGAACGTTCCTTGTAGAATTTCCAAGACTTGCTGGAACTGTCTTTACTGCATTTATTTAGCCATTCCGGTAAGCTCTCGGGTACAAACTCTGGAATATTCTTTGGAGATTTCGAGAAAGAAAAGCCTTGATCGAAGAAACAAATTCAACAATCGTCATGTACTTTGCAACAGTGGCACTTTGCTATGGAGGACGCCATGTCTGTTGATGTTTGATACCCACTATAGGCCATGTGACTTAGAGGGCGCAATCGGTCTATTGTGACATTGGGTTGGCACAAAGCAACAAAACTCTTATTGTATTCAATTGGTCTACACTTTTTAAAAGTTGAGTGGATATGTAATGTGCTACTGATTTTTATATACAAATTCACAATGCTATGTTTTTTGGATTTTGTTTTTCAATCAATTCTGTCGCACATTAAATACTTAAGCAAAACAAAGTCTGCCCTGAGCCAATATGGCTCATCAGGCCGGTGTTCATCTCCAATTTCAGTAGCATGAAACCACTGAGACTTCTATTCCCCTTGGATGGGATGCTAGTCCATTGCAGGTTACTCTCCAGCAAATGCCAGTAGCCATTTGTGATGACCCACTCTGCAAAAATGAGTCTGATGTGTTACAAATGTTTTTTTTCTTCAATTTCTTCACTCTGTAGTGTAATCAACGGTCTTTTACAATTTTGGAAAATTTTCTTTTTCTCAGTTATGTTAAAAATGTCTGTAAAAAGATAATGAAGATTTACAATTGTAGTGCTTCATCAGATCTGAAAATATAGGTGTCGGAGAAACCAAAATGCCTTACAACAAAAATATTATTTGTTGAAAGAAAAATCACCTTCGAGACAATAAATGGCCCTTTACGTAAAAATGTATTTTTCAACATCAGACTCAATTTTTGCAGAGCGGGTCACATTTATACTCCTGGGTGAAGAGAGGCAAGTGTGGGTACATAAGATATACTTAAGATGTCTTTAATGGGATCCATGGCCGAGATGCTCTTTAAAAAGTGTATTCTAGAGCATGGCATGTCATCAGAGCATTGGTAATTACAATGTACCAAGAGGTTGATCTACTGAGAAAAGATAGGGATGGTACCAAAATTCCCTGTGGAAGCATTCCGCCTGAAACGATATCGTTCAGAAACAATAATTGAAGGTGGTTATAAAAAAAATGTGCACAGTAACAAGACTCAAACAAACTGTTCATAGGAGGACGCAACTTTCGGGCCACTTTCTGTTTGCCACGGTCGCTGCCATTGCAAGGTGAAAACATGGTGAGGTGAACGCACTATCGTCGTGTAAAGTTACAGAGCTCTGCGTTGGTTTTCACCTCGCATTGACCCGAGGTCACGCAAACTGTTCATAGGAGGACGCAACTTTCGAGCCACTTTCTGTTTGCCACGCTCGCTGCCATTGCGAGGTAAAAACATGGTGAGGTGAACGCACTATCGTCGTGTAAAGCTACAGAGCTCTGCGTTGGTTTTCACTCGCATTGAACCGAGGTCACGCAAAGTTGCATCCATTTTCTCAAAATGTATAGTATCCACCGAGATACAAATTTAGCAGGTTGTTATGCACTCTACTTAAAATTTTGAGAAATATCAACAAATAAAAACATGTACAAAAGCATGCAATACTAGGTACCTTTGTTCCATATAGAAAAACACATTGATCAGAAAGGGTTATGTTTTCACAAAGAGACACACATCTGTACACATTAATTAGGCTAATTATAACCACCATGTTAATTCTGATTACTGTGTTCGCGTACAAATTCAACTCTCATAGAATTGTGCGAAGGTTTTCTTACTGCACAAAGTTACCAAAACAAAGTTTTAAAATAGGTAAACAAAAACTCCTCTTGCAATTATCTCAAATGCTTTTTCATCAAGATCCACGTGTGCCTCTTCTCGAAAAAAATGGTGACATTCTATTCTCTGCACCAACTCTATACAGTTTTCCCAGGTCCAAAAAGAAATCTCCATGGCATATAAAAGTGTTCTGTGAACATGGTAGTGTTAATTATCGATTCATTGTGCACTTTAGTATGAAGGGTTTATGTGAAAATAAGGCAAGTGTGTGTTTTACAAAACATAGGTGGTTAATTCACTGTTGAAAAAAAAGGCAACTAGTTGATATTTCCAATGCAACTGTAATTTGTTCAACTTTGATTTTGAATACGGGAAATGTCTTCCTTCGTTAGGAATACTAAATCCAAAATATATGTAAAAAAATAAAATAATAGGCTGTTTTTGGAAATGTTTTATATATTTTTGATAAATTACGAGTGTAAAGTACACCCCCCCCCCCTTAAACAAAATGCCCTTTTATTGTGTAATGTGAATTAGCCATCTAAAAAATGTAGATATGTTCCATATGAAAAGAAATCGCCAATGTTTTGGCGGCAATGTGCAATTCATCCTGTACATAATTTACAGTTTAATGATTTATTTGTTCACTTTTTGGTTGTAAAGGCCCAAGTGATTTTGCAAAAAAAATCAACAACAAGAATAAAACCAACAAAGTTACATTTCTTCCCCCTTTGTATGATTATAAAGATGCCATCATTGTGGAAAGTCACTAAAAACTAACCAGTGTAGTGGTTCTTGTTGTAAACAGGTCAAAAGAAATAAGTCCCCCCTTGCATTTTTCTGGAAGACAGGCTCCCCAACCTGTTACACAAATGTAAAATGTAGTCTGAAATGTTACACATTTATTGTGCAATAAAGTTTCACCCAACAGTTAACATACAAAATGACACTTTCTTGCATAGTGATTGGACAAATGGAGAAAATCATGTTTTTACATAAATTTTTTAATATTCTTTCTTAACTTCAATTAATTTTCCTAAAGTAAACATGCATTTAATGTTTTTGGGTTTGTTTTTAATTTTCTAAATTTACGAAGTACTGTAAATTAGAGTCACCCAAGCAAAACAATTTTTTAAAGCATTAAGGTTTTGTGGAAACAATTTTTTTTTTTCCTTTCGTTTCAGTAATGAAATTAAAAACAAGAACAAAAACATTAAATGCATGTTTACATTTGTACACTTTAGAAAAATTAAATGAAGTGAGTAAAGAATATTAAAAAATTCAGTAAAAACATGATTTTCTCCATTTGTCCAATCCCTATGCAAGAAAGTGTCATTTTTTTATTGGTCATCACATTTAACCATGGAGCTGTTGAGCGCATTTTTCGACGGCGCGCACTTTAAAAAAAATGCGCGTTGCGCAATTTTTAAACACGCAAACTTAGTTTGAGCGCACAAATTTTAAATTTGCGCAAAAGAGTTGACGCGCATTTTTTGAAAATCGCGCGATCTTTATTATTCAAACAGAATTCTGACCACTACCATGAAATACTTGCCGTAGAATTATATTTTATCTCCGAAGATAAAAAGGGTAAGGCCAAAGTAGCGTTCTGCTGTTTGGTAATTTCTGTCTAAAGCAAGGGGCATCAGTAAAAAAAAATTTCGATATCAGGTGTGGGGTGGGGTGGTCTAACAGGCCTCGCGGCAGACTTTTCTGGCGCCAGAAAATTTTGCAAAAAGGGGTGGGTCTAACTGGATTTTGGAATGAAAAAAAAAATTTCAACAAAAAAGGTGGGTCAAAACACCTGACTTGAACTACAAAAAAATATTTCACTCCATTTTTCGCCATTTTCAAGCATTTTGTTAAAATTTTCGTGATCAGTGACAGCGTCAGTGATCGAATTTTCAATCGAGAAAAAATAAAAAACTTACGGGCATTCTCAATTTCAAGTCCGTTTTGACTGCTCTCACGGTGTCAGTGTCGGGCGACGATCCTATTCTTAATATGCGGCCGCCGCATTCTGAATGAAGAGCGACAACCGGCGTAATTTACGGGTAATTGTCGAATTTTCCAACTCGGAAACATTGAATCTTTGAAAACGAAAGTGAAGATAATAGTACGCTGGACTCCGAGTAGTCTTGGTTCCAAGACCTTCGTGTTGTTTATTCCGCGATCACTGACACAAACCACCGATGTTATAGAGGGCGCCCTCTACAGACGAATCGCACCCGCGAACTCAGTGGACTCACTCGAAGGTCTTGGACAAGTTGGCACACAGGGGGCGTGGTCAGACTATTGTAATATATGCATTATTCATATCACGTGATAATGATGGACGGTTATAGGCAAATTCGTGCGAGGGTTACGCAAAACGTTACACGCCGCGATTGACCCGGCCGGCGTGATGTGCATGTACTATACTGTACATGTATTCGCATTTTTGTATCACTGTGGACGGAGACATGGCTTCCCTTACCGAACATGACATGTTCTCGTGTACAAAATGGTTAGAAAGTCGAGCACTTTTTTCAAAATGCTCCCATTTTAACCACAATTATTTTCCTGGGTTGAAATTTCCAACCAATAATACCCTATATTATACCCTAACCCAAACACTAACCCACATCCTAACCCTAGCTTTTGAGTAATTTAAGTACAATCCAAAAATCTAATTCGTGAAATTCCTAATGGAGACCTAAATATAAATCACCCTTTGGAGACCTTTTTACTCCCATTGTCCCCATTGTGTTCACGTCTCCAGAGGTACCGTATTTCGCACCATACAGTACATGTACATGTACATTGACACAGCAAATCATAGCTGCCCCGGCATTTATTTGTGACTGCGGGTGAATTGAAACAACTTTGCTCTATGGTGAAAACCTCCAAAGCCCCAGTCCCACCGAAAGCCGGATACGCTACGGATCAACCCGGATTCATATCCGGGGTCATCCGGAGTGGAACCTTAGTCAAACCGTGATAATCCGGGACTATCCGGGACTATCCGGGGCCATGCATCCGGGACCATCCGGGGACATCCGTAGTGAGTCCGGGAAGTCGAGCGTCACCCTGGATCAGCATCTAGCATCCGGAGTGATCCGGGGCCATCCGGGAAGGGAGAGGGGGGCGGCGAAGAACCGTAGTGAAACCGTAGTGCGATCGTGATGATCCCTAGTGTATCCGGGATAAACCGTAGCGTAACCGTAGTGTAACCGTGTTTATCCGGGATGAAACGGGAGTTGGTTCCACTACGGTTCCACTACGGATCACCACGGATTCACTACGGTGTCACCACGGTATTTCCCGGATGAACCGGGATGAACCGTAGTGTATCCGGGGTCATCCGGGGTGAACCGTGGCACATCCGGGATGAACCGTGGCACATCCGTAGTGAAACCGTGGCGGAACCGTAGTGAATCCGTGACCATCCGGGGTCATGGGGGAAAAACAGGCTTGAACCGGGGTGATCCGGGCCCATTCGTGGCAGAACCGTAGTCAAACCGTAGTAGAACCGTAGTAGGATCGGGGAACATGTCACTTTGTTTTTGATTGCCTTCCCGGACCACCCCGGATCAAACGTAGTTTCATCCGGGGTCATCCGGGGCGATCCGGGGCGATCCGTAGCATATCCGGCTTCAGTGGGACTGGGGCTACTAATTTATATGGTGGCCCTGAGGGATATCAAAAGTCGTGAACATTTTCGCGACAAATTTGCGACTTGTCGTTAATTTATTTGCGACTAGTCGTAAATATTTTTGCAACTAGTCGCAAATAATTTCACAACTAGTCGTGACAAAATTTGCGACTAGTCGCGAATTTTGTCACGACTAGTTGTGAAATTATTTGCGACTAGTTGCAAAAATATTTACGACCAGTCGCAAATAAATTAACGACAAGTCGCAAATTTGAGTCCTGAATTTTTTACGACATATTTTTTGCTACTAATCGTAAATATTTTTTCGCGAATAGTCGTCAATATTTTCAATAGTCGCGAAAAAAATTCGCGACTAGTAGCGAAAATATTCACTAATAATCACGAATTATACGACTAGTCGCAAAAATATTCACGAACAGTCGCAAAAATATTAACAACCAGTCGCGAATAAATTCACGACAAGTCGCGAATAGTTTCACAACTACTCGCAAACAAATTCACGACTTTTATGTCCCTCCATGCAGAGCCACCATAAATTTCCCCTTTTATTTCAGGGAAAGGTAGTTTTTGCAGGTAATTAACTGTTTGCCAAAATGAAGCACGACCTCACTAGATTTGAGGCTAATACTGACGTATGGTACGTTCGATACACTGGAATACAAAAAAACGCACCGCGCTGAAGCACCATAACATAGCGATGCTGCAGCGGGCAGACCCGCGGTACGGTACCGGTGGCCGGCTGTAGCTAGCTTGCACTGCCATGCCCCGGAAGATCGGACACACGTACATGTACAATGCTATTAAAAGTCTGCACATTTCGCGCAATGCACGTGCATACAGTCACCATCACATACATGTACATTGTACATGTACACTGTCTTGTGTACACACACACAGTATCTTATATTTGTGTATAATGAATAATTCATGATGAGGCTCAAACTCGGTCGCTGATTGGATCCCTCGGAAAAGCGAGGGAGATTCGTCGAAAACTAAGGTTAAAGTTAACAATTGCTAGCCAACTAGTGCTAGACCCTTCTGGGAATCCAAAATCATGTACGTTTGTCAAACGTCGGCTCCAGTGCGAACATGGATCCAGCCGCATTTTGTAAACTACGCATGCGTGAGACCAGAACGCACACGAAGCCGGGATTTGAAAAAGAGACAGCGTTAACGAATCTGCGCGCGTGGTGGGCGCCGAAATAACACAAGGGTCTAGGGCTAGACTAGACTCCGAGGAACTGAGGACCGGATGCGGACTGAGACTGGCGCCGGGCGCCGGGGATGATTATCAGTGAATAACTGCTGCAGCAGTTCGCGAAAGTGAACGGACACAGATTCGTCTATATCTGTCTGAACGAGCAGATTTCCATGGTCAAATTCAGAATGATCTCGAAAGTCGTTCCGAAAATTTCGATCTCGTCACGAATTATCTCCTGTCGAATTCCGAAAAATATATCCCGTTAAAGGGGTGGGTCCGAACTTGAGTTGGTGAAATGAAAAAAATATTTCCCGTTAAAGGGGTGGGTCCGAACTCCAGTTAATGAAATGAAAAAAAAATATTCCGTAAAAGGGGTGGGTATGGCATCCGGATATCATTTTCAAAAAAAAATATCCGTAAGGGTGGGTGGGTCAACGCCGAAAATTTCGTTGGAATTTTCTGACCCGATATCGAGAAATTTTCTTCCTGATGCCCCCTGTCTAAAGTGATATTTCTGTTCAAAACTTATAAACCAGCGTTGCACACGAACTGTAAGTTCGAAATTCTTTGTGACAAAGCGTGCGCTCAAGGGATGCTGGGATACAATTAAAGATTTGGCAAAAGTATGGAAAACCAGGAGTGCTGGGAGTACATGTAGTAGTGAAAACAAGAACAAATTAAAAAAAACTTTGTAAAAATGCTAGAATTTGTTTAAATAGTGTTTAATCTATTATTAGGAACAATTAAATAAATAACAGAATGCATTTGCCTTTTGAGAGATTTGTCAAACATTTTGCTTTGCATCACAATTTGTTAACAACAAATTGCTAGTGTTTGTAACTTTTGGCCACCCATATTCGTACCGCGGCGGTTTGTTAAAAATTAAAAGGCTATTGCCTGTTGAACATGTGGGGTACACACATGTACTTGTTATACCACGGCAATAGATTGTGAATTTTTATTGGTCGAGAAGCGTTCACGTGACAAGCCACAAAAACGCATGTATCCGAGTGTGCCGATGTATGAGTGATGTACGCCGAGTACGCGTGGTACATGAGTTCATGTACCCCACGGGGTACATGAACTTTCTTTTTCCAGGCCGCGGAATCTTTTTTTACACGCTAGCGCATAGCCTGGCCGGCCATTTCTGTGATAAATACCATGGAAGCGACTGATATTAGAGTCTAGCAACGCTGTGTTATATTAGCTGGTACTACGTAAATTGATGTATGTTCCTGTGCGATGTAAACAGGGAACAGTGAAGTTAGCACTTTCGGCAACGACTAACGACCGCCATTCGACCGCCATTTCGACCGGCTAACGACCGGCTTTCGTTTATGCTGTTCGTCTGCTTTTTTTCTGTTCCAATTTTGCCTTATTTTCTCCGTAATGTCGGCAGACGACAGCATTAAGTCACCTCCAAAGAAGCGATTTCTGTCTCGTTCAAAAGAGGAGATCAGAAATTTGATTTTCGAGCAAGACAGCGCCAGTACGAAGAAAAACACGGAACATTCAGTGCGACTACTTCGGCAATTTTGCACCGCAACGGGAACGGACCCATAACAAACAATTCTTGCCTGCTGTAATCTATTACCGTGGTATAACAAAACAATTGTTGCCTGCTGTGATGGTCCATGGCGTTTTGTACACCCTCGGGGGCAAATGGCACCCTCGGCTTCGCCTCGGGTGCCATTTGCCCCCTCGGGTGTACAAAACGCCATGGACCATGTCACAGCAGGCAACAATTGTTAAATGTACACTAGTAAAAGATGGCAAGGTACAGGTACCGGGTGCACACCTCCAATTCACTGTGAAATACTATGCGCGAGCTCATTAGTTTGTGATCTCTCAGATAATTTTGAATTAAAAGTCCATGTGGCAGCATGTGGCCTACAAAAATATAAATTATTTGTAGAGATCGAGCATTTGAGACTTGCGTTTTCAAACTCCAGGGATTTGGTTCTACAAAAATACTAACGTGTGTGTCTATTTTACATGGTGGCAGGAATATATTTCAGGCCTGGGCGCGACCAAGGGATTGATAATCATTTTAGGGGTGGTAATTTGGGGGAGGGAATATAAAAAACAAAATAAACTCAGTCAACCTTATAGTAAAATGGAAAAGATAAATGTTGTAGGGGTCTTAATATTTAATATTCTTAATATTTATTTTACAGTGGCTTAATCCTCAAATTTTTAGGAATCAATATATTTTTTTTTCAAATCTTAAACTGCTTGTTCCTTAGGTTTTTGGTCGTCTGCCAGTAAAAAAGTGTAATAAAAATACATGTACATACAAATAAATTTAAGGCTAGCCTACTTATAGGCGTACATGTAGTTTTTGTTTGTTGGGGGGGGGGTGCTTTGTGAAGAATGCAAATTCAGATTGCTTCTCAAGTAGCCTTTTTTCTTGGGAAGCTTGCCATTTTCCCAGACGGCCGAAACATATGATATTCAATGTCACGCGAAGTTGTCAAGCCAAACATGACCTAACTTGAAGCCAAAATTAATGTAGAAGCACAGAATCTCAGGTGATATGACAACAAAATATATTTGAAGGTCAATCAAAACGATATGACATTGACATTACTACACTAAGATATGCGACAAAGTACTGTACGTGTACGGTATACGCAATAAAATGAAATTTACATCGTAACTTTGTACTGCTAAAAAACAATGTCTTGCGAGAACAAAATGTTGCACTACAAATAATGTGCGCAAACTATATAAATTAACGACATCGTGGCTGGGTTCGGGCGGTCTGTTTTTACAAGCGAACCAGGTCAGAGAGATATTGTCCTCTGCAAAACTCTCCGAAATCGTCAACATTTACTGCTGGTTCTACTGCCATGATGTTGCCGCCACGCATATCATCCGTCTGCCGAGTGCTGAAAATGACGCGACGCGTGTATTCCGCGCGCCGTAGCGCTGACGCCGATGTAAAACTCGTGTCTACCGTGCAGTTCGTGTCAGTATTTGCCTTGACCGCATCGCGCAATTTAAGTTTGTGCGCGCAAACTTTAACAAAATAAATCTCCGCCCGCAGTTTTTAAAATTTGTGCGCGCAAATTTAAAAAATGCGCGTTTTTAAAAAATGCGCTCAACAGAGCTATGAAGATATAGCTCCATGATTTAACAAATGGCAGCACTCAAGGCCAGGCGAAGGTTAACTGTTGGGTGAAACTCTTTTGCACAATAAATGTGTAACATTTCAGACTACATTTTACATTTGTGTCTTCCAGAAAAATGCACATTTCCCAGTACAGGGGGACTTATTTTGCACAGGGTGTTGGTATCTAGAATAATATCTCCCAAATGACCCAATGTACCACTCCTGATAGACGTAATAATATTCTACAATTTTAGTTTTTAACCCAATTATCTCCCCATACATGGGGGTTTTTCACTGCCACAGTATCGTGCTTCTATCTAGATATAAGGAGCCAAACCGAATCTGAGACCAATTTTACGGCGCTGCTAAGCACACAAATTTGCTTAGCATGAACAGGGTTACAGACCAAATTTTCACTTGATTTTTAAAGTTTGTGATTGATATTCAGCTGGCTTTTGTTTGCTTAGCATGAAAAGCACATGGAATTTTGGCTACTAACCTGTTTTTACTGAGCAAGACTTATTTCTGCTAATCAAAATTGTGTGCTTAGCAGCTTCGTGAAATTGGCCCCAGATATGATGATAAAGCCGAAGTCATTCTCTAACGCCCGTATTCACAAGAGGGCGCAATTTTTTTGGGAAGAAGGTGTTAGTCTGGAATCTTGACTACTCTACTCTCTTTTACACGTTAACATGAAGAAGAAAAAAGCTTGCCAAGCATCCCGACTATCTGACTAATCAAGCCAAGCAGAAGCGACTCCACCCGGTTATAAATAAGTTTGTGTTGAAATGAAACGCTACACCCCGAATATTTCAAGTTATTTGGAACTATGAGTATGACGTGATAACATAGGTGTGCAGCAAATACATTTCCATGTGTACATTAATCGTTATTGTTCAAAGAAAAGGGTGAGTAAAAAATGAATTGGTTTTTATTGACAAAGTGAGTGAGACGACTGTAGTTGCGATAATCGTAACCCACCATCCTTCCGACGGTCGAAGACCGGAGGGTTACGAGACAACTACATGTGATGTAGTGTACAAAATTGGCATATTTGTAATTTCGACCATTTTTGCCAGACTAGTCTGGTCACCAGTTTTTCCGGATTTTAACCACTTTTAAAGATCATGACACACATTTTAAGAACACAGATTTGATCTGCAATGTGTAATGACTCCGCTCATAACACTCTAAACATCATTGAGAAAATATTTTGGGGGAAAAATGACAAAAACTTACCAGAGACTGAGCGAAATTCTCACCAAACGAGGTTTACATTTATAACCCCGCACTTCAAAACCTATCAACAATCTCGACCAATCAGCGTAAACCAAGGAAAGACAGACTGGGTGGAGCTTCGGCTGTACACCGTTAACCGGCTATTCCCGCTTGCGGACTCACTGCACGGGCTTCCCTCTCGGCGCTCATGCTGCGTTCCAATCGCGTCGTGTTTATCGTGTTCACGGGTTCACGAGTCGTATAGGCCGAGTTCGGGCGGTCTGTTCTTGACACGCGAACTCTGTTCTCGCGCTCGAACGACGGGAACGCGACCCGTGAACATTGCACTCGGAACAAGAACACACACCACCTATCCATCATGCAAGAACAAGTTACGCGTGTCAAGAACAGACCGCCCGAACTCGGCCATAATGGCGTTCTAATCGCCTGGCAACTCGTGTTCACCAGTGGTGAACTCGAGGTGGATTTTTTTCTCCATGTTCACGTCACGACTTCGCGAATGAAATACTCGCGCATGCGTGTTGGTTCACGTACAAGTTCTTGCGCTATAAAGAATGTCCTTACCGCACGACTAACTCGACTGTGCGCGTGCGGTGTGTAGCGTTTGGAATGCAACCTACTCGTGAACGTGGAGAAATTCACGGTGAACACGATAAAAAAGATGCGATTGGAACGCAGCAGTTCACTCACCGCGACTGAAGACATCCACACACAGACTGTCCGTGCGCCAAAAATCTAACCAATGTTTATCCCCAAAATTGTACGACTTTTCTATGTCAGAAACTGCAAGTAAAACCTTCATTTGAAACCCCTGACTTTCAGCTATCGAATAATGCACATAAAATAGCAGTAGGGTGGATGTACGACAGCTTATACTTTTTGTGAATGAAGCCCTTTTGCTCCGCCCAACTTTTCCCGAAAAAAACCGATCCACGCGTCCACGCGTTCGGCCCCAGATTTTTCCCGTAAACATCGTGGAGTTTTAACTCCGCGCGATTTCCGAACCCCGGAGTGACAGTTGAACGGGTTTCATTTTGATCCCGAAGGGGTACTGAACACGTTAGTGTTTACTCGATCCCGATAAACAATTTAGAACGAAAGTTACGAAAAAAGTAAAAATAAACTCAATTTGTTGAGGTGCAATCCTCAAAATTCAAGGTAGGAGTTATCATTTACATAAAGTTTACTTGTCTTGTCTACTATACCTGTTATTTTTAAGTCTCTAATGTGCGTAGATTCGGGCGGAAAGTGTACTTTGTAAAGCTAGATTCATGACAGCTACGCGAATGTATGTGTGAGCTCCGCGTTTCGCGTGCCGTGTGTGAGGCATGTTTTGGTGCCATTCAGGGATATACACAATGTATGTAGGGACTGTCTTCATCGAATGGGGTGAATTTAATCAAATAAAACAGGATTTCTCAAAAACTAATTATCCGATTTTCTCGATTTAAAAAGCATTGTATTTCTTTCATCAAGACCTTTTATTTGGTGTATAGTTTGAGCATTTTGGAGGAAGAATAATGTTTTACCTGAACACCCTAGATTAGTCTCACTGCTACATTCTATGGGCCTTTTCAAAACCGTTGCTTCGTCTTTGGCTTTGCCTCCGAAAAGGCCCATAGGATGTAGCAGTGAGACTGAGCTAGAGAGAAGCCCGTGCAGTGAGTCCGCAAGCGGGAATAGCGGGAATAGCGGTGTACAGCCGAAGCTCCACCCAGTCTGTCTTTCCTTGGTTTACGCTGATTGGTCGAGATTGTTGATAGGTTTTGAAGTGCGGGGTTATAAATGTAAACCTCGTTTGGTGAGAATTTCGCTCAGTCTCTGGTAAGTTTTTGTCATTTTTCCCCCAAAATATTTTCTCAATGATGTTTAGAGTGTTATGAGCGGAGTCATTACACATTGCAGATCAAATCTGTGTTCTTAAAATGTGTGTCATGATCTTTAAAAGTGGTTAAAATCCGGCAAATCTGGTGACTAGTCTGGCAAAAATGGTCGAAATTAAAAATATGCCAATTTTGTACACTAGTTGTCTCGTAACCCTCCGGTCTTCGACCGTCGGGAGGATGGTGGGTTACGATTATCGCAACTACTGCACTGTCTGCTCTTCTTATTTCTCCTTGGTCAGACCACTCGATCATCATGTCACTTGTCACTTGTCCGGAATTTGGGGAGACAGTATTCAATAATAATCAGTATTCAATAATAATCAGTATTCAATAATAATCAGTATTAATATTGTATCACTTGACTTATGATTTATTTATTTATTTTCTTTATTTACCCAGGGTAAGCTAAATCAGTAACAAGACTGGTTTCCATTTGGGCCCTGCGTGTTAAAGTACAACCATTACATTACTTTAATTTAAAAAGTGTATAGAGCGAGGTAATATTAACAATATAAAACAAAGACAGTGATATCTATGACTATGTAAACATGTAAAATAAAAACAATACAACAGATGAAATGCTGATAAAAGTATCAGTACAAATAAAAGATAAAAATAGGAATAATAAAGTTTTGATTTAAAAGCAGTATTGGTACATGATGAGTTGTGGTTATAATTTACCCCTAGAAATATGGGCCTCCCGACGCGACGCCCGCATGGCGGAGCCCCATAGTTAAAGAAGGTTTTTACAGGTTATTAACAATGTTAAACGATAGTAGTTGTGGAACACAAACTACATGTTATTACTCCCAAAACCGCTGCACGGTCTACCTCCAAAATCTGTTACTATTTTATCAACTCACTCAGAATGTGCGCCAAACAAAACGGTTGAATCTTGCCCAATTTCTTTAAAAAGGTAAAAACTATCCCCAATCTGCAAACTTGACAGTTAGAAGATTGTGGATAACAAAGTTCAATGAACTGTTCGAACTGTTGCATGTGCTGTTGTACATGTACATGTACATGTATGTCTGTGGTAATCACCTCGCGACTGGCCCACACCTTTAGACCTGCTGTACCGGTGCAAGTTGAATTACCACAGACATGATGCAACAGCCGCTGGTGCACTTAACCAGTTCGCGCCGGATGACGTATATAAACGCAAAAATTTCCCAAAATTCAAAACGGATGACGCATAAACACGCCAAGTTCAAGTTCGGAAATGTATGTCAGCAGCGCGCAAGGCCGAAAATGCGTGGGTGTGCTTCCCGGCACTATCAGCCTGAACACGCTTCGGATCGAGTTTCGTTAAAAATAATCCGTCGGCTCGGCGTTGTTAAAATAATCCCGGCGCGAACTGGTTAAACTGCTTAACCCGCCCAAAACAGATGCATGCACGTAATGCATGTGCGTAATGCATGCTTGATAAGTGACGTTGGTGTCGCGCTCTACATTCTGCATGATTTAGGCTACCCATGATTCATCTTGCATACAATTAAAGGCAGGATACACGTTGGTAATTGCTTTAATTATCACAAATGAGTAAATTTGAAGGGTTGTATTTTATAATAAATATCATTTAACTGATCATGGATGCCGAGAAAAGCACAAAAAACAGCGTTTGTTGTTAACCGGCGTCGAGTAGTTATTCTTATGTTATCTTTGTTTTTTCGCGATCGCCGTCCGGCGATCGCAAATTTTTATTTATAAAATTCAAATTTTTAGAATAATTACAGAATATCTAGCGCAATCATTTTGCCGGATGCCTAGAATCATTATTTACTTTCAAATGAGTAAGATATTTTTTAATTTTTCGGTAGTAAATATTTTCGATATCTGCAAATGGTGTATCCTAGTCCTACTTTTAAAAACTGCTGCATGATTGCATAATCATCTTGGTGAGGTGTCCGAGTGCTAATGTTTTCCAAGAAAGCTTTTAAAAAAGCACAATTGTGTTCGAAATTACAGGACAGAACAGACAACGGAAGATACAGACAACGGAAGATACAGAAACCCCAAGTTTTGGAACATTAACCCTACTATACCCAAACCCATCAAACTCCAACTGCAGGTTTTTCTAGATTTTGGCAGGTTTGGTACCAAACACATTAGCAACTTGTTGTCTGACTTTGTTTGACTTGGTACCAAAGGCCCATGGAGACCATGTTGAATTCTGTGAGGTTCAGGGCAGAAAGGCATGAGACGTGTAAACAAATGTTGGAGCTTAGGGGAATTATGGAGCTTGGACTCCAAGTTGGGGAGAATTATGAGCTTGGAGGGAATTATACCTTCATAAAATGGTTGCATAGATATCCTGGTTGGCTGCAGGTTATATCTGGATTGGGGTGTTTTAACTCCATAATCTCCCAAATTAGAGTCAAAGCTGTTTGGTTTTTTTCATTTCACAATGATTTTTTAACCTATGCCAAAACGCAGACTTTTAGGCAATGGTGTAGGTACGGGCCCCTTTTAGTAGTTTTGGCCAAATAAGTCAAGGATGCATTTTATCATTACCATTGGGAATTGCTTGAGTAATAATGAATGGGTGGATTTGGGGGTGCTGTATTTTATAGTAAATATCTTTTAACTGACATGTCCGAAGTTTTACAATCATGAATGCCAAGAAAAGCGATGTTCGTTTTCAACCAGCGTCCAGCAGTTAATCTTCTTGTTCTTGTTTTTTTCGCGATCCCCGTCCAGCGTAAGGTTAGAAAATGGAAGACACTTAATACTAACCGGTGTATCGGTTCGGGTTATTTTTTTCAAGGAGCTGGGTGGTGCGTGAATGTATATTCATAAAAAAGAACAATGGCAACTCGTATAAATTAAAGAATCTATAAAGAATTATAACTATAAAGAATTATAAAGAACGGCTTCCTCAACCAACTCGCCATTAGCATAGTTGGTAGAGAGGAGAGCTATGGATCGAAAGGTCTGTGGTTCAAATCCGACTATCGTAAACATTTGTCTTTTTCTTTGACACATTTTTGTATGGGTTGTTTTAACCGTAGAACAAGGTTGAAGGGAAAACTGGTTTAGGGTACATAAGTACCTTGAAAAATACAACAAGAACCGCTACACTGGTTAGTGTTTAGTGACTTCCTTAGAAAATGTGATTTTCTTACGTAATTTACAGTTAATAAACTGGGGATTACTATTAAACGAGAAATGAACCAGTGTCTTGATTATTGTATTATGTTTATTCCTATTTTATTTTGCACACAGAATCGGTATCGGGACCATAAAAAAGTAGATTTGCATTGTCATCACCGTGACTACTGCCCAGAATGACCATGGAAGACGACAATGATGCCTCTTCTGTTGAGTCCTTTGCGCTTCATGTGGTGCTGTTTCCTATTTTAGATGAGGTACCGGTACAGCATGTATTATTTTAAAGTGTTTACCCCTTGGCATTTATGAGTCATTCTTGCAAAATGAGACAAAACTGTGCACAGGGTATAGTAAGGAAAAGTTCAAAATAATGGGCAATTTTTTTATTTGTATTTTCAGATTTATTGATATTTGCAATCGTTGTCATCCCTACTAACCATATTTTGTTAAGTAGGATGGAAGTAGTGAAAAAAATGAGCATTTTTCCATATTACATGTACACAACTTGAAACTTCAAATACATTTTTCTCATCATTTCACTTTTGCAACATGTTGATAAATGTAAAAATTTAAATGGTCATAACTTGTTAATGGTATGTCCGATTTAAAGGTAGTATCATGGATGCCGAGAAAAGCACGACAACAGCGGTTGTTTTCAACCGGCCTCGAGCAGTTATTCTTATGTTATCTTTGTTTTTTCGCGCTCGGAAGAATTACAGGATATCTAGCGCAATCATTTTGCTTTCGGATGAGTAAGATATTTCTTAATAATTCGGTAGAAAATATTTTCGATATCTGCAAATGGTGTATCCTACCTTTAAGTGCAAGAAATTGCAATGTGGGGAGAATTTTATCTTTTCTAATATCTGACAACCTTCATTTCAACCTCTGCCCAGTTCCGTCTTTTTTTGCCAGAACCCCTCAGATTTTTGCTGAGAATCTTTCTGGATAGAATCAAACTATCCGATCAGTGGCACAGTCTTTTTGTACAGGGATCAATCTACATGTTCATCAAATCAAAAACTTTGGCCCAATTTCTTGGCTCTGTTAACCACAGAATTCCGCGCTTACGGTCACCATTTTCCGCTAACCGCGCTAGCAGAAAAATTATGTGCTTACCATGTAAGCACAGAATCCTTAGTTACGAAACGTACGCATGCTCAGAGACCAAATTTTCTGCTATAGTAAGCAGGGATTTTTCGCTAACGGTGAGCAGAGCCAAGAAATTGGGCCCAGGTCAGCAGAGTTCAGGTCGCGGTTAAGTTTGTAAAGAATTTCCTCAGTGTAATAACAAAAGCTACTATTGTGAGCGATTTTCGGATGAGAATCGAATATGGAATTGACGTATATACAGAGAAATGGTTGGTAATATCAGAAATTTTAAATAATGGAATTTGGGATGGGTTGAATATTTGTAAACATTTTGTCATTTATCCCCCATTTAAAAAACATTTGATTTCTTTAGCTGGAGAAGATAGACCTGTCTGCTGCGCAGACATTGAGGGCGGCCTTTGAGAAGGCTGAGAGGCAGAACCCTGGCATCAGTCAGGACATCATCGGTGGGATGCTAGAGGCACGATCTGTTGGGGTCAGTCTCAACACTGAGTGCTTGCTCAAACTTGCAGCCCTCGACAGTGAAGGTATGTGTACCGTATGTGCACGTACGTTTGTTTATGGTGTAAATCGAGGAGTTTATTTTGTTCCTCTTGATAATTTCCTTTGTTTGTACTTTTTCTGACGGCTCTCATTGGTTTTGTACACGAATCTCAATCGAGGACGTCCTCGATTCTAACCCTAACCCCAATTCACCTTCGTGTTGCCAGGCATGTGTCCTCCATTTACACCATAAACAAACGCTTGTATACACGCAGCACAATAACACAATAGAACAATAGGATAAATTTTCCCCAGAAATGTATTTACCCCAGAGTGGAAACGCCATAGCGTTAAATATTACAATAGGACAAAGGAAAACAAAAGAGGGTAACAAAGGTCTTCCCCACAAGTCTCCATATGTGCGGATGAGTGTGCGTGATACATGTGCAAGGACTTATCTCAGTTATTGAAATCAAAGACAATTATGTGGCCTGTTCCATCGAAATCTGGACAAAGTCGCACAATGTGTTTTCTCACAATGTACTCGTGAAGTCATTTCGAAGTAGATTTTACCATTATGAGATTTTTGTTTTTTCTGAATTCAATAACAGTCTAGTAAGGTATTTCATAATAATTTATGCAAATGTTGCAATTATATTGTTGTATTTACTTGGTTACAGTTGTTTGTGTTGATGTGAGCACATGATAATAATTCAATTCGAGCGATTCACAATACATAGAAGCTGCCGTTGGAGGCGCAAATCCTGCTATACCCGCAGTGCATCATGGGAAAAAGTCGGCATCAGTTTGAAAAACGGTATTCATTTTGCATGACCTCATCAGTTTTTACGTCTTTTTGGATGCGCACGATTAAAGTTCCAATTTTTTTCTCTGCAAATAACAATGTTTTAATCAACGACGCTTCCGGATACATTTATGTTTGCGTTGTACCTCGCGTGAACAATGAAGAATAGATATTTCACTACAGTATGATGTACGGAAGTAGTCGACCGTAAAGTTTAAAAGTGGCTCTTTTGAGTCAAACGCTTGGTGGCGCACTGCATTGTGAATCGCCCGAATTAATTCAATGTTCTTTGTGCATGCAAGTGCTAATATATTATAAAACACTTTGCCCATTTGGGTTCTTCTGTACAAAAGTTTCTGAACAGTTGTCTGAATTGGTTGAAACTTTTTCAAAAAATACCTCGGTGTGTGCCATGGAGTTCTATAGGGTATATTGGGTCGAAATTTCAACGCAGAAAATTAAATGTGGTTGAAATAGGAGCATTTAAAAAAATTGTTGATTTCTAACCATTCTGTACACGAGAACAAAGTGATATCTCCACAAGGCAGGCCTCAACCTCCACAGCGGCCACCAGCGGCCATTGCCGCGATGCCCCAGCGAATTGCCGTGAAGCCCCTTAAAAAAATACGTACCTTACGGCCACATGGCCGTCGTGCCCCTTTTCATTGAGTCCATTACATTATGCAGTCGAAAGTGTTATTGAAAAATAATGTTAACGTTGTGACCCATTACGAAGATCAAATTGTTTCGGCGTATGTAGCGTACGCTCTCCCGCGCCGCGCACTAGTTTTAATAATGCTGCTTGCGCCATGCATGCATCGTGCAAGTACATTTGCAGAGGAGAACGTGGCATGGCAACCATATCAAACGTAGTTGAGTTGTTTACTACTAAAAACACGGTACCAGACTACTCGTGTATAGACTGGCCAAAAATAATTCGCGATTAACGCAAAACGATATGGCGGAACAAGTCTGCGCAGGCGCGGCGTGCAAAGCTCGTCGCACCAAACAACCTAGGGCACTAGCAGAGCGCCCTCTGTTGTTCGGTGCGACGAGCTGTGCACGCCTGCGCAGACTTGTTCCGCCATGATGTTTTGCGTTTATCGCAAATATTTTTAATGTTTTTTTACGCAGATTTAGAGACAAATTATACCAGACGGAACCACGAAAAAGTCCTAATTATGGCGAAATATCGATGCGCTATAATAAATGAACCTGCATGCCGAGTTTGAGACCGAATGATTTCCATGAAATCAGGGTTTTTGTTGGCACTGATGGACGCGGGGCCGGCCGGCCATAGACTAGGGCTAGGCATAAACATGCACGTTTACATAGGCGAATGATATGGCGTTAGGGGGATTCGTTTTCAATTTTCATAATCATATTTACGTTTACATAGGCCAATTATTTGGCTTTGGGGGAGGGGGGGGGTCGTTTTATTTTGTTATAATCATATTTATTTCTAAGAATATTTTTTTTAAAGAATTTTATATTCATCTTTAAGGTTAAATTTTCTGAAACAGCGGATTTTGTTGAGCCTTGAGGTTTTTGGAAGAGGGGGGGGGGGGGGTTGACTCGGAGAGTTGGGGCGGTGGTGTTGACTCGGAGAGTTGGGGCGGTGGTGATCCGGGGATAAACAAATAACAGTTTGAAAATGGCCTTGGTGCCCTTCAGGTTGGCCTTGGTGCCCCTTTCATTTTTGGAGCCTTTGAGGCCAAGTGGTCTTGACCCTCTGAAGCTTAAGGTTGAGGCCTGCCACAAGGATACAAACATTCGAAGGTGTGCATATGTATGTAAACACCACCCCCCCCCCCCCCCCCCCCCCCCCCCCCCCTCTTCCCCGAATCAGTGCTGGGCGAGTAACTCAAGTACTCGCCTACTCGTGATTAGTTTTTGCTACTTGTAGCACTACTTGCATTTTTTTAACTATTCGATTTATACTCGTGCCAGCCCGAGTAGCAATAAGTACTCGCAAGTAGTGATTGTTAGCAAGCGATGATTGTTGACAAGTACCGATTAAGTTGTGGTCGTATGATGGAACTACGCGTAATGAATTGACTTGCCGCTCCCCACAATAGCACGCCTACAATGGCACGTCTTATTCCCAAATAAGTAAGGGTCAACAAACTAAATCCTTTGAGTGTGCCGACACGAAATGTAGCAAAAATTGCCCCATCGCAGATGTCCGACCGCAGATTTATACAAAGGAAGCCATACTTCTTCTGCAGATATCATGTTTTAAAACCACTTTCCGGGTTTGGGTCGAACTCTACTACTATAATAATGGCAATTGCGATGGTTTTACAATATGATAATGATTTTTATTGGTTTTCAATTCTACCATAGAGGAATCTAAACATTCTGAATTGGAACTTAAAGCGATAAAGGAAACCAAACTGCTGCAGATGTCGCTGCGAAATTACCGTTCTGCTTTGAATGAAAACACATGGTGATAAACACTTGTGATCGCCATTTTACACCTTGTGAAAATTGTGACTAGTAGTCAGTACTCAATTACTCAATTACGAGTAATTTCTTTGTGAGTACTCGAGTGAAAAAAATCACTACTCGCCCAGCACTAACCCAAATTGTGGACCCCTCATTGTCCCTCTTTTGTTTGTACTGAACTTTTTAGGAAGGCCTCCCATAGGTTTTGTACACGGTTAATCGTAGACACTTTGTTTGTGCCCTAACCCAATTGTCCCTAGTCCTTGATTGCCGGTGTTTATACACTCATCCCCTTTGGATGTAACAAGGCCAAAGGAAAAAAAGAAATAAAAAATAGGGTTATTTTGAATTTATCAACTTGCTTCTTACCACAAAGTTTTTCAAATTTGTTTCAACAGAGTACACATTACGCAGGAAGGAGGACGTGTTTGAGAAACTCAACGAGCAAGCTAAGGGACTGAAGAAGATCCTAGCTAGGCTGCCAGATGAGATCGGTGACCGACCCAAATTTCTGCAAACAATCAAGTAAGTGCCTTGTATTCTTTATTGGCGTCATTTTCCCAGCTCTGTGTACTTGCTGCAATATGAGATAAGTACAGGTTTGAGAAGCAAAAGCCTGCTTAAAGGGATCGTATACGTTTGGTAATTGGAACCCACTGTTTGTTTCAATCCTATATAGTTATAGATATATACCATAAAACTAACCTGTACAAATTTCATTTCAAAAGGTGGTAGCGATTTTGAGATCAGCCCTGATACTTCACGACGGCAACGACGGCAATTGCCGTCGATGCCCCTACCGATTGCCGCAATGCCCTTTAAAAATCCCACTTTCCACGGCAATTGTTGCCGTGCCTTTCTCCTGAAAAAAATATATTAAACGATATTCTGCATGCGACATAAATCTAAAAAATTGACACAGAAAATGAGCTGAAATATAGCGACTGTCAAAACTTGCGATGTCTGTGTGATATATCTGCAGATCCCACAAAAAAAATTAACGCAACGAACAACTTACCTCTCATACACACAGTACACACACGCACCGACGAAAACCATTGTGCATGCATGTACACATCGATCATGTACATTGAGCATGCACGTGTACATGTACCGTAATTTCCTGCGGTAAAGCCGCACGGCGGTTAAGGCGCAGGTCCCTAAAATCAACCAAATTTTTTTCAAACGTCAACAGATAAAGCGCACTGCCGAATAAGGCGCATGCTTGAACGCACCCAGAAGAACACCAGGCGCCACCCGGTGTAGGTACATCGCCACAAAGGGGTCATTTTGTTGCCTTAGAAGGATCCCACTATTCCAAGCAAGAATTTGCTGAGTACTTGAGTTTATCTGGCAGCAAACAATGTATGAAAACTTCAAACCAGGAGTAGTCACAATATCGCACGGGGTTTGCCGATACATATCATGTATCACTGCAGTATAAACTGCATGCACATGTACATCACATGCAGCGATCGCGTGCATGGTATCCCTAATTGCGACACCCCCTAGTCTTTTTTCCAGTCGAATGCTCCGCGCTGTGTAGTTCGGATGGTGAATTGCATGAAGCCGGAACGTAGACGAAAAAACGTTTAGAAAAAGGCCACATAGTACGGGCCAGCTTTTTATCGCTGTTGTACGCGTCATGCAGCGCACGCTGTAGTCTTGTTTGCAAGACGATCTTATTAATCGCGGTATATGCAGCGCGCGTAGGCCGCCGATGCGGTAATTCGCGCGTGGTCTACGGCGTACGTTAGAGGGCGCCCCGCATCGCGAAAAACGTCTTGCAAACAAGACTACGCACGCTGCCGAGTGCTAAATCACATACATGTACGGTCGTAGGGGGATCAACACATCGCGGCATTGTTAATGGAAACACGGTCACAATGTCCGGAGAGTTGGGCTAATTGGTTGACCGCATTATTGAGTAAGATTGCGGCGTTCAAAGAATTCTTCACACAAAGACCATCACTTTGAACTCAAGCGACATCATATACGGCGCACTGAAAGATAAGGCGCGGCGATGTTTTTGTGGTCTAGAAAGTCAGATAAGCCGCGTCTTTACCGCAGGAAATTACGGTACATGTACATGTACATGTACATGTACGGTGAAATAGTCTGGTGAAATAAGCTTCGACCGTCGACGTGTATGCAGCACTGCGCGTGAACAGCCCATCCGAGTCGGTAACCCAGACTGATCGTTTCAACCTCGTACTCGCTGAGTATTCGACCCAGCAGGTGGGACCGTGCGAAAAAGAAAAACTACCGAGAAGGAGTGTGTAAGAAGTTGTTGTTAAATGCATGCAGCATGCAGCCGGCTTGTTTGTTTTGGCTTGGGTGATGCGTCCGATGATCCGACAGTCCGACGTTAGTTACTTTTTTTGATATTCAGAAGCTTCAAAATGCCGTATCAGGAAAGAACCAAGCAAAAGAAATTATCCCAACTAAATGTTGCAGCATCAAAATGCTGCAAATTGGACACCTTTTTCAGGTAATTTTTTTTTATGTCAGTTTTTTTCATTTTTATTTTTTCGTGTTTGGTATTTTATTAAGGCACGATTTGCATACATTACCCATTACATACTTTCGGGTTAGTGAAAAATCTGGTTTAAAATTATTGAATGCATAAAACTTGTGTAAAATTAAGAAAACTGGAACTGGATTAACTACAACAACAATTTGCTACAGGTCTTATCAATATTTATTATTAGTTTGATTCAAAGAAAACGTGTTTTTAATACAAATTTAAATTTCAAATTATGATATTTCTAATAAAAAAGAATTGCGTAAGCAGAACAGAATAACTGAGTGGTGTGTAATTATTGTGTAAGGTTGTATTATCTATGAAATATGTGTTTTTTTCAAAAATTGCCTTGGTGCCCTTTGCAAATTTTTGAAAATTGCCTTGGTGCCCTAAATTTCAAGGCCCTTTCAAGCTGAAGTATCAGGGCTGTGAGATATTTGCCGAAAATGTTTGGGGATATAAAGTAATATCTTTTTCCATAGTGAAAAGTTTATAAAAATGCATTATGATTAAAATGTTCATACGGCGATGGTTATTATGGGTCTGCTGGAGTGTTTGGCAGTAAGTACATGTACAGTACTACTGTACAGTACTACTGTGTAACTGCCATAGGACTATATTTACCCAGCTAAAAGAATGGGACCAATCAATAGGTGTCAACAAACAAGTTATTGTCGACCTGACAATATGATTGAAATGACATCACAGTCATGTGTGCTTATTGTTTTCTTTTTGAATATTAAAATGCACAAAAAGCTATTCAACCAGAAGTTTTTGCAATTGATCATAGCATTTTGATTTGATTTGTTTGATTGTACACATTATACACATGACTGCAGTGTACACCAGCCTTTGTTCAGTAGCTGATGCTATTCACAATAGACCTGCACGTACACCCGCACATACACTCGTCACACAGGCGTGTTCAACAGCATTCAGAACATCAAGAGGTTAAAATTCACGATTATAATTAGAGAAATTATAAGAAATGCAAGAGAAAAAAAAATACACGAAACAAATAAAAATCTCAATATGGTCAAATCACAAGAAAAGTGCATTCCCATTCATTAAGAGAAATGTGATGAGAAATATTTATGAAGGGCCAAGAATGTGGTACATGGATAGAATTTAAAATCAAAATGGCCACATTATATGTATCCAATAGATTTTAGATTTTTTTAACACCAACCAAGCAACCATGCCAACTGTAAAACCACTAAATATGAAGAAAAAAAATAGGATGAAATTTGAATTTTTCTCATTGCAAGCTACATGTATAACTATACAAACAAAATATGTTGGTTGATTGTTATTTAAGGTTTCCAAATATTAATAGTGAAATATGTGAGGTGTTCTGGCAAAATGAGACGGAACTGGGCACAAGGCACAGTGGGGAAAACTGCAAAACAATGAAAAATTGAACAAATAATTTAGTTTTAGGATTTATTGATATTTGTAATCCTTGGGATGGCTACTAACTATAATTGGACAGAAATAGTATAGAAGTAGTGTAATAAGTGATTTTAAGGAAAAATAATTGTCATTTCTCCATATCACATGTAGAAAACTCAAAACCAGGCCTTTTTCTCAACATTTTACTTTTGCGAAATGTTGATAAATGCGAACTTTAAACAGCCATAACTTGTTAATGGAATGTCCGATTGAAGTGCAACAAGCAGCATTGTAAGGAGAATGTTTTTCTCCTTTTACAAACATTACAATAGTCATTTCAACCTCAGCCCAGTTCCGTCTCATTTTGCCAGAACCCCTCACATTATTTGCTTTTAAAAAGTTGAACATTTGCAGACAACTATATTACTATAAATACATTCAGCACAGTAATTCACCACTATTGCAACAATAATAAACCCAAATGGGTATTTATACCACAAGTTTCTGTCATTTGAAACAACTAAACGTGCAAATTGAAAATTGAGTGCCATCTAAAACAGTGCTGAAACAGTTCCTATTTTTATATCATTTTTACATGTTCACAAATACAAAGTTTATACAAATATATTTGATTTACAATATTTATACCAAATATTTGTCCTATTAAATGTACAGGTTTTTTCTTTTCGATAAACTAGGGCTGTTCTTTTCGTATAAATTAGTATTCGATTATTCAAAATGCACTTGAATGAATTTTCAAAACTCTTCGATCAAGTTTTATACTCGCTAGCTGCAGCTGCCTTTCTCGCGGGTCGAAATTTGCTTACGAATTTCACTGGTTAAAATGTTCATGCGGCGATGGTTATTATGAGTCTGCTGGGGTGTTTGGCAGTAAGTACATGTACAGTACTACTGTACAGTACTACTGTGTAACTGCCATAGGACTATATTTACCCAGCTAAAAGAATGGGACCAATCAATAGGTGTCAACAAACAAGTTATTGTCGACCTGACGATATGATTGAAATGACATCACAGTCATGTGTGCATGTGCATATTGTTTTCTTTTGGAATATTAAAACGCACAAAAAGCTATTCGAATATTCAGTTGATGATTGAATATTTAAATATTTGATATATTCGAGACAGCCCTTTAGATAACACAAAGTACAATTTCGATGCAAATATAATATAATAATCAATATGTTGTTGTCAATTTCAGCATTTTATGATATAGATTTTGTACTTACAGGCTACCGGCTAATCCTTCCCATTAAAAAATGTCATTCACCCTCTGTCATCATTTACTGTCCAGTTCAGGTCAGTTGCCGTAAATACACTCATTTTCCCCCGTAATTCAAAATGGATGACACCACAAGCAAAGCCGGAAATATCTTGGTGTGCTACCCACATATGCTGGCATGAACCCGTCTTAGATGGAGGTTTGTGTAAAACAATCCCGTGCCTACTTGTTAAACTGCCTATCTATGCACTTAATTTATCTTTTCTTGAAAATGTCGACCATATCTACAAGCCGATATTCAAGAGTATCTCATTGGAAAATCTGCAAGATGTGATTGCCACATCAACCAGAAACAGTTTCTACAGATCCAGGCCGTAGCAGTTCTTAATGTCCACCACATCTTCAGCAGCTGCATTTTGAAGGGCGAGGTCGTTCAGCTGACACACCATCTTGCCCTGGCCTTGGTCCTTCAGGTTGAAGGAGCTACAATTGGGATAAGAGAGGCAGGCCTTGCCACAAGACATCAGACCCTGGACTTGTAACTCAACCAAGACGTGATCATCAGTCAGGCACGGGGAGGCGATGCGACCGTCGGAGCCGATCTGAAGGCAGAATAGAGGGTTGTAGTTGATGACAGCAAGCTCACATGTGGCATATTTGGGATTGGTGCATAACTGGTTACTCCATTTGCCACCATCATAAACAGTTATCAATGCACAATCGTCTTCATTGTTCTGGTTGTCAGGCTTTTTCTTCGACCAGTTCTGGTATGCTTCAGTCTCGTCACCTCTGAGAGGGCAATTCTGCCAAACACCTTCCTGGTCGATGTCATTGCAGCCGATCCAGGTTCCTTTTGTTGGACTGTCTGGATAAAACTCCTGATAGAGTAATTCCCATATGAACGTCTGTTCTTCCGATGACTTGGGA
Source organism: Crossaster papposus (assembly GCA_037893245.1). NCBI lineage: Eukaryota > Metazoa > Echinodermata > Asteroidea > Velatida > Solasteridae > Crossaster > Crossaster papposus. Next base: position 201,779 of record JBAIAA010000355.1, on the reverse strand, counting down.
ACTGCAAGGCTTGCATGAGAAGCAGCACAGATGCGTTTTGCTTGGTGCCAACCCATTCGTTCTTTGATCACAAAGTAGCAGGCATTGGCATAATGGTGCCAGCCCACGGAACAGATGGTCGCCACGCCGGCTTCAAACCCAACCAAGAGGAGTAGAACGCCCAACGTATTCATTTTGTTTTGCATCAAGCCTTGGTCTGCTGTTTTCAATGCTTGCACTCTCTCGCATGCAAAGCCTCTAGGTTCTGAGTGTCCTATACATGTAGTGCAAGTGCTTAATATAGCATTTTGGGGGCATTTAAAATGTATAACTGGCATTAGAGTAAAAGGCTTTTAATATTAACGCAGTATTGTTGCTTCTCACTTGGAAAGTGGTTTTAAAAATTGAATTTAAGCGGATAATAAAAGGCTTTATAGGTTCTTGCAATGGACCATTTGCTTATCAAAAGCTGAAATAGTCCAGGTTAATTATTTACATGGCTTTGAATAGTTGATGACAGTTTGGCTTATGGTTTCCATGACAACATTGCATCTTTACAATGAACAAAAATAGGCTGCTATTGCTTGGAGAAAAGTAATGGACCATGAAAGGATTACAATTTGTGAGTTGTTTTTTCATAGAGGAAAAACGAAAATTCTCTTACATGAAAAACAACTGGGGCGGTGGGGTTGCAATGTACACATTTATTTAATTTTTTTATTTTTGGGGGGGGGTTTTCTCTTATAGCTAGACAGAAATATAGGGTGGTTTTTTTTGGCCTTTCATTTATAACAGTTTACATGTTAATCAACTGTTTATTTAGCCTTTGCTGTACTATCCAAAGCTGCTGTACTTCTTACCAAGTAAGTTTTTATCGCCATCAATATTTGGAGTAATTACGAAACGTATACAATCCCTTTAAGTTGAAGTGACTCAACTTGAGTAACTACAAGCGAATGACCTGACTCGACTCTCACATCAGAAGACTTACATGTAACTCTACTAGACTCGACACGAGCAAAGGCCAATAACACTTGAGTCCCTAAAATAAAATAAAAACGTTGCAAAAATTATTTGCAATGACTTGCGGTGCAAAATGTATGTTCACGTCACTTCCTGAATACAGTTATGGTATAGCGGTCACTTAACCGTGTGCAAACATATCCCTGTCACAAACTCCCACGACGTGGTTCTGGAGTGCACAAAACAATATCCCGGAACTAGGGCTGTGCAGCGGAACTGGGTACTCGAGTACCCGAACGTTAATGTAAGAAATCGATTCCAGATAATGAAAACGAATACCCGAAGCCAATTGTTTAAACTACATAGTAACTTTTCAGATTTTAAAGGTTTTGAATGTTATTTTTGTTAGGAAATTAGAAAATGAAACCAGGCTACGTCGGAAAACAAAATATATTTCAAATTGATGACGCTCGTGAATTTGCAGTTTACAACTTGCAAAGCTAACTGTAAACACTTCTATTGAGCTGTAATAGCTCACTGATGTGCCCGGATTACGGTCTGGGTCTTTATGAACAAGCCATAGAGCTATATTAAATTACTAGAGAGCTGGCTCAATGTACAAAGTCATGCGAGCTGGGCGCATCCATGTTTGTGCACAAACCTATAGAAACCTCAACATTTTGTACGGCTTTTGTACGGCTATTTGCAGATCTGCTTTTGTATTCTATACAGTGCATTACCGAAGCCTATACGCCCAAAAACAAAACGCAAGATCAGCAAATGAGCGCCGAACATTGCAAATGCGTGTGCGTATCCGCACGCTGCAGTTGATTTTGCTGGACTTTTTAAAACTGACAAGGCGCGCGTAAAGTTGTTTGCGTCTGTTCTACTTGCACGCGCGTTGCATTTAGAGTACACTTTTAAAATTCAATCTATCTATTTGTATTATGTTCTACAACACGCACATGAATTCAAAATATCTGCGTGCAGAATGGATTCAAAGTATCTCCCCGCGTAAGAATGAAGAGTTAGCGCTCTAGTAATGTAATATAGCTCTATGGAACAAGCTGAAAAGGAACTTTGGAAACTTCAATTTTGGGGTAGGGTTTCTTTAACGGGTAACTGGGTATCCTTGTTTTTTGGTAATCATATACCCGGTTCCCAAACTACCTATAAATGAACACCCTTACCTGGAACCAGGCATTTCCCAATTCGTGGTTTCATCATTATGCCATTATCAGAGTTTGGGCGGTGACTTTTATTCAGACATTCCTGTCGTTGACATTAATCTGCAATAGCACATATGCAATTGCAATTTAATTTATTACAAAAAGACAAGATTTTGTGAGAGAACAAAAAATATGTTGTTTTTTTTGGCACAATCTCTATGTTCATCTGTCAAGATATACCGATTTGTAATCCAGCTTTTAATTAAAAAACCCTGAAACTTTGTCTCTCTCACAGGGATATCGCAAGTGGAATTAAAGACCTGCTGGAAGCTCTCAACAGACTCATAAAGAAACACGGGGCAGGTCGCCTCAGAGATTGTAAAAGTGTAAGTTATGTTTAGATTTCTTTTCTTTTCTTTTCTTTTCTTTTTTTTTTTTTTTTGGGGGGGGGGAGATTTAGGGGAACTTACCACTCCTAAATTCTATATGTGAACGCATGGGTGAAAATCGTAACCAAGTCGATTTTCCGAACATTGTATTTTTAGGAAGTATAGTTATTACAGATTATTGTCATTTATGTCTTGTATGTAAAAACGATCAATAAAGATGAAAATGAAGAGGATTTGTATGCGCTGTCCGTATGATTTGGGTCAATTTTGTTTATTTCAAAGCTGTTTTTCTCCGAATGTGGATTCGGCAAATAAATATACACCTGTCATCTTCATCAGACCATAACTCGTTAACCTAAACAAATTCATACTTGTGACGGGTATCATTAGAAAACTACTACGGCCCCTGAAATTCCCTTTCTTACCATGTGCATATCTCAAAAGTCATTTTGAGACTTATTCCTGATTTCGATGGAGCGGGTCAAATATGACAATATCTCTGTATGACCGTGTGTGCACTTTGATGTTAAATTTTTAGGGTCAGTTTTTTTGGGAGAAAAAATGTATAACTTCTACTAGCTTTTATGGATTTTGATAAAACTTGGATGCAGTGACCCTTGGGTGGGAAAACACAAATCTGCATTGGATTGTAGAGGTCATTGTTCAAATATGCATTAAATGTTTAATTGTCTACAGAATTTGATGCTTTTTCATATAACTTTGATGGATACCATGTTTGATTACTTCCCTCGCTTTTTATTCGCGTAAGCGCAACACCGTACAATTTGACGCTCGTGTGACTTTTCACGTTTACTCGGGCCTTGCTCGACTAACCGACCCGCCAAGCTACGGTAGTTACTTAAAGAAGTATCCCATAAGGCCATGCAAAAAGATGGCTGCTACATCCGGCGATGCGCCAGTGATGAAAAATTCAAAAAGGGAATTAGTCTGGACAATGCGCCGACATGAATCCATTTTGAGAGTTTTCAAGGAGGGAAAATCACATGTTATCACTTTTGCATGTGGTCGCGTATTTACGTATGATCGTTACTCATTGAGTCGAGTGACTTGAGATCGTTCGTTTACCTACAAATACTGCGCATGTACAGCTTTATATAGAAACTGTATGCTGCAGCTGTGGTAGTCAAATGACACCCCGCAGCCGCAATCAGTCCTTCGCGTTTGTCCTTGGCCATCTGGCCATGTCGTGGGCATGTTGCCGCAGGCAATGGAGCTGTCTCGATGTACGGAGGGGTCCGAGTCTAGCCTGTTTGAGGTCAGCACGTATAATGCCCAGTAGGTTTGTGCAATGCCGTCCTTGTCGGGCTTGGTAAGCTTGCGAGCCAGTAACAGCAAAGTCAAGGGGCCTTTGAGCGGGTGTGTCAGGGTCCATACGTAGGATGTGGCCTAACATTGACCATCTTTGCTTAGCGACCGACCTTTAATTCCCCTGATTTTAGAAGCACGGCGTAAGCATGGGTGAGTAATCGAACACGCTTACTTTTGTTGATCTTGCCAGGTTCTTGATGCACGCAAGAAGGAGTTCATCAACTCCTCCAAGAACTTCAGTGACACGCTGAAAATCTACTTCAGGGACGGCCACATCACCAACGTGTACAAGAGTGCCAACAAGCTGGTCAACGACACTAACACCATCTTGAAGATGCTGAAGAGTGTCGGTAATTAATGAAGAAACAAAATTAAGGTGTTCAGTACCTATACTTTCCACAGATTTAGAGCCAACATATACACTGGTTTAACTTAACTACAAATTAGCAAGCGGGTGAACTACAATTATTTTAAGGAGGGGTATGTACATGAAGGTACAGGTGTATGTACATGAAGGTATGTACATGAAGGTATGTGTGTACATGGTCAAGTTCCAGTTGGGGGGAATGTACGAAGCATGAGAGAAGATTGACCACATAAATTTATGTTTCGGAAAGGACTGTGTCATTCAGTTGCAGCCCTGTTAACACTCTGGGCCCAATTTCACGGCGCTGCTTAACAGTTAGCGGAAAAGTTGTGCTAACTTTAGCAGACAAATTTGCTAACCTTAAGCGCTATTTCACGGCTTTTTTGTGCTAACATTTGTGGCGCATGGAGATTCTACTGTTACGTCACTGATTTAAGCAAATTTTTCGCTAGGTTAAGCGTGCTTTTTGCTGTGCTTACTGCTTACGGTCCCCATGAAATAGACAGAGACTCGGTTAGCAGAAAATCGTGTGCTTAACAGCGCCGTGAAATTGGGCCCTGGTTAATATTGTAGGCCTAGCTGTGTTGCTGGGTAAGTACAGGTATAAATCGCGTATGTTGCCACAACAGGATTAAACCATAGCCTAATTTTAAAAACTGCAATTTAAACATATTGACTGCGATTTCTACCTACTGTCCTTGCAGCGCCTCGGAATAGGCAACTAGATAGATGGCGCTTTACAAATGCATGATCATGATCATCATCATCATCATCATCTTGACATTCCAATCGGAATCGGGCTGTTCACATCACACAAAATCAACGTTAATCCATCTCATTTGTTTTCGGTTTCAAAAACAGAAACAAATGATGTTGTGATCCAAGTACCGGGTGTGTAATGCATATTTGTTTACCATTTCTTAAACTCCCCATTAAACATAGACACACTCGGCCGCATTTTGATTCAAAACTACGGTGCCTGGTCGTTTGCTGCTCAACTACAGCTTAAACAGGACAGGGGGGGGGGGGGGGGGGGGGTATGCATTGTTATACAAACGCGATCGTTTTAGACCAATACAAATACAGTGTCAAAGACAGAGGTATAACAATGAACCTTATATCATTGGACAGAGTACATTCTACCCTTTCAACAGACATTTGTTATTTTCTGAAATATTCAGTAGTTTTGCGTTAATATGAATTAAAAAATGGAAATACTTTTTTTAGGACACTCTGTAGAAACGAGAGACAATGTTTTGCTTTGCTTTGCTTGTATCATAAAAGGATTTTTTAAGGATTGGTATTGAATCTACGTTGTGGTATTTTAAGGTGGAAGCAGTTGCAGTTGGCATTGTTGCAAAGAAACCAAAATTTACAGTTAGAATTTGGTATAGAAATTGTACAAACCAAATTCAAACTGTATTTGAATCTCCAAAGGTGCTGCGTGAATTTTGTATATTTGGCACTTGTACACAATACATGTAAACTTTCTTATGTGTGTGCTGCAGTTTTACTCGCAACTCTTTTGACAACAGGTTTATAATCCATGTTTCCCTGGATAGTATTAAGGAAAACAACAAGAACTTCAATGATGTGGGTTTATTGTTTTTAGGGTGTCCTATTTCAAGCCGTTGTCAAATACTTCTGTTTATTTTCATGGAACATTGTACATGTCCGAAACTGGTTCATATTTCATATAACGACATAAAGAACGGAGACAAACGTAAGCACATCAAACTGCGCATATGGAGACTTGTGGGGAAGACCTTTGTTACCCTGGGGTAAATAGATTTGTGGGTGGAATTACTGCATCACTGAGCGATTCCCCACTTTCCCCACTCGCAGAGATGGTGCATTTAAAACCAGCCAACCACATTTTTATTTCCTTAGTAAACTATTGTAGACACAGGAAAAGAACTTGACTATAACCACTAATATTCATTATGTGAAGCACAGTGGTTTAATAGTGCATTGCATATCTGCTTTGTTTTTAAACTAGCAATGACTTATGAACCAGGCTTCAGACATAATGCGAGCTTGTCATAATATTGGCAATTTTTGTTTTCCTTTGATGAACAATTTAAGTGGCTTATTTTTGACAAGAAAAATGCTAACCTATTTTTGTAAGGTGAATTCAGGTACAGGTGTGTTTTATATTTAAAAGACAAGTAAAAAACAATCGTAAATGATCTGTGGTCGTTTATTTTATTGATCCTAAAATTAAACTTATAAATATAAGTTGGGAAATTGAAACGGATATTTCCGTGTTTTACAATTCTTGTTAAAGGCTACTTGAAGTTTGCATAGCATTGTGAACACTTCTAAATTTTTGTTACATAAACCCTTTTGCTTGGAATTTTTATGAGTATTTGGAATCTTCGTAAGTTTTACCTTATTAGATACTGTAAACTGGATCCAGGTGTGAGATTGTTTTTTACGAACCTAGATTCGCGACGGGTTCAGGCTGGCATCTGTGGGTAGCACAACTTGATGTTTCCGGCCTCGCTTGCTCCGAGCCGTTTGCTGACAGATAATTCTGGCCTCGCTCACAGATAATCACGGCCTTGCTCATGACGTGTTTATCCGTCATTCGTTTTGAATTTCGGAAAAACTTTGCGTGTGTATACACATTCTCCGACGCGAACTGGTTAAAGGGATCGAATACATTTGGTAGTTACTCCAAAAATTAATGGCAATACAAACTTACTTGGTAAGAAGTACAGTAGCTTTGGATAGTATAATGCATTTTTAGAAACTTTCACTTCGAAGTACTGCGGTTATGGAAAAAGATATCACTTTTTATCACAAAAAATTTGAATCTGAGAAGTGTTACTTGCAGTGACGTTTCTCAGATTGTGTATTCCAATGCAGAATATTCTTCCTGCGTGGACATAACCGCTCCAGATTTTTCGGCAATATCTCAAAATCGCTACCCCCCTTTGAAATGTAATTTGTACAGGTTAGTTTTATGGTACAGTATATATCTATAACTATTTACGATTGAAACAAACAGTGGGCTCCAATTACCAAACGTATACGATCCCTTAAATTCGCTCAAAAATATGGAGATGAAAATGATTCCAAATCAAAATGTAAACATTCACCTGGATGGGCCCAGAGCTCTCTGACATCCATCAAGTATGTTTTATAAAGAAGAGAACATACACTGCTAATTTTGGAACAAATCAAATTAAAGTGTTTGTGTTGTACATAAACGTGACTTTAACAAGCCTTCATCTTTTCATGAGTTAATGTAAGATTTAATTTCAGTTTATTGGGAAGACAAATTCAGTTGATGAGGTAGAGTATGTGTACATATTCAGGAAATATATTATTCAAGTAAAGTTTATTTAATGTAAGTTTGTAGGCAGTCCAGGATCGTATATATCACTATAATTAGTTGAAATTAGGCCAAATAAATATATTTATTAGTTTCTCGTCGTCCCGCGTATCTTTTTTTTGTCGCCGCATCATAAAAGTTGTTTTTTTTCCCTTAATTTAAAAAATTTGTCATTTTTGCATCGCATCAAAAAGGGATTTTTTTTTTCTTAATTTTTAAAATTAAAAACAAACAAAATGATGAAAATCGGAGTAATTTTTACTATCGGTACTTTTTTTTTTTCCCCATCATAATTTGTTCTCTTTTGCAGTCTAAAGGCCGGTTCAGGTTCATACTTCACACGAATGTAATTGCGAAGCGAATTTATTAAGGAAATGGAGAATGTCACAGTAAAACTTCAATTGTTTACGGCATGAAATTTACTTCACATTCGCTTTCGTGTGAAGTATAAACCAGCTTTTACAAAGCATATTATTGTGCAGGAGTGGAGTCTAATTATTATCATTTGACGTGACCCTATACAAATATGTCAAGCACCCCAAAATGCCATTTTGTCCCAAAAAAACCTGACGAGAAACTTCCTTTTTGTTTTGCCTTATCACTTTTCATATTTTATCAAACTTATATCTGTTTAATTGAAATTGTGTTGTATTTTTTGGAGTGATGAGGCGATAATTTTAAGGGTACAATCTGTTAAAGTACTTGAAATACTGAAAAAAATTGCATGCATTCTGTAACTATGGTCGTTTTCCAAACCCCTGGCTTCGGCTCCGTCTCTGGCTCTAGCCCTTTGCTAAACTGCATGAATGAAGCCCAAGACGAAGACAAAGCTGAGGTTTGGAAAACAGCCCATAATGCAACCACTGATTTCCGACTCTGTCTGGTTCCCTGGATGCATGGACTGATAAATAGTGTGAACTGATAGTGCACCAGTTATGATGGAATCATCGGTATGGGCCTTTTCGAATCCCTGTCTTTGGCTTTGGGTGATTTTAGGCTCCCAACTTTGAGAACTACAGCCACATTCTGGTGCTTCAGAAACATTCAGTCCATTGACGACATGAACCTAAAAGTTCAAATATTTTTGTTTGCTTCTATTTCGATTTGCTTCTCAGTGGTTCGGAGGCGATGTGGTGGCGAAGGCGAAAACGAAGGAAAGGTTTCGAAAACCCCCATGTATAGTCATGATTTAGATATTTTACTGTATTCTTCAAATTTGTATTGGTTGTAGGAAAGGATTACAATAAAGGATGCATCTGTCTTGTGTAAATAATATGAATGATCCTAATAAACATTTGTACCTTTCGGGTGACATTGAGTTTTCTGTTGTTTTTTGGGGGCCAGGTTGAAGATAATAATTAAATGGGATTAACATTTCAAACATAGAAAAATAAAACTAGTATTATACGTTACTGACTGTTGGTGAATGACAAGCACAGTGTACGCTTAATTTGCACCTAATTTTCCGACATCTTCAAGAAAAAGTGTGTTTTTCTATGATAATTTAATGCTGGTTGGCTAACTTTATTGGGACCCCAATCGAAATAAGCCTGTAAAATCAGGTTAAATCAAATGCTTTTGTGTTTCGTATTTTTTCTGTCATATTGTTGTTAAGTTAACCTGAATAAATAAATCAAATCAAGTCGGTGTAACAATACATCGAGGTAGTAACCCCCAAATTCACCTATTTCTGAAAATTACCAACACAAATGTTGTATGCTAAGGCCACTTCAGTTTGATTCCATCAAAATGTCTTTTACACTATAAATTATATTAAGGTGACAATTTAGAAAAAGAACAGCGTTTGGCTTTAAAAGTTGGAATTGTGTAAGTCAATATAGTCGAGAATGAACTCCCTGCTTTTTGTTAGCTTCCATCGGAGGGCAGACGATAAATGACGGTTTAAAATGAGTCAAATTTGCCCGAGAAAGTGGAGCCTGTGAGTGTGAGGGATGTCATTTGATGATTTGTAAAATGGCTCATATGCAGGCTTGGTTAGTTTTCGGGAGGTGAGTTTGTTTCGGTGTAAATATTTAAACCTATAATTGGCTAACCCACCCAAAATTGAGGAAACAAGATGGACAAGACAATAATTATTTTTTGTTTGAGAAATGAACCTTATGTCGGCTTGAAAGATTGTTATTTGGCCCTGATGAACTTTGTTGATTTTCGCGCGCACGAGCAACCTCGTCGTTGGTGGCGCCGTTGTCGCCGCGCCGTGGAAAAGTACAAAGACGCCATGAATGATTGCAGGGCAAGTTTTGATGCTCAGAGGAAAAATTGTCTCGTGAAATTTTGCTTTTAATGGCACGAAAGTGAAATAAATAGACATCGCCGGCGATCGTAGTTTATAACTGTAACATACTAATGGTCTGCATGCCACGTTTCAAGATTAGGTGACCAACATTGGTAAGAAATTTGGCAGTGAGTGAGTGTTTCACTTTCAGTTTCATTTCAAATTCAATCAAAGTGATTTTTGGTTTATTTTATTTTGCCGGTTCACGGTCCGGTATTCCACTAGTATAGTAGCATGGTACCCCTAGAACTATGGGGCTCCCGACGCCCATAGGGCGGAGCCCCATATGATAGATAGAGAGGGTTTTTACAGGTTTATAACCGCCGTTAAACAATATAAACCATACTGCCGCACGGTCTACCCCCAGAATTTTTTTATGAGTACTTTATCATCTCGCCCAGCTGCTGCCCACCAAAAAACGGTTGAATCTCGGCCAATTTCTGTAAAAAAGTGAAAACTATCTCTGTTCCGCAAACGCGACTGTTTCAGTTGATAAAGTACATATTAAAAAAATTCTGGAGTAGAATTTTCTATTGTGCTAAACCCGTGAAGTCGTGAACATAGCGTTGTTAGTTACCAATGCCACGCCTGATAGATTTCGAACACAATCTATTTTACGATAAAAAATGCCACGTCCTTGGCTTTATATCATTTCTTACTATTTTACTCAATTTACTCAACTGAACTGTCTCCGAAATTACAGGATAGCTTAGACATCTGAAGATTGAGAATCCCCATGTTTTAGAACATTATCCCAAATCCTCCAAATTCCTCATTGCAGGATTTTGCAGGAATGAGGTCACTTGGTCTTGAAACTACATGTAAGTTGATGCATTTCTTTTTCAAATTTTTGATTCAGCTTGTTGTACTAGAGCTCCACGTCAAACAATAAACAATATGCAAAATCTCTTGCATGCAGCTCAAAAAAGTTGCCAAAACCATGACAATACATGCAAAATACCTCCAAATTGCCTAAATCGACTTCCATGTATGTGTCCAAGATCAACTTCCGGGGCTTCAGTGGTACTCGCGAACAATTCCTGACCTGCAAATTCAGGAAATTCAATGGCGTTATTCAAAGTAGTGTGCACTTTTGCTCGCCATCTTATTCTTAAAAATGAAATGAAATTCTGACAAACACGCTGGCCCTGACAGGACATAATCAGTGGTGAATATTTGTTTGACGTTGTGAATTTATTCATGAATGGTTTTAAATATTTTTTGCGGCGTCATAGTTTTTGACGACGTGGCAAAAATATTCACTAGTCGTGAACAATTCACAATGCCACAAAATATTTATACTATACTGTCGTCAAATTTCCTGGATTTGCAGGTCAGGAATTGTTAGCGAATATCACCGAAGCACGGGAGGTTGATATTGGACACATACATACATGTATGGAAGGTGATTTAGGCGATTTGGAAGTATTTTGTTAATTAGTGTCATAGTTTTGGCGACTTTTTTGAACTGCGTGTAAGAGATTTTGCATTTTGTTCATTGTTTTGCGTGAGGTTCTAGTACGATAAGCTAAATCCAAAATTTAAAAATGAGGAGTTCTAGGGCCTCAGTTAGTGGGTCTAATGTATTGCAGGGTTTTGCAGGATTGGGGGCGTGTACATTCACACTGCTCATGCTCTATGCACATTCTCCATATCCTCCATAGAGCTTCTGTCAATGTGTAAGTTATGTGTCAAAGATAGGAAACGTTTGTCTACCAAGGGTCATGTGTACAGACCCTTGTTGTGATATGCACTTTAGCAGCCGTTTGTTCCATGTTTGGCTGCTTTATATCTCAATGGTAAACCCTGCAGGATTTTGCAGGATTCAGGCAGAGGTCACCAGTAATAAATACTGGAAGATTTTGCGTGATTCAGGTTATGTGCAAGACAAATAGGGTAGGGAGTTAGCGTTAACAAGGTCAGTAACTGCCTTAAAAGTGTTTGTTTTTTACCCTTTCTTCATCCATGGCCTTCTTTTAGGGACCTTATTGCCGTTTTACATACATTGTATAGCCGCTGTGTGGCTAATAATACGGAAGTCCAGTATTTGAGCCAAATGTTCGTTTCTAGAGGCTAAACAAAAATCTGATTGGATTAATTCTGAATCCTCCAAATTAATCCGTTATTTCTTGAATTCGTTTTGTGAAGGGTTGACCATTTCTCAATCCTCCAATATTCTCCACTAATCACTGCTATTGGTTGAGTCAGTACCAATGAAATTCGGAAACAGTGTGGATGATATTGAGCATAAAGTGCCCAGGATTCCATTATGCATGGCTGAACATGAAGAATGCTGGGTACGACCTCGACCATTGCACCCTCCAAAATCAACTAGCACTTTGTTTCCATTCATCCTCACTCCTCCAGAATCATAAACAACTGCAGAAAGGATTTTGGAGGATTGAGGAGAGTTAGGGTTTAAGATCGGCATATTAATAACCACTATTTGAATGGTGCACTCAACAACCATGTACATATCCTCACGTATGTTATTTTTTCCCTCTATTTAGGTCTTAAAATCTCAGGATTTGAATACAGACCTCTCCCCCTTGTATCCTTCATCCCCTTGTAAAAAATAAACTGTTACAAAATGCCTCGGTCAAGAAGTCACAGCTCTTCACCAAAGCGAAAACACAAGCACAGCCACAAGTCCCGGTCCCGCTCCAGAGAGCAAGAGTCCTCGTCATCCCACAGATCCTCACAGAAGCACTCGCGCTCTAAGTCCAAGGAACGACGAGAGCGTGACCGGGATCGAGAAAGGGAGCGCAGGCACCGGAGGTCCCATTCAAAGTCGGAGAGAAGCAGCCCTGTGGTGGACATGTTTGGCCGGGATCTGAGCAAACGGAATGAGCAGGAAGAGAAACAGAAGAAGGAGGAAGAGGAACGACGGGCAGAGATCGAGAGACAACGCAAGATGTGAGTCAATTACAAAACAAAAATAAGAATGACTCGACTCGAGTCCCTCATCAGAATGACTTGACCCGACTCGACTCGAGTCGGCGCTTGTAAAACTTGATCAGCTAGTTTTGAAGTGCATTTTAACCCTAACCCCCTCACTGCTTTTTCTAGAAAGTATCCTGAATCCGCTACAATCCACCAAGTTTGGTTTGCGAAAACTGCTGGTGTCCTGAGTCCATCAATAATCCACGAGCAAAAGTTGATGGACTCTGGCGGATTTAGGATACCATGGTGGCATACAAAAAATTGCAGTGTGTTTCTCCACAGAGTCCATCACAGTCCATCACCTAAATTTCTGAATCCTGAATCCATCAAACTCCTGCAGTAACGCCAGGCTTAAAATCCTCAATCCATCACACTACTCCAGTTTGTTCAAAATGGAGGTATCCTGAATCCGCTAAAATCCTCCAAAACAGGAAATGGATTTTGATGGACTCAGGGTGGTTAGGGTTAAATGATCCATTACTAAATTAGGAAAGAGTGTTGCATCTCAATAAAGGTCAGTGCCAAAATATTAAAAAGACATGAATCTAGGACAGACAAACATTTTCCATTTTGTTGGGAAATATTTTTTTTTTTACTCTCCATATACTTTGTACACATCCGCTAAAGAAGCGTCAGGATACTACATTCTTAACCTAAATCATTGGAGAATAAACAACCCTACTCATTCCTGCATATTCCCTGTTGTTTCTTCCATTTATTTCCTCCATTTTTTTCCCATCTCCTCTTCAGCCGGCAGCAGGAGATGGAAGCCCGTCTGATTGAGGAAGAAGTTGCCAAGCGAGTGGAGGAGATGGTAGCCAATCGAGTAGAGCAGGAGTTGGAGAAGCGTAAGGATGACATAGAGGCGGAGGTGCTACGTCGTGTGGAGGAGGCGAAACGCATCCTGGAGGCCGCCATGCTTGAAGAGATGGAGATGAAAAAACAGCAAGAACTGGAGGCCCAAAAAGCCAAAGAGGTCAGTTAGTTAAAACTAGGAATAGATTGTTATTTCTGTCATTGAACCTGTATTTGCTTCCTGCATTAACCCTAACGCACTATGCCCTAAGGTACCATCCTCAATCCTTCAAAATCCTCCGATTGCCCTACTCCCCAAAATACATTTATCCTCAATCTTCTACAATTCTCAAATTTTGCACTATTTTCAAAATGAGTGATACCAATCTCCTCAATCTTACAAAATCCTGCAACCATAAAAACAGTGTAGGGAAGGGGAGGTACATGAACCATTGAATTGACTATACGTTGAACCTTGTTAATAATAGCTATACAAATTGTATTTGAAAGAATGGTACAGTCAGTGTACATGTACATGTGCATGTATGTACATGGTGTACGTGTACGAATGCGTACACAGTTTGTATTGACTGGCAATCGTAGTCGTCAGACAAAAGAATTGGGAGGCAAACAATGGGTCCACGATTGACACAACGTCCACAATCTCAACTCGTGTACAAATCCTATGGCGATCATCTGAAAACGTTCGAGTACAAACAAGATGTAAGACGGTCGGACAATGCCCCGTCCACGATTGCCGGTCAATACATGACTGGTGTGTGTGTGTACATGTATGTGCATGTGCGTACATTTTCAGTATATAGACAAACGTACCATTACCACTGTGCAATATTACCGGCTGCATACATGTACAGTACTGTGAAACAGATAGTGATATAGTACTTACCTTGATAAGTAAATAATAACAATTAAATTGTAGTTTGTACCACATTCTAGCAACCCCTCACACCAGTCCTCCAAAATCCTCATGTTTCAATCAACTTTCATCCTCAATCCACTAAAATACTTGTATGTTTCAATCACCATTCATCCTCAATCCTCGAATACTCATTTTTGTATCGCCATTCATCCTCAATCCACCAAAGTACTCATGTTTCAATCACCATTCTTCCTCAATCCACCAAAGTACTCATGTTTTATTCACCATTCATCTTCAATCCACCAAAATACTCATATGGCTTCAATCACCATTTGTCCTCAATCCTCCAAAATCATCTAAAACTGCAATGAGGATTTTTGAGGATTGAGGAGAGTTAGAGTTAAGTTTCAGTCTTGGTAGTGGTATAGCAGATTCAGGGCTAGTCTTGTTTGCAAGACAACCAACCTAATCGCGGTATGCAGCGCGTCTAGGCCGCAGTAGACCACGCCATGATCATCCAATAGGTCGTCTTGTCTATCTTCTATAATCGCTTCGAAAATTCCGAGCAGAATTGTATCGCATTTGCATGCACATGTGACGCAACAATGTATAATCGCTGACTAATTGGTCAAGTTTGTGTTACGTCACGTAATTATGCATGCAAATTATGCATGCGATTTTCGATTATAAGGTGGTATCGCCCAAGCATATTGTTGGAATGAAACTGAAAGCACGGTCGTGGGGGCGGGGGGGGGGGGATCAACACATCGCGGCATTGTTGGAATGGAAACGCGGTCACAATGTCCGGAGAGTTGAGCTAATTGGTTGACCGCATTATTGAGTAAGATTGTGGCGTTGAAAGAATTCTTCACACAAAGACCGTCACTTTGAACTCAAACGACATCATATACGGCGCACCGAAAGATAAGGCGCAGCGATGTTTTTGTGGTCTAGAAAGTCAGATAAGCCGCGTCTTTACCGCAGGAAATTACGGTAGTATGCAATGAAGGTTTGTACAATAAATCTCGCAACAAGACACACAAAAAATGTAAAAAAGAATGAATACATTGTAATTTGTATTGGTTAATATTAACTGCTCTTTAATCGTATTATATTTTATAGGAAGAAGAGAGAAGGAAACGAGAGGAGTTGGAACGCATTATGGAGGAGAATCGTCACAAGATGGAGGAAGCTCAAAGGAAGCTGGTAGGTTGCCCTCTAGTTACCCTCGGTGACCCGGCACTTTTCCCCCTCCTACTCTCTTTGCCTATGCTCCACCTACTCTCCAAATTGTCATTGTACCTCCCTCCGTCCACCACAATGCTACTATGGCTGCAAAGGTTGCCACAGCAACAGAATGCAACCAATCAGAAACCAGAAGTTTTTGATATATATTGTGTGTTGATCAATCTCTTTTTCCAAACTAACATAATGTGCTTTTACTCGTGTGCACTCTACAGGTGAAACTGTAGGTTCGTGCTTTTCACTTGATACTGTTTCATGTTTGTTGTGTCTGTAAATGTTATTTTTTTACTGATCTTCAAATGGTTTTATATGGAACACTGCCCGTACTTTTGTGATAAGTCGGAAATTGGCAAACTTTTGCGTTTCAGAATGCAAGGACCTCCCTCACCGTTTCCTTTTATGTTGTATACATAAAATGTTGTTACATGTACAATGTATGACACCTTTTTGCTTGCATGCTGACCTAGGAGGTTGTTGCCTGTCCTCATAGGATTTAGGTAGACGTCATGATTTCAGCCCAGGAGAGGTTTTTGCCGTGATTAGTGCTGGGCAAGTAGTCGATTTTGCTTCTTGAATACTCTCAAGGAAATTACTTGTGAGTATTCAAGTACTCTCGAGCAGTTACCAAATTTCTCATAAGAGCAGAAAGACTGACGCATGTTTAAGTAAATATACGATGTAAAGTGACAATCCATTATTCAGCAGTGCGATAATCTTTCTATGCAACGTTTAGAGTCATAAATCTAAAATTTGTTTGATTCCTTGATTGCTAGCTTCATTTATAACATCCAGACAAAAGGCAACTTTAGTGCGGAAACCGCAAAGTAGTTACTTTTGTCTTAGTCAACACTGTGGAAAAAATTGACACTCTCAAGTAACTGCTCTACTCGTGCCTGGACTAGTACTCAGGTAAATGAAAAATCACTCGAAATTAAGCCTGCAAGTTTGCGGTTATCAAATCAACCGCGTAACCGTTGTTTTGCGGTTACGGTTAACGGTTAACCGTAACCAACATGTAAAAAAAAAAATTTAAAAAAAATGCATGGTCCTGCATTGCATATCTAATTAGCGCTGCTTCATCAAGTAATTCAGTGTGTGCGCGTAGTACGTGGTGATAATCGCAGTTCTGCGATTGCTAATTGTCTGCATCACATTTTATAGGCCGACTGGCTACATGTTAAATAAGAAATGTCCATACAAAATTTAATCAATTGTACTATTTGTGACCTGCTCCAACGAAACCCACGCAAAGTTGACAATTGGTAGGGTTTCTTTTATTAAAAAAAAAAAAAAAAAAAAAGGTTAACCGAACAGGAAAAATGTAACCGTTTAACCGCTGCAGGCTTACTCGTAATACGTGTAGCACAAACTACTAGCAAGTACTCGATTACTCGCGTTACTCGCCCAGCAGTAGCCGTGATCATCTTATGATAAAATATTTGTTTCTCTTCCCTCTCTGATTCTCTTTGTCTCGTATTTGTATCTATTCTCTCCTGCAAATAAACATTTACATTTAATTGCCAGATCGAATGTTTCTTGTTTGCAATGAGATTAATTCTGTTTGGTTTTTTGAGAATACATCAGAGACATGGTTCAGACTTTAAAAAAATAAAAATTAAGAGGAAACTCGGAAGAAACAATCCATCATTGTAACAAATCTGAACGTAAAGTAGTGGTGGGAGTTAGTACGGAATTTTTTTGATATTTGATTATAATTTGATTTTGAAAACTGAATATTCGAAACAAACATAACAACAAATTAGGCCTTCAATTTTTGTTTTACACAGCGGACAGAAAACAACTGTAACATCCTCCAATGTGTTCCATGGTCTCTGATTGTAACTGCATTCACTTTATACTAGTGGTTTCTTTAGCCTGCCCATTTGACTTATCAAAGCGTTCCAATCAATTTCCCACAGTACAGCTCTCAAGTGTTTTAGTCAAGACCCAGTGGTCACTAAATCTTGCAAACGATAGTCTATGGGAGCACCTTGCTCAACACTTTTTGTTGGCATGATTGTGAGCTGGATGGGAACTAACAGTGAAATTAAATAATCAGTATTCGGTAGAAGAAAAAAAGAAAGCCGGATTTTGAAAGCTCCAATTTCTTCCACCACTAACGTAAAAACTGAAATACATGTACCTCATACAGTACAAGCAAACGTGTACACATGCACTTTATTTTTAACAAGTCTGAACCATGGCTTCATTTTTCACCTCCTTTTATTTGTCTCGGTACTGGTAGTGAGTGTGGTGATTCTGATTTTTGATTGGTTGTCTAGGTCAGTAGAGTGTCTCCTATTGGCCGGTGCAAACGTAGTGCGCTTATTGTAACCTGGAGAACTATTGAGCATTGGCGAGGAGGAGGAAGAAGAGTGTTAGGGTCAGCGAACTTAGTGTAGACTTTTGGGAGGGGAAGGAGATTGAAAGAGGGATTGAAGGTGGTCTTTTTTGTTTTTCAGGGGAAGGGGGAATGGGGATATGATTTGGGTGTCTAATAAAATATGTCTCTTTCTTACTTGCAGGTTGGATTTGTTGAAGGACTTGGCTTTAACCCTAACTCCCTATTGTAATTTACTAGAAAACATACCCATCCTAGCAAATCCCAACACCATAGCAAACTGTACACACTTTTGGACTCTGATTCTGGATGTATGCCTAGCCCAGTGTAGAATACTGTCCGTGTAAGGGTCCAGTACCCATCCTAACGGATTCTAGCAAAACCTGGTGTTGGAGTTTGACTGGTTGGGGATTGTTAGGGTTAAAAAGGAAATCTTAATTCCCTGTTTACAAATTTAGAACACTAACAAAGTCCTTCAAACAACTCATGATCTCCACAGCTGTATCCATACATCATTTCAATTCACTACTATGTCTTTCTCTTGCAGGTTTTTATCCCATTTCCCCTAATTTTATTTTATCTGCTCTATCGGTGCGGTGCGTATTTATCATTTTCTTTTAGAATTCCAATGATGTTAAAAAAATACGAAAAAGACAAACTAACACAAATTCCCAACTGCAAAAAGCTGATTCATTTTAGGTATAGAAAGTTGACCTTCATGGTTTTATAGTCTTAAAGGGGTAATATACCGTTTGCAGCTATCTAAAAAGTAACCAAACCAAATATTATTGGAAAGCTTACTTGCTGTAAAGAAATTAATGATTCTAAACTCTCTGTCAAATTATTCTGTCTGACATCATGTTATTTTTAAGAATGTCATTTCCAAATCTCAGAGATGCACATTTCGAGAAAAAAATTCAAATAGTGCACGTGAGTGTTTGAACGACATGTGGGGCGTGCGTTGGCGCTACCATTGGTCTGTTCAGTACATTACTTTTCACAAAGTGCCCTTGACGCAGATTGTGGTCGCAATTAAAATTGTGACTCGGCAAATTTTGAATTAAAATCGAAATCTTAGAATATTGTTTTCCCGGAATATGCAGCATTTACCGAGCTAAAAACTTCATCAGAATGTTTGTCAAGCACCTTTCTTGATATTTGGAGCACTTTTGCTGCTTCAAACGAAAAACAAATGCACTTCTGACAAATGGTATATTATCCCTTTAATCTACCTTCATAAAACAGCCGTCCTCACAAATAGCCCATAAACACAAAGTTCGCAGTTGTCACTCAGTGATATAGGGACCCCACTCTTTACCCTAAACTAGGTCCTAGTGTTTCCCCCTTTTTGTGATTAATCCTGTGTGTCCCCCCCACCCCTTTGTTGGGAGTTATGCAAGAGGGGGAAGCCTGCTTGTTTTTTTAACCTTAGCTTCCATTGCGGATTAAGGTGCAGCCAGGAGCGTGAGGCTAGTCCGCCCTCATTGGCTGGGAGTCAAGCAACCAGCAGACTAGGGCAGGGCATGGGCCCATGATGTTACCCTACACCCACAAGCACGCGTCGACAAAGTTTGCTGTTTCATCATTATTTGCGAGTGATTTCAATTGCTTTAATTCGTAGGATCAGAGTTTGGCATAAAGGCGGTAGGTATTTTTCTATGCAAAGGAACTGAAGAATGAAAGGCGAATAAAAAATAAAAAAATAGATTGGCAATTGATTTTTGTAGATATAAAATTTTGGTTGGGGTGTTGCATACTTGGGCTCTTTATCTCTTTATGTGAAAAAAACAATGAATTTAATTGACAAAACAATTACACATTTTTATTAAAGGTAGTATACACCATTTGCAAACATGAAAAAACAAACTACTGGATTATTAAGAAATACCTTTATTGACACTAAGTGATTAATGCTCTCAAAACATCATGTGAAATCACGGCATGTGATGTGGTTTTCAAGAAAAGTGGAATTTTGTATCATTTTAAACGATTGCCAGCTGACAATCGTTGAAAAAAAACCAGACTATTTTTAAACCATGCCCCCAAATTTATTTAATTTGTGTAAAGGAAGTCAAGGAACCAGACTGCAAGAATGGCACTTTTTTCTTGGATTTTGCAGCTTCGATGAACACAAATATTTAAACAAGTCAGCATCACAAAACATGTAGTTACTATAAAATATGAATCCTAATCCATCCATTTTCGAAAATTACAGCAAAAAGCAAATGTGTGTACTACCTTTAATTGACTAATATGCTACTGCGAAGACAAACAAAAATGAAGAAATTTATTCAAGAGTATTCCAATGTCAAGTAAAACAATTTAAAAAAATGAACGGTAAGCAAGGTTTTGGTCAAAAACAACAACAGATCTTGACTAAAGTAAGTTCTTCTAGCAGGGACAATTCAGTAGGAATTCGAAATGTAACCATAAATGTGTCCATAGTATTAATGAGCTACCCAGAAATCGTATTTTTCTATGTAATTGGTTTGATGAAATTCTGAAAAGATTCAGAATTAAAAAAAAGGTCAGTGTTTAAGTATGTAAGTGGTACTTCATTTTCTTCAAAAACATTCTTTTGTGATGGGTTTGTGGAATTTTGTTCATATTTACAAATGTTTTCAAGTTGACAAATCTCATTTGTTATTGGTACCTTGTACATGTGTACACTACCTATTGTGCAGGGTACCAGGAATATTCCAATGCCAGTGTGTTATACATGTCATGAAACCAGTGAACACACTGGCATTAGATTGTCCTAGCCACTGGTGCCCTACCTCGAGACTGGTTAACACCAGTGAGGGCACCAGTTAAATAAAGTTACCACTTCTATCGTCGGGGTAATATGGTGACTGATCCAGGAGTGTGTTTGTGTTGTTCACACGCAACCTTTTTCTTTTTCTCCAACTAGGCTGAGGAGAGGCTTGAGATGGTAGAACGCCAGCGAAAAATGGATGAGGAGCGACTGGCGTTTGTGCAGGAGCAACAGAAGCTCCAGAAGGCTGATCAGGACCTGATCCTGAACAAAAAGAGCGCTCGTCCTAAGCTCTCTTTCGGCCTCACCATGAAAAAGCCATAGTTTGCTCCCCTTCCTCTTCCTGCCTTGGCTGTCCAGCCAATCCCTCCCTTCTCTCAGTCTGGTCTCAAAAACGCTACAGTTGCTCCAATTTCTCAAGTCGCATCAGATATATCTCTCCTGCTCGCTGAATCTGTTACTGCAAGTCATCAAGGAGGTGCAGTTCATCATGGGATTACACCATCTGCTTTTTTAATGTAGGTATTGATAGTACATGTACATGTAGTAACCTCAAATAAGTCTATAACCTCAAACCCTTTTTGCACTAACATTGGTAGCCTGTTTAAATATTTTTAAGACATCACAAAATGTGATATAATTTAAAGGTAGTTTCCGATTGTGATTCGATCTCATTAGTGAGAAGTTCTTAGACTGTTTCCACATGTGGCATATTATTTTGTACTTTGTACAAGACAGTAAAACTCCATTTTAAAGACAAACTTTGGTTAGTGCAAATTGTAAGTATTTCTTTTTTGTAAGACTGGTTTTTTTTTTAAACTGCATGTCATCTGCGCAGACGGTACTTTTTAAAAGCTTTTGCTTTCTAGGAGGTACCCCGTAAGGCAAACTACAGACTGATTTACATCGTCTTTGGAGTATTACATGATCGATGAACTTTAAAAAAATCAAGAATGCATGAAATAATGAAATCTACAAGTGTACATGAATTTATAGATGCAAGTAAAAAAAGATCAAATTGTGACTACATTTTAACTATTATGTGTATGCATCACTTGTAGGATATATTGTTCATCACCCCCCCCCCCCCCCCCCCCCCAAAAAAAAATCATCCCAATAAAACTATAAAAACCAAAACAATAATAAGGGTTTAAATACATGTATGTGGTTGGCCGGTTTATACGTACGTTCAAAACCGGCTCATGGGCCTGGACGTGTTAATGCCCGAGGTGACGGCATTAACAATCTTAAGGACCATGAACCAGTTTTAAACATACGTTTCATACCGATCAACCACATACATGTATTTATTCCCATTCATAAAAACCTTTGGGGTCAAAACAAGTCAAAAATATAAGTTTCCAATTATACTGCATAATATTGTGAAAACCATTGCAGCTATGTTTATTTTATGATCCTCGCTGGCGCGATCAGTCTAACATGTACACAACTCCTAATCCAGACATTGACGTGCATCCCGTGTACTGCTTCGTGGAACGCAAAATGCCGGTGTATCTAGCAAACTAGAAACACGCATTCGTTTGTGGTGTTGCGGTATTGCGCTAGTCCGAGTAGCTTAGACCTAAATATCACCTTTTTCAACATTTGGACATGGTCGGGTGATATAATATTATATCACCCGACCATGTCCAAATGTTGAAAAAGGTGATATTTGGGTCCAAGTTACTCGGACTAGTATTGCGCATGCCTTGGGAGGTTTCAACCAATAAAACGGTAAAGCGACCAGAGGTCACAGGTTCATGCGACATTTCATGTGACACTAGAAAAATGTTGAATACAGGCCCCGGTGTTCTATCATCCGTTTAATATCGGTCACGTGACAGGCTCTCAACCAATGGAAATAGGCAAACTGTCTCTGGTATTTATAAATAATGGTTTATTTTTTTATTGTTTGCACTTTTTGCAAAGAATGTACTTGTACAATGTTATGGGTAGTATTTTAGAACCTCCTTACCCTATACATGTACATGTAAATTGCAAATGATGTCTACTTTATGTACTTTTATAGAGCATCAGTCCTCCGTGTCAAGACATGCAGGTTTACCCCGATCAGTTAATCTAATCTTTTTTCATTTTCTTGTATGTTATTAAAAAACAGTGCAGAGATTCTCAGAAAACTGTTCTCCTTTTTGTGAGTTCTCAGTTGCATGTGTAAGTGAATTATTTCTTGTGGGTTTCAAAGGACGTGATTAACCCTAACGTCCTAGGTATTCATTTGGTGTACAGTACACTGTACTACAAAATACTGCACGTTTCTCTAAGGCCAGTGTAGTAAGAGTACTGCATCACTACAGTTTATTCAAATAGTATTTTGTAGTATAAGGTGATGTTTTGGTTAACCAGTTCGCGCCGGATGACGTATATAAACGCAAAAATTTCCCCAAATTCAAAACGGATGACGAATAAACACGCCAAGTTCAAGTTCGGAATTGTATGTCAGCAGCGCGCAAGGCCGGAAATGCGTGGGTGTGCTACCTAGCACTATCGGCCTGAACACGCTTCGGATCGAGTTTCGTTAAAAATAATCCCGCCCGTCGGCTCGGCGATGTTAAAATAATCCCGGCGCGAACTGGTTAAAGACATCATTGTGGCCCTATATCTGTCTTAAGGGCGTTGTATTGGACCATTATTTGCATTTATCCAAAAAGTAAAGGTACCGTCTCGATTCATATCCAGGATGAGTTCTAGATGAGTTGCAGGTAGAATCATTCAGTTTGTCTGGAAGAAGTTTACATGTATTTGTTTTCTTTAGCAACTTTCTGACTCGCCAATACCGATAACTTCATTGCAAGAAGGCGGGGAAGTTGTTTAGAATTCTGCAACTCGTACTCGATACAATTAGCCTAGTTGTGGTATGGCTAATTATAGTGATACAATAGAATACCAAAGTCAATACGTCGTATTTTGTTCGTTGCCAAGGCAATTGGCTACACACCAAGTTAATCAACAATTTCCTTTTGACATTTCCGTCACTAGTCAATGTTTGGAGATGACAACCGATGTCACACTTTGGTACTCTATAGGAGGGAGTTATTTGATTTGGGTAAAGTCATTGTAAATTCTTTTGTATTCAATACCCAAACAGTGTCATACCTCAATGACAGGAACCTGTCTAAAACTCGTCCTCGATATAAGTGGGCCTTAAAAATTACCAAAAAGCTGAAATGAATTAATGATTGTACTGATACTTTATACCCTGTTGAATTATGTCATTTCGAATAAATCAAGAAATGTAGTTGTATTCGAGTCGTTGCAAGTTCTTTTACTAGTCAAGTCATAAAGCACGATATGTGGCAGAGATACCCCCCCCCCCCCCCCCCCCCTCTTGACCATTGTGTTCCCAGAATCTAAGGAATTCTTTTTAGGTTTCAAGGGGGATGTGTTAGGTAACAATAGTGTTGAGTGTGTATAAGGTATAGGGATAAGAGGGGAACCCCTCTGCCACATATCTGCCGAGTATACACAAGTAACTGGTTTATCAATGACAAAGGAATGCTTTTGTTAACTTGAACAGCTAGTGACTTGTGATGGACTTGCAGGCAATGTAGCGACTCGCATCAAATCTATTGACTGTAAATAAAAAGATCTGTTGCCACAAATCGTGTTTCAGAAAAAACAAACAATTTAGCATGATTTTCCCCAAAACTTCAACAGGTTAGAACTTTATAATTTGGACTTTCAGTAGTGTCGTTATTGGAAAAAAATCACAATGCATGAAAACCAAATGAATCTTACTTCATTAACTGTTTTTTACATGGCACTACAAATCACTCCAAGGAATGACATAAAACTAATGTCAAATGGGTCATGCTATGAGTACACAGTGTGAACAAAGCCATACAGTGTGTATGCCCATAACTACAGAAGTGCTCAGAATCCTTCAACACAGTGCAGCTGCCGGGCAGTAATTTGCTCTTATAGATGAAGGGTTAAGGTTAAGCATTTTTGTATAGGAACCTAGGGTTTTTTGTTTTTTTATTGACCCACCCATCCACCCCAGTTTTTAGATCTAAAAAGAATGACCTATGACAGGTGCAAAACGATCATCGCCAATCATAAGGAAGACGTCAACTGCCTGAACTTTACTTGGGCAAAAATATAGTAGGTGATCGCATTTGCATAGTTGATGTTTTAACCAGTTCGCGCCGGGATTATTTTAACATCGCCGAGCCCACGGGCGGGATTATTCTTAACGAAACTCAATCCGAAGCGTGTTCAGGCTGATAGTGCCGTGAAGCACACCCACGCATTTCCGGCCTTGCCCGCTGCTGACATACATTTCCGAACTTGAACTTGGCGTGTTTATGCGTCATCCGTTTTGAATCTGGGGAAATATTTGCGTTTATATACGTCATCCGGCGCGAACTGGTTAATAGGATAACACAACCCTACCCTCATTTTGTGTGAATCCATCCGATTATTTGCACGTTATGAGTTTGAATGTACATGCAAGTGCTGAAGGTTTATTCCTTGTTTATGATAGAGCCATAGAGATCTCAAACTTTTTTAAAGAAAATGTAATCGTTGTCATGTGTGTTTGTTAAGAAACATTAATCAGTTCGCATCGGAGGGCATATACACGAACGTTTTTTTTTAAATTCAAAACGAATGACACATCACGGTGTGCTACCCACAGATGCCGGCCTGAACCTGTCTCGTGTAAAATAATCCCGGTGCGAACTGGTTAACCCCATCTTGGATATGTGGTATAAAGCATTACTTGGATTTTTTTTTATGGATTTCCTGTTATTTGTGTGTAATTTTCCCCAATTTTCAAATATTTTAATTCGACAGCAATACTTTATGCTTCATTGTTGTAAATAATAACAGGTTTTTAATGGGTAGCTGTCCATAAGTTTTCTGTTTACAAATGACTGTTACAATGTGGAATGTAAAACAGGTCCGTCAGCAGGAAATAAACACTTAAAGTTTGTATGTCCATCAGTGATGCTTATTTCATTTTTGTGTCACCTAAACAAAGTTCTGGGAAAATGTATTCAGGCATTGCATAAAACAAAAGTTTCATGTTAGTGCGATTGAGAGAAAGTATAGCTACGAATCAACGATTTACACAAATAGTGTGGATTAGAGTCACTGCAAGCCCGTCACTAGCTATTCAGATGAACTGTTAACAAAGGGATTCCTTTGTTACTGGCTTTATGGAAGGACTTGTATACAACACTGCTACAAATCTTTAGTAATAAAGTGTAGATTCGGAACTACAAATCCATGAATGTTTGATCACAGGAAATGTAGCACAATTGTTTTAGGATTTTAACACCAACATTGAGAACACAATTTAAGAATTGTATAGACCATGTGCCCTCTGTTTACATCAATGCGCACGCATCAGGTTTTGGCATAAATTTGGTTAAGAGGCGACATCAGAGGTCACATAATTCAAAGGTGGTCTGACCTGTGGCGTTGCTTCTTAACCAAATTGTATGCAAAACACGATGTGTGGACATATATACCCTCTGTTTACATGTACATTCAAATGTCCCCGGTCTATACTATAGTTCATGTCGCGCATAAACACTTATAATGCTTCACATTCTTTATTCAAATTTCCTTTAACCAGTTCGCGCCGGGATTATTTTTAACGAAACTCGATCCGAAGCGGGTTAAGGCCGATAGTGCAGGGAAGCACACATTTCCGGCCTTGCTTGTGGCGTGTTTATGCGTCATCCAGCGCAAACTGGTTAAACAAGTTTGCAGTTTTCATCTTAACACTAAACAAATGAAGAGGTCTCCACATGGATACAGATTTAGGTATCTGTGTGGCGACAATCCTTTACAGTGAATGTTATAGTTGCAGCATATGGGTACAAATCTCCAGAGGGCGGGGCACGCCAAACAGTGTGCACAAACCTGTTGTCTTAGAATTGAAAGCGAAGTAAAATCTTAATTTTTTTGAAACTTGCAAATAGTAAATGAAATAAAGTTAATCACAAATTATACCTGTCTGCTCTAATGAATAATAAAAGATTTAACGTTTTAAGCCACATGAAAGGGGGGCTTAAAACGCATAAATAGTCTGGCACCATCCAATTCAACAGTTTACAAGGAGCGTGTGATAGGTGGCATGAATTTGTCACATAGATGTAAACACGCTCATTGATTTCTTTCTGTTAAACCTACTCACAGTCAATATGAAATAGATGAAGGCTCCATTTGTAAGTAACTATGCTTTATAGCATTTCCAATGTTCACATTGTTTCAATTTACATTATACTGTGGTGTCTTAAACAGAACTATTGGTGAATCCGACGCCTTGCGTCACTTTACCATTGAAAGCACAAATCTCCAAGCCTGTCTGCCAATTGACCTATCACCGTTTGTGAGTTAGCCACACCTCTTTATAGATATAGATATTTTACGTGCGGTAGCATGTTACGGCGAGTCATTGCAATGCATACATGCTCTCTGACCAAGAGTTGTCTCAAATTTCTGAGACAACTTTGCCCACGTGTACAAGCATACCATTTATTGCCAAAAGTGGATTTTTATTTTTATTTGCATTTTCTAGTCGTTTGTTATAACGTGTATCTAAATAATGCATACTCCCCGAACCCTACTCGCATTTTTTTTCACCATCTGAGAATAGGAAAAAGTACGCTATGATGAGAGCATATGAAACGTAATAAGCCGGTCGAGTGTTTGCATTAAATTAAGAGGGTGCGTCTTTTGAATGTTTTTTGTTTGTCCAAGATTTGCAATATCTTGTGATGTTCAACAGACAATACAATTGGATAATGGTCACGAACGGCAATAGGTAAATTCTTTACACATGGTTTAAATCTTCATGAATTGTGGATATCCATAATGCTATGCATAGCCGTAGTTTCTTTACAAACGATTTCCTTTGGCTGTGTGCATTGATATCCAAAGTCCTTTATTTGCTAAGGCACTGCACTCGACAAGTTGAAACATCAAAGTAGAAAAGTTCCTATTCCACATTTTACTTCTTGGACTGTCCTTCCAGGTAATCTTTGGCTTCATTGATTTTTGTTGCTAGGTATGGAGAGCCTCCTGTGACAAAAAAAAGATGGACAAAAAAAATGCAGAGTGAATTTCTTCAAACCAATCAATTTCAAATAAGCTTCCCAAAACAAGGCTCTTGGTTTGTACATGTAATAATCTCGACAAAAGACAGCAGCAAGGGCCCTTCGGCTGCAGTGCCGATTTGTCTCGCCTGAACAATTTTAGAAAGACTATATGTGACCTGTTCCAACGAAACCCGGACAAAGTCGCACAATGTGTTTTGTCACAATGTACTCCTGAAGTCATTTCAGCATGGATTTTACCATTTTAAAGGTTTTAGGTTTTCCTAAGTCACTCACTATTAATCTACAATCTCCTCAAATTTGAACAAAATCCGTCTACCAGAAGTGTGTTTTTTTGTCAATTTTGTGAAACATTTGTTTACAGAAATAATACGCTTTTCTGAACTTCAAAGCTGTTTATCTCATAATTAGGTTGTCAGGGTTTTATCACTAAATCCAGACCCCAGGGAAGATAGGATGGGGGTACATATGTAAATGATACATCATTTTAAAGCTGAGAACCTAGAGAATTTGAAAAAAGCAAAATCTTAAAAAGTCGACTTTGTCCGGGTTTCGTTGGAACAGGTCACATATAATCACTCTTTTCTGTACGTAGTCTGTAGTTACTGTGTGTGTCATTTTGGTTAAAATGTTTAAAAATTGTTCTTATAGGCAAAGTTAAAGTTCAATTCCAATCAAACTTCAGTCATGCATGCAATATTATATGATAGTTGTGTCAAAGGTCATTTGAGGTCAAGTTGTAAAATTTGTCTCATTTGAAAACTAAGGTTAATTGCAAGCAAATGGTGATATATGCAATATGGAAACTTGAATGTGATGGTAATATTAAAGGTTATGCTGAGGTCAAAAGTCATTTTATGTCAAGTCAAGTAGGGTAAAATAGGATAACTGTTGAAAGTAGGGGAGACATATGGTTAAGTTTCTAGAACAGACATTTTCCTTTTTTTCTGCAATGGAAGAGTTACATGCCTGAATCTGTCAAGAAACTAATAGTTCATTGTACACACACTAAATTACTTGACAATGATGCGTGTAAGATAGTTTGCTCCGTGTAAGATAGTTTGCTCCGTCTACAGTGTCAAGAAAGCGTGCACAGAAAGCCCCTCAAAGTGTTCAATCCTTCCCCTTTTTTAGTAGGCCACACCCTGCCATTGGCAATTTCTATGCAATGCATACACGTACCACGGTCTGGATGGTTTAACAGCATAATCCTCCGATGGGCTTCCCCGACTTTCGCTTTGGATGCAGATGGGCTATAGAGATTGGTTTTATAAAAAATAAAAAAAAATCAATAAGTCTGTCGACACACAAATATGACGATTTTCTGTCTATTAAGTGCACTAAACTGCCTACGGGGTAGCTAGTTGGACCAAATCCACTTTCCTTTTAAACATGGGCTTTTGGAACCACCACTGAAGTGTTGTTTGGTGTTTTAGGATATAACCTGTACATGAAGTACACATACAAACTGGATCCCAGGCAAAATTCATAAATTGCACCGGCACTGCTTCAGGCCTCCTGGACCAAGTTCATCATAATCCACGATTTTTTTCACACCCGGCCTTTAGGGGCAAGTCCGCCGAAATCCAACGATTTGGAAGGAGGGATTTTGGCAGATTTGAGACAGTAAAGGTAAATATGTTCATAGAGACTTTTTTTCAATACATATTTACCTGACACCCAAGATAAGGCTGGCTTCTCTCTTGGATATCTTGGGATCAAAGCCACCTTTGTAGTAACTGCTAAACGTCTGAATGAATAAAAGCAAAACCACCAACTATCATTCCATTAACTGCCCTGTACTCACGACGCAGGTAATAATATGAACTTCATGTGTGCACAGTAGTTAGTCTTGGCAAAAGATATAGTAATCGTTATTTGATTGTGCAGGTGACGTAAAATCTAATCTGTTCACGCAGTGCGCCCGCTAACAACACAATTAGACCAGCTCCCCCACTCACTATCGTTCATTTTGCTTTATATGATTTGGGATAGAACCTCTGTTAACTGATCTTACAAATAAAGACCAAATGTTGTAGGGAATTGGGACTCTTCATATGATGTAGGTAGTTACTATACACGTTGAATGTGATAATCATTACCGGCTTTGGGATCTTATAAGCATTCTGTTGAAGTAAACGTCCACTTTGCATGGCAAGGCGGCCTATGGACAGAATCAGAACAAAAACATGAACATTATCAAAAACTGCTGCAAACTGCATTCCGAATGGAATGACCGGAAATATACAAATTAAATTAACTAAGAGGGCCGGGTAATTCGATCTTGGCAAAATGACAGTCGGACTAGAAACCATCATGTTTTACGTTCCAATGTTACCACCCCTCCCCCCCCCCCCCTCCTCCCTCCCCACCCTCCGACATTTTCTCCTTTTACCCTATGCACAAACACTTTTGCGCATTCCTTTATCTTCGTAACCACCCCCCCCCCCCCCCTATTTGTCCATTTGTCTAACTGTTTCCCCTTTTGATCTCCATCTTTAGTCTGTCTCCTTTTTCTTAGTCTAACCCCTTCTTGTTTGATCGCTATCCTGACCTTACCCCTCTTAACCAGTTCGCACTGGGATTATTTTAACATCACCTAGCCAAGGCGCGGTTTTAAACTCGATCCAAGGCAGGTTTAGGCTGATAGTACACCCACGCATTTCCGGCCTTGCTCGCTGCCGACAGACATTTCCGGCCTTGCTCGTGCGTGTTTATGCGTCATCCGTTTTGATACTGGGGAAAACTTTGCGTTTATATACGTCCTCCGGCGCAAACTGGTTAACACCCCATTTAATCCCTCCTTTGTGTTTCTCTTTCCAACTCTGCATGCTTGTATGTCCCCTCTTGCTTATTTTGCCTCTGAAGACAAGAAGCGGCTATAGCGACGGCCCGCTAATCCCTGCAGAATGCTGTGGACAGCGTTGCTGCGCTGTAGAACGCAGCCTGTGTGGCAGCTGCACGCTCAGTCCATTGTGCAGTGCAGCTACTGGACAAAGACTGCTGTGCAGTCATGCATTTAATCCAGTGCAAGGAGGTGGGTGCCGGTAATACAGACATCGAGGGGTTAATATAAAAAAATATCAGGCTCATTTGATTTTAGGTATTTGATCAGAATAAAAACAATCGGCCTTCTGCACATTACAACAACAAGAAAGTTATGATTCGGATTATAAAATAATGGCTTACCTACATATGCAGCCCCAGCCAATCCTAAGCCAACCAGAATCAGTGATGTTGACTGCAATGTGAACAATGAACACAAGAAGAACATGAATACAGATGAAACAATATTTAAAAAAATATTTCAATTAATAATGAAAATAATGAAACAAAATAGAGCCCATAAATTATGCGATACCAAATCATATCAAACTGCCGAACTGCAAATGAAATGCGAAGCACCCCCCAGGTTTCGACAACTTTACACAACAAAGGTTTATGACGAATAAAATGATGAAATTGACGAATGAAATGAATAAAATTTATATATTGAAATCACAAAATTGCAAATGAAGACCCAATGAAAAGACGAAATTGACTAATAAACATGAATGAAATGAAACTAGCAAACTATTGACATTTGAAGGCAGGTTGCGTTTCATACCCGCAATGTTATGTTTTAAGCCACTTCGACATCTCACGCGCGCAGTGCACTATGGGTAATGTCAAGGGTTATTGCAGATAAACAAATGGTGTCGCCGTTGGCAACGTACTCGTGTCGCGCGTGGCGAATGCCATTTTTCTATTTCTACTGTCGCGTTTTAGATTGTTTTTTTCTCAAATAACTTTGTCAATGTCCTCAGAGGATTCTTTTGCTTTGTCTTTAGATGTTATTGAACACTGGAATGTCGAGGCTTTGAAGGATTTTTTTTTAATTAAGAGGAAATCCAGCGGGGGGAAGAAGGAAATCTGCTTGATCAGCTCAACGTTCCTGGCTCTATCTGAAAGTTGACGAACTGACCGAAGACAAACACAGAACGAAGTTATATTCGGAACTTGGATGGATTATTGCCACAAAAGCAATTACAATTTCGTTTGTGTTAATTGGCAAAGCAGCTACCAATACCAGATTCCACTTTCAAAATTGAATTATGTTGTTCATTGATACCATTATTGAATTTACCATTTATAAATTATATTGATTTTATAATTAGCTGATGCAGAGGTTACACAAAATATAGTGGTGTTCAAACATTTGACAAATCTTGAATTGTTTTCGTATTTATGAAGGGTTAATTGCAGCTGCAAGTGGGTGTATAATAATATTGTTAATTAACTGAGCAGCTTAAACAATATTATTTTAGTCAGGCTTTAATATCTTTATTATTTTGTAATACATGTATGTTCACTTTTTTCTTCTTGCACCTGTTGATTAAAGCACGATACCTTTAAAATACGTTCACAAACACATCAGCCGAGTGATTTTATATGCTTCGTGATAAAGAGTGAAAGCATTTTATTAATATTACATGTAAAAGGAAAGCCACCAGCCCTATACAATCATTATTTCACGTATAGTGTACATTTATATCTGCACACTTTATTTGGTCAACGAGTTATTCACAGCTGTACAGAGATACATTGTATACATTTACACAATGAGGTCTGGTTAAAGAATACTAGAACAGCAAAGACTAATTATATCATTGGCTGAAGATACAAAGTGTCTTGAGCATACACGATCGACGATTTTGCAACCCAGTTCCTGTTTGTTCGGGGATATTTCCTGTTGATCATCTTGTGCCAGCGACGACTGGTGTCTTCATCACGCTTCTCAGTTGAGAATGGAATGGAGGTTCACAATCACATGTTCCGAAACCTAAATGGCATCCATGCTTTGTACATTGTCCTCCTTTTCATTTTTCAAGTTGATTATTGATGTTGCCGCAGTTTGCAACATAACATATATCCTCAGGTTCAGCCAAAGATGGTCCTCGTCACCTTATGAAGGAAGACACATAAGAGAACAATATAGTTGCTAAGTATATTATACATTGTACTTTATTTTCGTGTTGCATGTTGTCATTGTCATTATCACTTTGATCCCTAAATTTCCTTTAAAAAATAAAAACCCTAGACCTACTTAATTAGGCCCTACCCTAATTAATTAGGCCCTCCTATAAAAAGGATAATGAAAACTCTACAAATACAATTTAAAAATACATTATCATGATGCAAATGACACTTTTTGGTACAAAATACCTGCAAGTCTTTTATAGTTTTTCCTTTAGAAAAATGTTTCAGACAAAGATAAAGCTAAGTAGGTCGTGCCTGCACCCTAGAGAAATTATGCAGGCTGCCACATTTTTAATTATGGGCGCCCTAGATCCCAAACGTAGTTTACACACGTACACACTGCATAAAATGTGACTGTGACTGCGTGGTCGACCGTACAAGTTTACATTTTTAGCGAACTCGAAACGAGATTTGTTTTGCTCTATCTGAAGAAAAACAAAGTTAGGTAACATTAATTATCTCACCATGATTAAATTCGAGTCAGGATTCTGCTGTATTGGGTTTAATAAACACGGGAAAAATTGTGTTTTTCCCCCCACATGCTAACGAACGTCAGTTAAGCAGTATGTTTACACGTGTATCGTACCCGCGTTATGCACGTTGCATACGTGCAGCGCGACTTTGTTTATCTCAAATTTCAGGTTGCCAAGGTAAGTAACGCATGCGCAGTTGGAATGTCGAAGTGGCTTATTAACTTACTCGCCGGTTTACCATGGATTGATGTAATGTATGATGTAATGTTCACTTACCATTGTTTGGGCAAAATTGCAGATTACCCACCACTCGACTTGCAAGTTTTGGCTCCACTATAAACTTCCTATTTTGTGGTAGCCTTTGGAAATGAAAACCTCAAAAAGTCACATATCTTAGAATTTAGATTAGTTAACACAAAGTCATATGCATGTACCATTCCAGGATAGGGCCTAGTCAAAAAGCCCGAATTGCCGAAATGTGTTAAAATCTTTCGTCATCCTTTCCGTATTTTATGCGCGCCCGGCCACAGCGTGTGCTAGCTGCGCATTGCGCCCTCACGAGGCGAATATTGTCTTATTTGTTTCTAGAGCCCCCCCCCCCCCCCCCCCCCCCCCCCCCCCCCCCCCCCCGGGGGAAGGGGGGTTGTTTTTGATTATATTTCGCTAATTCCGAAGCGACTTGAGCTGTAATATGTCCCCCTGGTTGCAGTCAGATTCCATCCATCTTTGTTATGCAAATGTATTGAGCTCTCTTTTCCCGATGTTTTTAGCACTAGTAATATGTTTTTGTTGAGCGCATTTTTCGACGGCGCGCACTTTAAAAAAAAGGCGCGTTGCGCAATTTTTAAACACGCAAACTTAGTTTGAGCGCACAAATTTTAAATTTGCGCAAAAGAGTTGAAGCGCATTTTTCGAAAATCGCGCGATCTTTATGATTCAAACAGAATTCTGACCACCACCATGAATTACTTGCCGTAGAATTATATTTTATCTCCGAAGGTAAAAAGGGTAAGTAGCGTTCTGCTGTTTGTTAATTTCTGTCTAAAGTGATATTTCTGTTCAAAACTTGAGTAAACCAGCGTTGCACATAGCCTTGGTCAAGGCGTTCATCGTTACCCGTCCGTACGTACAGCGCAGTAATCGGAGCTCAAACTACGACCTCACGCGGCCACTATTATATGCAAACTAACTGAGGATACTCGAACGCCTTGGATCATTAGGTTTTGGGGGCGGTGCTCATTATGCTAATAGATTAAGCTGACCTTTATAGTCGTTTTCTTATTGGTCGATCGTTGCGTAGAAACTGCATAATTTGAGCTAGCGGTGAAAGGTCATAGCTAGCTCGCAAGTGTTTACGAACACCGCCATCGTTGACATATTTTATCGGAGAAAGTTGAGTGATTTTTACGAAGGCTTGTAGGAATTACACATGAAGATTTGAACTGTCTTAATTGCTTGATTGGTGAGGGTCGCAGTTATTTTCGCTCGTTTTGCTGGGTATTTTCTTGAATGTTGACATTGTTATGGTCAAAACTAGTTGTGTTTAGCTGCTTAGTTTTGAGTTTTCAACCGCGGTGACTGGAGAAGGCCGCGACTCTATTGAAACGTGTCGAACTCGGCCCTATATTATATTTCGCTAATTACGGAGAGACTCAGTCAGATTGTATTATGTCTCATGATAACGCAGTCAGTCCACCCTTTGAAGTAATGGTATGACCCTATACAAATTCAAATCTTTAGTCAGTAGCCCAGGTACCGGTCGATGTACCAAGACTCCACCATGTAACCTTGTCTTTGTTTCTTGTGGCGCAGTCGGATAAAGTCGTGTTTTTTCGATTTCTCCACGCGTTAAACATTTACAACAATTATGGATCGTAAAAGTAATCGCCTACGTTCGACGTCGTCAACTGCGTCGGCCACGGTGTCTCGACCACCGGACAATGATGAGTCGATGGATATTCTTGCTAAGGCAACGAAGGAAATTCTTCCTGACCGGGAGGATGACGGCATGGCATTTTCCGCAGGTCCGACCTCCGTCGCCACGGGTCGTTCCTACGGCTAAAGGCAGCTCGCAGGTGTCTACCTCGCCATGGGTGGCACCTAATATCGAGCGTGGAACCGGGCCGCCATACCCGGTACCACTTTTACCGCCAAGCCAGGGCAGTACTTCTGGGCCGCCACACCCAGCTGTACAATACGCCCAACCTGCCTTTCAACCCTACATCGGCGGACAAGCTCCCACGGCTCAACCGCCATTCAATCCATTTGGATGGAATTTGCCTATGTATGCAGCTCAAGGACCTGGCATGCAGCAGACAGGGGGTGCTCAGTCAACCATGACACCAACAATGGCTCCACCGTACGGCATGCTTCCTTACGGTATGTCTGTTCCTTGGATGATGCCCATGCAGCAACAAGATTTGCCAGCTCCTACAGCTCACCAGGTTCGTAATCAGGACAATATCGAGACGAATATTGAATCGCCTGAGGCTGAAGTCGTCAGTGGTGAGGATGATTTTACTTCCACGATTTCTACGCCTTCCTCTGCATCAGTGGGCACCAAGGATACTTTTCGTAACCCTCACCGCAAGGATTCAGGCACGCCATTATCTGCTAAAGTTCTCGACTGGTGGAAAGAACTCAGAACTAACAAACTTTCACCTGAAGACCTGAAGGAGGAACTTCAGTCGCTATTTGTTTCTACGGAACAGACAGGCCATTTTGACCCTCCGGAGCTGCCAGCTGGGATCAAGAAGGTATTTAAACAAGCTAATTCATCCCTTGTTTCTGGTGATGATCGTTTGAAGTCGGCTCACGGGCATGCTTTAAAGTCAGCCTTGCCACTCCTTCATTTGTTTGATGCTATGGTGGATGCCGAGTGCCCTGACACCGTGAGTAAAGATCTCGTTGTTGAGCACCTGACTTCAGCATTAATCTTGCTGGGATCTGCATCTCAAAGTTTTGCAACAGCACGTCAGCATCTTTTTGATGACATTGTGGATTATAAGCGCTTTGAGGTTCTTCGTAAGAATTCACCATCTATGAATGAACTGTTTGGGTCTTCAATTATGAAAGACATTGAAGAAACTGAGAAGGCTAACAAGATAGCAGCGAAGGTAACTAAAGGTTTTTCCTCCACCCTGAAGGAAAAACGCTTCACTCCATATCGTCGTTTCGCCACGGCACGATCACATACCAGAGGTCGTCGTGGTGGCCCCAGCCGTAATTCCTTTCGCACCTTCAGACGTAATGTGCAACCGTTCAAAGAGAATGAAGGCAAAAAACAGCGGAGTGTTCGGTCATTCGACCAGCAGAGTTAAAAAAACTAGTCATCGATTTGTTGCACCATCGTCCGCAAGCAGGACGCCTTCAGTATTTCATTCATCGTTGGATTTCCATCACCAAGGACCCATGGGTATTAGAAACCATCCAAGGTTATCATCTCGAGCTTCAACAAACACCGGTACAGTATCATGTTCCAGTGACAATAATTCAAAGCGACACCCACAAATCGGCACTTTCTGCAGAAGTTCAGACAATGCTAGAGAAAGGGGCAATCTCCAGAGTAGAACATATGACAGATCAGTTCATCTCATCAGTGTTCCTCATTCCCAAGAAAACTGGGGATCTCAGGCCAATTTTCAATTTGCGCCCCCTAAACAAGTTTATTCGGTATCATCACTTCAAGAGGGAAGGTCTCGCCAGTGTAAAAAACCTGTTACAACCGAACGATTTCTTGGTTTCAATAGATCTCAAGGACGCTTATTTTTCAGTTCCGATACATCCGCCTCATCGAAAATTTCTCCGGTTCATTTGGCTAGAGCAAGTTTACCAGTTTACATGCCTGCCATTCGGCCTGTCCAGCTCTCCACGGACATTCACAAAGATTTTAAAGCCTGTGGCGGCCTTTCTTCGCCAGGAAGGGATCCGTTGTGTGTTTTACCTGGACGATATCCTAGTGTTAGGAGCCACACACAAGGAATGCAGAAGCAACCTTCAACAAACATTACTGCTTTTGCAAGATCTGGGATTTGTGGTAAATTTCGCCAAGTCTCAACTAGAGCCGACAAGAGAACTTGTTTATTTGGGATTTATCATAAACACCATGAACATGACACTGTCACTGACAAGGGAAAAGTTGGAGAAGATCGTGTCTCACTGTCGACAGGTTCAACAGTCCAACAACCTGACGGTTCGCGACATAGCGAGTCTAATCGGCCGAATGTCGGCAACTATTCAAGCGGTCCTGCCTGCTCCTCTGTTTTATCGTTGCCTACAAAACGACCAGAACTGTGCTCTGCAAAGAGGCAAGTCCTACGAGTCACCAGTAACTCTGTCGAAGGACTCGAAAGAGGAACTTCAATGGTGGATAGCCTCCATACAGGCCTGGAATGGTCACCAACTTGTTCAAGACAACCCCAACCTTCATCTCTACACAGATGCATCGTTGATGGGATGGGGAGCTCATCTCGACGGGACTCGAACGGGAGGCCGTTGGACACAACAAGAACAGTCCAATCACATCAATTATTTGGAACTGCTTGCAGTATGGTATGCGCTCAAGTCACTTCTAACCAGTCACACGAACAAGCACATTCGCGTGATAACAGACAGCACTTCAACAGTGGCTTACATCTCCCACAAAGGTGGAACACACAGCCAACAGTTGTCACGACTGGCGGTGCAAATTTGGGTCTGGTGTCTGCAACGGGGTTTGATAATTTCAGCAGAACACCTTCCGGGGTCGCAAAATGTCATAGCGGACAGTATGTCTCGGATGTTCAACGACAGATCCGAGTGGTTTCTTCTTCCGCAAATTTTCGAGAAGATCATGGACAGGTTTGCATTCCAGCCAGAAGTCGACCTGTTTGCAACCAGGTTGAATACCCAACTTTAGAGATTCGTGTCGTGGAACCCAGACCCATGGGCTTGGGCCGTGGATGCGTTGCTAATGACCTGGACCGACATACAGGGCTACGCGTTTCCTCCATTTGCACTCTTGGCCAGATGCCTCCAGAAAGTGAGCAGAGACAAAGCAGATATGGTTTTGATCGCTCCCGTATGGAAGACGCAACCATGGTATCCACTACTGCTGCAGCTGACGGTTTGCAACCCTCTCCTTCTCCCGAAGCGTTCAGATCTTCTTCGACTACCACACAACCTCGAACACCATCCACTCGCACACAAGATGCAGCTAGCCGCGTGGAGGTTGTCCGGCAAACCATGGCAACGGAAGGAGTTCCACCGAATGTGTCAGACACCATATTGTCATCCTGGAGACAGAACACTCACAAACAGTTTGAATCTTCATGGAGACGCTGGTATAGCTGGTGTTCTAAATGGAAAATTGATCCAATTCACGCCACTGTAGCAAATGTTCTAACCTTCTTACAGGAACTGTTGGAAGATGGTCTTCAGTACAGAACACTTAATGTTTATAGATCGGCTATTTCATCTGCACATCGTTTTGTTGAGGGAAAACCCATTGGTCGGCAACATCTAGTCACCAGATTTTTCAAAGGAGTCTTTAATTTACGACCACCTCGACCAAGATACAACTCAACTTGGGATGTAGGTGTTGTTTTAAAATATTTTAATAGTCTTCCGGACAACCGACGTTTAAGCATTAAGCAGCTTTCACTCAAACTGTCTATGTTAATAGCCCTTGTGACAGCAGGTAGATGTTCGTCTTTAATAGCCTTGGACATCTCCTCCTTTAGAAGAGAGCAGAATGGCAATTGTGTGTTCTGCCTAAAACAGTTAACCAAGTGTGCCTCGGCCCGGAATCCTTACAGAGAGGTGACTCTACATAAATACTCTGTGAACAGAAAGTTATGTGTTGTTAGAACTTTAGATGAATACCTGGATCGTACTAGTTCTCTTCGGAGCTCCGAGAGTACTAGTATCACACAGCTATTCATCTCCTACGGGAAACCACATCACCCAGTGGTGTCATCAACAATTGCGCGCTGGTTGAAAGCCACCATGGCTGAAGCTGGTATCGACACTGCATGCTTCAAGGCGCACTCTACTAGGAGTGCATCTTCTTCAGCGGCGAAGCGAGCAGGTGTTGCTATGAGTGACATTTTGAAGACAGCAGACTGGTCTTCATCAAGGACGTTTGCAGCATTTTACTGCAGAAATCCTGAAAAGGCAGATTATAACCAAGGGGTGCTGGCATCGGCTTAGATGGGCTTTAAAGTCTACAATCTGAGTGAGTCTCTCCGTAATTAGCGAAATATAATTCCCTAATTATGTAAAGGTTACTTACCTGCAATATAATTAGAATTATATGAGATAATGGAGGAGAGACTCAGTCTCCCTCCCTTAATGTTTCTTTTGTTTTTAACAGAATGATCCCTCCCAAGTATCAATCTAAGCCGTAACCAACAGCGAACTGAGCTTCAAAGAGACAAGGTTACATGGTGGAGTCTTGGTACATCGACCGGTACCTGGGCTACTGACTAAAGATTTGAATTTGTATAGGGTCATACCATTACTTCAAAGGGTGGACTGACTGCGTTATCATGAGACATAATACAATCTGACTGAGTCTCTCCTCCATTATCTCATATAATTCTAATTATATTGCAGGTAAGTAACCTTTACATAATTAGGGAATTATGTCGCACACATCTAATCCAGCTGATCTGAAAACCGTGGCTCGGTAAAACGCGGAACTCTGATAATTAAATGCCTTGCCGGCTGAATTTTGCCAAGAAAATAATCTGAGGAGTTATTGGGGATATAAGACACTT
This sequence comes from Crossaster papposus, assembly GCA_037893245.1. Classification (NCBI taxonomy): domain Eukaryota; kingdom Metazoa; phylum Echinodermata; class Asteroidea; order Velatida; family Solasteridae; genus Crossaster; species Crossaster papposus. Next base: position 161,650 of record JBAIAA010000355.1, on the reverse strand, counting down.
GTCCCTGTTTAAATTACGATATTGCGATCACTTTGAAGGTTGGTTCTGCAGCCGTAAACATGCCCCCTCCCCACAACGTTGGACCATGCTTGGACCACAATGTGGCGATACCGCACAGACCAGCATGCCTGGGTTAATGCTGATTATGCGGCGATAAGAAACTGACCGAACACGCTGAAAACTGACGCTGAGTACCTGGCCGTACGTGCGAGCTCCGAGCAAAATGGGGCTCAGGCTGCCTGAAAAATGACGGATTTCCCATAACCTGTCGGCAAATTCACAAAGACCACGATGAAAGGATTCTAATGGCCTTTCGCTGCTCGGGTTTAAAATCTTCGAGGGATAATATTTGCGCTGCAAAATTCAAACAACACGACGGATCTTCGGACGAAAGACGACGCTGAATATCTGCCATTTTGTCTTAAATGTCATGCTGCATCAAATTTGATGACGTCGGGTTTCAACCGCGTTGTGATTGGACACTTCACATCTTAGCCCCGCCTATACTTATCTGTATTTGCATACGAGGTCATGCGCCACAAAGTGTGGCGCAAAATATAGGAAAAACATAAGATTTCAAAAACCCAATGATCCAAGGCGAAAAAGTAGCCTCAGTAGATTTGCATAAATAGTGGCCGTATGAGGTCGCTGTTCGCGCTGTATCTTTGCATGGGGCGCAAGCTAGCATGCAGCATATGCGGGGCGCGCGCACAGTGTATTTCTGCTGACGGATAACGACGGACGGATAACGACGAACTCGCCTTGACCAAGGCTACGTTGCACACGAACTGTAAGTTCGAAATTCTTTGTGACAAAGCGCGCGCTCAAGGGATGCTGGGATCTATATATGGGCGTTTACCCAGCGTGGCCACTCATCAATTTTGAAAATCCCAAGATGAAGGCAGTAAAATTCCCAAGAATTCCCAAGATGTCATAAAATAGCACGGATGATGCTATAACGGACCAGGGCCCAATTTCATAGCGCTGCTAAGCACACGATTTTCTGCTAATCGAGCCTCCGTCTATTTCATGGGGACCGTAAGCAGTAAGCGCAGCAAAAGGCACGCTTAACCTAGCGGGAAAATTTGCTTAAATCAGTGACGTAACAGTAGAATCTTCATGCGCGCGCAAACGTTAGCACAAAAAAGGTTAGCAAATTTTTCTGCTAAAGTTAGCACAACTTTTCCGCTAACTGGTAAGCAGCGCTATGAAATTGGGCCCAGAGAACTTGTTGTAACAGGTACCTGGTATTATTTCAGTAATGAAAAAAAAAAGGACTGTTATAAGCATCATGTTGTATTAACAGTGCTCTTATTATCAGGGTTTGACGTACTCCAAAAAAATGATCTAAATGTACAGCGCTCAAAGTCGCTGTCCACACTTAAAAAGTTGTTTGCGGTTTAGATGAGTGCCATAAATAGAAAAAAGTTGTTTGCGATTAACAAAAATGCCTAAAATGTATATACAAGTTGTTTGCAGTTAACAAAAATGCAAAAATCCCAAGATTTCGTGAAATTTTGATACAAAATCCCAAGATCCCAAGGTTTTGCTCAAATTCCCAAGATCTTGGGAAAAATCCCAAGGAGTGGCCACGCTGCGTTTACCCACTGTTAAGAGATCAGTGGCGTTTACCAAATGGGGCTTGAGGCTTGGGGCTTGGGGCTAGGCTCGGGCTTGACTTGGGCTTGGCTAGGCTCGGGCTTCATCACAAAGCAAAATGGCGGCCAAAATGATTCGTACGGTCAGGCTTCGGGACTAGGCTTCGGCTGGCATATTTCTTCAGTTATCGATACTCGGCTCGGCGCGCGACGTGAACTGAAAACAATAAACTTTAGATTTTTATCGCTGGTGATATGAAATTTGGTCTGACAAAGTTTATTCTTCGAAGGTTTTCAAAATATACAATGAATTTTCGTAGGTATTTTTAGGAAATACGGTAGGGGGGGGGGGGGGTGAAGTAGATGCTGAGTTGAGTGCTTCTAGATTTTGTCTAATGTATTTTGTAGTGTCTTGTAGGCCTATTAATATTTGTAGTGTCTTCGAGGTGGGGGTGGTTGAGTATCAGTACTTAGTACGAAGTACTTCGAGGGTCACGTCTGAAGCACCAATTAATAAACAAACCCCTGTGATAAGAATTCTCAGTTAACACAGTACTGCATTTTACTGGTGCAGGATTTTGTGCATTAATTAATACAACAATAATTAATTCCAGCAGTCAGTATCAATAACATTTTCAATGTCAATTTCAATATTTTTTTCTTTACTTTTTAATTAATGCTGTTTTATTCAATAAATACAATTTCAATTACATATTAATGTGTGAAGACAAAGGTTATTTGAGCATGACATGGTAATTAAATAATGTTTCTTTTTAAAGGAATACTTCATTATGAGGTAACTTATTAGCATATCTTCCCAATTAGTTTGGTTTATCCTGAAGTTTAGGAAAGGCGTTCCAATAAAGTGCATTTTTACTGTACATACATGTACTGTTACAAATAAGAACATACGTTGTTTATTTTTAGAATCTTTAAAGTCATCATGGTTTCTTCATTGGTCCAAAGTGTGATGCAAGATATTCATTATTTAATGCAAGTAGTGCATTCACATTTCACAATAAACAATATTTTCATCTTTAAAATGACAAGGGACAGGAAATTTAGCAATGTGAAGAACCAGTCCAAACCAGTAAATATATATTGTTTTACTTTCGAGCGGAGTTCTATACATGTAAATAATAATAAGATAAAAACATAAACACAAATGTATGCCAATTGTGCAAACATGAGTCCAAAATTACCACATAGAAATAAAAGAGAGGAGCATGTTGTCAACTGTTTAAATATACATTTTACTATTCAAGTAGTATTTGCAATTACTGTCTTGTTTTATGTTTTGTCCCATGTTGTTATGTATTGTCTTGTGTCTTGTTTTGTTTGTTTGGTTTAGTTGTGTGCTTTGTATCCTGACTTGTGGGGCATTGTGTCGTGTCTTGTTTTGTTGTTTGTTTTGTCTTGTTCTATTTTGGTCGTCTAATATTTATGAAGTGCAATATACTTAATGTGCAATATACATGTTTTAATTTAACACATTATAGTTTTATTTTCACAATTTGATGTGGGGAGACAGGTCTTTGACCATGGTAATTGTTATTACTTTTGTTTTTCCATTTTTCATTTTTATTGTGATATACAATGCAGTTTTTATGGCATGAATAAAATAATAATAATAATAATAATCCTTATCGTCTTTGTTTCTTTTGGCGCAGTCAGATAAGGTTGTTAACCTTTTCGCCCTTTTTTCAAGAGGTTATTTTCTTTCATCATGCCTAAGAATTCAACACCGTCACGTCTTCGTTTTTTTCAACAGCAGCAGCTATGGTTTTCAGACTTCTTGACTTTGAAGAAGATATTCTAGCAACGGCAACACGTGAGTTGTTGGACGACGCTGGTCCGGCAGCCACGACACAGCTAGTTGGCGGTCAACAAATGGAGAGCTCGGGTGATCATTCTTAGTCATTGGTTGATCGCATTGTCGAGCGGGTTGATGGGCCGTCATACCCTGAATCCCACACCAACAGATCGGTAAGTGTCGTCATGCCCGAGACCGCGGCGAAGCATTTTACTAGCCTCCGGCACAACATTCAAGCGGGAACACGGCGACATTTCAGGGGCCAAGGTACACAACCGAGGTTTGTACCTTACAATCTCCGCATGCCGGGACCAGGCCCAATCCCATAAAAGCATTCTAAGTATTTTACTAGGTTTTAGCATAGAGAAAGGACCTGCAATATAAACAATTACATAATAAAGTCAAAAACACGATGAAAGTTACGTACCGGAACTACGTCAACCGTTTATTTGCTTCAGATGACAACAAACGAAGCTTTTGGTGCTTCGTTCGCGACCAAAGGAAATCAAAAAGCCCACCTGCTCTCCAATCTGCAACAGGTAAACTCATGCATAAACCTGCTGAAATTGCTCATGCATTCAACACTCTGTTTACTTCAATCCACTCCCCTGCTGTAACCTGCCATGATTCACCACCTGCCTGTTCTCTCCTGATTCCGGACCTTCCCCAAACTTCAATCAGCCTAGGATGGCTGACAAAGTGCCTGTCCTCATTGTCCCCATACAAAGCGCCAGGCCCTGACTCCATTTCACCAACCATTCTCCAAACGGTTGCGTCTTCAATCGCTCCGCCTTTACTACGGGTAATGAATTCATCACTTGCAAGTGGGTGTTTACCATTGGATTGGAAGCTATCACAAATCACTCCTGTTTTTAAAACTGGCAGTCGCACCGCCATCAAGAACTATCGACCAGTCGCCCTAACTTCTGTGGTCTGCAAGATCCTCGAAAAAGCCGTGGCAGAGAACATAAAAAACCATGTGAGTTCTCTCTGCCTTGGAAATGAAGAACAGCATGGTTTTACAGCCCACAAATCCTGCGTTACACAACTTACAAACACAATTCATGACTGGGCATATATTCTTGACGCGCCATGCCCACCTCGAATTGACTTTAGTAAAGCATTTGATCGCATGCCTCACCACATTCTTCTAAAGAAGTTGGCCCGTAACTTCAACATTAGGGGTACTACATGGAATTGGCTGAAATCCTTCCTTACTGGCCGACAGCAACGGGTTACGTACCGTGGTAGTGCCTCCTCTTGGGAACCAGTTACGTCAGGAGTTCCTCAGGGAAGTGTACTTGGCCCTCTACTCTTCAATCTCTTCATCAATGACATATCCAATAACCTGAGGACCACATCACGTCTATTTGCAGATGATACTATAATTTACAACCCAATAAAATCTCAACATGATGAACTTGCTCTCCAGACCGACATCACTGAACTCGGTCGATGGAGTGATTCTAATGGTATGGAACTCAATATCAACAAATGTAAAGTTATGCATATGTCACGTTCCAAATCACTAAGCCATTTACCTGTATACAGTCTGCATGGTTCTGGTCTTGATGTTGTTTCAACATACAAGTACCTTGGCATCACTATCAACAACACATTAACTTGGACTGATCATGTAAATTCCGTGGTGTCCAAGGCAAACCGTACCCTTGGGTTCATCTGGCAAGTCGCTGATGGGACATCTACAACAGCCCTTCGATCCCTTTATATGTCCCTCGTCCTACCAATCTTAGAGTATGGGTTGCCCGCCTGGTGCCCATACACCTCATCATTATCAGCCAAACTAGAGAGCGTCCAACGTCGCGCAAGCAGGATGTGCCTGAAACAACAGAGAGGTTCCATGCCATACGATGACCGCCTAAAAGCCCTCAACTGGATCAACCTCACTAATAGGAGACAAAAACATGTGGTCACCTTCACAATTAAATCCTTGTTTGGACTCATTGACTGCCATTCACTTAAGTCTAAACACGATTATCAATGCCCGCCACCAAGACGTCATAACATTTAACCATCACTATGCGAGAACTCTAGCCCTCAAGAACTCCCCAATACATTTATTTCCTCGTATTTGGTCCAGCTTGCCCACTCACATCAAAGACTCTGCTGTTTTAGACAGCCTTCAGTGTTTTTGTAGAAATCTGTTATCCCATTTCCATGATTAATTAACAGCTCGATTTGTATTCTCAACCTGCTTATAATTATACTCCCACTGGAAAATTGATAATGTTAATTCCACATCCATCTGCTGTTTACATGCCAAAACTAAAGCTTTAATTTAAAATTTTAATTTTTTATTTTTTATTATTTGTTTGTACATGTACTTTGTCTTACTTGTTCATCAAACTGCTTGTTGTCTGCTTGTTTGTGAAATGTTGGTTGGGTGTTGTTTGCTCTTTGGGGGTATTTATCTGGTTGGGTCTTGTTTGATTTGGTATTTGTATACTCTGCAATTGCGGATTCTGACGAGGAACATTTGTCAACGGTTGGTCGCTGTTGCCTGGTACTCGTGCTAAAAACGTGTGAGTGGTGCCGGGCAATGTCGACCAATTGATGGGTGTTCCTTGTGCGAACTTAACCTTGGTAGTAGGGCTGTCTGTTTGTGTTGACTGATAACATGTACACTTAATTAACGTTATTCTTGTTTATTTCCTTTTGGTTTTTTTGTGGTTTTTTTTTTTTTTTTTTTTTTTTTTTTTTTAAATTTTGCTTATTGATTTGTATTTATTTATTGCATTTCTATTTTTTATTGAAATTCATTTTTTTACTTTTATATTATTGTATATACACATATAGATATATTTATTTATTGTATGATTTCTCTCTGTGACTGGACCAACAAGCTTTCGGGCTACAGTGTTTGAGTACACTTTTGTTGATCCTGGCCATCACAGATTGGTTTATATGTTTTGTTTGTCTTCATCCTCTATCCCCCTCCCTCTTAGTCTTAACCGTAAAGGTATACTGTTCCCTATGTATTGTTTGCTTGTTCTATTGGCCGAATAAAGAATAAGAATAAGAATAAGAAGAACAGAAGGAGTTTGAACTTACCGGGCTTCAAAGCGCCTCACGTTCGTCGCCGCGCTGATAAAGATCTGCGGTTTTACGACCGCAATTAGGCTAGTGTAAACATTGTCGGTCACTCAGCGAGTGCTGCACTCTGACCTTCACTTTCGCTTGGTCAGCTTTATGGGTACTGCGCATGCGTAATTATTACAACTCTCTCGCGTCCTCGACTCGTCGTCTTGACGACAACAACAAAATGGCTTCCACTAGCGTGACTCCGGTCTGTGAAGACATCGACTCCAGCGATTTAAGTGATGGTTTTACTAGCGCCATGCTTTTAGTTTACAAAATGATCATACCATAGAATTCGCTAAAAATTATTAACACACTGCTAGTGCTGGATCAGGACGACGAGATTTAATTCTTCAGATTACAATAAGTTATCTAATTATTGTTGATTAATCAAACAAAATTATTGCAAGACTTTGAAATTGAGCATTTTACAACAGTCCATGTGTATCAAAAATGTTATTTTGTAATCCATCAAGGGATCAAATTAAACGTAACTTTTTGTTCCATCAATAGATTGTCCTTTAACATGTTTAAGTTAACAATACTATAGTAAATACGTAAAAATTTTAATTTGAATTAAAATTTCCATACCTCTTGGAAATCGCAACAAATTATACTATTTTCGACATGAACAAAATCATTTCAAAGTTGCTTTGTATACAGTAGGAATGGTCATGCTGATTTGTGCCTTGTTTACAAAATAAATCGTTAAAACTTAAAATATTCTCGATTTTCAAGTTTTTTGTTTACAGTTGGGTAACACTGGGGAACGTAATGGCATACATCACAAGAAAGCCCATTTCATGACAAAGAACATGCACTATTTCGTTAGTATGCAGGGTCATGCATTTTCATGAAAATATCATATTTAATAACCTATCCCCTAGGATTGATTTTTTTCATAAATGGACCATTATTTACTGAAAACTTGGCCGATTTTCGCCGAACAAACGTTGAAATATACTGCTTCGAATATAGAAACTTCACGTGGTATGAGTCACCAATAAACACTGTGCATGCGTTAAAGCTTCGCTTGTTCACATTTTTTTCTCTCCAGAAAGTGGGAAATCGCTGCAGTGAGGTGACGTCAGCGTTGAGTTTTTCACCGTACAACGCATGGGAGGTTACCGATTACCAGCTAAAATGTCGGCGACGAACGTATCGCGTCAAAGGAGGCTTGCGGTCAGTGGTCCAGCTTGCGGTCGCAGTGCTTTAGCAATGGGCATACCAGGGGGTCTGATAACAGTAATTGGCTTAGATTTTATCGCCCGGGAAGTTCAAACTCCTTCTGTGGTCCTTTCTCTATGGTTTTAGCAAGATTCCAAATGCCTAGTTGGTTGCTTGCTAGCAAACTAATCGCATTCCATAACACCATGCAATGGTGTGGGGTTTGCATAAAAGTACACATGGTCAGTTTGAGTTATAGGGAAAGAGTTCAAATCAGGTCATGCTGTGGGTTGTATTGTCAATGCATTCCTCTGTACTTTATTTAGGGTATCTACATGTACATTTGTATCGGTCTAAGCACATGTTTCAGAAATGGCTAATTCAGAGAGTGTTTCAATTCAAAAAAGGGAAAAGAAGCCTAATTACTCGACTCAGGAAAATCTGTTCCTTGCAGAACGCTATGAGGAGTTTAAGGTTATTCTTGACTCTGCGCATAAGGATGTCAATACAAATTCCCAAAAGATTAAAGATTGAAAGTGACTATAATGGTGCTAAGGATTTAGACATACCCCAAACTATTTTTAGCAAGCAACTAGGAACCTTGCTAAGCGTATAATGGTTTTATGGAATAGATTTAGAAAGGAACTAGATAGAAAGGAATTTAGCAACCAACTAGTAGAATGCTTTGATGGAACTGGCTCCTGGTGATTACGCATAATACTCACTGACCTCTACACCTGGACGGATCATTGTCCATATTCTGCTGTGCTAACACTTGAAGTCGGCGCGAACTGGAAGTGCAACATGGCGGACCCGAGACGTCACTGCTGTGAGCCAATGAAATGTCCAGGTGTAGGGGTCAGTGGATTTATTCTGTACATTTTGTATTTATAAACATTACGTAATACGTATCGTACCAACACCTGGACATTTCATTGGCTCACAGAGTCACGTCGTGGGTCCGCCATGTTGCACTTCTCCGCATGCCGACTTCAAAATTAAACAATGATGATCTGTCCATGTATAGAGGTCAGTGATAATACTCGAGCTATGCAGCAAGGGGCGACTGCAGCAAGGGGCGACTGCACCCATGCCATACGGCATGCCAACGTATTTTATGAACCCACGGGGTATAGTATGCCAACCCTTGGATGACGGTGCCACCGACCAACAACCGACCGTGCCAACCTTTTACGGAGACCCACCATGCCTCCTCTGTATCCCAAGAACACGACTCGGACTCTCAAGACAATGCACCACTGACTCTACACCGATCATCGCCCATTCCGCCGTGCTAACGCTTGAACTTGAAGTGGGCGCGCACGATAAGTGCAACATGGCGGACCCACGACCTCGCTTCTGTGAGCCAATTAAATGTTCAGGTGTAGAGTTCAGCCTCAATGCACCAGTATCATCAACAGATACACCAGATAATGATACATGTATTTCGTAAACCGCACCGAAAAGACACGGGATATTCAGGAGACCAACAAACTGGGCTAAATATTTGGCAAGCGTGCAGGGTATTTCTCTATAACCCAAAACAGGGCCACGGAAGCAGCACCAAGTCCGGCGTTCCGATCCGCCGATCAGGTCAGACACAACACGGTCGTGAGGTTATTTGAACTCCTCACGCCCACAAGCATGACAGTGGACAAAACCCACGGGCGGGCGACGGTAGTAACCAACGGTGAGTGAGCATCAATCTGATTATATCGCTTAAAATGTCAGAAATTATCAATAATAAGAAATCGATCTTGACACCTACCTAGGAAATCGTTTCCCTTGGGTTCAATTTTAATACTGTAATAGTACAAATGAAGTAATACGCTTATAGAAAATCATGCTGTCATAAATGATCAATAATAAGAAATCGGTCTTGACACCTACCTGGAAAAGTATTTACTTTTTACTTTGTGAATTTGATAGAATATTATCAAACCTCGTTTGGTTAATAAAAAAGGAGTAAATGCCTTAGATTTGGATTAGGCCCTACGGATTTACTAATTTCAGAGTAGGACAACCTTGAAAACAGAAATTTCTTTGAATAATTTAGGGATAGGCCTATCTAAAGATATCTGGAAATCATTTCGAGATAATTTGAAATCGATTTCGAGATATCTTGAAGTTGATTTAGAGATATCTCGAAATAGATTTAGAAATAGGCCTATCTCGAACTCATTTCGGGATATCGACTGGAAATAATTTGAGCGGCAGATTCAGAATGTAGGTTAACTGTACATTCTTAAAAAGAATCGACCCGTTTATGAATAGTGTGACTTTAAAAGAGTAGTTTAACTTTAAATAATTTAAATAAGTTAAGAGGGCCTAATATTTCGATCTTAACAAGATCTTCTTCAGAGACTAAAATATATTTAAATAATTTAGAGATATCTTTAAATTATCTAAAGATATCTCTAAATTATTTCGGGATATCTTGTAATAATAATCAAAAGCTACCGATTGAACTGTCACTTATGCGCGCAATATGTTTACCATTTATGAAGTGCCTCTTTTTATTTGATAATAATCAAACGGCCTACTCGGGAAAACATTTTGTTAAATGTTATTTAAAGAGTCCATGGGGTGTACCTTATCAATGCAATCTTTGAAAATAATACTTTTTTTCTGGTGTGTTTTTAATTTTTGTGCTAATAAACACAACAATGAGCAAACGCATGATGCCATTTTAGGCAGAATTACCAACGGCAACGTCACAGCTCTTTCAGCACAGCTCCAACTTTTTCCAGAAATATTTTGCTGTTCTAAAAAAAAAATTCCTTGGTGATCTGCTGTTGTGTCAACGGATCCGTCGTTGTGTCAGTGCATGGCAAAAAGCCAACGAACAGTTGTTTACAAAGTTTTCACTGTATGAACAAATTTGTGAGTTCAAAATGACACCACAACAACAGCGCCCTCAGTGGTGGGAAGCATACAAATGTTAACTGTTCAAATTTGTGCAGTTTTAAATAGAATTAACCAAAAAAACCGGGAATATCAAATATTTGTCATACATTTAGGAGAAGTACAGTGGAACGCCGCTATACCGAACACCGATAACCGAACATTCGGCTATACCGAACACCATCCTTGCTCCCGATTGTTGTGTACACATTTTAATTACCGAACAATGTTGTTGAAAAAAGTCAACGGATTCAACAAAGTCCACCGTTCTTTGCTTCCGATTTTTGTGTCTAAACATACCAAACATTGTTGGAGAAAACATGCCAATTTTTTTAAAGAAATCCACTGGATATATCGGCCGTTATTAATTCCCGAACGTCAAACTACTGGTGCTTTATGTTAAAGATGTCACCTGACGGGTTGGTGTTGAAAATCGCTATACCGAACGATCGATATACCGAACAAAATCCCCCGTAATGTTCGTTATGGCGGCGTTCCACTGTAGAATTGTACACAAAATACGTCCCTAAGAAACAATTTGACACTTTGACAATCTGACATTTTAACTAAGTATAACAACACTGAATTACGCCGCTCCGCGAATTGACAGGAGCTTATGCTTGCATAGTTGGAGGTTTGTGGAGGTAAAGAAATAGAGTAGACAAGAGCCTACGCACGTGAAATTGAAACTGATACAATAATGTTAAGGCTAACATAATTAACTTTAAAGACAGTAATAGAGATGATGCATAAAGTACATGTAATTTTAAAGTAGCAAACAAATAGCAAACATGGTGCAAATTAAAACGTTGCCTATACATTTAACGATACTCGTTTTTCATGCGCGGTGAACACCTTAGGCCCCCCCTCCCAGCTTTTGTTTAGCCCCTCCCCTCCCCCCCCCAAAAAAAAAATGCAATAAATAGTACATTCTGAAAAATACGTATGCTGGATCTGCAGCGAAAGGTTTAGAAGTTGACGTAACGTGCGAAGGGTCTAGCCCCACTAAAACAAATTGGCTCTATAGAACCGCGCCTGCCACTATAGGAGCATTTAGAATATTTCCCCAAAAGAAAAAAAAATGCATGTAGATGAAAAATGCAGCCCGAAATATTCCTCGTTTTAACACTCAATTCAAGATGCTGCAAATTAGACAGACTTGTATACTTCAATGCTGCATGCAACTTCAATACTGCATGCTCGTGACAACTTAGGCGTAATTTAATCTAAATTTTATTTATTTTAGCAGACAATAAATCATACCTACACTACACAGATTATTTACCATTATGAAGTGTTGTTTTCAGAACAATAAATAACGCAAAATGGCTTCAACTACCTCGGAAACTAAATGCCCAATTATGAAGCATACAAAAAAGCACAACCCTCCGCAGCAGATGATTCCCGTCCCTGTGCACTTGTAGGCTTCTTTTGCCACAGCACCTGCCATTATGCTGCAAACGAACGAAAAGCTTAAAACTAGGAAATCTCGAAATTGAAGTGGCATGGCTCCTAAGTTCCGGTAGTCTCGTCTGAAACAAGAATAGAAATAAAACGTCAATTTTCCACAATCTGCTGACAATGTATGAATTGAAAAGCCACAACTGCTATACAACTACAAATATCAGGTTTTTCTTTGCATGTCACGTTTTTAATTGATGGGTTAGGATGTGTGGGGTGGATTGAAGATTTAAGCATAAGAATTGTTGTTGTTGTAACATTAAAATGTATGATACATCATTAGTAATTGCTTGAATTATCAGGAATGGGTGAATTTGGGGGGGTTATATTTTATAGTAAATATCGTTTAACTGACCTGTTCAAAGTTTTATAATCATGGTTTCTGGGAAAAGCAAGAAACACGACGTTCGTTTTTAACCGGCGTCGGGCAGTTGTTCTTAATATGTTCTGGTTTTTTCGCGATCGCCGTCTGGCGATCGTAATTTTTTTTATATAAAATGAGATTTTTCTGAAAAATTACAGGATATCTAGCGCAATAATGTTTCTGGATGTCTACAATTATTGTTTACTTTCAAATAAGTAAGATATTTCTTAATAATTCGGTAGTAAAATTGTTCGATATCTGCAAGTGGTGGGGCCTCGACCCACGAACCGCCGGTAACCATGTCACCCACGGTACGAACCGCCAGTAACAAGGTCTTGTGAATCCTGTAGCGGCTGTGAAATGCGCGCGCACATTTTGTATAGTATACGCAACGCCTATTCAAACTTGTCTTATTAGTTCCGAACCAATTTTCTTTTACATTATCGTATATGAAGCAGTTTCCTAACCTGATATTTCCCCGGACGTCTATAAAATACTCTGTTTTGTCCGGAAAAAAGTCAAGAAACCAGACTACAAAAACAGCATTGCATTTCTTGGTTTTTTTTCAGGATCTATATGAACACAAAACTTAAAAAACAGGTTAGCGTCACAATATTTACTATAAATAATTACGAACCCCCCAATTCCATCCATTTTCAAAAATTACAGCAAAAGCAAATGGTGTAAATATACTACCTTTAAGGCTTTTGTCTAACTTCACTGGACTGGTCTATTTGTGGTATTTAGTTCATAATATATGGGACCGTAATTGCCTGCTCAAGTCGTGCATCGCATGCGCTCTAGTTTTCCCTATTTTCTGGCGAAAATGTTACAAGATTTAATACCAAAACGTTGTTGCTGGCGGTCATGGGTGACAGCGGTTTGCATAATCACATTCACAATGTCCTTTCGTTGCGGTGGATTATCGCGTATCTACAACAACGTCTTGCACCAAGACTATACGCACGATCGCGACGACCACAATTAACGTATTATACACAACAACAACAACAACATTGCTTGTACAACAACATTGCTTGTTGTATTAAATCGGAAATTTCAAATTTCTCAGCGATCAACTACACATGCCCATTCAGCAAACAATGAGGGTTGACAAAAAAGGGGTTAATGGTGTGTTTTTTGTAATGGTTTTTATAGGTTTTACGGCCTCCCACATGGCGTTCAGGACAAAAATGTGCATTTTACCCGGTTTGTACAGATATATATATATAGGCCTATATATACATATATATTTTTTTTTAAATTGGATGGGGGGGGGGGGGGGGGGGTCAATATGGCCAAAACATCGCTACTTGGGCGATAGAGGCATACATTTTGCTTTATTGTCGGAATATTGCCTTACTTAATTAGGAAATAACAGGGTGAGGACCCGGTCATTACTGCGTGATAATTGACCGGGTTGGGCGATGATCAATGGAAATAGACCATAATTTTTGAAAGCCCGGTCAATTACTGCGTGATAATGCCCTCCATGTGATCGAGTCTCGACCAATCAGAAGCTTTGAACTCTCCTAGGTACATGTATTTATTAATCAACAGTAAGAAAACCCGACGAAACACTTTGTCGTAAGCACGTGGGCTTACCTCAAACTGCGTACGGAAACAAAATGGCTTCTTTTTTTGAAGACTGGGGTTATTCTGCCTGTCTTGATCTATAAATGAATTTACACGTGTACACAAGAATCTTTACATGAAAACCTATTTTTATTTTCTCCAGTTCTCGCAGCAATGACTGATTCTTCTTTTTCTTCAAAACACAAAGAAAAAATAAATGTATTTGAAACCCCGTTATCACCTTGAAATAACAGGTTTCACACCACTGCACTGTTAGTGTAGTGTTGGTTTCAACAGATTGTAGTCTGGTTCTCAGACCAAATAATGCTGACTATTTCGGAATTAAAGGTAGTAGCCGCCAATGTCACGTGACAAAAACGGGCAAAAAACATGCCAGTTTCCACAAAATATGATCCGAAGTTATTCAAACACGTGTTATTAACGTTCGGGTATTATCGTTTGCGATGTTCGAGCGTTTCTGGGAGATAAAGGTAGGATACACCATAAATTTTGCAGATATCGAACAAAATTAACTACCGAATCCTTAAGAAATATCTCACTTATTTGAAAGTAAATAATGATTGTAGGCATCCAGCCAAATTATTGCGCTAGATATTCTTTAATTGTTCCGAAAAATGGAATTTTGTATGCTGGACGGCGATCGCGATAAAAACTAAGAACAACATGGGAACCACTGCTCGACGCCGGTCGAAAACAAACGCCGTTTTTCTTGCTTTTCTCGGCAGCCGCGATTGTAAAACTTCGAACAGGTCAGTTAAACGACATTTACTATAAAATACGACCCCGAAATCCACCCATCCGTGATAATTCAAGCAACTAACAATGGTGTATCCTACTTTTAAAGTGGTTGTAAGGTAAAAACGTTAACAAACTAAAAATCATCGATTTTTTTTTCGTGTGCATAAAATCGAAACTTGCATTGGTAAAAACAACACCAGAAGAAATATAATTTAACAAAACAAATGCAGGCGTTGGGCCTTTTTAGAAAAAAACCGATATAATTTGAACTGTTAAATCTAAAATAGCAGTACATTGTACTTGTAGTGTGTCATTATCTGTTTTTTGTCGCCGGCGGCTACTTGATCTACAATTGAGACGTCCGAGTATACACAAATTGTCAGGTCAGGGAACTAGACCAAAAAGATTGGGCCTAACACGTATACAAAGCTAAGGCAACTGCCCGGGGATTCCCCAAATGAGAAATGTATTGGCCCATTACAAAACTTCCCCTAACCCTCATGGGAAAGAAATACGCTGGCAGGCGTCGTATCGGGGAAGTATTTGTGGATCATAAAGTTTATTTCTCAGATTATAAGGCATTTTGTTTTACAGATCAAATCATAATAAAACAACCATTTCATACGGCGATGTATTTACTGGCCCCATTTCTATAAAAAGATCAATGATCCATATAATAAAAGTTTAACGAAACAATAGTTTGCATCGTTTTAATCCCGACAGGAGTTTTATGAATAAAACACTTTGGGGTAAAATGACGAAGATGACAAAGCTCAATAGGAAAACCATGCCCTTAAAAGATCCGGATCTGAACTTAAGCTAGCCCCACAAATGGGGCTGCAATTAGCTCTCGTTTGTATTTATCTTGTCGCTATTATATACTTTAGTACTAATAGCGACAAGATACAGACAAAAGACAAAAGTGAGCTTCATTATGTGGGGCTATAATTTGTCTGCAGAAACAAATACGTACACGTACTTACTTTTTTCGTTGTAATGAATACGTACGATCAAGCTCTTTGTAATTCCATATAGCTAACTGTAACGATGACCAGAATAAATCAACACATCCAAGCTCGTCTGATTTCTTCCTTGAACTGGCTGTCGAATTGTTAATAATTAATGACCAGGCACATACATACATACATAAGGTATACTTGTACGACCTTTGCACCCCGATTTTCCCTTTAGATAAAACAAAAATAATTCTCGAACATTGGTAAACACAAGATTAAACGGGCGATGTCGTTGGTTGGGGAAAACCAGAAATGAGAAATGATTTTAACAATGCTCTTTTATGTACGTATTGATGTAATTCGGGTTGAAACCAGGGTCCAATTTTATAGCTCGGTTCACTGCAGAAATCCCGCGCTAACTTTTACCATTGTGCGTTAACATCGCTAGCAAAAAAAAATCAGCGCGAAAGAAAATACAGGATGACGCACAAAAAACCTAAATGTATAATCCGTGAAGTAGACTTAACGTAGAACTAAGCTTGAGATGTTAAGCTGTATGGTTTTTTTTATCGTGAAACTGAGCCCAGATTTGTAGCTAATTTGTAGCGAAAGAGGATTTCAAACAATTATATTTCAGCTTTGGAAACAATTAAATTATTGTTTTAATTTCAAATGTTTCAAATAATAGTTGTGTTCATTGTTTATAATCATGGTGGTGGTTGTATATCAGGGAACCACGCGCGACAAGTAGACCATTATTTTGTCATTTGTGCATCGTTTCCCTTGTGGTACATGTACATGTAATATATAGAAGAATTTGAATGTATAACTTTTATCCATAAGAGGGTATATTTTTGGCTTATTTACAGCGGTGTTCCAGTGGTCCAAGATAAAATTCCAATGTGAAAGTTCTAGGGGTGTTTACCGTTCAAAATGCTAGTATACGAAAAAGGGCAACTCAGGTTAAAATGCCCCAATGCGGGCCGTGTTAAGTCTCCGTAAGCCGGCTGCCTATTCTTTTACTGTCGGGCTCTATTAAATGATACGGCGTGACAACGACCCACCAGTCAGATGACTAGGATTTATTCAACCAATAGTCTAAATGCTGCACTTGACATTTAGGGAATTATTTGGTGTACATTACTTTATGCCTAAACTCAAGTATTGTACAGTATCATGCATGAGCGTCAAGACAGTATAACACGTATAGGCCCTATAGCTCTTTTAAACCCCTCCGTTCACCAACTCGAAAGTTAAACATTTTCCGTCACAAACATGGATTTCATTTGGTTCCGCCTGTCAACCATTAGTATGGTTCTTCTTGCTCCCAGAGGCACCGCTTTGCGATGCAAACAACGTCTCGTGGCCTAAGATGTATTGATCCGTGTGTACATGTATATGAAGCTCAAAATGGCGTAAGATGCTGCATATTGGCAGACGAGCCAGGGATTACAAAGCCGTGCTGAAAGACTTTCGCGAAATGGCCAAGTTTGAATGATCAACTGACACATATATTACACCTTATGTAAGTTTGTGAAAAATAACAAAACTAAACAGGGTTATATATGAAAAATAAAGCATTTGCTTTTACTCACCAATTTTAAAACATTTACTAGCATCTATAATTATTATGTGAATACAAATGAAGTAAATACGCCTATAGAAAATCATGCTAAAGACTAAAAGTATTTACTTTTTACTTTGTCTATTTATTATCAAACCTCGTTTGGTATAAATACAAAAAGAGTAAATCTCTTAGATTTTAAAGATATCTGGAAATCATTTCGAAATAATTTGAAATCAATTTCGAGATATCTTGAAATTGATTTCGAGATATCTTGAAATTGATTTCGAGATATCTCGAAATCGATTTAGAGATATCCTGAACTCATTTCATGATATCTTAAAAGAATTCACAGCTACCGTTTGGACTGTCACTTATGCGCGCAATATGTTTATCACTTATGGGGTGCCTTTTTTATTTCGTAATAATCGAACAGCATTTTATTTAAATATTATTTAAAGAGCCATTGGGTGTATTAAACCTTGAAAATAAGCCTTTTTTGTCTAATACTTTTTCTGGTGTGTTTTTAGTTTTTTTATGCTGATAAACGTAACAATGAGCAAACGCATGATGCCATTTCAGGCATAATACCCAACGGCACAGCTCTTTCAACAAAGCTCCAACTTAATTTCCAGAAATATTTTGCTGTATTTATAATATTTAAAATGTATTTTCTTTGGAGATCTGCTGTTAGCAGAAAGCCAACAAACAGTTATTTCTAACAAAGTTTTCACTGTATGAACAAATTTGTGGGTTCCAAATGACATCACAGCAACAGCGCTCTCAGTGGTGGGGAAGCATGAAAATGTTAACTGTTAAAATAAGTGCACTCTTAAATACAATTAACAAAAAAAACCGGGAATGTCAAATAGTATTTATTGAAAAGTACAGTGGAACGCCGCTATACCCAACACCCGGATTTTTGTAATTACCGAACAATGTTGTTGAAAAAAGTCAACGGATTTAACAAAATCCACAGTCTTTTGCTCCCGATTTTTGTGTCCAAACATACTAAACATTGTTGTTGAAAATATGTCAATATGTTTGTAGAAATCCACTGGGTATATCGAACGCTATTTAGGCCGTTTTTTAATTCCCGAACGTCAAACTACTGGTGCTTTTAATGTTAAAGGTGTCACCTGATGGACCGGCGGCTGAAATTCGCTATACCGAACGATTGATATACCGAGCAAAATCTGTTGATTCCGTAATGTTCGTTATAGCGGCGTTCCAATGTAGACATTTACACAAAATACGTATCTAAGAACCAATTAGACCCTTTTACATTTCAACAAGAAACAACACTGAATTACGCCGCTCTGTGAAATGACAGGGGCTTATGGTTGGAGGTAAAAGTTTACACGGTTTAGTGAAGGTAAAATAATATTATAAAACAGCCTAAGCACGTGAAATTGAAACTGATATAATAATTGTAAGGCCAACATAATTAACTTTAAAGACAGTAATAATGCTAGGGGATGATGCACTATACAGGGGCATGACGCAGCCCATGTTAGAATATCTTCCCAAAAGATCAAAAGATGCACCTACGACGAAAAATGCAACCCGAAACATTCCTTGTTTTATAGCAGAACCAAACTTTTAAAACACTCAGTTCCTGATGCTGCAAATTATTCAGAAGGAACTGAATAAAAAAGTTATCACATTACCACAAAATCCAACAAATTTTGTAAAACCATTACACATATACTTTGAGACTGCATGCAACTTCAAAACTCGTTAAATCTTAGGCCTATATGAAATTGTATCTTTGCTGCCCTCTAAAATGTGTGGAATTATTTTAGCAGACAATTAATGTCATACCTACACTACACAGATTATTACTTAATTACCATATAAAGTTTTGCTTTTAGAACAACACAATAAACGTTATATGGTTCTAACTGCCTCTACGCATTGCCCAATCATGAAGCATACACAAAAACACGCCCCTCCGCAGCAGATGCTTCCCATCCCTGTGCAATCGAAGAAATCGTGTGCCACCGCAATTGTCACCATCATGCAAAAAAACGAAATGGCTAAAACTCCCCCATCTCGCGGTGCCATGGCTCCTATAGGTTCCGGTAGTCTCGTCTGAAATAAGAAGAGAAATAAAACCTCAATTGTCCACAATTTGCTTCCCTGTGACAACGTATTTGAACTGAATAGCTAAAACAGCGTAAGACCTAGTCTTGGGTCGATTTTGTTGTTGTAACGTTAACACGACGCGACCCATGCACGAACCGCCGTCTTTTGGGTATTTTTTTAGGTTTTGAAAATCTGAAATGTTCCAGTCAATAACGGCCTCCACACATAGCATTGTGCATTTGTTATATTTACTTGTTACTATATACTTGGGTGGTATAGAGGCATACACTCTGCTTTCTTGACGGAATATTGCTTTACTTTACGATAGTCTAAGAAAACCCGACGTGTACACAATTTGTTGTAAGCACGTGGACTTACCTCTCAAACTGCATACGGAAACAAAATGCGGAAACTTCTGACGTCTTGTTTTGAAGACTATGGGGTCTGCTGCTTTCTGTCTTGATCTATAAATGCATATACATACACAATAATCTATACGTAAACATCTATTTTTATTTTCTCCAGTTCTCGCAGCATTGACTGATTCCCGTTTTCTTCAAAACACACAAAAAACATAAATGTATTCGACAGGTTTCACACCACTGCATTGAGTTGGTGCGGTGTAGGTTTCAAAAGATTGTAGTCTGGTTCCCAGACCAAATAATTAAGACTATTTCTGATGAATTATAGGACCAGTAGCCGTCAATGGCACGTGACAAAAATTTATAATGTTTTCCGAACACGTTTTATTGACGGTCGGGTATTATCGTTAACGTTCGCGATGTTCGAGTATTTCCTGGGAGTTAAGGTTGTAAGGTAAACAACGTTCACAAACAAACAAAGCCCATCGATCTAGATTTCTGTTTGTTTTGGTTTGCATAAAATCGAAACTCACATTGGTAAATATCAGCACCAGAAGAAATATAATTTAACAAAACAAATGCAGGCGTTTTTGTGACTTTTGGGAAAAGCAGATATAATTTAAATTGTTCCATCTAAAATAGCAGTACACATATGAAAATCATGCCCTTAAAAGACCCGGATCTGAACTTAAGCTAGCCCCCCAAATGGGGCTGCAATTAGCTATCTTTTGTATTTATCTTGTCGTTATTCTATACTTTTGTACTAATAGCGACAAGATACAGACAAAAGACAAAAGTGAGCTCCATTTGTGGGGCTATAATTTGTCTGCTAGAAACAAATACGTACATGTACTTACTTTTTTTCGTTGTAATGAATACGTACGATCAAGCTCTTTGTAATTCCAAGGCTAACTGTATCGATGACCAGAATAAATCAACACATCCAAGCTCGTCTGATTTCTTCCTTGAACTGGCTGTCGAATTGTTAATAATTAATGACCAGGCACATACATACATATATAAGGTACACTTGTACGACCTTTGCACCCCGATTTTCCCTTTAGATAAAACAAAAATAATTCTCGAACATTGGTAAACACAAGATTACACGGGCGATGTCGTTTGTTGGGGAAAACCAGAAATGAGAAATGATTTTTAACAATGCTCTTTTATGTACGTATTGATGTAATTCAGGTTGAAACCATGGTCCAATAATTTTTTTGTATGGCTCGGTTCACCGCAGAAATCCCGCGCTAACTTTTACCATTGTGTGTTAACATCGCTAGCGAACAAAATCAGCGGGAAAGAAATTACAGAATGACGCACAGAAACCTAAATTAGAAATCCGTGAAGTAGACTTAAAGTAGAACTAAGCTTGTAATTTTAAGCTTCATGTTTTTTTAATCGTAAAACTGAGCCCTGATTTGTAGGTTACAATACACATTTTGTTTTCTCTTATTTTCACGAAATTCTGCCAAAATGCTAGTATACGAAAAAGGGCAACCCGGGTTAAAATGTCCCAATGCAGGCCGTGTGAGGTCTCCGTAAGCCGGCTGCCTATTCTTTTACTGTCGGGCTCTATTCAATGATACGGCGTGACAACGACCCACCAGTCAGATGACGGGGATTTATTAATCCAATAGTCTAAATGCTGCACTTGACATTTGGGGAATTATTTGGTGTACATTACTTTAGGCCTAAACTCAAGTACTATACAGTATACACAAGTTCATGCATGAGCGCCAAGTATAACACGTATAGGCCCTATAGCTCTTTTAAACCCCTCCGTTCACCAACTCGAAAGTTAAACATTTCCCGTCACAAACATGGATTTCATTATTACAAATATAAATACAAAAAGAGTAAATGCCTTAGATTTTCAAGATATCTGGAAATCATTTCGAGATAATTTGAAATCAATTTCAAGATATCTTGAAATTTATTTCGAGATATCTTGAAATTGATTTAGAGATATCTTGAAGTTGATTTAGAGATATCTCGAAGTCGATTTAGAGATATCTCGAACTCATTTTAATGATATCCTAAAATAATCCAAATCTGTACCGCTTGGACTGTCACTTATGCGCGCAATATGTTTACCACTTATGGGGTGCCTCTTTTTATTTGGTAATAATCGAACGGCCTACTGGGAAAACATTTTGTTAAATGTTATTTAAAGGGCCCATGGGGTGTATTTTGTCAATGCAATCTTTGAAAATAAGCCTTTTTTGTCTAATACTTTTTCTGGTGTGTTTTTAGTTTTTATGCTGATAAACGCAACAATCATGAGCAAACGCATGATGCCATTTCAGGCAGAATACCCAACGTTACAGCTCTTTCAACACAGCTCCAACTTAATTTCCAGAAATATGTTGCTGTTGTAAAATTAATGTTGGTGATCCGCTGTTATGTCAACGGATCCATCGTTGTGTCAGTGCATGGCAAAAAGCCATTGAACAGTTATTTGTCACAACGTTTTCACTGTATGAACAAATGTGTGGGTTCAAAATGACATCACAGCAACAGCGCCCTCAGTGGTGGGGAAGCATGAAAATGTTAACTGTTCAAATATCTGCACTTTTAAATACAATTAACAAAAAAAACTGGGAATATCAAATAGTTTTCATACATTTAAGAGAAGTATAGTGGAACTCCGCTATACCGAACACCACCCTTGGCTCCCTATTTCTGTGTACAACATTTGTATTACCGAACAATGTTGTTGAAAATATGTCAATATATTTTTAGAAATCCACTGGGTATACCGAACGCTATTTAGGCCGTTTTTAATTCCCGAACGTCAAACTACTGATGCTTTTAATGCTAAAGGTGTCACCTGATGGACCGGCGGCTGAAAATCGCTACACCGAACGATTGATATACCGAGCAAAATCTGTTGATTCCGTAATGTTCGTTATAGCGGCGTTCCAATGTAGACATTTACACAAAATACGTATCTAAGAACCAATTAGAATCTTTGACATTTCAACAAGAAACAACACTGAATTACGCCGCTCTGTGATGACAGGGGCTTATGGTTGGAGGTAAAATTTTACACGGTTTAGTGAAGGTAAAATAATATATAGTATAAAACAGCCTAAGCACGTGAAATTGAAACTGATATAATAATTGTAAGGCCAACATAATTAACTTTAAAGACAGTAATAATGCTAGGGGATGAAAGTAGCAGGCAAACAGCAAAAATGGTGCAAATTAAAATGGTGCCTATACCTTTAACGATACTTTTTTTCATGCGCGATGAACACGATACCACTATACAGGAGCATGACGCAGCCCATGTTAGAATATCTTCCCAAAAGATCAAAAGATGCACCTACGACGAAAAATGCAACCCGAAACTATCCTCGTTTTATAGCAGAACCAAACTTTTAAAACACTTAATTCCAGATGCTGTAAAGTAGACAGAAGAAACTGAACAACAAAGTTATCACATTACCACAAAATCCTACAAATTTTGTAAAACCATTTTACAAAACATATACACATAAACACATTTTACACTTATACTTTGAGCATGCAACTTCTAAAATCTTGAAGCCTATATGAAATTCAATTTTCGCTGCCCTCACATCAAGTCATAGCTACACTACACATATTATTACTTAATTACCATATAAAGTTTTGCTTTTAGAACATCACAATAATTAACGCAAACTGGCTGCAACTCCGTTTGAAACGCATTGCCCAATTATGAGGCATACAAAAAAACACGCCCCTCCGCAGCAGAAGCTTCCCGTCCCTGTGCAATTAATAGTCTGGTTGCCTATGTCATGATAGCATAAGTGAACTAAAATTTTCCTACACTAGAAATTTTTGATGTTTTTTTTGTAGTTTTGACGCTCAGGAATCCAAATCAAATTGTTACCATTTTTTCCGATCAGCCGTTTGGCGGCCATCTTGAATTTCAAAATGGCTGCCATTTTCAATCTAGTTTGTACTATATCTCAACTTGTGAGTGACATAGAGCTGTGAAATTTGTGGCAATACCCCCCATCTTTATGATACCAAGCTTTCAGTTGAAGCCATAATCAAACTTGTATCAAGTGCCCGTCATCTTTAATTTCAAAATGGCCGCCATAGTCACTCTTTTTGCACTATATATACTTGTGCAGGTAATATAGAGCGCGGGAAATTAGAGGCATACTCATTTTTTATGCTAATCTTTCAGTTTGAATCATAATCACACTCTATCATGTTGTATCAACTTTCATTTTCTATTCCAAGAAGATGGCTGCCATTATGATGCATTTTAAATAGATCCTCGTGAATATATCTAGTATTGATGCAAGTATAACAGTGTCATATATCAGGTTTGCCTGTATATATTTGCTTACATTGATATTCATGTATGTACTATGAAATACATTACATTTGCAGGTACTTCCCGGATGGCCCTTATTGGTATCCTTACTTCTTAATATGACCACCTGAGCCCTCCAGAAATGCCAGGCCGAGATGATAGAGCCTGTCGAAGGGGAACGATTTTCAGCGGACTTGACCGGCTCTCTAACGGCTTCTCGAGTAAAGCTGCAATTGTACGAGGAAGGGCCTTTGAGCGTGTGACGGCCAGGCATTCGTGGGTGGCAGACCCACGAGCAGGAGGTGGCCCGAGTGCCATCCGACTTGTCGTACGAGGAAGGCCCTGTGAGCGTGCGGCGGCCAGGCATTCGTGGGTAGCAGACCCACGAGCAAGTTGTTCCCCGAGTGCCATCCGACTTGTCGTACGAGGAAGGCTCTGTGAGCGTGCGGATTCCAGGCATTCGTGGGTGGCAGACCCACGAGCGGGCGGTGCACGGAGTGCTCTGCGACTCGTCGTACAAGGAAGGCCATGTGAGCGTGCGGTGGACAGGCATTCGTGGGTGTCCGGGCCGAGATGAGACGGGCCAGCTGGGGCCTGTTGGAGGGGTACGATTTTTGGCGGATTTAGAGACGTTCTCTCGATTAGGCCGAATGGGTGCGCCGGGACCTGCGGGCGGAGGCCGCCGGTCGTTGACAGCAGGTGCCCGGGGAAGCGACGAAACTTCTGTCGGCGGAGAAGGAAGGCTGCGTAGGAGTAGCCGAAAAAGTCCCCGTTCGGGCGATCCGAGGCGAAAAAGACCGAGAGGCGATTTGTACACGTTCCTATGAGATAAGCGAGAATTAGACGGGTTGGGTCGAGTACGAGAGCGTGCGCGGCCCAAAATCGCAGGTAGCCGACCGACGATCCCGCGTTCCTCCGATTGCCTCCGTTTTTTTTTGTACACATCTGGACGAAGAGTGGGATATTTGTTCGGATTGGGTCGAGTCCAGGAACGGGCACCGGGTCCCGATCGTGGAGAAATCGCGCCGATGGCCCCAAGAGCTCCCTCAGCTCCGATTTGGTCGACCCTTTTTGTGTCCGGTTTCTACACAACCCTATGGGACGAGCCTAAATGGGGGCCATCGCGTTGGTGTGGCTATATATAAGGGGGCAGGTGGTCAGGCGAAGGTTTGTACACGACCTATGGAGCGGATCACCACTCGGACTGTCCCCCGTCGCACACCCGTCGTCCGATCGGCGTGGGATGCATCCGGATTGGTTCTCGATACTTTGGGTTGGCTCCCCTGGGTTGGCGACAGAACCGAGAGCTGGCCCCTGGCTGCGGTGCCCTGGCTTCCGGAGAGCGAGGCGGAGCGGGGGATGATTTCCCTGCCCGACTCCGCGTCCCCGCCGACCTGTCGCGCCCAACCCGGGCGGTGAGAAGCGAGCGACCGACCGCGCCCGCAGCTGCGGTGCCCGGAGAGTTGAAGCAAGTGGGATGGGGGATTCTTTCCCCCGCCCGCCAAACCTGTCGTGCCCTTTCGAGGCACTCGGACAGGCCCGGCACAGTGCGATGGGATCGCCGTGGCCGGGCCCGCCACGACACGACATCCCGCCGGGCTCCCGGAACCCATGGCAATCAGAGCGGCCGCGCGGGCCGTCGAGACGCGGGAAGCCAAGACCCTCCCGCTCTCGCCAGCCGAGCGGCACCTATTTTGAACGCCCGCCGCAGTATCGCGGCGGGCGGTAGCAAGTTCCCCAGGCGGGGCGCCGAGCCGCGGCCCAGGCGGCGGAACGGGCGGCGGGCAGCAGCCCGCCCCGGAGCGGACCGAGGCGGCCCACCCTCTTCTGAGGGCTGGCCCTCTCAGACCGCCGGATTGAGACGAGAGGAGGCGGCGGAGGAGGCTCCCGGGTCCCTTAGCCCGGTCACGATGCCTCCGAGAGAGAGTGAGTGTTCGGATGAAGTACACCGGCGCCGCGGCCCGGCAGCCGCGGCGGGTCCGGCCGGAGAGCGGCGGGCCCACGCGCGTGGGTAAGCCCGCCCACCCAGGCCCCGAGGGGGCTACCTGGTTGATCCTGCCAGTAGTCATATGCTTGTCTCAAAGATTAAGCCATGCATGTCTAAGTAAAAGCTTTTACAAGCGAAACTGCGGATGGCTCATTAAATCAGTTATGGTTCCTTGGAGCGCATCCCCCTACATGGATAACTGTGGTAATTCTAGAGCTAATACATGCCAGCAAGCGCCGACCTTACGGGAGGCGTGCTTTTATTAGGAACAAGACCAACCCGGGATCGTCCCGGCTCCGTTGGTGAACTCTGGATAACCTGGCCGATCGCACGGTCTTCGCACCGGCGACGGATCCTTCGAATGTCTGCCCTATCAACTTTCGATGGTACGTTATGCGCCTACCATGGTCGTAACGGGTAACGGATAATCAGGGTTCGATTCCGGAGAGGGAGCTTGAGAAACGGCTACCACACCCAAGGAAGGCAGCAGGCGCGCAAATTACCCACTCCCGACACGGGGAGGTAGTGTCGAAAAATTGCAATACAGGAATTTTTCGAGGCCCTGTAATTGGAATGAGTACACTTTAAATCCTTTAACGAGGATCTATTGGAGGGCAAGTCTGGTGCCAGCAGCCGCGGTAATTCCAGCTCCAATAGCGTATATCAAAATAGAGTGAAATGGCGGCCATTTTGAAATTTCAAGATGGCGGGCACTTGATACAAGTTTAATAATGGCTTCAACTGAAACCTTGGTATCGTAAACATGGGTATTGCCACTTATTTCACAGCTCTATGTCAACCACAAGTTGAGATATAGTACAAACTAAATTGAATATGGCGGCCATTTTGAAATTCAAGATGGCGGAAACTTGATACAAGTTCAATTATGGTTTATACTGAAAGCTTGGTATCATAAACATGGGTATTGCCACCAATTTCACAGCTCTATGTCACCCACAAGTTTAGATATAATGTAAACTATATTCAAAATGGTAGCCATTTTGAAATTCAAGATGGCTGCCAAACGGCTGATCGGAAAAAATGGTAACAATTTGATTTGGATTCCTGAGCGTCAAAACTACAAAAAAACATCAAAAATTTCTAGTGTAGGAAAATTTTAGTTAAATAACACAAGTAACCATACTATAAAGACATCGTGTGCCACTGCAGTTGTCACCGCGCTGCAAAAAAACGAAATGGCAAAAACTAGGACATCTCGCTGTGACATG
The DNA here is from genome assembly GCA_037893245.1 of Crossaster papposus. Classification (NCBI taxonomy): domain Eukaryota; kingdom Metazoa; phylum Echinodermata; class Asteroidea; order Velatida; family Solasteridae; genus Crossaster; species Crossaster papposus. The sequence goes on along the minus strand of JBAIAA010000355.1, from coordinate 134,403 downwards.
GCTTCTAGGTTCCGGTAGTCTCGTCTGAAACAGGAAGAGAAATAAAACCTCAATTATCCACAATTTGCTTCCCTGTGACAACGTATATGAACTGAATAGCAAAAACAGCGTAAGACCTAGTCTTGGGTCGATATATCTTTTGTTGTAACGTTAACACGCCGCGACCCACGACCCACGAATTACCGCCGGTTGTTTGGTATTTGTTTAGGTTTTAAGAATCTGAAATGTTCCAGTCAATAACGGCCTCCACACATAGCGTTCGGAACAACAAAATGTGCATTTGTTGCCCGGTTTGTACATATTTTTTGGAGGTCAATATGACCAAAACGTCGCTATATACTTGGGTGGTATGGAGGCATACACTTTGCTTTCTTGACGGAATATTGCTTTACTTTACTATATAGTCTAAGAAAACCCGACGAAGCACTTTGTCCTAAGCACATGGACTTACCTCAAACTGCGTACGGAAACAAAATGCGGAAACCTGACGTCTTGTTTTGAAGACTTTTGGGTCTTCTGCTTTCTGTCTTGATCTATAAATGCATATACATGTGTACACAATAATCTATACGTGAACATCTATTTTTATTTTCTCCCGAGTTCTCGCAGCAATGACTGATTCCCGTTTTCTTCAAAACACAAGGAAAACATAAATGTATTCGAAACCCCTTTAAAGGACAGGTTTCACACCACTGCACTGAGTTGGTGCGGTGTAGGTTTCAAAAGATTGTAGTCTGGTTCCCAGACCAAATACTTATGACTATTTCTGATGAATTATAGGACCAGAAGCCGCCAGTGTCACCTGACAAAAACGGGCAAACAGCATGCCCGTTTCCAATAAAATAGCCGAAGTTTTCCGAACACGTTTTTATTGACGGTCGGGTATTATCGTTAACGTTCGCGATGTTCGAGTGTTTATGGGAGTTAAGTGTTTGTAAGGTAAACAACGTTAACAAACTAAAAACCATCGATTTTGTTCGTTTTGGTTTGCATAAAATCGAATCTTGCATTTTATTGGAAAGCTAAGACAACTGCCCGGGGATTCCAAATGTATTGGCCTATATTACAACATTTCCTCTAACACCAGAATAAATATAATTTAACAAAACAAATGCAGGCGTTGCGACTTTTTGGGAAAAGCCGATATAATTTAAATTGTTCCATCTATTAAAAATAGCAGTACACATTATATTGCGTCACGATCTATATATTTTTGTCGCTGGCGGCTACCTGACCTATACAATTTAGACGTCTGAGTATACAACAATTGTCAGGTCAGGGAACCAGACTAAAAACTTGGGCCTAACACGTACATACAAAGCTAAGACAACTGCCCGGGGATTCCCCAAATGAGAAATGTATTGGCGGCCTATTACAACATTTTCTCTAACCCTCTTCTTATGGCAAGCGTCGGGGAGGCATTTGTGGGTGGTTTATTTATCAGATTATAAGCCAATTTTTGTTACAGACCAAATCATAATAAAAGAAACATTTTATACGGCGATGTATTTACTGGCTCTGTTCTTATAAAAGGAACAATGATTCATAGATTAAAAGTTTAACAAAACTATAGTTTGCAACGTTTTAATTCCTGCAGGAGTTTTGTGGGTAGAAGGCGGGTTTTGATGGACACTTTGGGGTAAAATGACGAATATGACAAAGCTTAATTAAAACGAAAATCAGGCACTCGTAAGAACCGGATCTGAAAAAATGGGGCTGTAATTAGCTCTCTTTTGTCTTTTATCTTGTCGCTATTATATACTTTTGTACAAGCGAATAATAGCGACAAAATACAGACAAAATTACAAAGGTGAGCTCCATTTGTGGGGCTATAATTTGTCTGCAGAAACAAATACGTACATGTACTTACTTTTTTCGTTGTAATGAATACGTACGATCAAGCTCTTTGTAATTCCAAAGCTAACTGTATCGATGACCAGAATAAATCAACACATCCGAGCTCGTCTGATTTCTTCCTCGAACTGGCTGTCGAACTGTTCATAATCGATTACCAGGCACGTACGTATATACACACACGCATACGTGTACGTCCTTGGTACCCCGATTTTCCCTTAATAGATTAAAAAAATCTTTCTCGGACATAAACTCCAGAATACACGGGCGATGTCGTTAGTTGGGGAAAACCAGAAATGAGAAATTATTTTTAACAGTGCTCTTTTATGTACGTATTAATGTAATTCGGGTTGAAACCAGGGTCAAATTGTATGGCTCAGTTCACCGCAGAATCCCCGCGCTTACTTTTACCATTGTACGTTAAAGGTAAGATACACCATTGGTAATTGCTTGAAATATCATGAATGAGAGGATTTAGGGGGTTGTGTTTTATAGTAAATATTGTTTAACTAACCTGTCCAAAGTTTTACAACCATGGATGCCGAGAAAAACACGAAAAACAGCGTTTGTGTTCAACCGGCGTCGGGCATTTTTCTTATGTTATTTGGGGGTTTTTTTCGCGATCGCCGTCCGGCGATCGCAATTTTTGTTTAATAATATTCTATTTTTTTTGAATTATTACAGGATATCTAGCGCAATCGTTTTGCTGGATGCCAAGACTTTTTATTTACTTTCAAATAAGTAAGACATTTCTTAATAATTTGGTAGTAAATATTTTCGATATCTGAAAATGGTGTATCCTACCTTTAACATCGCTGGCAAACAAAATCAGCGCGAAAGAAATTACAGGATGACGCACAAAAACCTAAATTTATAATCCGTGGAGTAGACTTAACGTAAAACTAAGCTTGACATTTTAAGCTATATGGTTGTTTAATCGTGAAACTGAGCCCACATTTGTAGCTAATAATACACATTTTGTTTTCTCTTATTTCCATGGAAGGCGAAAGAGGGTTTCAAAATTGCAACCATTAATTATTTGAGCTTTAGAAACAATTAAATAAATGTTTAAATGTTTTTTTAATTAATAGTTATGTTCATTGTTTATAATCATGGTGGTGGTTGTATCACAAAACCACGGGCGACAAGTAGACCTTTTTTGTCATTTGTGCATCGTATTCCTTGTGATACATTTGTGTAATATTTTTTTATAGAAGAATTTGAGTGAATAACTTTTATCCATAAGCGGATATATTTTTGGCTTATTTACAGCGGTGTTCCAGTGGTCCAAGATAAAATTCCAATGGTGAAAGTTCTAGGGGTGTTTACCGTTAACAAATATTTCTGCCAAAACGCTAGTATACGAAAAAGGGCAACCCGGGTTAAAATGTCCCAATGCAGGTCGTGTAAGGTCTCCGTAAGCCAGCTGCCTGTCCTTTTACTGTCGGGCTCTATTCAATGATACGGCGTTTGACAATGCTGCACTTGACATTTGGGGGATTATTTGGTGTACATTCTTTAGGCCTAAACTCAAGTACTGTACAGTATACACAAGTTCACGCATGAGCGTCAAGTATAACAGTCACGTTTGTTTGTTTGTTTGTTTTATTTCCATTTATACTTTCATACATACAGAAAAAAAATGATCAATACAAAATAGAATAAACATTATATAACAATACAATACAGTATGAATGGGGGTGACATCCAGAGAAGGACTAGCCTTCTGTAGTGGAGCACCTGAGACTGCAGTCAGTTTGAACAATTGTGAAAAAATACAGCAATGCGTTCCCAGGTTGGGCTATAAATGTAGTAAGTACACAATTAAAAAGAGCACACTAAACATACTAAAATAAACATGTAATAGAAAAGAAAAAAGGTAATTAATGTCTTGCCGATCGTAGGCATGAGTAACAGTTGACGTTTGAACAAGAAAATTCATTGTATTTATCTAAATAAAATTCCTTGAGGTGTTTAACAAATAGTTGTTTGGGTGAATTGACCAGAAGAAGCCTAAGTTGATCAGGAAGACCATTAACAACTACAATGAATAAAATTACTTTGTCGCGTAGAATAATGGTACAAATCCTGGTTTAGTGGGGAAAAAGACTGATAGCTTAAATTATCAGGAAGAGATTTGTGAAAGTAATCGTAATAATGGGTGACCATGTGAACATTAAGCCATATACCTCCGTTCACCAACTCGATGGTTAAACATTTGCCTTCACAAACACGAATTTCATTTGGTTCCGCCTGTCAACCATTAGTATGGTTCTTCTTGCTCCCAGGGGCACCGCTTTGCGATGCAAACAACGTCTCGTGGCCTAAGATGTAACTGATCTGTGTGTATATGAAGCTCAAATGGCGTAAGATGCTGCATATTGGCAGACGAGCCAGGGATTACAAAGCCTTTCGCGAAATGGTTCGAATGATCAACTGACACATAATTATATTACACCTTATGTAAGTTTGTGGAAAATAACGAAACTAAACTGGGTCATATATGAAAAATAAAGCATTTGCTTTTACTCACTAACTTCAAAACATTTACTAGCATCTATAATTATTATGTGAAGTAAATACGCTTATAGAAAATATTTATACGCTTATAGAAGTATTAACTTTTTACTGTGTCTATTTGGTAGAATATTATCAAACCTCGTTTGGTATAAATACAAAAAGAGTAAATGCCTTAGTTTTTCAAGATATCTGGAAATCATTTCGAGATAATTTGAAATCGATTTCGAGATATCTTGAAATTGATTTCGAGATATCTTGAAATTGATTTCGAGATATCTTGAAATTGATTTCGAGGTAACTCGAAGTCGATTTAGAGATATCTCAGCGAACTCATTTCATGATATCTTAAAATAATCCAAATTTACCGCTTGGACTGTCACTTATGCGCGCAATATGTTTATCGCTTATGTGGTGCCTCTTTTTATTTGATATTAATCGAACGGCCGATATATACTGAGAAAACATTTTGTTAAATATTATTTAAAGGGCCCATTGGGTGTATTTTGTCAATGCAATCTTTGAAAATAAGCCTTTTTTGTCTAATACTTTTTCTGGTGTGTTTTTATTTTTTTGGCTGATAAACGAAACAATGAGCAAACGCATGATGCCATTTCAGGCAGAATACCCAACGTCACAGCTCTTTCAACACAGCTCCAACTTAATTTCCAGAAATATGTTGCTGTTGTAAAATTAATTTTCGTTGGTGATCCGCTGTTATGTCAACGGATCCATCGTTGTGTCAGTGCATGGCAAAAAGCCATTGAACAGTTATTTGTCACAACGTTTTCACTGTATGAACAAATGTGTGGGTTCAAAATTACATCACAGCAACAGCGCCCTCAGTGGTGGGGAAGCATGAAAATGTTAACTGTTTAAATAAGTGCACTTTTAAATACAATTAACAAAAAAAACCCGGGAATATCAAATAGTATTCATTGAAAAGTACAGTGGAACGCCGCTATACCCAACACCGATTTTTGTAATTACCGAACAATGTTGTTGAAAAAAGTCAACGGATTTTACAAAATCCACCGTCTTTTGCTCCCGATTTTTGTGTCCAAACATACCAAACATTGTTGTTGAAAATATGTCAATATATTTTTAGAAATCCACTGGGTATACCGAACGCTATTGAGGCCGTTTTTAATTCCCGAACGTCAAACTACTGGTGCTTTTAATGTTGAAGGTGTCACCTGATGGACCGGCGGCTGAAAATTGCTATACCGAACGATCGATATATACCGAACAAAATCTGTGGATCCCGTAATGTTCGTTATGGCGGCGTTTCACTGTAGAAATTTACACAAAATACGTCCCTAAGAAACAATTTTACACATTGACATTTTGACATTTTAACAAGTATAACAACACTAAATTACGTCTCTTAGAACAGCCTAAGCACGTGAAATTGAAACTGATATAATAATGTTAAGGCAAACATAATTAACTTTAAAGACAGTAATAGAGATGATGCATAAAGTAATGTTAAATGTTAAAGTAGCAGTAATGTTAAAGTAGCAGAGAAAAAAACATGGTGCAAATTAAAACGGTGTCTATACATTTAACGATACTTGTTTTTCATGCGCGATGAACACGAAACCACTATACTAGGCGCGGTTCTACGGGGGTCTAGAGATGCTTTAGCCCCCCCCCCCCCCCCTCCCCCAACCTTTGTTTAGCCCCTCCCCCTCCCCAAAAATGCAATAAATAGTACATTCTGGAAAAAATACGTATACTGGATCTGCGAAAGGTATAGAAGTTGATGTCACGTGCAAAGGGTCTAGCCCCCTATAAACAAATTGGCTCTATAGAACCGCGCCTGCCAATAAAGGAGCATTTCGAATATTTCCCCAAAAGATCAAAAAATGCATGTAGATGAAAAATGCAGCCCGAAATATTCCTCGTTTTAACACTTAATTTAAGATGCTGCAAATTAGACAGACTTTTATACTTCGATGCTGCATGCAACTTCAGTACTGCCTAATTCAAAATTTGCTGCCCTATAAAAATGTTAATTATTGAAGAAAAGAAAATAACATTATTTTAGCAGACAATTAAAATCATACCTACACTAATTACCATATAAAGCGTCGATTTCAGAAAAACAAAAACGCAAAACCTCGGAAACGCATTGCCCAATTATTAAGCATACAAAAAAACACACTCCTCCGCAGCAGATGCTTCCCGTCCCCGTGCACTTGTAGACATCTTTTGCCATAGTACCTGCCCATATGCTGCAAACTAACGAAACGCTAAAAACTAGGACATCTAGCCATCGATGTGGCATGGCTCCTAAGTTCCGATAGTCTCGTCTGAAACAAGAATAGAAATAAAACGTCAATTTTCCACAATCTGCTGACAACGTATGAACTGAAGAGCCACAACTTCTATAATATACAACTACAAATATCAGGTTTTTTTCTATGCATGTCGCGTTTTTTAATTGACCCCATACAAACGGGTTAGGATGTGTGGGGTGGATTGAAGATTTGAGCATAACTGCGACCGACCTAGTCTTGGTTCAAGACTTTTTGTTGTTGTAACATTAAAATGTATGATACATCATTGGTAATTGCTTGAATTATCAGGAATGGGTGAATTTGGGGGGGTGGGGGGTGGGGGGGGGGGGGGGGGGTATTTTATAGTAAATATCGTTTAACTGACCTGTTCGAAGTTTTATAATCATGGTTTCTGGGAAAAGCAAGAAGCACGACGTTCGTTTTAAACCGCCGTCTGACGATCGTGATTTTGTTAATATATACAATTTTTTTTTCGGAACAATTACAGGATACTTCTTAGCGCAATAATTTTGCTGGATGCCTACAATCATTATTTACTTTCAAATAGTAGTAAAATTGTTGGATATCTGCAAATGGTGAACCCTACCTTTAACCTACCGCGACCCACGAACCGCCGGTAACCATGTCACCCACGGTACGAACCGCCACTAAATAGCACTCAGTAACACGGTCTTGTGAATCTTGTAGCGGTTGTGAAATGCGCGTGCACTATTTTGTATAGTTTATGCAACGCATATTGGTTCCGAACCAAACTCTTTTTACATTATCGTACATGAAGCAGTTTCCTAACCTGATAATTCCCTGGACGTCTATAAAATGCTCTGTTTTGTCTGAAGAAAATCAAGAAACCAGACTACAAAACAGCATTGCATTTCTTGGTTTTTTCAGCATCTATAAACACAAAACAGGTCAGCGTCACAATATTAACTATAGATAATTATGAACGCCCATTTTCAAAAATTACAGCAAAAGCAAATGGTGTATGATAGGAATGCTACCTTTAAGGCTTTTGTCCAACTTCACTGGGCCGGTCTATATTTGTTGTATTTAGTCACTTTGGGAATGCGTATACGGTAACAAAATGCGGAAACTTCTGACTTCTTGTTTTGAAGACTAGGGGTCTGCTGCTTTCTGCCTTGATCTATAAATAAATATACATTGTGTACACAATAATCTATACATGAAAACCTATTTTAATTTTCTCTAGTTTTTGCATCAATGACTGATTCCATTTTTCTTCAAAACACAAAGAAAACATAAATTTATTCGAAACTTCTTTAAAGAACAGGTTTCACACCACTGCACTGAGTTGGTGCGGTCTAGGTTTTAAACATTTTTAGTCTGGTTCCCAGACCAAATAATTAAGACTATTTCTGATGAATTATAGGAACAGTAGCCGCCATTGTCACGTGACAAAAACGGGCAGAAAGAATGCCCGTTTCCAAAAATATCCGAAGTTTTCCGAACACGTTTTATTGACGGTCGGGTATTATCGTTAACGTTCGCGCTGTTCGAGTGTTTATGGGAGTTAAGTGTTTGTAAGGTAAACAACGTTCACAAACTAAAAAACATCGATTTTGTTTGTTTTGGTTTGCATACAATCGAAACTCGCATCGGTAAATATCAACACCAGAAGAAATATAATTTAACAAAACAAATGCAGACGTTGTGACTTTTTGGGAAAAGCCGATATATTTTAAATTGTTCCATCTAAAATAGCAGTACACATTGTAGTGCGTCATGATCTATTTTCTTGTCGCCGGCGGCTACCTGACCTATACAATTGAGACGTCTGAGTATACAAAAATCGTCACGGGTCAGGGAACCAGACTGAAAGATTGGGCCTAACACGTATACAAAGCTAAGGCAACTGCCCGGGGATTCGCCAAATGAGAAATATATTGACCCATTACAAAATTTCCCCTAACCCTCCTGGGAAAGCAATACGCTGGCAGGCGTCATATCAGAGAGGTATTTGTGGGGTCATAAGGTTTATTTCTCAAATAACAAGGCATTTTTTTACAGACCAAATCATAATTAAAGAACCATTTTATACGTCGATGTAGTTACTGGCCCTGTTCCTATAAAAGGAACAATGATTCATAGATTACAAGTTTAACGAAACCATAGTTTGCAACGTTTTAATTACTATATGAGTTTTGTGGGTAGAAGGCGGGTTTTGATAGACACTTTGGGGTAAAATGACGAAGATGACAAAGCTTAACACGAACATCAGGCCCATACAGGGTGGTCCAAAAAAAACTATACCCAACTTTGGAGGCCATTTTCTCCTGGATAATAAAATATTTTAGTAATTTGGTTTGGATATTATTAAAACATATATCGTTGAGCAATATTGGTAAAAATAGGGAAGATATTGCATTAATATTTTTGGAGATATTCCTATTTCTAGCGAGTATGTGTAAAAATGGCTTAAGTACATGTAGTAGAGGTCTTTATTGTCAAGATGCTCAGAGCGGGCTTTTCAAATTCACTCTTGGAGCATGCTTTCATTGCTGTGTACATATCAGTTCAAGCATGCTGCAAAATGGCTCCACAATTTACACCACAGCAGAGAGCTTTTGCTACAAGAACGTACTTTAGAACAGGGCAGATTTCAATCTCACAAACATTTTTCTTACTTGGTTAGACTGCCAAAGAATTTGCGCAGGAACAGACTTTAACTTATGCAATGACGATATTATGTGCAAAAAATCATGACAATTGTCTATTGATGTTCCAGATACATGAAATTATATCATTTGTTGAACTAACTGAAATGAACAAAACCAGAAGCCTATCTATTAAAAAGTATTATTTATCCATTTTAGTGTAAATAAAAGAAGCTCTCGCAAAAACATTTGTCAAAGGACTATCGCGTCATTACATTATTGTGTCATATCATATTCAAACATGTTGATGCATTGACAGCTCCCGTGGTTAAGCCATTTTTACACATACTCGCTAAAAATAGGAATATCTCCAAAAATATTAATGTAATATCTTCCCTATTTTCACCAATAATGCTCAACGATATATGCTTTAATAATATGCAAACCAAATTACTAAAATATTTTATCATCTAGGAGAAAATGGCCTCCAAAGTTGGGTATAGTTTTTTTTGGACCACCCTCTATATTAGACCCGGATCTAAACTGAAAATAGCGCCCCAAATGGGGCTGCAATTAGCTCTTGTTTGTCTTTATCTTGTCGCTAGTATTACATACTTTTGTACTATTAATAGCGACAAGAAACAGACAAAAGACAAAAGAGAGCTCCATTTGTGGGGCTATAATTTGTCTGCAGAAACAAATACGTACATGTACTTACTTTTTTCGTTGTAATGAACACGTACGATCAAGCTCTTTGCAATTCCAAAGCTAACTGTATCGATGACCAGAATAAATCAACACATACGACCTCGTCTGATTTCTTCCTTGAAATGGCTGTCGAACTGTTCATAATCGATGATCAGGCACTTACATACATACATGTAGATACATACATAAGTATATACGTGTACGACCTATAACCTTAATTTCCCTTTAGATTAAAAAAAAATCTCGAACATTGGTAAACACCACAATACACAGGCGATGTCGTTAGTTGGGGAAAACCAGAAATGAGAAATGATTTTTAACAATGTACGTATTGATGTAATTCGGGTTGAAACCAGGGTCAAATAATTGTATGGCTCGGTTCACCGCAGAAATCCCGCGCTTACTTTTACCATTGTGCGTTAACATGGCTAGCAAACAAAATCAGCGCGAAATAAATTACAGGATGACGCACAGAAACCTAAATTAGAAATCGGTGAAGTAGACTTAACGTAGAACTAAGCTTGAAATGTTAAGCTACATTGTGAAACTGAGCCCTGATTTGTAGGTTACAATACACATTTTGTTTTCTCTTATTTTCACAAAAGCCTATGAAAGGCGAAAGAGGTTTTTAAAATTTCAACCATTATTTATTTCAGGTTTAGAAACAATTAAATAACATTTCCAATTTCAAATGTTCCAAATAATAGTTATGTTCATTGTTTATAATCATGGTGGTGGTTGTATCAGGGAACCACGCGCGACAAGTGATCATTATTTTGTCATTTGTGCATCGTTTTCATTGTGGTAGGTTTATGTAATATATATAGAAGAATTAGAGTGTATAACTTTTACCCATAAGCGGATATATTTTCGGCTTATTTACAGCGGTGTTCCATTGGTCCAAGATAACATTCCAATGTGAAAGTTCTAGGGGTGTTTACCGTTAAAAAATAATTCTGCCAAAATGCTAGTATACGAAAAAGGGCAACCCGGGATAAAATGCCCCAATGCAGGCTGTGTTAGGTCTTCGTAAGCCGGCTGCCTATTATTTTACTGTCAGGCTCTATTCAATGATACGGCGTGACAACGACCCACCAGTCAGATGACGTTTTTTTTATTCAACCAATAGTCTAAATGCTGCACTTCGTATTCGTCTATAGGCCTAAACGCAAGTATACACAAGTTCAGGGTGTCTACAAAAATGCAACAAAATATAACGGACTACCACACGTAGAATGTATAACTAACAGCGATAATTATAGTTATGGTTAAAAAAATACTGGTTTCCACTTTAAAGTTAGACATCAAACGTCCAAATCTGACAATGTTGGACAGTTATGAATAGTTTTTCTAGAGTGATCGAATTAAAAATACATGTAGGACCAAGTTTTCAGATTTTTTTTAGATACTGTGCAAGTGTAGACTTGAAATCAAGTCGTTAGACACGTTTGTCTCTGTCCGTGTAGGCGCCACTGATATAAACCAGAGCTGACGGCAGCGGGCATGGTGGCTTAGCGCTGGTTCATTTCGGTGGCGCCTGCACAGACAGACGACAATGAGATATCTTCAGATAATTTCAATATATCTCAAAATCATTTCGAGATATCTTGAACTCATTTCGGGATATCCTCAAATAATCAAAAGCTACCGCTTGAACTATCACTTATGCGCGCAATATGTTTAACATTATGGGGTGCCTCTTTTTTTTTGATAATAATCGAACGGCCGATATACAGGGTGTCTCTAAAAAAGTATAACCATTTTTTAATTAAGTGCCGATTTCAGTTCCTTTCATAACTGTCTTGTTTGTTCAGTCATTCATGGCAATGACTTAATGAACCTTATACCATTGGACAGAGGACATTTACCCTTTTAACAGACATTTGTATTTTTCAGAAACATTCAGTAGTTTTGCAATAATATGAATTTGAAAATGGGTATTCTTTTCTTTAGAGACACCCTGTTTACTGGGAAACATTTTGTTAATTAAATATTATTTAATAGGGCCCAAGAGTGTATTTTGTTCTATGCAATCTTTTAAAATAAGTCTTCTTTTTTTTTCAATTTATTTTTTTAGTTTTTTAATACCCAACGTCACAGCTCTTTCAGCAAAACTCCAACTTAATTTCCAGAAATATTTCGCTGTTGTAAAATTAATTTTCGTTGGTGATCCGCTGTTGTGCCAAGGATCCGTCGTTGTGTCAGTGCATGGCAGAAAGCCAACGAACAGTTATTATTTTTAACAAAGTTTTTACTGTATGAACAAATTTGTGGGTTCAAAATGACATCACAGCAACAGCGCCCTCAGTGGTGGGAAGCATGAAAATGTTAACTGTTCGAATAAGTGCACTTTTAAATACACAATTAACCCCCCCAAAACCCGGGAATGTCAAATAGTTTTCATACATTTACCAGAAGTACAGTGGAAAGCCGCTATACCGAACACCGATAACCGAACACCGATAACCGAACATTCGGCTATACCGAACACCATCCTTGCTCCCTATTTTTGTGTACACAATTTAATTACCGAACAATGTTTTTGAAAAAGTCAACGGATTTAACCAAATCCACCGTCCTTTGTTCCTAATTTGTGTGTCCAAACATACCAAACATACCAAACATTGTTGTTGAATTTTTTTGTTTTGTTAATCCACTGGGTATATCGTTTCTAATTCCCGAACGTCAAACTACCGGTGCTTTAATGTTAAAGAGGGTACCTGGTGGACCAGCGGCGGAAAATCGCTATACCGAACGCTCGATATACCGAACAAAATCTGTGAATCCCGTGATGCTATAGCGGCCTTTTACTGTAGACTTTACACAAATACGTTCCTATGAAACAATAGGACATTTTGACAATTTAACAAGTAACACTGAATTACGCCGCTCCGTAAAATGACAGGAGCTTATGGTTGGAGGTTTGTGGAGTATAAAACAGCCTAAGCACGTGGAATTGAAACTGATATAATAATTGTAAGGCCAACATAATTAACTTTAAAGACAGTAATAATGCTAGTGGATAATGCATAAAGTAATGTTAAAGTAGTATGCAAATAGAAGACATGGTGCAAATTAAAACGGTGCCTAGACATTTAACGATACTTTTTTTTCATGCGCGATGAACACGATACCACTACACAGAAGCATGACGCAGCCCATTATTAGAATATTTTCCCAAAAGATCAAAAGATGCACCTACGACGAAAAATGCAACCCGAAACATTCCTTGTTTTATAGCAGAACCAAACTTTTAAAACACTTAATTCCAGATGCTGTAAATTAGACAGAAGAAACTGAATAACAAAGTTATCACATTACCACAAAATCCCACAAATTTGGTAAAGCCATTTTACAAAACATATACACATAAACACATTTTACACTTATACTTTGAGACTGCATGCAACTTCAAAAATCTTGAAACCTATATGAAATTCAATCTTCGCTGCCCTCACTTCAAGTCATAGCTACACTACACATGTTATTACTTAATTACCATATAAAGTTTTGCTTTTAGAACATCACAATAATTAACGCAAACTGGCTGCAACTCCCTCTGAAACGCATTGCCCAATTATAAAGCATACAAAAAAACACGCCCCTCCGCAGCAGAAGCTTCCCGTCCCTGTGCAATTAAAGACATCGTGTGCCACCGCAGTTGTCACCGCGCTGCAAAAAAACGAAATGGCAAAAACTAGGACATATCGCGGTGTCATGGTTCCTATAGGTTCCGGTAGTCTCGTCTGAAACAAGAAGAGAAATAAAACCTCAATTGTCCACAATTTGCTTCCCTGTGACAACGTATATGAACTGAATAGCCAAAACAGCGTAAGACCTAGTCTTGGGTAGATACCTTTTGCTATAGCCCGAAATGCATTATTATAGAGAACCAGCTGGGTATTTATAATAATGCATTGCGGGCTATGTACACGTTTAGTGTTGTGGCAAACGATGATCCCACGTTGCGGATACAGCATAGCCTTGTATTCAAGGCTAGGCTTAGCCTGCTACAGCCACTCTCTATTCTTACCGTGACGTCATCTTTTATGGGCGGGGCACGGCGCATATTGGTTTTTATTTTAGGGTCACGATTAATTAGTGTAGGATGTTATGTATATTTGCATTTTTTTTTGCTAAGGATGCTTTTTTTGGTTTCATTGGCTAGAGTAGACTCTCAGCTCTCAGAAAAGTATTGGTAACATTTTTTTCCGTTAAAAATATGGCCGCCATCTTGGATTTCAAAATGGCCGCCGTTTTCAAAAGAATTTGCCCTACAACTTTGGTTCTGAGCAACATAATGAACATATGGAGTCAAACTGGGTGGCAAAGCCTATGTTTTCAATATCAGGGAGTTCAAAAATATCATAATTAGGTTTATAGCTACTAGCAGGATGCCGCGCTTCGCGCGGCACCTGCTAGCTGGGTGAAATCGTAACTTATAGATACACCTTGTTGACGTCTTAAAAACACAATGGATTGTATGACAAACAAATCGCGAAACTTAGCGAGTAGAGTACCAGCTAGAAAGTATTTCGAGCGCACGAAATTATTTCGAGCTCACGAACAGATATTCTTGGAGCGCACGAAGTCATTTCGTGGCCACGACAACATTTCGAGCTCACGAAATAAGTTATTTTGAGTGCACGAAATAAAATACTCAAATTATTTCGTAACGGTGATTTGTATTCGTCATATGTCCCTTTAGGGGCTCCGTAGAATACCATCGACTCTGAATAACAAACAATCTTTGTAAAAATACTTCCCGACTTCCGAACTAATAATACTCAATAGGCAGTTCATCTTTGCTTGCATGCTGCCTGCGTCTCGTGGTTTTTTAACATGAATCGTACGGGAAACAATACGAACCACTTCGGGGTTTCTGATTTACGTCGTTACGATTGAAAAAAACCAACAGACCGGCCGTCTGACAGTGCGCCCTCAACTGACGTAAGGCAGTCCCGTTTCTAAATTGAATATTCATATCCACGATAGGCCTTACAATTTCGCGACATTTTTCAACGATAAAAGTTAAAATTGAGGCAATAGCGATACGTTTCGGAGTGTTTTTAGAGAGATAATGTTGTAATATTTAAGTATTGACAATGTGAAAGGAAGAAATTTTGCCAGAAGGCAACACGAAAGGAATAAATCATTGTTTTCACGTTCCAAAACTGTGACTACAAAATGGTCGACGCGCAGGAATTCGGAGGCAAAGCCGAAGCCGAAACGTAGTCACGTTTCTAAATTGCATATTCATATCCACCATCGCCATACAATTTCGCGACATTTTTGCACGATCAAAGTTGAAATTGAGGCAATAGCGATATGTTTCGGAGTGTTTTGAGACAGATAATGTTGTAATATTTAAGTATCGACAATGTGAAGCAACGAAATTTGCCCAAAAGGCAACACGAAAGGAATAAATCATTTTTTAACGTTCCAAGCCTGTGACTGCAATGTGGTCGACGCGCACGAAATTCAAAGCCGAAAACGAAGCTGGCGCTCAAACTCCGCAATAACCAATGGAGTATAAAGGTCAAATAACACGGGACGGGCCGCCCAATCGCGAACAACAAACTCGGCACCAACTCGGCCACCGCGCAAGCAAGGCGGATACAATTAATTTGCGAAGGCTTCGCGTAACGCATGTAGCCGCCGCTTAATCGCAAACGGCCAACAATTCGGCAACCGAGTTACGGCAGTACGATTTCGGGAAGGCTTCGGCCCGAACTCCGGTCAAGGACAATGCAAAAATAACGCAATAGTTCGCGCAAAAAGGCCCGCAGACATCGACAGGCAATCGAAAAGCGATTACGCGTTTATCGGTAACGTCCGTTTCTTTTAAATCTCACCACGGACGAATACGATTTTTTTTAAATCTTATTCCCCGGGGGATTCCCCGGGGGATTCCCCGTCGCGAACGGTCCGGCACCCCGCCGCACCGACGCCGGCGGCACACGCGCGCGGCGACAAGTCGCCCGACCAAAAGCCAACATGGCGCCAACCACGCGCCAAGATGGCGCGGCCCTGTGTTTCCAAGATGGCGCGGCCCTGCGTTCCAAGATGGCGGCGCCCAGGGACAAGATGGCGAATTTAACATCTTTTATAGTATAGACTAGCAGGATGCCGCGCTTCGCGCGGCACCTGCTAGCTGGGTGAAATCGTAACTTATAGATACACCTTGTTGACGTCTTAAAAACATAATGGATTGTATGACAAACAAATCGCGAAACTTAGCGAGCAGAGTACCAGCTAGAAAGTATTTCGAGCGCACGAAATTATTTCGAGCTCACGAACAGATATTCTTGGAGCGCAAGAAGTCATTTCGTTGCCACGACAACATTTCGAGCTCACAAAATAAGTTATTTTGAGTGCACGAAATAAAATACTCAAATTATTTCGTAACGGTGATTTTTATTCGTCATATGTCCCTTTAGGGGCTCCGTAGAATACCATCGAGTCTGAATAACAAACAATCTTTGTAAAAATACTTTCCGACTTTCGAACTAATAATACTCAATAGGCAGTCCATCTTCGCTTGCATGCTGCCTGCGTCTCGTGATTTTTTAACAGGAATCGTACGGGAAACAATACGAACCACTTCGGGATTTCTGAGTTTACATCATCGTGAAAATCCTGATTAAAAAACCCAACAGGCCGGCCATCTGACAGTGCGCCCTCAACTGACGTAATGCAGTCACGTTTCTAAATTGCATATTCATATCCACCATCGCCATACAATTTCGCGACATTTTTGCACGATCAAAGTTGAAATTGAGGCAATAGCGATATGTTTCGGAGTGTTTTGAGACAGATAATGTTGTAATATTTAAGTATCGACAATGTGAAGCAAAGAAATTTGCCCAAAAGGCAACACGAAAGGAATAAATCATTTTTTAACGTTCCCAAGCTGTGACTGAAACGTGGTAGACGCGCACGAATTCGAAGCCGGCGCTCAACTGGTACTATGTTTACTCCGCAATAACCAAGGAAGTATAAATCGGGGCACCAGCTCAAATAACACGTGATATGGGCCGCCAATCGCGAACAACAAACTCGGCACCAACTCGGCCACCGCGCAAGCAAGGCGGATACAATCAATTTGCGAAGGCTTCGCGTAACGCATGTAGCCGCCGCTTAATCGCAAACGGCCAACAATTCGGCAACCGAGTTACGGTAGTACGATTTCGGGAAGGCTTCGGCCCGAACTCCGGTCAAGGACAATGCAAAAATAACGCAATAGTTCGCGCAAAACGGCCCGCAGACATCGACAGGCAATCGAAAAGCGATTACGCGTTTATCGGTAACGTCCGTTTCTTTTAAATCTCACCACGGACGAATACTTTTTTTTTTTAAATCTTATTCCCCGGGGGATTCCCCGGGGGATTCCCCGTCGCGAACGGTCCGGCACCCCGTCGCACCGACGCCGGCGGCACACGCGCGCATGGAGGAGTCGCCCGACCAAAAGCCAACATGGCGCCAACCACGCGCCAAGATGGCGCGGCCCTGTGTTCCAAGATGGCGCGGCCCTGCGTTCCAAGATGGCGGCGCCCAGGGACAAGATGGCGCATTTGTCATCTTTTGTAGTATAGATATACGTATGACCGCCATCTTGGATTTCAAAATGGCCGCCATTTCTATAGGATTTTGCCCTATAACTTTAGTTTTGAGCAACACATGAAGTCAAACTTGGTGGCAATAAAATGTATAGCTATAGCTGTTGTCAGCAATGTTAGGCTGGCAGGTGTAATTATGCAGCTATAATGTAAATTATAAACTTGACAATAATAATTTGCTTTTGATGCTGTTTTTACTTAACCCTGTATGTACCAATGCCAGCCTCAGGCTATCAACCCCCCCCCCCCCCCCCCCCCCCCAGCAACATTCTGGATTTAACCCTGTCATCGCATCAAAACTCAACCAAGAACACTCGGATAGTGGAAGGTATTATTAGTGATCATGAGGCGGTATTGAGTGACATTGACTTTCACCCTGCAGTAAACAAGAAGGCATCTAAAAGAATCTGTTTTTACAGCAAATGTGACATGGAAGGTGTGAGATCGGATTTTGTAACCTTTCAAGAAGAATTTTTCAGCGAGGCACCTCGGCGATCAACCAATGAGAACTGGGTCCTGTTGAAGACTTTTATTCTGCAGACAATGAAGAAAAACACCCCTAGTAAAGCCTAGGTCACACCGGACAAGGACCCAACAAGGACCACCCAGGACCACCCCGGACAACCCCGGACCACAGTTTTATCAGTCCGGGGTGGTCCGGAGCGAAAAAGCGACCGACGACCGTCAAAACTCCTTCACGCCGGACCCAACAAGGAAGCACTACGGACGAACAAGGAGTCAACAAGGATGAGCACGGATCAACAAGGAGGTGACACGGACCAAGCACGGACCGCACACGGTGTCTACACGGATGACCCCGGACCGGCACGGACCAGCACGGAAGAGACACGGACTATGCCGGATCATCCCGGACCGCCCCGGACTCAACAAGGACTGCCACGGATGCTACACGGATGCTACACGGACCGCCCCGGACCACCCCGGACCACAGCATTTTCCCTATAAAAACATGAACCTTGTATGGTCCTTGTTCGTCCGGGGTCATCCGTAGCCTTGCCGTGTCCGAATAAACCATCCCGGATGCCCAAGGATGAACAAGGATGAACAAGGAGGCACTAAGGATGAACACGGAGCCAACAAGGACCCAACAAGGACCGCCCCGGACTACCCCGGATTAAGCCATCGCCCCGGATCACCCCGGATGTTTTAAACATTTTAAAACGTCCGGGGCCGACTCCCGGACCGCCAAGGATCATCCCGGACCATCCCGGACCGCCCCGGACGAACAAGGACCCAACAAGGATCGGACCCCGGACTGCCCCGGACCACGTCCGGGGTGGTCCGGGATGGTCCGGGAGTCCGGTGTGACTGGGGCTTAAGATTGTAGGATCTCGTGCCAACCGGCCATGGATTACACCTTCCCTCGAACGTATGATCAGAAAGAAGGCCAGAATGTAAAAGAAGGCAAAAGCTTCCAACTCCAAGGATGACTGGGATCATTTTAAGTCATTCCGCAATGAAGAAAGATCCTAGCCTCCTACTGGTCATACACTAACCGCATCCTAATGACAAACATAAAAATAATTTCTGGCGCTAGATACTACTGGTATCTCACCCCTTACACACAATAACAAGATCATCTCAGACAACAAAGGTAAAGCTAGAATTGTTAACATGAAATTCATGTCTGTTTTCACCAGTCCGAGAGTCTGTCTAATCTGCCCTCAATGGGCAAGTCTTCGTTTCCTGATGCCGAGCACATTGAGATCTCAGTGAGTGGCGTGCGTAAACCCCTTGAGAAGAATAGCATTATCAAGGCAACAGGTCCGGATTCCATTTTAGCTCGATTTTTAAAAGACATGGCGGAAGAAATATCTCCTATCTTGTCATCCATCTTTCAACAGTCGTTGAAGTCTGGTAAAATCCCTCATGACTGGAGGATTGCAAACATGGTTTCCATAATAAAGATAGGTGAACGCAGTGAAGCCGCCAACTACCGACCCGTATCACTCGCATCAATATCATGTAAAATACTTGAGCATATTATTTGTAGCCGTGTGATGGATCATTATGAAACTCACAACATTTTATTTTGAAAGTCAACATGGCATTTGCCCTGGCCGCTCCTTTGAATAATCACAGCTTATCATTACAACTCATGAACTTCCTGAGGCCTTGGATGACAGAAAGCAAACAGATTTCATCATTCTTGACTTCTCTAAGGCTTTTGATAGAGTACCCTACTAAAGGCTCTTCCTTATTAAAACTACAAATGTATATGTGACAGATGGAACAACAGGCTCTTCAAGTCTTGAATTCATGGTTTTTATTCCTTCATGATCATCATCAGTGGCATGCATGGCGGCTGTGCGCAGCCAGCGCTGTAGGAAAACTTTCTCAACAGAAGACTTTTTATGTGTGTTCGTGTCAGTGGCCACTTCAAGACTGAACTATTTGACCACAAGGATGTGTGGGCCTGTGCCTCACATTCCTGGGCAACTATCAAGGGATTACAAGGGGCAATAAACAGAGTAACTAGAAACCCTAGTGGATAATAATGAGTTGGGGGCAGTGGGTATGGTCACAATGGTGATTACTTTAGCAGAGGATTGGAATGTGGTTGCGACCCTGTGAGGGCCAAAGATAAGATTTTCTCACAGTGTCTCTATAGCCTAGGTTATGTACATGTACAATGTGTATACAAATAAAGAAAATATCACCACTTAAATTTAAGATAAAAATTAAAGGTTGCTGGAAAACATAATTGAAATATTTCGCCGGTTACATCTCTCCACTGCTAAATTGTTGGATTCCACACCAACAACCTTATGTGAACAACCAATTTGGGGCTACTGTGCTTAAAAAAAGAACCAATGAAGTGGTACATCCATCTACATTAAAGGCTTAATATCATTAAACAAATCAGTAAAACTACAGAAACATCTATAGACTAGCAAGTAGCATTCTAAATACAATGTATATAAAAATGTAAAAACAAACACCAAACAAATCGACTTTCTAACAAAGGCATAATTAACGTTAACCATGGAGTTCTATATAATTGCATGTAGTGCAGTTTAGTGTTACTGGTTGAAGTATGGACATGATGAAGTTTAGTGTTCAGTGTTCAAGTGAGACGGGGTCTCCACTGCTTGTCCAAGCCTTGGGTTTACGAGTTGGGTTGACTGGGCTGATGGTGTGTACTCATAGTGATGGGTATACCGGGTCTCCACTGCTTGTATGAGTCCCGGGTCATAATAACAGACTGTTCTTCGTCTGGGCACTATATTCTGGATTGCATCAAAAGCAGGGGGGTCAGCAAACACGAAGATAAATGACAGCGTACCTCTCAGCTCTCTCGCTCTCTCTCTTTTATCTGGAGTAGTATTGTTAAAGTTCACTGCATCCCAAGTAGGGAATCTTGAAGCAGTTTAGTCAGATGCTGGGGCCCTGAACTACAATCAAGTAGACCCGAGCTACTTGGCTGCATAAGTTGAATCCCTTGATGGGCCAGTTCAACCATGCACTTCATGTAGATGGTTCCCAACACCAACACCAACTGTACCTGCCTCATCAACGCTGGCCATGATGGCTGCGACAGTGCTTTTATTAACTCTACTCCAGCCCTCTCTTCATCGATGTGCTGAGCCAGGTTGTCACAACAATGGGGGCAGGATGACACAAGCTGCATCATGGTGATGTCTGGGCCCTGAACTTCGTCTCAGGTAGACCCAAGCTGCATGGCTGCAATAAGTTGAATCCCTTGATGGGTTAGTTCAGCTTTAATGCACCCTCCATGTAGATGGTTCCAGACATCAATATCTGTCCTCACTGTACTTTGCTCTCCATCATCCAGGTTATTCTGCTACACGTACCTCCCGCTCGGATCCTAAGTTCTAGAGTTTTGTTTCCTTCTGGCATGTCTGGTAGTACGTTCTCTAGATCTGCAGTATGTGCATGGTCCTGCAGGGGTTTAATTTGGCCGTTCAACTTCATTCCTTCTTATTCCTCCATAGTTCAATGTTGCAGCGCTGGCCACGTTGCCAGGCCACTGATAATTCGACTTGATCCTGTCTACGACGCTTGTGACAGATGGAACAACAGGCTCTAGTCTTGAATTCATGGTTTTTATTCCTTCATGATCATCATCAGTGGCATGCATGGCGGCTGTGCGCAGCCAGCGCTGTAGGAAAACTTTCTCAACAGAAGACTTTTTATGTGTGTTCGTGTCAGTGGCCACTTCAAGACTGAACTATTTGACCACAAGGATGTGTGGGCCTGTGCCTCACATTCCTGGGCAACTATCAAGGGATTACAAGGGGCAATAAACAGAGTAACTAGAAACCCTAGTGGATAATAATGAGTTGGGGGCAGTGGGTATGGTCACAATGGTGATTACTTTAGCAGAGGATTGGAATGTGGTTGCGACCCTGTGAGGGCCAAAGATAAGATTTTCTCACAGTGTCTCTATAGCCTACAAGTCAAAGGTAAAATGCTCTGAGAGCATAATAAAAGGGCCAACGGGTTTCCAGTTAAAGTAAAATGCTGTGCGAGCATTCCAGCTAAAGTAAAATGCTGTCTCAGCACTGCACTCGCGTCAAAAAGGAAGTGGACAAGAGAATGCCAACGGGTTTTACCTCTTACCCCCCCAACAAGCGCAGACCGAGCGAAAGGTCAGCAGGTGTGGGCCACTAGTTCGGTGTGGGCGGGTCGAAACCGTTGCCCTCCCACCTCGCCCCCTCCTCCCATAGCAGCATGGACTCACAATCTGGTAGTCTAAAGCACCGACTCAATGAGCCAATGAGAGAGAGACACACGCATTGGAGGGGAAAGCGCTGCACTCTCTGCGAGAGAGAGAAGGCCGCAACGCAAGAGAGTGGGAAGGTGATCACCGGCTATGTAACGCGGTCGGTGGTCACGTAGCTGAATAACTGGCACGAAATGGACGGCGCGTAAACAATAACTCGTGCTCGCGCGATAGGGCGGATGAGCACGAGCTTATAAATAAGCTTATAATGGGCTTATTAACGGATAATCTCGACGCGCGCTGTGGGCCCACGGTGAAGTTCACTTCTTACCCGCTCTGTGCGCGCTGTGTATCAAGTAGTAAGTATGCTGCTGTTGGCGCTCACATGTTTCCGTGCAAAAGTTGTTGAGTATTGAAGCAAGGTGACATCGGTTTTTTTGGAATCCGGCACACGTGTCGGATGAATTAGAGAAAGCGTGCGTTCGCTGTGTATTTGCGAGCGTTTGTGAGACAAATGCGCGCAAGGCACAGCTACGTACGGTGGTCTAAAGGCGGAGAAAGAAGGCGGTGCTAAGTAGAATTGTCATTGTCAACTGACGTGATGACCTGTTGCAGTGTATGAAGTGCAACCATATGCAGGCACAGGCGCTCATGCATTAGGTGTAGCTGACAGATGCTGAAAGTACGCCGGCGCAGATGTGCATGCAAAGCGGAGCGAAGGCTGTCAAGTGTCTTGGGCTAGCTGGAGGGTGTAGGTTAGAATTATGGGCGTAGCTAGTATGCGCCAGAGTAGAAGAGCGTGCATAGCGGCACCTAGGACCTCTCAGACAGTGTCGTCAGTGCAGGAGAGCGCGCAGCGTATATCGAACATTGGTGATAGTACTCTTTATAGCAACGCAAAACCAAAATTGAACTCCATCCAAGCCGTAATGGCTATCTTACGATGACCCACCAGCATTAGTGTATGCAAATAAATGCAGTGATTACGGTACGGTGCTAACCAGTTAACATCTACTGCTCGGTGGGAGGGCAACGGTTTCGACCCGCCCACACCGAACTAGTGGCCCACACCTGCTGACCTTTCGCTCGGTCTGCGCTTGTTGGGGGGGTAAGAGGTAAAACCCGTTGGCATTCTCTTGTCCACTTCCTTTTTGACGCGAGTGCAGTGCTGAGACAGCATTTTACTTTAGCTGGAATGCTCGCACAGCATTTTACTTTAACTGGAAACCCGTTGGCCCTTTTATTATGCTCTCAGAGCATTTTACCTTTGACTTGTCCACTTCCTTTTATTTAGTAGCTTGTGTTTGAACAGTAAGAAGTTTGCATGCGCGCTTTTGGCTCGGGATCATCGGGTGCAGTCCCTCACCCAATCGCTCGACTAACTCCCCATCTGGCGTCCGGGTTTTTTTGTTTATAGTCGAGCGAGCGCCTTCCCCCGGCCGATTGCCCAGATGTGGAGTTTTTTGTGTACTCGCCGGCAGCAGCGCTTTGACGCCCGTGTGCGCCCACCACTGCGCATCCTCTTTGAAGAGGCGGGCGATACGCCGCTTGTGCGTGCGCAGTCGGCGCATTTTCTCGTATGCCGCGTAGAGGCGCGCGCAAATGTCCTCGGAGGGGAAGACTTGACCCAAGTCGGACTTACTATTATTATTATTATTATTATTATTTTCTGGTAATGAAACCAAGGATCCTTCAAAAGTGCTCAAGGCACTGTAGCTCGTAAGCCAGAAGAAACCCGTAGAAAGTGGCTGTGTCAGCCAGGAACACCGGGGCGAACCCCTTCTCTTAGCGATAAGTGTTCTGGGTTCTTTTACGTGCATTATACAATTTTATAATGATATAATGGGAAAGATATATACACACATTATAAATTATACAACACACGGGACCTACAACTTTACGTCCCATCCGAAGGACGAAGCAATAGTGGTTTAATTGCCTTGCTTAAGGACACACGTGTCCCGGCCGGGATTCGAACTCACGCTCTGTGGAACAGAAAACACACGCTCTTAACACACGCTCTTAACACGCTCTCGGCCACGACACTCCACCATGGAGTTAAGACTACCAATTTGCTTTCGTCAATCCGGCCGAATAGTTATGTGCTTTGTTGGCCTTAGAAAAAAGGCGCCGTCATCTGGTTGTCGTTCCGCTATCGGCATCAACGCGATGTCATCATGTCAGTGCAGTAAATCCGACTTGACGGATCGGCCAATCAAACCCCCCGCGGTGATATGTAGTTATTATTTGCATACGCATCACATGGTTATGCGCGATGTATGCCAAATAAGTCCGCCAATCGGTACGGACTCGCTAGACCGCTAACGGACTATGGAGGAATGGTAGGCAGTACTGTCACTAGATGCCTTTTTCAAATTAAATAACTGCGTCCATACTTCGTTTATTTAGTTAGAGTATGGTATAGTGCAAACTTAACGGCCGGACAATGTACACGATAGCAAGACTATTAAACCGTTTGTACATTTACACATAATGTACACTATGCACATGTGTATGTACATTGTACATCACAATGTCCACGTATGTCCGTCACACAACTGGGTCAAAGTTCATATTATTACAGATATATGCTAATTTATACAATTCTGCAATTTGATTGGCCGCTACCGTTTTCGGTAGATGAGCCCATAGGTTGTGTACAAACGTGTGGCACATCCGTCAAGTCGGGATTTCTGAACCACACATGAGCATGGGTGACGCATGAGGGCGCGCTACTGATAAGCGTGGACGTGACGCGAGGCGCACAGTGTGGATGACCATGAGCAATGTTACCACATAATCCCGACTTGGATCAAGTCTACTCGGAGGGCAGCTGGCTGCACTTGCCGGCACACTTCTGTTTGTGCGGCAGTGAGGTGCCCTTGTACTGCGGCGGGCTGTTGTTGCAGAGTGTCAGCTCACTCTCTCGCTTGGTGATGGTGAGCGGCGCCGGCGCATGGAACTTGGGGCGTCGTTTTCGACGCGGAATGCGCGCCATGCGGTCGCGACGCGCGTCCAGCCATATGTGCATGAACTGCGTGTAGAGCAGCTGCACGTGCTGGGCCGGACGCGTGTCGTCGCGTGGCTGCGCGGAGTGACTGCGCCGACGCCGATTGATCTTATGCGCCCTATCGCGCGAGCACGAGTGCGCCCGCGCGCGATGCGCCGCCTGCGGCCCGGTGTTGTCGCCGCAGGGCGACTTGGGCATGTGCGCTTGTATCTCGTGCGCGTCGCTAGTGTACTGCGACTGGCTGCTGTCGACGAGTGGCAGCTCACTCTCCCGCGCCCCGTAGGGTTTGCGACGCAGTCGGCGACGCGGCGACGCCTTGGGCGGCCATCGCTTGTCGGCCGCACTGCGCGCCATTATTTTTTTTAGTTTTGTGTTTTGTTTTTGTTTTAAAGGTTTTTTTACGTTTTTTTCTCTTACCTCTTACAAGCAATCGTCTATCGCTTGTTGTGCCCGGAAATCGATGCGTAGATTCCGAGCGAAGGAAACCTGCAAAAAAACACAATGTAAGTTTGCCGATGTGCGAACAAACAGCAAACGGTTGTTGAGTATAGATGCAAGTTGACACCTCGGTACACGTTGTTCCCACACAGAACAGAACCACCCGTTACAGTTAGTCGAGCCACTAACCTACCCGACTCTAAATAAACCAATCAGCCTACTTTGCCGTCAGATCTACGGTGTTGCGTCTTGCCACAGACCTACGGGCTACTAGTATGTATATACTATATAGTACTGTACACCATTACATTGTTCTCCGTATACCCATTAGCTCCTACCCTGTGAGGAGATAGCACTAGTCAATAGCAGCTGCTACTTCGTTGTTTCTGTCTTAATTGTCTAAATTGGTCACTTTTGAAGCCAAAATACGTTTTAGCTTCGTTATTTCGGGTGTTTTGTTACTTTTTTTAACCTCCCCCCCCCCCCCCTCCTGCGAGTCGGCGTCGTCGTTGTCATCGGCGAACGTCTGCGATTGTGATGATATTGCCCAGCGTCAAGTTGCCGTTGTGCTTCACTACAAAGGGCACACTGTGACTGCTGCAAAAAAGCGAAATAGTTTGACAATTTTCAGCAGGAAATGAAACAAAATTGCGACAGAAGCAAGAAAGTTAGACAGAAACACAGAATTGACCGAAATTGCCGATAATTTGAAGCGATTCAGACAGCGAAAATTATTACCAGAGCTGAAATTTGTGGTTGTGTGCGCAAGCGTTTTGGCGGCATTTGCGCAGCGCACACTTGCAAACAACGCCGCACAATTGCGCAGTACATGCGCACTGACACTAGCAAATGCTAAAACGCCCGAAACTCACAAAAACGCAAGAAATATCACACATTCTTGCACCGAGTTTCACTTAGGAATGCATTCATTCACAGATGCTTTTAGTGCCGTTTTCGTCGAACTGAGGAAATTCACATGTCAGATGGTCAGATTCGTATGACAACCCCCTCTGAGAAGTCGAAAATCAAAATTCTGTCCCAATAGAACTCATGCCCTTGATCTCCTGATCATTTTCGTTATATGGGTTCTTTTCGATTCCGTGGAGCGATCGCGAGTTATTCCAGTCGGACTGAAGAAGAAAGAAAGAAGAATAAAATTAACGCAAAATCGGTTCACTGGCAAAGTAAGGGTGCCGCGGCGCTGCCACTCCCAGCCGGGCGAACCCGTTGGGTGTGACGCTCCCGCGTCACCCTCACATGTCAGATGGTCAGATTCGTATGACAACCCCCTCTGTCGTCGAACTGAGGAAATTTATTCACATGTCAGATGCAACCCAGTCTCCTTCTTAAATTGTGTACATATCACAATTGACCAATTGTGTGTATATCACAATTTAAGAAACTGTACATGCGCAGTAATGCTGGCAAAACGGAGGTTGGCCCTCAAAGAGTGAATAAACAAGTGTATGATGTTCTTATTAGTTGCAGTAGTTGTTTAAGTTTGGGATTGGAAAAGGAAAAAGTCGGGTTAGGGTACAAGAAAAAAACAATTCATATTACCGCATTAACAGCAATTCTTATTATTGTTATTATTTGACGCAAGTTTAATTGCATTGTATCTCAAGTTTTGTTTTTCTTTCTGTACCCTAACCCGACTTTTCCCTTATTCTACCCCAAAACAAAGTAATGAACTTAAACCAACTAATTCAAGTAATAAGAACATCATACACTTGTTTATTCACTCTTTCAAGACCAACCTCCGTTTTGCCGGTATTACTGCGCATGTACAGTTTCTTAAATTGTGATATACACACAATTGGTCAATTGTGATATGTACACAATTTAAGAAGGAGACTGGGTTGGTCAGATGGTAAGATTCGTATGACAACCCCCTCTGTCGTCGAACTGAGGAAATTCATTCACATTTTTTTTTTGTCATTGTCAGATGGTCAGATTCGTATGACAACCCCCTCTGAGAAGTCGAAAATCAAAATTCTGTCCCAATAGAACTCATGCCCTTGATCTCCTGATCATTTTCGTTATTGGGTTCTTTTCGATTCCGTGGAGCGATCGCGAGTTATTCCAGTCGGACTGAAGAAGAAGAAAGAAAGAATAAAATTAACGCAAAATCGGTGCACTGGCAAAGTAAGGGTGCCTTGGCGCTGCCACTCCCAGCCGGGCGAACCCGTTGGGTGTGACGCTCCCGCGTCACCCTAGATATACATGTACAATGTGTATACAAATAAAGAAAATATCACCACTTAAATTTAAGATAAAAATTAAAGGTTGCTGGAAAACATAATTGAAATATTTCGCCGGTTACATCTATCATTAGGCTCTCTTCTGTAGTGGTTCAACAATTTCCTCACCCAAAGAAGCCTGCGAGTTGTGGTGGATGGCGAAGCTTCGGAGTGGTCAGATGTTCTTTCTGGAGTTCCCCAAGGCACGGTGTTAGGGCCATTGTTATTTCTCACATTCACCAATGGTATATCAGTCTTCATCATCGATTGTTTTATGCACCGTTCTAACAAGGTGGATGAATGTGGAGCTCTTCAAAGAGATCTTGATTCAGCTGCATTCTTGGTCAGCCAAATGACAGATGAAGTTTAACATCGACAAATGCCATGTGATGCAAGTTTCCCACCTGGAAAACAACATCGGCTTTGACTACCACTTGGGTTATGATGTACGGACATCAGTTGATCCATATCTGGGACTATCTTTCAACTCCAAACTTTCCTGGAATACACACATATCATCAGTTTGAAAGCCAACCGGATGCTAGGGTTAATTAAGAGGAATCTAAGGCACTGTAACCCACGGCTGCAGAAAAAAGCCAAGCTTACATCTCTCTGGTCAGGCGGCAGGCCACATTTAGAATATTGCTCAACAGTTTGGAATCCCCATCATCAAACCCCCATCAATCAAGTATAAGCCATCCAGAGGAGAGCAGCTAGATTTGTGCAGAACATCTATCAGCGCAATGAAGGTTTTACTGCAATGCTACAGAATATGCAGGGGCCTTCACTTCAAGCTAGAAAGGAAGCAGCCACCAACATTTTGATGTACACAATTCCCTACGAGCTCATTGCCATCAACAGGGATCCTGTACCTGACCCCAATGACAGATACAAGGACATCCATGCCTACAGCTGTCCGGCAATTAATATTGCATCTTCTTGGCAAACTCAATGTTGATTATGGCATTCACATCCTAAGTTTTTAAGAAAACTGATTCTAAAATGGAGGCCATTTTGAAATTTAAGACTTTTCATCCTAATACCCCTGTCAGACCGGTGTGCGATCCCACGGCGACCTTACTGCGATGCAGTTTTCATCAAAAACGCAGTGGGGTCGCCGAAAACTGGCAAAAAATCCTGAAATCTATGAGGTAGGTAGCTCACAGTACGCTCTTGACTCGCTCACTGCGCTCTCACTACACTCTCACTGCGACCTATGCGTTCCCAGTTTGATCATCGCCGCGCTCTCACTGCGCTCCTACTACGCTCTACGCGATTTTGCGGCGACCAAGGCGACCTCGCTACGACCTCGCTACGACCTTACGACGCTCTCACTACGTCCCCACTACGTTCTGTGCGTTTGTACCGCGTTCGTGCGGCGACTATAAATACAGCGAGCTCGATGTTGCTGGATATTTGCTATCTGTTGTACAGTGTTTATGTTCTGCCTCTCTACAGCCATGGTGAAGAGGAGATTCACATTAGTATGTTGTGTGGAGGATATAGGCTGTATTTATACCATTTGTGGCCTTTACGCATGTCAAAGTCAGAACGTACTATACACGCAGTATAATCGCAGTATAATCACACTGTAATCGTACAGGAAGCTCCATAACATCGCCATGGACGCATTGGGGGCGCCATAGTCGTACTGGCAGCCCCGTGTGGACGCAGTATGAGCGTGAAGAAGCCCTATAAGACGTAGTAGAAGTGCAGTATGAGCGCGGTAAGAGCGTAATGAGAGCGTGACAAGCGTACAGCGGTCGTACTTCAGACGTACTTCAGTCGCAGATTAGGCAGACGGCGATACCAACTCGCTCTTGTTACGATCATGCCACGCCCAGGTAGACTTTACTACGTCCCAAGTACGTTCTTTGATGTCTCACTACGCTCTCACTGCGCTCCCGTTGCGTTTTGGACCAGATCGCCGAGTTTTGGCGACCATGGAGACCCTCCCACGACCTATAGGTATAGACTCTACTACGTTCCCATTACGCTCTTGGCAATCCTACTGCGCTTCTACTGCGTTTTGCAACTTTTTTAGTCGCCGTGGGAGCGCAACGGCAACGTACCTCCGGTGTGACAGGGGTATAATAGAGATATATTAGCAAGTCAATAGTATGTTTTTTTTAACTCCTTAGCATAATACATGTGGGTATTGACACCAAAATGGAGATCATACGAAATTCCAATCCTGGGTTATCACATTGTCCTAAAGTGGCGGCCATTTTGAAATTCAAGATGGCTATCAACCAGTGAGATGGTATCAATCAATACTAATTGTATCTGTAACTCCTTGGCTTAATAAATTGAAGTAATTGTCAGTAAAATGAACTTCGCGTAGCATTAATACCTTGATTTATTAAACATTTGGTTAACAAATGGCGGCCATTTTGAAATCCAAGATGGCGGCCATACGGTTAATGGAAAAAAATGTTACCAATACTTTTCTGAAACCTGGATGTCTACTCTTTCCAATGAAACCAAAAAAAGCATCCTGAGCAAACAAAAATGGACAACTTTTAAATCCTACATAACAGCCTACACTAAATGAACGAATAGAAACAAATATGAAGTTTTTGCAGTTGTTAAGTATTCAGCATTATTAAAACGTTTTTCTCGCCATATTAAAGTTTTGTATTTCTAGTACCCTTTAACACGCCGCGACCCACGAACCGCCGTCTTTTGGGTATTTTTTTAGGTTTTGAAAATCTGAAATGTTCCAGTCAATAACGGCCTCCACACATAGCGTTCGGAACAAATGTGCATTTGTTGCCCGGTTTGTATACATATTTTTTAGAGGTCAATACGACCAAAACGTCGCTATACTTGGGTGATATAGAGGCATACACTTTGCTTTCTTGTCGGAATATTGCTTTACTTTACTATAGTCTAAGAAAACCTGACGAAGCACTTTGTCGTTAGCACGAAGGCTTACCTCAAACTGCGTACGGAAACAAAATGCGGAAACTTCTGACTCTTGTTTGATAGACTATGGGGTCTGCTGCTTTCTGCCTTGATCTATAAATGAATATACATTGTGTACACAATAATCTATACATGATAAACCTTTTTTTTCCAGTTCTCGCAGTCGTGAAATAACCTTTTTTTTCTTTAAAACACAAATGTATTCGAAACCTCGTTATCACATCGAAAGAACAGGTTTCACACCACTGCACTGCGTTGGTGCAGTCGGTTGGTTTCAAAAGAATGCGGTTCCCAGACCAAATAATTCTGACTAAGGCCGTGTCCGAAACGGGTGTCTAGAGCTACAGCTACGGCCATTTTGTAGCGCTGTCCGAAATCCCGTCTAGAGCTACAGCCACTACAACGTCACAAAAATCTAGCCGTAAAAGAAGTTGTCTTGTTCAGGCAAAACAAAATGGCGGCAGCACTAACGTTAATTTTGGAGCAAATTTTCTTTATTTTTTAATGATAGGCCTATAGCATTGAATTGAAACTAACAGATTGACAAATACGTCAACATCATCAGGTATTTCGACCGGCGGTAAACAAACATTGCGTAACATCTGACGATAAATGTTGTCAATTCTTACATCGTAATTTTGCAAACACTAATTCAAGCATCGCTTGGGGGCGCAATAACTAGCCGTAGGCTCCTGCATGCCGTAGCCGCGTCCGAATTCCATTTACCTTAGCGCCTACGTTGACGTAACTGTAGCTGTAGACGTAGATCGTAGCTCTAGATACTTGTTTCGAACGCGGCCTAATTCTGATGAATTATAGGACCAATAGCCGCCAATATCACGCAAAAATCGGCAGTAAGCATGCAGTTTCCAAAAAATCCGGAGTTTTCCGAACACGTTTTTTTGACGGTCGGGTATTATCGTTAACGTTCGGGATGTTCGAGTGTTTCCGGGAGTAAAGTGGTTGTGAGGTAAACAACGTTAACCAAAAAAACCCACAAATCGATCTAGATTTTCGTTTGTTTTGGTTTGCATAAAATGGAAACTCGCATTGGCAAATATCAACACAGTCCGTGAGCACAGTGCGAGATAATTAGCATATTTCACTAGTTTCATTTGCAGCCGCGCGGCGCTCTCGGACCCTTCGAGATTTCGCGTGAATGCGCGAGCGCTCGGAGACGATGTGAAACATTGGCTAGAGGTCCCAGCAAGAGGGTAGTGTTGGGTCAAGCATGGAGTGGTAAGTTTCTTGAACATTTTCCTCGTAAAATAAACTCATTTTTACCAGATTTTAGAGACCAATTACACGTGAATCTTCGTCTGAAATGTGGTTTAAGTTTTACACTTTTCGTTGATAAGCTTTACACTTAGGGTGCCCCCGACTGTTTCGAGCACGATTGAGACAAACGGAGTCGATATTCTGATAGACGAAGGATCGTTCTTTCGATTGGTACCACATATACTTCTGCAGGTTTAGCCGTCGATGTTTTTTTCAGTGCCAAAAATTTTGCAAAAATCATTATTTGTGCCGTATCGTTTTAGCTTACGTGACGTCATCATCAAATGTCGGGGGAAAGGCCTTGTGTTTTTACTTGTTCTTACGACGCCATTTATTTTGTCATGTTTGTTGATGATCTTTGTGACAAATTGTCATAAAAAATTATGAAATTTTGTCATGGAAAATATTAAAAACGGTACTTTTAAGTTTAGAAAAGCAACATGAACTATATTACAAAACATGGTGGTTTTAATTGTGGATGGAACATGGATTCATTATGGGTCTTTCTTTGCACTGTGGGTATACATTGATGACTTCCTTGTCTTCATTCAGGTCATGCTTGGGTGTTTTACTGATACTGTTGATACTTGTTTGTGAATTGTTGCTTAATTAAGACTAGGACTAGTCTTCTGACATCATGACAATGCAAAAACCTAAGAATTTAACTTTCATTCGTTGGAAAAGTAAAACTCACACAAAAATGCTTAAAAGATTAAGCCAAACAAAAACAAAAAATATATATGAGTTCAGGAACAAAACAAACAAAGACAGATTTCATTTTAAAACTGTCAAATATTGTATTCATAGCATTGGATTAGAAGGCCATCATTATTTATCCCTAAACTAGCAATTAACTGTTGCGTTTTTTTGCCAGTTAAACCCTGCCAAAAACCATACTAACGAATAATAGTCAGGCACCGCTTTGTTGTCAACACAAGCCCCCGTGAATGCATCACACGAGCAAGGAATCGTGCCAAAAATGGGTGCCTTGCGTTTTGTTACGTAGAAGCTGATTAGTCATTTGGCACGCTTGATGCACGTTCTGACCAATCACGTTCGGGCTCACATTAGAACAACGAGTAATGGCGGATTTTTTTACCGAGAATGTTCGCGCTGACGGCGACGGATACTTAGGGTGCCCCCGACTGTTTCGAGTGGATTCAGAATCAACAACAGTAGCGGTTGAGTAGATGAATAATGTACCTAAACACACATGATTAAGGTTTGTCTGCACGATTTCGTTAAATGCTACAAAAGGGACTTTTTCGGAGACCATTATTTGTGTACAACGATGTTCATTTTTATAGTCCGAAATTTCTTATTTCTGAACAATTAAAAATTCATCCATGACGTTTGTTATTACAATTAAGCATTCCTCGTTCATACTATTACGTTTTTATATTTTTACATGGCTGGGTTTTCACGATATGATTTTTTGAAAATGTGCCCTCCAAGCTCATTATAATGCAAAACTGCGACTGTCGTGCATACGCTGCAAATGAAAGAAACGACTTTTCCGAACGGTGCGCACTGACTGAACACCAGAAGAAATATAATTTAACAAAACAAATGCAAGCGTTGTGCCTTTTGAGGAAAAGCCGTTATAATTTGATTTGTTCCATCTAAAATAGCAGTACACAGTGTATGTAGTGCGTCATGATCTATTTTTTGGTCACTGGCGGCTACCTGACCTACAATTTAGCAGGTAAGGGAACTAGACTGAAACGATTGGGCCTAACACGTATACAAAGCCTAGGCAGCTGCTCGGGGATTTCCCAAATGAGAAATGTATTGGCCTATTACAACATTTCCCCTAACCCTCTTGTAGCAGGCGTCGGGGAGGTATTTGTGGGTCACGAGGTTTATTTATCAGATTGCAAGCCAATTTCGGTTACAAACCAAATTATAATAAAAGAACCATTTTATACGTCGATGTAGTTACTGGCCCAGTTCCTATAAAAGGAACAATGATTCATATATTAAAAGTTTAACGAAACTATAGTTTGCAACGTTTTAATTCCTACAGGAATGTTGTGGGTAAAAGGCGGGTTTTGATGGACACTTTGGGGTAAAATGACGAAAATCGGGCCTCGATCATAAAGACCTAATCTAAACTTAAGCTAGCCCCAAAATGGGGCTGAAATCAGCTCTATCTTTTGTCTATTATTATTAACTTGTCGCTATTATATACTTTTGTAAAATCGAATAATAGCGACAAAATACAGACAAAAGACAAAAGTGTGCTCCATTTGTGGGGCTATAATGTGTCTGCAGAAACAAATACGAGTGCGTACTTACTTGTTTTCGTTGTAATAAATACGTACGATCAAGCTCTTTGTAATTTCAAAGCTAAATGTATCGATGACCAGAATAAATCAACACATCCAAGCTCGTCTGATTTCTTCCTCGAACTGGCTGTCGAACTGTTTAATCGATTACCATGCAGGCACGTACCTATATACATACACACATACATACGTGTACGTCCTTGGTACCCCGATTTTCCCTTTAGATAAAAAAAAAATCCTTCTCGAACATTGGTAAACTCCAGAATACACGGGCGATGTCGTTGGTTGGGGAAAACCAGAAATGAGAAATGATTTTTAACATTGTACGTATAAGCCAGTTCGACATTCCCGCTGCGCGTGTACGTGTGCACATGGAGATTTTACGATTTTTTTTTTGAGATAAACATTTCAGCGATTGCGTGCAAAAGCATAGCGGGGTACCAGCGAATTTAAGGAGATCGTCGTGTTCTAAAGTTATTAAGTAACATTTTTTTTTTTACGTTTTGGTGTTTTCAGGTGTTTTGTGTGGCCAAACTTTTGTTCGAACAAAGTTCCCATCGTCTTTTCGATTTCACAAGAAAATGCACAAAATGCGGATTCGGTTACCACGTCCCCCATAGCCTTGTGTGCATTTGTCTGCCGTGTTTGTCTGCAGAGAAAAATTGTTGAATCTTGTTGTGCACATGCGCAGTTGGAATGTCGAAGTGGCTTATTGATGTCGGGTTGAAACCAGGGCCAATTGTATGGCTCGGTTCACCGCAGAAATCCCGCGCTTACTTTTACCATTGTACGTTAAAGGTAAGATACACCATTGGTAATTGCTTGAAATATCATGAATGAGAGGATTTAGGGGGTTGTGTTTTATAGTAAATATTTTTTAACTAACCTGTCCGAAGTTTTACAATCATGGATGCCGAGAAAAACACGAAAAAAAGCGTTTGTGTTAAACCGGTGTCGGGCGGTTGTTCTTATGTTATTGTTTGGGTTTTTTCGCGATCGCCGTCCGGCGATCGCAATTTTTGTTTAATAACATTCTATTTTTTTGAAATTATTACAGGATATCTAGCGCAATCTTTTTGCTGGATGCCTAGAATCTTTATTTACTTTCAAATAAGTAAGACATTTTTTATAATAATTTGGTGTAT
This sequence comes from Crossaster papposus, assembly GCA_037893245.1. Classification (NCBI taxonomy): domain Eukaryota; kingdom Metazoa; phylum Echinodermata; class Asteroidea; order Velatida; family Solasteridae; genus Crossaster; species Crossaster papposus. Next base: position 98,755 of record JBAIAA010000355.1, on the reverse strand, counting down.
CCTACCTTTAACATCGCTAGCAAACAAAATCAGCGCGAAAGAAATTACAGGATGACGCACAGAAACCTAAATTTATAATCCGTGAAGTAGACTTAACGTAGAACTAAGCTTGACATTTTAAGCTACATGTTTTTGTAATCGTGAAACTGAGCCCATATTTGTAGCTAATAATACACATTTTGTTTTTTCTTATTTTCACGAAAGCCAATGGAAGGCGAAAGAGGCTCAACATTTCAACAATTAATTACTTCAGCTTTGGAAACAATTTGTTTCCAATATAAGTTACAATGTTCATTATTTGTAATCTTGGTGGTGGTTGTATCACTCAGGGAGCTGCACGCGTGGCATGTAGACCATTATTTTGTCAATTGTGCACTTTTCTTTTGTTTAAAAGCTGCCCAAATCCCTAAAATCTGAAGACGGGTGCTTACCAACTAACCTGATGAAGTTTTTTCTCCAAGAATGCTGTATATTCCGGACAAAACAACTTTCTGGGATCTCGATTTCAATTCAAGAGTTGCAATTAAATAACATGATCTTTAAAATTCCTATTCGCCACAAAAAAAACCATGTTTCGCTTATTGGTGTCAGTAATGTATACGGATATACCTAACTTTTAAACAATTGATCGAAATCCATGAACTCCCTATACGTACTTTTGAACTGGGGCTGCGTAAATCCATCCATTATAGTGACATTTCTGCCATTTCTGACTTGATCCATAACTGTAATTTGGAACCGGATTAAAATGTACCTCTCTTTATCCCGCGCATCGTTAGCAAACCCTATTGGTCTTGGTAGCCATGAGTGCCGTGCATACAAAGCGCACGACAAGCGCGAGCGTGGTGCTACCCACTGATCTCCATACACTACCGCAGAAAATTAATGCCGCTGGATTAATTATGTCGTACGTGTCAGCGAACGGGCTTCTAGAGCCATTTTCAGCGTTTCCCCACGTAGTTGTAACGGGCGCACCGCGCACACCTAAACAATAGCCCTCTAAAAGAGTTTCGGATGCAGCCATATAAGAGCAACGGCCTTAACTGTCTATGGGTGCTTTCATAAGTTGGAACACTGTGTTCTTATGTCCACTTAAACTTTTGAGGCAATTTCCGTACTGCTACAAATATCTTTTTTTCTTCTATGCATGTCACGTAATTGACTCCATACAAATGGGTTAGGATGTGTGGGGTGGATTAGAGAATTGAGCAGCTTCATTTCCACTGAAGTATCCCATCTTATCATTGCGTCTCATCATTAGCCTAACCAAATCCTACTACCTAGCCAGTTCCGTGCGAACCCTGTTTCTACTGAATGACAGAGGGTGTCGGCGAGTTCCTGGCGCCAAAAACCAGGTTCGTTCCGGGTAGGTGGAGCTCGTAAGACTTGGTTGCTAGTCCACCGAAGAGAAGGACAACTCTGACCACAAAGCCGGGCAGGTAGAGCTCCTTAGCCTAGGTCAGTAGTCCACCTAGGATGACCACTTTGATCACAAGCCCGAGTAAACAGAGCTCTAGGTCGGCAGTCTGCCGAGGGGAAGACTACTCTGATCACACACCTGGGTAGGTAGAACCCGTTAGTCTTGGTTAACAGGGTGTGCGGACACCCAGCAGGACAGAAATAAAGGACCTGGCAAAGGGCAGATGAGCTCCTTGTGGGACAACGTTATCCTCCGGAGAGCACACTCCGTCCAAAGAACTACGGGATATAGTTGGTGCAGCCGTCAGATTCGTCTGCCGCCGAGTTCACAGACTCGGTCATTGAAGGGAAAACACGTTGTTTTGTAGAAGCACGTGTTCTTGAAGTTACAAAAGCGTCTGCGCCGAAGGTTGCCGTGTGATGGCTGCCGTCTTTCCAAGTGGGCTAGTGGGAGACTTCGTATCCTGCTGCAGCGACCGAGCAGCCATAATATTTACTAGTGGCCTCCTCGTCACATTCCCATGGAGGGCCCGATAAGAGGGGGGTCAAACAGTCAACCCCACTACATCTTCTTTCCTGGCAAAACCAATTATTTTCTTTGGATCGGCTCTTGGAATATACGGACACTTGACTGGACCACGGCTTTCGAATTTGCGATTTTAAACCTATAGGGGAAATATGGACACTGTGAGTCTTTCGATGACCTGATGCTGGGGACAGGCAGCATCAAAGAGAAGTACTACCCGTTTTGTTTTAAATGGCAAGGCATAAACAGAAGTTCAAGTGCACGGTGTCTTTGAGATGTGTATGAACCAGCATCTGTTCCTAACTATAACACCTACATTGCCAGACAGATCTCGCATAAGACTACCTGACAGCACCCCAGATCACGGCAATTGCACCAGATAGACTTGGTTGTCTGCAGAAGGAGCCTTCTCAATGAGGCTCTATACACGAGCGACCCGTTCTGCTGACAGGGATACAGACCACTGCCTCGTCTTTTGCAAGATTTGGACGTTTCAGAAGAAACAAGTCTCAGTAGGTTGGAAGCAAGTGGATAGACCAGGAAGGGTGAAAGACATATAGGTTTCATGAAGGCGGTTAGTGTGGCTCGTGGAGAGGAATGGGAGTACAGTGCCGTGGCCTCGTGGTCTGGAGCATTGATTTTGTAACTTGTAGGTAAAGCTGCAGGTTGTGGGTTCGAGTTCGACCTGGGACTGTGGTGCGTGTTTGGGCAAGGCACTTTGATACTCCCCGCCCAGGAGTGAGGGCAGAGATGGTTATTGTGATTGATTGATTAATTAATTGTGATTGAAATATTATGCACATTATGAACGTTTAATGGACAATATGTTGTTCCTCATTCCAGCGTTATTTCATGTACCATACTTGCTTAAAAATGTACATATTTGTGTACAGACATGCATTGATGTCATCTGCTTTTGGTTTTGCAGTCAGAATGGCTTTAGGCCTACACGTCTCACATATTAAAGGCCGAGGTATGTGATGGCGAGGTATAATTAAAAAAAAATTACATTAGAATTCTACCGAGACACCACTATAGCACTGAAGGACTTTACGTTCCCTCTATAGCTCCTAAGTTATTCCTCAATTTTTCACTAAATGCGACTCCAATACTTCCGGTTGTCTGACTGCAGAATCTTCAAAAAGTCTACACAAAATGCACTGGGGTGTATTCGCCAGGGCACCGTTATAGGGGAACGGTTTTTGTTAATAATACCAGTGGCAGATGCAATCTCACATAATTTCTTCAGTGCTAGTGATGTTTCAGTACGGTATAATTCTAATTAAACTTATATTTCTTTTTAATCTCATTTCGTTTATTTGTTAAATTCACAGAAGGTGACACGTTCGTTACCCGAACAGAAGTTACAAGCCAGAGTTTCTCAGTGTCGCGATGTAAGAGATGCAAACCACTTGACAGAGCTGGCCAGCTTATTTGGACGTATAGACCTATGTCTGCATCGATTAAACAGTTTTTCCAGCACAACAGCTTTATCCAAAACAACATGACAAGATTCTAGCTCTTCGCATGGAGAACTCGTACGAAACCCAAGTTTGTCTGTCGCAATAATCGAGGGAAGAACTGAACTGATGGGTAGAATCCCTCCAATCCTTGAACCCCTCTAATCCTAGAACCGACACTATTTGTGTCACCAAAACCCCGAAATTTTGCCTACAGACAGACGCATCCAAGAAGGGCTGGGGTGCCTGCTTCGGACAGATGTCAACCGGTGGACAATGGAAACTGGGATTAGAACAGAAGGAACATAGCACATAAACTATCTAGAACTCCTTGCAGCTGAACAATATCCAGAACAAACACGTTCGTCTCCAGACAAACAGCGAAACAACAATGGCAAACACGCACATCAACTATCTCGTCTGGCAGTGTCTTTGAAGTAGGCCTATCAAAATAAATTGTATTCTCCTTCCAGGACATCTACCGGGACTATAGAGAACCTGTCAGCAGACGACTCCTCGAGAATGTTAGACGACCATTCCGAATGAAAACTACTAACCAGCTCACGAGTTACTTCTCATTTTATCCCAAAGTCGATCTATTTACGACAAGACCGAACACACTACCCAAGTTCGTATCGTAAATACCGGACCCGAACGCATGGAGACTGGATGCACTGACCATAAGCTCATCAGACCTGCCTTTGCTCTGATTACCATTGAACTTTACATGCAGACCAGTACGTGAATGCTCCCCGATTTCACTGAAGCAATAGCGTTTTCTATGGGGGATCCGGGAAGGTCCGACTAGGTCCGGAGGGTCCGGCTTCACCCACACCCACATTAGGCTAAACATGATCTGGCGATACTAACGTCCAAAGCCGCGTTCGCATTGGACTATAATATTGTCAAATGTTAACGGACGTGATTGTCAAAGTTTACGGTGTTAAATCTTCCGCTAAGCTTGGGCCTGTAGGTCTTACTGTTGCGGACGGTAAAATGGACAATTTGACAATGTTACCGCCTGTCCGCATTGGATTTAATTTGGTTAAAGTCTCCGCAGGTTTTACCAAAAAAAGTCCAATGCGAACGCAGCTTTAGACTGTAGGCCTATACACACCGCCAGTGTACAGTTAGTTTTGCACATCATCAAAATCTATATTATTGGGATAATATACTTGGTCGTTTTTACTGATATTGTAGGCCTATCCGTCTTTTAAATATTTGTTCCAAAATAATTAATTATTTTTTGTTTTAAAATATATTATTGGTAAATTTTCAACTGAGTGTTCGGACAATATCTTTTTGAAGCGCGCCACCATGAGGTAAACTTTTAGACTTTATAAAGTATTGTAACGCCCGTGCCGGTTGGGCGGTAGAGGGCGCTGGAGCGATTCCACGGTGTGGGATTCGCTCCGGTGGCTCCTGCTGGTGCGCCCCGGAAACCCGCCTTTGGATTGCGCAACCGCCGAACCGGTTCAGTGCAGTTCAGGGCCGCGTGATTGCGGGAGCCTGAAGTCCATGTTTTGGTCGGCAAGAGGTCACAATAAAACGGCAGTTAATCACCGGAAATACAGAATACTGGCGTCAAGAGTCCTTCTTGTGTGTGTAGTCGACCCCAGAGAAATCTTCGTTACATTGGTGGCAGCGGTCGGCATACGGAAGGACGGGAAAAGACCAGGTGAAGTGTTCATGTTTTCAGAAAACCACGATAACGGCAGCCAACTCGCCCCACGGCGAGAGGGCGCAGGCCAAGGCATGGGCCCGGGGAACGGGGACCAGAGCAGGAAGCTTTCAGGCACGCCGTGCATTACGCCAGGGGAACTCTAGGGAGGTTATGGGGACTTGGGAGTCTGGATGTTTCCTGGGGGAGGAGTTGGAGAAGGATAGCGGGAATTTCGGGACATGCGCCAATGGCTGGGGGCTTCAGTGCGTCCACTCCGATTTGGAGAGAGGGCGCCCTTCTCCATTTTTGTCCGGGTCCGCTACCAGGTCTGTCGGGGGGCCGCCCCATGCTGTAGACGGCGGCGCAGCAGACGGAGGGTTCCACACGGAACAATCTCAAGCTGTGCCCGTGGATGCAGTGGGGGGCGGGGCCTCGTCGAGACATTCTCTGGATCTTCTGCAGGAATGAAACCGAGTGGGGGGGTCCGGCCCATGCTGTAGACGGCGGCGCGGCAGACGGCTCGCAACACTCGGAGCGAGCCCGAGCCGTGCCCGTCGGCGCAGCGGGGGCTGGGCCTCGCCGGGACGCCCACGCTCTCTAAGCCAGGCATCAGTCACAAAAGCCAGTCATCAGTCACAAGAGCCAGTCACAGGAATCAGTCACAAGAGCCAGTCACAGGAGCCAGTCAAGTCTTGACAGCTGGGGGTGTGCCGGAGCTGGGGGTGCCAGAGCTTGGGGTCGTCTGGCGGACCACGCATGTGCCTTGGAGTCAGCATGGCAGCATGGCAGCATGGCAGCATGGCAGCATGGCAGCATGGCAGCATGGCAGCATGGCAGCATGGCAGCATGGCAGCATGGCAGCATGGCAGCATGGCAGCATGGCAGCATGGCAGCATGGCAGCATGGCAGCATGGCAGCATGGCAGCATGGCAGCATGGCAGCATGGCAGCATGGCAGCATGGCAGCATGGCAGCATGGCAGCATGGCAGCATGGCAGCATGGCAGCATGGCAGCATGGCAGCATGGCAGCATGGCAGCATGGCAGCATGGCAGCATGGCAGCATGGCAGCATGGCAGCATGGCAGCATGGCAGCATGGCAGCATGGCAGCATGGCAGCATGGCAGCATGGCAGCATGGCAGCATGGCAGCATGGCAGCATGGCAGCATGGCAGCATGGCAGCATGGCAGCATGGCAGCATGGCAGCATGGCAGCATGGCAGCATGGCAGCATGGCAGCATGGCAGCATGGCAGCATGGCAGCATGGCAGCATGGCAGCATGGCAGCATGGCAGCATGGCAGCATGGCAGCATGGCAGCATGGCAGCATGGCAGCATGGCAGCATGGCAGCATGGCAGCATGGCAGCATGGCAGCATGGCAGCATGGCAGCATGGCAGCATGGCAGCATGGCAGCATGGCAGCATGGCAGCATGGCAGCATGGCAGCATGGCAGCATGGCAGCATGGCAGCATGGCAGCATGGCAGCATGGCAGCATGCTCGGAGTCGGACTGTGCATGCGCGACGGAGTTGGACCGCGCACGCGCCTCGGGGAGACGGCCCAGGCGTGGAGAGACATTCCACCGGAATTCTGGGAGCAGCTTCAGGCCACTTCCTACCTACTAGGCGGGAACTTTTGAACTTTTCAAAATTGTTGTATGGAAATTGTTGTTAATGTAAATTGTTGTGTAATTGTTGGCGTTATGCGTTTTCCAGGGCGGTTGGCCGGGGTGCGGCAGCAGCGCCCATGGTCTTGTTTGGGGGCAAACAAGGTCTTCGTGGGGGGCTGTGTAACGCCCGTGCCGGTTGGGCGGTAGAGGGCGCTGGAGCGATTCCACGGTGTGGGATTCGCTCCGGTGGCTCCTGCTGGTGCGCCCCGGAAACCCGCCTTTGGATTGCGCAACCGCCGAACCGGTTCAGTGCAGTTCAGGGCCGCGTGATTGCGGGAGCCTGAAGTCCATGTTTTGGTCGGCAAGAGGTCACAATAAAACGGCAGTTAATCACCGGAAATACAGAATACTGGCGTCAAGAGTCCTTCTTGTGTGTGTAGTCGACCCCAGAGAAATCTTCGTTACAGTATTGCAATTTAAGGGGAATTCCCTGTTTATGCAACAACTGCAGTGCAACAGCTGCGTAGACACTCGGGCCAGTACAACTACAACATTGCATCGATAATCGTGCCATTATCGGTGCAGTTCCGTTCCTCAGCAAGAACTCTCGGAAACGTCGACCCAAGTAGGCTTTGAATTGTGGGAATTCCGTGATTAGTAATGTTTTGTAATGATGGCGATGAAGCGATTATAATGACCTTTGGCTTATTTAACCTTGATCCAGAACTTGGAATTCCCTCGACACGCAACAACTGTTTTTTCCTCCATGTCTATATAGTTAAACCCATTTCCTGAACGCTGTTTGCTGATGAAAGAGCATGACATGATGACATAGAGTCCAGTAGTCTTGATCTTGTATGCACTTGAGGTGATGTTGAATAGATTTTCGTCCATGCCAGAGAATTTTATCGTGTTAACTTAACAGTTAACAATTGACGAATGCGGTTTGAACACACGCATTGCAAATGCAAGCTGCAACTATTCCCGATTCCGGTAAGCCAGTTTAATATGTGGTGTTTGTTTTTTAGCTTTTATTAAAGTATTTTTTTGACAACAACAATTTTGGCAGTGTGTACATGATTTTACTCATCCACTCTCGTCGTGATGAGGATCAGAAAAAAACGTGTTGGGTTACAACCCTTCACACGCGTGCACGTAAATTCCCCATAATCATGTACCGGTTGTCCGAGTAACTTGGACCCGTGGTCTGTAGTACTAGTTATTGCTTTTTTTAAAAACATTTGAACATGATCTGGCAATACTAACGTCCAAGACTGTTTAATATACACCGCCAGTGTAAAGTTAGTTTTGCACATCATATCAAAATCTATGAAATTCAACAAGTTTGAAACATTATTAAGGGGAATAAATGTGTGTTCGAGAGGTTTTAATCACTCCGTTTAATACCGCTTGGAGTCTGGGTGCTGATAATTACCCGAGACGAAGGCGAGGGTAATTATCAGCACCCAGACTCCAAGCGGTATTAAACGGAGTGATTAATACGACCGAACACACATTTATTCCCATTCATAAATACTTTTTTGTAAAATTCAGCCAAAAAAGCCCCGAAAATCCAGGAAAATTGTCGCAAGTAAATTTCGGTGTTTCGCCATTCTGTGTGTGTCAAATGACATGTTTCTGCCTCTGTTGCTCTACACAATACATATAATAAAGGGTATTTACTATGAACCAGACTATTACTGCCATTGGCAACCTCGTTCCCAGGGTGTCGAGCTGTACGCGCCCAACACTACCAGCTCTCACTGTTGGAAACGAGGTACGGTTGGAAATAAAGTGAGCCCTGGGGACGAGTATAATGTGATTTTGCGTGTTGCCAGCTGGTTATAAACACTTCTAGCCATGTCTTTATTGTCCGTTTAATACCGGCCACGTGACGGGCTCTCGACCATTAGGAATGCCTAAACTGTCCCAGGTATTTATGTATGAAATATAATAATTGTCGCACCACCATTTTCTTGTTGAATCAGAATTATATCTTCAAGCAAACTTGAATCCTCGATCCTAGATGTGGAGAACACAAAGGCATTTTTGCCAACTATTTTCTGAGATTTGGGGCAACTTTTGAGATGATGTGCAAAACTAACTTAACACTGGCGGTGTGTAATAAACAGTCTCAGACGTAGTATCATCACAAGATCATGTTTAAATTTTAAAAAAGCAATAACAAAGGTGCAAGTTACTCAAACTACATGTCCTGAGATTAAGAGCTGTAATTTTCAAGCTACTTTTAGTGTAGGGTTTATATGCATTGAGGGGTTAATGGTTTGAATAGTGCACCTCTCATTTGTTCCCCCATTCATCATGAACATGTTGCATGTACTAGGATAGACCCTCCAATTGAAACGTCCTCTTGAACATGCAGTGGCTGCATATCCTGTGCCAATTTCTTTCTGGGACGTAAATTATTACCCCAATCGTTTGGTGTTTGTTTTTCAGGACGCACAGTTCATTTCACATGATGGCAGATGGGGGAAGATGCCACTTCAGTTTGAAGAAGTTTGTTGAGGAGCATCTTCAGTGTTCCATATGCCATGATTTGTACAAGGACCCCAAGATCTTGACCTGCCTGCACAGTTTCTGCAGAGAGTGCCTTGAGAAGTATCAGGGCATTATTTCCTTAAAAATCAAGTGTCCAGTTTGCCGTAAGGAAACTGCTATTCCGGGATTGTTCAAAAGTAGTCTTCCAACTGATTTCAAACTGGTGGGCATGATAGAAGCTGTCACCAAAGAACCCGTGCAAGAGGTTCCAACATGCACGGAGCACGCGGGAAAGATATGTTGCGGCTTCTGTTACACGTGCAACCAGTTGATCTGCTTTCTTTGTCTAAAGGATTCTCACAATACCCACGCGGTGGGCGAAATTAGCGAGGTGGTGGAAAGTCTCAAGCAGTTGGTGATAGAACAGACAATAAAAAATGAGAAATTGCTGGAGGACACTGACGAGGCTCAGGAAACGGTCTCGAAGATGGAAGAAGACTGTCGTGCGACAATTGCAGAGATTAGGAAAAGCGTGGAGGACCGTGCTGAGAAAGAAATTGCCAGAGTCACTGCTGCTAAGCAACGCATCATGGACAAGCTTAACGAGATCCAAAATGAGAGAGAGAAGCTCCTGGAGGATGCTACTGAAAAGCTCAACTCGGCAGAAAGAGACTTGCGTAAAATGATCAAGGACTCCGAAGCGGCAGTTAAGATAAACAACGACTACGACTTCCTGAGGAAATATGTGGAGCTGAAGGACGACATCTCGGCCCATCACCCCACACCCGACATCGATCACATAACGCCATTATCGGTGGAGTTCTGTCCATCAGGAACAACTCCCGGAGAAGTTGACCTGGGTAAGCTTGATGATGGTACAGTGATTCCGTATGATGACGATGATTTTGATATAGATGATGACAATAATAATGACAGTCATAACCTCTGTAGCCTTTGTGGGCATACCGTGATTCCGGAAGATGATGCCGATAAAGAGAATGCAATATATGACGAGGACAAATATTCCATGGAAATATACAAAAATGCAAAAAAATGGAAAGGAAATTGGCTAGAGGGCGAGGCCCATTTCCCAAAACTTAATCATAACCCTGCCAGACGCAACCCAATGCTGCGTTGGGTGACCAGAAACTCTGAGGCAGTTTGACATTGAGTTTTTTTGACCTGGTCTGGGCAGAGTTGCCACTTTGACAAATGGTGCATGTTGTTGCGTCTGGCTGGGTTTTCGAGCCAAATTGACCTAGAAGGTAAGGGTTGAGGGGACAGCATACTTTTTGCAACTATTCAAAAAGTAACTGAGCAAATCTTACTTGATGTATTACTATAAATAACTCCCTGTAAAAAATATTACTTCTGACATGCTGAAATTTTGAAGAAGACGCTACAAAAAAGTCAAAACATGCGTCTCGGAAATGCAGTTTTAGAAAAATCCATAAGTAGTTAGTTTAAAATCACAGAGCTAAAACTTTGTCAGGTTGGTTGTCGCTCACTGAGCACCATTTGTTAGATTTTAAGAAATGTTCTTGCTTCAAACGATAAAAATACACTAACTGACATAATAGTATACTAAAACTTTAATGTCACTGTTGTATTGTGAACACATCTTATCAGTACAACTTCAAGTTTCCATCAAGCTTTTGTGTTCCATTTCAAAATCTGGAAAAAATAAATATTTTTAAGGGAATTCTTTGATGTAACATAAATGATTAGTAATTAGAAAATGTATAGGGGGATCTAATTCTGTGAATATCTGTACAATATTATACATGTACATGTATCTGATTGTGGTCGATGCATGTTATTACTACAACTGATTTGATGCAACCACGATATGCTGTCTGAGCAAATATATTGCTTTTGGTATATGATTATAATTATAACTAATGATCATATTGTATTCCACTAAATATTGATTTATATCTGAAACATATACAAATCTTGATTTGCATATTCACTAGTATTAAATATATTTGTAAAAACAAAACTATTGAGATAATACAGTAATTGTTTTTACTGATATTGTGTCCGTCCTTTGAATATTTGTGCCAAAATAATTAATTATTTTTTGTTTTAAAATGTATTATTGATACATTTTCAACCCAGTGTTTGGACATATCTTTTTGAAGGGAGCCACCATGGGCTCAACTGTTTGACTTTATTTAAGTATTGCAATTTAAGGGGAATTCCCTGTTTATGCAACAACTGCAACTGCGTGGACAGGCCAGTACAACTACAATAAAAATGTTAAGATGCTTCTCGGCCCATATAAACAACATCGATCATTGTGCCAACAATATCGGTGCAGTTCCATTCCTCGACAACTCTTTGGAAAATGTTCACCTGCACACTATTAACGATAGTTAACTGTAGTGGAGTGCAGCGAACGAACAGATGAAGATTGTGAGTTCATTTTGTTTTTGTGATTAAGGTTACAATGTTTACAATAACGTTTTGTATCTTCAGTCTTCATATTGTCTGCTGAATTTCAAGACAAAGGTATAACAAAACAATTGTTGACTACTGTGATGTGGGATATAACGATTTGAACACCCTCGGGGACGCCTCGGGAGCTATGCATCAATATCGTCATATCGGGTGCAAAACGTTCATGTATATCCCACATCACAGCAGTCAACAATTGAATAACACTTTAGAGTCCTTCTTCTCGTTGCCCCGTGTTATTAGCTCATATTAATTTTATGTAGGCCACTAGTCATCAATTAACAGACTTGTGAAAATTAACAAGCTTCTTCACCAGCCGATCTGACTATACCCACCGTCAATAATATTAAAACTAACCCATCCATTTTTGAAAATTATAGCCAAATCAAATGGTGTATACTACCTTTCAAGTTTTATGTTAAGTTTTTGTAAGAATTGTATAACATCTAGTACAAGTGATAAGTAGCGTTATAGTTAATACTTGGACTAACTCGTATGTTTTAATTTTGCAGCTAAAAAATGAGCCAATAATTAACGGCCCGAAAGGGTATTGATTAATCAAAGCAAATAACCCAGTGCATAGTTTGTGACCCAGCACAAGTAAATGAGACACTTTGAGGCAAAAATGAAAATTGAGATTTTGATTTCACCCTACCTAATGCTACTTTTTACTAATAGTAGTAAAAAGTAGTATGCAGTACTCTCACTGACTTGTGTGCAATGCCTGTAGTAATTTTTAGTATTTGGTACTTCACCCCTTATTGCACTCATAGTACTTTTTAGCATTGGGTCCCTCTGCTTGCTGAGTGTGCATGGCCCATGTATGCTGTGTAAGGTGTCACTTGGGACACAATGGGTCAAGGCTGGACTACTGCATCTTTTGCCAGGTAAGTATTACTGACCTGTATTGCCACTATTAGTATTTTGTAGTTGGCAGTATCTGTACTCTGTCAGTACACACCCAATCATCAGTCACGGAGAGACCCAATGCTACACAATACTAAGTAGTATTCTGTAGTACGCAGTTCTTTAGCCCAAAGTAAGGCCTAGGGGGTTAGGGTTAAAGCTAAACAAGCTTGAAATGATGAAATCAAAATCTCAATTTTTATTTTTGCCTCAAAGTGTCTCATTTACTCATGCTGGGTCACATTTTGTTTTGCGTATTTTGACACCTCGATTGTTAAGATACGATGTTGCGGAGCGGAGTTATTGTCATTTCAGTGGTTGTAGATCCAGTTTCAAAAGTGACAATCATCCCTTAGAAGCAGGTATGTACTGAAATTGTTGATTTTAAATGATAATAAGAAGATAATCTCTACATATGCTGGGTGCAGCATATTTCTTTTGGGTGCATTTCATAGTTTGCAACAATAACGCCATAATTCAGCAGTTGGGTCAGATCACTCTTAGCACCTGGAACAGATCAAGAATTTTGTTCAAGAGAAATGACCCCTAGGGCAGCAGCAAGCTGGACCATGACCTCTTCAGGTGAGTCGGCAATCAGGCAATTGAGGTAAAAGCGTCTTGCCCAAGAACACAAACCCAATCTCACATAAAACCGAATGACAACTGTTGTAATGTCAGTGTGTGAACTGATGGCCACAATAGAACACGTGTATTGTGAGTACAGAACATGGCAAATGAGGCTAATGAGGCTGTGGATATAGTCGATAGTATATAACTTAAAGATAGTATATATTTTGGAGATATAGTCATTTTTTTGGAAATATAGTCTATTTTATGGAGATATTCTATAACTTGGAGATATAGTCGATAACGTGGAGATATAGTCTATAACGTGGAGATACCTCCAAATTATAGATTATCTCAAAATAAAAGACTATCTCCAAGTTATAGCTTATCTCCAAATTATAGTCTATCTCAAAAAAATGGACCATATTCCCCCAAAATTGACTATATTTCCAAAATAAACTATATTTCCAAAAATATACTATTTTTTTAAAAATAGACTATACTTCCAAATTATGGAATATCTCCAAGAGATATATAAATACTCTTAAAAAGTAATCTTAAAAAATTGACTATTTCCAAAAAAATTGACTATTTCCAAAAATAGACTATATCTAAAAAATTGTTTACTATATCTCAAAAAATTGACTATTTCCAAAACAAATGACTATTTTCAAAAATAGACTATCTAAAAAATTGTTTACTATATCTCAACAAATTGACTATATCTCCATATTATGGAATATCTCCAAGTTATACACTATCTCAACAAATTGACTATATCTCTAAAATTATAGACTATCTCAACAATTATAGATTAGAACTCTAAAATTTTAGACTATATCTCCAAACTAAAGTCTATCTCCAAACTAAAGACTATCTCCAAAAATCGACTATATTAAAACAAAAATTACTATACTATTCTAAAAGAAATTGACTACATTTAAACAATATTCCAAATTTTGGAATATCTCCAAGTTATATACACTTTCTCCAAGTTGTATACTATTTTCAAGTTATAGAAATCTAAAAAAAGTTATCTTAAAAAAAGAAGACTTTATTTAAAAAAACAACTATATCTCCAAGTTATGGACTATATCTCCACAACATATTTCCAAGTTATATACTATCTCAAAGTTATAATTATACACTATTCAAGTTCTATACTATCTGAATCTTGATCCAGATCCAGATCTACAAGTTATATACTATCTCCAAAACAGACTATATTTCAACAAAATAGACTATCTCTCAAATTATAGACTATATCTCCACAAAATATACTATATCTCCAAATTATAGAATGTCTCCAAGTTATATACTACATGTATTAAAAAAAATAAGACTATATCTCCCAGCCATAGTATATCTCCCAACCATAGTATATCTCCCAACCATAATTTAGAGATATACTATAATTTAGAGATATACTATAATTTAGAGATATACTATAATTTAGAGATATACTATAATTCAGAGATATACTATAATTCAGAGATATACTATAATTTAGAGATATACTATTATTCCATAATATGGAGATATAGTCAATTCTTTTTAGATTTAGAGAATTTTTTTGAGATATATAGACATTTAAAAAAAAATATTGTCAATTTGTTGAGATAGTATATAACTTGAAGAAAGACTAACTTTGAGATATACTATAATTTGGAGATATAATCTAGAATTTTGAGATATAGTCCATTTTGTTGAAATATAGTCAATTTTTTAATATAGTTTTTTTAATGTAGTCAATTTGTTTGAGATAGTATATATTTTGGAGATATACTGTAATTCCGAGATGTACTATAATTCCGAGATTTACTATAAGAATTCCGAGATATACTATAAGAATTCCGAGATATACTATAAGAATTCCGAGATGTACTATAATTATACTATATTATTCAGGGATGTACTATTATTCAGGGATGTACTATTATTCAGGGATGTACTATTATTCAGGGGTGTACTATACTATTATTCAGGGGTGTACTATACTATTATTCAGGGGTGTACTATACTATTATTCAGGGGTGTACTATACTATTATTCAGGGGTGTACTATACTATTATTCAGGGTATACTATACTATACTATTATTCAGGGATATACTATACTATACTATTATTCAGGGATATACTATACTATTATTCAGGGATATACTATACTATACTATTATTCAGGGCTATACTATACTATAATTCCGAGATATACTATAATTCCGAGATATACTATAATTCCGAGATGTACTATAACTATAGTATTATTCAGGGATGTACTATTATTCAGGGATATACTATTATTCAGGGATGTACTATTATTCAGGGGTGTACTATACTATTATTCAGGGGTGTACTATACTATTATTCAGGGGTGTACTATACTATTATTCAGGGGTATACTATACTATTATTCAGGGGTATACTATACTATACTATACTATACTATTATTCAGGGATATACTATACTATTATTCAGGGATACTACTATACTATACTAATATTCAGGGATATACTATACTATTATTCAGGGATACTACTATACTATACTATTATTCAGGGATACTACTATACTGTACTATTATTCAGGGATACTACTATACTGTACTATTATTCAGGGATACTACTATACTGTACTATTATTCAGGGATACTACTATACTATACTATTATTGAGGGATACTACTATACTATACTATTATTCAGGGATACTACTATACTATACTATTATTCTGGACTATACTACTATACTATACTATTATTCTGGACTATACTATACTATACTATTATTCTGGACTATACTATACTATACTATACTATTATGCTGGGATATACTATACTATACTATTATGCTCGGATATACTATACTATACTATACTATACTATTATGCTGGGATATAATATACTATACTATTATTCTGGGATATACTATACTATACTATTATGCTGGGGTATACTATACTATACTATTATGCTGGTATATACTATACTATACTATTATGCTGGGATATACTATACTATACTATGATTCTGGGATATACTATACTATACTATGATTCTGGGATATACTATACTATTATGCTGGGATATACTATACTATACTATTATGCTGTGATATACTATACTATTATGCTGTGATATACTATACTATACTATTATGCTGTGATATACTATACTGTACTATTATGCTGGGATATACTATACTGTACTATTATGCTGGGATATACTATACTATACTATTATGCTGGGATATACTATATTATACTATTATGCTGGGATATACTATACTATACTATTATGCTGGGATATACTATACTATACTATACTATTATGCTGGGATATACTGTACTATACTATTATTCTGGGATATACTGTATTATAACACCTCACTCACAGATTCTGTGTCTTGATTGGCCGAGAGCGCGGCACGTGTCACTTGCTATTTTTACTATTTTTTACTTGTGCTATCCAAAAAGACTATACCACGCAAAAAGGACTATGCGCATAGCAACACACGAAATATGCGCATAGCAACGAAAGCGTGACTGAAACCCAGACGTGTGTTTCGGTGCATTGCGTAAACATTGCTCTATCACTTTCGCACCCGTTCAATCAAGGCAACAAAGTACACGTATGATCGAGAGACGTATAAATTCGGAGATTTTTTGTCATTACTATACTTTCAGGAAGCTTAAATTGTGCAGAATCTGTGAGTGAGGTGTTATAAAACAAATATTGACTGCTTTATTTCGCGGTATAGTAAAACTAGCCTCCCTCGGTGATCCATGGAGCATTTTATTTTCCCTCGGCTTCGCCTCGGGAAAATAGAATGCTCCATGGATCATCGAGGGAGGCTAGTTTTACTATACCACTCAAAGCAGTCAATATTTGTATATTATAACACCTCACTCACAGATTCTGTGTCTTGATTGGCCGAGAGCGCGGCACGTGTCACTTGCTATTTTTACTATTTTTTACTTGTGCTATCCAAAAAGACTATACCACGCAAAAAGGACTATGCGCATAGCAACACACGAAATATGCGCATAGCAACGAAAGCGTGACTGAAACCCAGACGTGTGTTTCGGTGCATTGCGTAAACATTGCTCTATCACTTTCGCACCCGTTCAATCAAGGCAACAAAGTACACGTATGATCGAGAGACGTATAAATTCGAAGATTTTTTGTCATTACTATACTTTCAGGAAGCTTAAATTGTGCAGAATCTGTGAGTGAGGTGTTATAAAACAAATATTGACTGCTTTATTTCGCGGTATAGTAAAACTAGCCTCCCTCGGTGATACATGGAGCATTCTATTTTCCCTCGGCTTCGCCTCGGGAAAATATATTGCTCCATGGATCACCTCGGAAGGCTAGTTTTACTATACCACTCAAAGCAGTCAATATTTGTATCCTATACTATTATTCTGGGATATACTATACTATACTATACTATTATTCTGGGATATACTATACTATACTATTATTCTGGGATATACAATACTATTATGCTGGGATATACTATACTATACTATTATGCTGGGATATACTATACTATACTATTATGCTGGGATATACTATACTATACTATTATGCTGGGATATACTATACAATACTATTATGCTGGGATATACTATACTATACTATACTATTATGCTGGGATATACTATACTATACTATACTATTATACAAAGATATACTATACTATACTATTATGCTGGGATATACTATACTATACTATTATGCTGGGATATACTATACTATACTATTATGCTGGGATATACTATACTATTATGCTGGGTTATACTATACTATACTATACTGCTGGGATATACTATACTATACTATTATGCTGGGATATACTATACTATACTATTATTCTGGGATATACTATACTATACTATACTATTAATCTGGGATATACTATACTATTATGCTGGGATATACTATACTATACTATACTGCTGGGATATACTATACTATACTATTATGCTGGGATATACTATACTATACTATTATACTGGGATATTCTATACTATACTATTATGCTGGGATATACTATACTATACTATTATGCTGGGATATACTATACTATACTATTATTCTGGGATATACTATACTATACTATTATTCTGGGATATACTATACTATACTATACTATTAATCTGGGATATACTATACTTTTATGCTGGGATATACTATACTATACTATTATGCTGGGATATACTATACTATACTATACTATACTATTATGCTGGGATATACTATACTATTATGCTGGGATATACTATACTATACTATACTATACTGCTGGGATATACTATACTATACTATTATGCTGGGATATACTATACTATACTTATATACTGGGATATTCTATACTATACTATTATGCTGGGATATACTATACTATACTATTATGCTGGGATGTACTATACTATACTATTATTCTGGGATATACTATACTATACTATTATTCTGGGATATACTATACTATACTATACTATACTATTAATCTGGGATATACTATACTATTATGCTGGGATATACTATACTATACTATGATTCTGGGATATACTATACTATACTATTATGCTGGGATATACTATACTATACTATTATGCTGTGATATACTATACTATACTATTATGCTGTGATATACTATACTATACTATTATGCTGTGATATACTATACTATACTATTATGCTGTGATATACTATACTATACTATTATGCTGGGATATACTATACTGTACTATTATGCTGGGATATACTATACTATACTATTATGCTGGAATATACTATACTATACTATACTATTATGCTGGGATATACTATACTGTACTATTATGCTGGGATATACTGTACTATACTATTATTCTGGGATATACTATACTATACTATACTATTATTCTGGGATATACTATACTATACTATACTATTATGCTGTGATATACTATACTGTACTATTATGCTGGGATGTACTATACTGTACTATTATGCTGGGATATACTATACTATACTATTATTCTGGGATATACTATACTATACTATACTATTATTCTGGGATATACTATACTATACTATACTATTATGCTGTGATATACTATACTGTACTATTATGCTGGGATATACTATACTATACTATTATGCTGGGATATACTATATTATACTATTATGCTGGGATATACTATACTATACTATTATGCTGGGATATACTATACTATACTATACTCTTATGCTGGGATATACTGTACTATACTATTATTCTGGGATATACTGTATTATAACACCTCACTCACAGATTCTGTGTCTTGATTGGCCGAGAGCGCGGCACGTGTCACTTGCTATTTTTACTATTTTTTACTTGTGCTATCCAAAAAGACTATACCACGCAAAAAGGACTATGCGCATAGCAACACACGAAATATGCGCATAGCAACGAAAGCGTGACTGAAACCCAGACGTGTGTTTCGGTGCATTGCGTAAACATTGCTCTATCACTTTCGCACCCGTTCAATCAAGGCAACAAAGTACACGTATGATCGAGAGACGTATAAATTCGGAGATTTTTTGTCATTACTATACTTTCAGGAAGCTTAAATTGTGCAGAATCTGTGAGTGAGGTGTTATAAAACAAATATTGACTGCTTTATTTCGCGGTATAGTAAAACTAGCCTCCCTCGGTGATCCATGGAGCATTCTATTTTCCCTCGGCTTCGCCTCGGGAAAATAGAATGCTCCATGGATCACCTCGGGAGGCTAGTTTTACTATACCACTCAAAGCAGTCAATATTTGTATTTTATAACACCTCACTCACAGATTCTGTGTCTTGATTGGCCGAGAGCGCGGCACGTGTCACTTGCTATTTTTACTATTTTTTACTTGTGCTATCCAAAAAGACTATACCACGCAAAAAGGACTATGCGCATAGCAACACACGAAATATGCGCATAGCAACGAAAGCGTGACTGAAACCCAGACGTGTGTTTCGGTGCATTGCGTAAACATTGCTCTATCACTTTCGCACCCGTTCAATCAAGGCAACAAAGTACACGTATGATCGAGAGACGTATAAATTCGAAGATTTTTTGTCATTACTATACTTTCAGGAAGCTTAAATTGTGCAGAATCTGTGAGTGAGGTGTTATAAAACAAATATTGACTGCTTTATTTCGCGGTATAGTAAAACTAGCCTCCCTCGGTGATCCATGGAGCATTCTATTTTCCCTCGGCTTCGCCTCGGGAAAATAGAATGCTCCATGGATCACCTCGGAAGGCTAGTTTTACTATACCACTCAAAGCAGTCAATATTTGTATACTATACTATTATTCTGGGATATACTATACTATACTATACTATTATTCTGGGATATACTATACTATACTATTATTCTGGGATATACAATACTATTATGCTGGGATATACTATACTATACTATACTATTATGCTGGGATATACTATACTATACTATTATGCTGGGATATACTATACTATACTATTATGCTGGGATATACTATACAATACTATTATGCTGGGATATACTATACTATACTATACTATACTATTATGCTGGGATATACTATACTATACTATACTATTATACAAAGATATACTATACTATACTATTATGCTGGGATATACTATACTATACTATTATGCTGGGATATACTATACTATACTATTATGCTGGGATATACTATACTATTATGCTGGGATATACTATACTATACTATACTGCTGGGATATACTATACTATACTATTATGCTGGGATATACTATACTATACTATTATTCTGAGATATACTATACTATACTATACTATTAATCTGGGATATACTATACTATTATGCTGGGATATACTATACTATACTATACTGCTGGGATATACTATACTATACTATTATGCTGGGATATACTATACTATACTATTATACTGGGATATTCTATACTATACTATTATGCTGGGATATACTATACTATACTATTATGCTGGGATATACTATACTATACTATTATTCTGGGATATACTATACTATACTATTATTCTGGGATATACTATACTATACTATACTATTAATCTGGGATATACTATACTTTTATGCTGGGATATACTATACTATACTATTATGCTGGGATATACTATACTATACTATACTATACTATTATGCTGGGATATACTATACTATTATGCTGGGATATACTATACTATACTATACTATACTGCTGGGATATACTATACTATACTATTATGCTGGGATATACTATACTATACTTATATACTGGGATATTCTATACTATACTATTATGCTGGGATATACTATACTATACTATTATGCTGGGATGTACTATACTATACTATTATTCTGGGATATACTATACTATACTATTATGCTGGGATATACTATACTATACTATACTATACTATTAATCTGGGATATACTATACTATTAATCTGGGATATACTATACTATACTATGATTCTGGGATATACTATACTATACTATTATGCTGGGATATACTATACTATACTATTATGCTGTGATATACTATACTATACTATTATGCTGTGATATACTATACTATACTATTATGCTGTGATATACTATACTATACTATTATGCTGGGATATACTATACTGTACTATTATGCTGGGATATACTATACTATACTATTATGCTGGAATATACTATACTATACTATACTATTATGCTGGGATATACTGTACTATACTATTATTCTGGGATATACTGTACTATACTATTATTCTGGGATATACTATACTATACTATACTATTATTCTGGGATATACTATACTATACTATACTATTATGCTGTGATATACTATACTGTACTATTATGCTGGGATGTACTATACTGTACTATTATGCTGGGATATACTATACTATACTATTATTCTGGGATATTCTATACTATACTATACTATTATTCTGGGATATACTATACTATACTATACTATTATGCTGTGATATACTATACTGTACTATTATGCTGGGATGTACTATACTGTACTATTATGCTGGGATATACTATACTATACTATTATGCTGGGATATACTATATTATACTATTATGCTGGGATATACTATACTATACTATTATGCTGGGATATACTATACTATACTATACTCTTATGCTGGGATATACTGTACTATACTATTATTCTGGGATATACTGTATTATAACACCTCACTCACAGATTCTGTGTCTTGATTGGCCGAGAGCGCGGCACGTGTCACTTGCTATTTTTACTATTTTTTACTTGTGCTATCCAAAAAGACTATACCACGCAAAAAGGACTATGCGCATAGCAACACACGAAATATGCGCATAGCAACGAAAGCGTGACTGAAACCCAGACGTGTGTTTCGGTGCATTGCGTAAACATTGCTCTATCACTTTCGCACCCGTTCAATCAAGGCAACAAAGTACACGTATGATCGAGAGACGTATAAATTCGGAGATTTTTCGTCATTACTATACTTTCAGGAAGCTTAAATTGTGCAGAATCTGTGAGTGAGGTGTTATAAAACAAATATTGACTGCTTTATTTCGCGGTGTAGTAAAACTAGCCTCCCTCGGTGATCCATGGAGCATTCTATTTTCCCTCGGCTTCGCCTCGGGAAAATAGAATGCTCCATGGATCACCTCGGGAGGCTAGTTTTACTATACCACTCAAAGCAGTCAATATTTGTATATTATAACACCTCACTCACAGATTCTGTGTCTTGATTGGCCGAGAGCGCGGCACGTGTCACTTGCTATTTTTACTATTTTTTACTTGTGCTATCCAAAAAGACTATACCACGCAAAAAGGACTATGCGCATAGCAACACACGAAATATGCGCATAGCAACGAAAGCGTGACTGAAACCCAGACGTGTGTTTCGGTGCATTGCGTAAACATTGCTCTATCACTTTCGCACCCGTTCAATCAAGGCAACAAAGTACACGTATGATCGAGAGACGTATAAATTCGAAGATTTTTTGTCATTACTATACTTTCAGGAAGCTTAAATTGTGCAGAATCTGTGAGTGAGGTGTTATAAAACAAATATTGACTGCTTTATTTCGCGGTATAGTAAAACTAGCCTCCCTCGGTGATCCATGGAGCATTCTATTTTCCCTCGGCTTCGCCTCGGGAAAATAGAATGCTCCATGGATCACCTCGGAAGGCTAGTTTTACTATACCACTCAAAGCAGTCAATATTTGTATACTATACTATTATTCTGGGATATACTATACTATACTATACTATTATTCTGGGATATACTATACTATACTATTATTCTGGGATATACAATACTATTATGCTGGGATATACTATACTATACTATACTATTATGCTGGGATATACTATACTATACTATTATGCTGGGATATACTATACTATACTATTATGCTGGGATATACTATACAATACTATTATGCTGGGATATACTATACTATACTATACTATACTATTATGCTGGGATATACTATACTATACTATACTATTATACAAAGATATACTATACTATACTATTATGCTGGGATATACTATACTATACTATTATGCTGGGATATACTATACTATACTATTATGCTGGGATATACTATACTATTATGCTGGGATATACTATACTATACTATACTGCTGGGATATACTATACTATACTATTATGCTGGGATATACTATACTATACTATTATTCTGAGATATACTATACTATACTATACTATTAATCTGGGATATACTATACTATTATGCTGGGATATACTATACTATACTATACTGCTGGGATATACTATACTATACTATTATGCTGGGATATACTATACTATACTATTATACTGGGATATTCTATACTATACTATTATGCTGGGATATACTATACTATACTATTATGCTGGGATATACTATACTATACTATTATTCTGGGATATACTATACTATACTATTATTCTGGGATATACTATACTATACTATACTATTAATCTGGGATATACTATACTTTTATGCTGGGATATACTATACTATACTATTATGCTGGGATATACTATACTATACTATACTATACTATTATGCTGGGATATACTATACTATTATGCTGGGATATACTATACTATACTATACTATACTGCTGGGATATACTATACTATACTATTATGCTGGGATATACTATACTATACTTATATACTGGGATATTCTATACTATACTATTATGCTGGGATATACTATACTATACTATTATGCTGGGATGTACTATACTATACTATTATTCTGGGATATACTATACTATACTATTATGCTGGGATATACTATACTATACTATACTATACTATTAATCTGGGATATACTATACTATTAATCTGGGATATACTATACTATACTATGATTCTGGGATATACTATACTATACTATTATGCTGGGATATACTATACTATACTATTATGCTGTGATATACTATACTATACTATTATGCTGTGATATACTATACTATACTATTATGCTGTGATATACTATACTATACTATTATGCTGGGATATACTATACTGTACTATTATGCTGGGATATACTATACTATACTATTATGCTGGAATATACTATACTATACTATACTATTATGCTGGGATATACTGTACTATACTATTATTCTGGGATATACTGTACTATACTATTATTCTGGGATATACTATACTATACTATACTATTATTCTGGGATATACTATACTATACTATACTATTATGCTGTGATATACTATACTGTACTATTATGCTGGGATGTACTATACTGTACTATTATGCTGGGATATACTATACTATACTATTATGCTGGGATATACTATATTATACTATTATGCTGGGATATACTATACTATACTATTATGCTGGGATATACTATACTATACTATACTCTTATGCTGGGATATACTGTACTATACTATTATTCTGGGATATACTGTATTATAACACCTCACTCACAGATTCTGTGTCTTGATTGGCCGAGAGCGCGGCACGTGTCACTTGCTATTTTTACTATTTTTTACTTGTGCTATCCAAAAAGACTATACCACGCAAAAAGGACTATGCGCATAGCAACACACGAAATATGCGCATAGCAACGAAAGCGTGACTGAAACCCAGACGTGTGTTTCGGTGCATTGCGTAAACATTGCTCTATCACTTTCGCACCCGTTCAATCAAGGCAACAAA
Source organism: Crossaster papposus (assembly GCA_037893245.1). Classification (NCBI taxonomy): domain Eukaryota; kingdom Metazoa; phylum Echinodermata; class Asteroidea; order Velatida; family Solasteridae; genus Crossaster; species Crossaster papposus. The sequence goes on along the minus strand of JBAIAA010000355.1, from coordinate 73,430 downwards.
GTACACGTATGATCGAGAGACGTATAAATTCGGAGATTTTTCGTCATTACTATACTTTCAGGAAGCTTAAATTGTGCAGAATCTGTGAGTGAGGTGTTATAAAACAAATATTGACTGCTTTATTTCGCGGTGTAGTAAAACTAGCCTCCCTCGGTGATCCATGGAGCATTCTATTTTCCCTCGGCTTCGCCTCGGGAAAATAGAATGCTCCATGGATCACCTCGGGAGGCTAGTTTTACTATACCACTCAAAGCAGTCAATATTTGTATATTATAACACCTCACTCACAGATTCTGTGTCTTGATTGGCCGAGAGCGCGGCACGTGTCACTTGCTATTTTTACTATTTTTTACTTGTGCTATCCAAAAAGACTATACCACGCAAAAAGGACTATGCGCATAGCAACACACGAAATATGCGCATAGCAACGAAAGCGTGACTGAAACCCAGACGTGTGTTTCGGTGCATTGCGTAAACATTGCTCTATCACTTTCGCACCCGTTCAATCAAGGCAACAAAGTACACGTATGATCGAGAGACGTATAAATTCGGAGATTTTTCGTCATTACTATACTTTCAGGAAGCTTAAATTGTGCAGAATCTGTGAGTGAGGTGTTATAAAACAAATATTGACTGCTTTATTTCGCGGTGTAGTAAAACTAGCCTCCCTCGGTGATCCATGGAGCATTCTATTTTCCCTCGGCTTCGCCTCGGGAAAATAGAATGCTCCATGGATCACCTCGGGAGGCTAGTTTTACTATACCACTCAAAGCAGTCAATATTTGTATACTATACTATTATTCTGGGATATACTATACTATACTATACTATTATTCTGGGATATACTATACTATACTATTATTCTGGGATATACTATACTATTATGCTGGGATATACTATACTATACTATACTATTATGCTGGGATATACTATACTATACTATTATGCTGGGATATACTATACTATACTATACTATTATGCTGGCATATACTATACTATACTATTATGCTGGGATATACTATACTATACTATTATGCTGGGATATACTATACAATACTATTATGCTGGGATATACTATACTATACTATACTATACTATTATGCTGGGATATACTATACTATACTATACTATACTATTATACAAAGATATACTATACTATACTATTATGCTGGGATATACTATACTATACTATTATGCTGGGATATACTATACTATTATGCTGGGATATACTATACTATACTATACTGCTGGGATATACTATACTATACTATTATTCTGGGATATACTATACTATACTATTATTCTGGGATATACTATACTATACTATTATGCTGGGATATACTATACTATACTATACTGCTGGGATATACTATACTATACTATTATGCTGGGATATACTATACTATACTATTATACTGGGATATTCTATACTATACTATTATGCTGGGATATACTATACTATACTATTATGCTGGGATATACTATACTATACTATTATTCTGGGATATACTATACTATACTATTATTCTGGGATATACTATACTATACTATTAATCTGGGATATACTATACTTTTATGCTGGGATATACTATACTATACTATTATGCTGGGATATACTATACTATACTATACTATTATGCCGGGATATACTATACTATTATGCTGGGATATACTATACTATACTATACTATACTGCTGGGATATACTATACTATACTATTATGCTGGGATATACTATACTATACTTATATACTGGGATATTCTATACTATACTATTATGCTGGGATATACTATACTATACTATACTGCTGGGATGTACTATACTATACTATTATTCTGGGATATACTATACTATACTATTATTCTGGGATATACTATACTATACTATACTATTAATCTGGGATATACTATACTATTATGCTGGGATATACTATACTATACTATGATTCTGGGATATACTATACTATACTATTATGCTGGGATATACTATACTATACTATTATGCTGTGATATACTATACTATACTATTATGCTGTGATATACTATACTATACTATTATGCTGTGATATACTATACTATACTATTATGCTGTGATATACTATACTATACTATTATGCTGGGATATACTATACTGTACTATTATGCTGGGATATACTATACTATACTATTATGCTGGGATATACTATACTATACTATACTATTATGCTGGGATATACTGTACTATACTATTATTCTGGGATATACTGTACTATACTATTATTCTGGGATATACTATACTATACTATACTATACTATTATTCTGGGATATACTGTACTATACTATTATTCTGGGATATACTATACTATACTATACTATTATTCTGGGATATACTATACTATACTATACTATTATTCTGGGATATACTATACTATTATGCTGGAATATACTATACTATACTATACTTTTATGCTGGGATATACTATACTATACTATTATGCTGGGATATACTATACTATACTATACTATTATGCTGAGATATACTATACTATACTATACTATACTATTATGCTGGGATATACTATACTATACTATACTATTATACAGAGATATACTATACTATACTATTATGCTGGGATATACTATACTATACTATTATGCTGGGATATACTATACTATTATGCTGGGATATACTATACTATACTATACTGCTAGGATATACTATACTATACTATTATGCTGGGATATACTATACTATACTATTATACTGGGATATTCTATACTATACTATTATGCTGGGATATACTATACTATACTATTATGCTGGGATATACTATACTATACTATTATGCTGGGATATACTATACTATTATGCTGGGATATACTATACTATACTATACTATACTATTAATCTGGATATACTATACTATTATGCTGGGATATACTATACTATACTATTATGCTGGGATATACTATACTATTATGCTGGGATATACTATACTATACTATTATGCTGGGATATACTATACTATACTATTATGCTGGGATATACTATACCATACTATTATGCTGGGATATATTATACTATTATGCTGGGATATACTATACCATACTATTATGCTGGGATATACTATACTATACTATACTATGATTCTTGGATATACTATACTATACTATGATTCTGGGATATACTATACTATACTATACTATGATTCTGGGATATACTATACTATACTATTATGCTGGGATATACTATACTATTACTATACTACTATTATTATTCGGGGATATACTATTATTATTCGGGGATATACTATTATTATTCGGGGATATACTATTATTATTCGATAATATGGAGATATAGTCAAATATTTTTTAGATTTAGAATTTTTTTTTGAGATAGTCAGTTTTTTGGAGATAGTCATTTAAAAAGAATATAGTCAAATTGTTAAGATAGTATATAACTTGGAGATATTCCATAATTTGGAAATATAGTATATACTTTTCTTAATATAGTCCATTTTTTGAAAATATAGTCCATTTTTTGAAAATGTTTTTGGTTGGGAGATATACTATGGTTGGGAGATATACTATAATCTGGTTGGGAGATATACTATGATTTGGAGATATACTATGATTTTTAAATTTTTCCCCCCGGGGGGGGGGGTCTTCCGAAGGAGAAGGGGAAGGCAGGATCCTCCGGAGAAGGGAAAGGCAGGGTCCTCCGGAGGAGCAGGGGTCCAATTTAAAAAAATTGGGCGTAAGTTAGGTGCCTGGGACTATTTAAATTGCTTAATTAAAAAAAAGTTCAAAGCTAATACATTCATATTAGCTTGGACTTATTTTTTATTTTATTTTCAAACATACAAGATAAAAACAAGAAAGCAGCATTTCTATATCATAACATGGTTTTGGAATTTATTTCTGTATTTTGTTACAAGACATCAGTATTAAGGATATACAAACAGTGTATTACAAATTTCCTGATTATGAAAGGTTTTACAATAATAGAACAAATTAAACTGACTGAAATGTGTATCAAGCAATCAAAATTCAAGTTTTCAAATGTACTTTAAAATAATACAATTGACAAGACAAATGTTGGGCAAATTTAATTAAGATGCAAGCCTTACCCTTTATGATTTTTAATTTAAGAACAATTAAATTGTGACCAATTTTAATTAAAATCCAAGCCCTAATGGTTTTTATTTAAGAAAAATCAAGTTTGGGTCAATTAAAATGCAAGACTAACCCCTTCCGAATTTTAAAACAATAATGCGAATGTGCTTTCGGTAAACAACGACTAACGTTATTTTCAATTGAGGGGTTTGTAACAATTCTAATGAGATTTGTTCTGTGTAAATGTTAACTCCATATTAACTCAAGCAATGATAAGTAGAGTAGTTTACGGTAACACCATGTGGTAATTCTCTTCAGTGAGATATGTGGTTCTGAAAAGAACTGGAGGTATTAACTCAATGTTTCGGACAGTATGCTCTGCCGGTTGTCGGTAGACTGGGGGATTCCTCCGGGCCTCCGACTCCTAGACCCCGATCTGCAGCAAGTAAGTCTCGTTCCATCCTTACCAAAGCAAGCCTTGCCCTACTTGACCACCGCATCGATACCACTAAATCCAGCCTTGCATCTTTGGACTGGAACATTTCTAATACCAGTGATCAGCAGAGTTCTAGTGTTTCCGACCCTGAATAGGGGATATTCTATATCTTTGCATACCCAACCCTCCAGCCAGATGAGATGTTCTGTACCCTCCAACGTGCACCGCACTAAGCCCCAACCTCCGCTCCTAAGAATCTTTCATCCGGCACACAGCAGTCGATCTAAGCCAGCATACCCTATCCCCGGATGTGACCAAAGTACTGTCGTTGGGCATGAACTTTGCCTTTGTCCACCAAACATCCCCTGTTGAAGAGATCATCCAACACACCGAGCCCACCATCCGCCATCTTGACAAGTTGATGAGATCTGTCATCAAACAAGCCTAACATCTCCAAACAAGACCGGTCAGCCATCACATCACTGGTCCAAGACAAGTCCAACCACATTCCTTAAAGGCAAGCCCTGTCGTCATGGACAAGTTTGAGTATGATATCCTCAACTCAAACTGCTACCTTGAATTCCAGAAGACCCCACACCATCCATCATGAAGAAACTGCAAGGGAAGCTTCTTTCCTTCCAGCGGTCGGGCAACATTTCCCAGCCCTTGTACAGACAGCTCCGGTCATCCAGCTCCAAGTGCCTCGGACAGCAAGAAGGATGTTCCCCTGTGCCCATCGTAGCTTCCAGGTAAGACAATGTCTGCGACAAGAAACATCTCTCCCAGTAACTCCACCACATCACCCCAGCTCTGCAACATAACTGATACAAGGCCAGCCAAGTCAAGAAACAAGACCCCAGATCCGATCCCGGCCGAAGAGTCAGCTTTACCAAAAGCCAACTGGTTACGGCCCTAAGTCTATTACATAGGTAGTACTTTACATCACATTCAGCGCACCCGGCAAGGACCGGCAAGTCCCAGAGCACAGACCAGGAGTGTAAATTGGTGAGACTGGCAGGGACCTCTTCACCAGATTAGGAGACTTTAACAAATCATCCATTGTCAAGCACTCCCACATCGAAGACCATCAGATCAACCAAAGCCAGGCCGAATTCGCATCAGAGAAGCCATTGAAATCATCAAGCACAACACGGTTCCTCAAGACATCGGTTCATACATCAGCAACATCTGGCGCCCCATCATCACATCCCAGTCCGATGGGACACTTAGTTATCCAGCCTATGGGGCCCCTTTATCCCTTTCGCCACCTTTTTTCACACTGAGACACCTCAGTGATCATCCAGCATCATCCACGTCTCGCTTGAGTATACCCTGAAGAGTTGCATCCCTCGTATGCTTCAATGCTTCCAGGCTCCATATAACCCCGTTCACTGTTGGAATCCCTGTCTCCTAACGACGTGCAGAGCATACTGTCCGAAACATTGAGTTCCCTCCGGTTCTTTTATAGAACCACACAGAAAATACTAAATAGAATTATACCACATGGTGTTACCGTAAACTACTTACCTTTCTGCCTTTTTGCCATGCAAACCTTTAAATCTCATAAAATTATTTTAAATTAGCCAATTGTAATTAAAATTCCAGTCCAACCTCTCACAATTTTTGTATTTAAAAAACAAATATTTTTAGCTAATTCTAATTAAAATACAAGGCTTCCCCTTGGCACCTTTTTATTTAACCCCTTACAATGTTTAATTTCCAAGGAAAATCTTATTTTAGTTAAAAGCCTAACCCCTTACGATTTGTAATTTACGGACATTTAAATTAAAACTTTAATCAAAATGCAAGACTAACCCCAAATTTGTAATATATATTAAAAAAATCACATTTTAGCTAATTGTAATAAAACAATTTAAGATATATTGAGTTAAAAAAAAAATGAGTCATTTGGATTTTTGTTTTATAAAACACGTAGTAAATGCCACTGATATTTGAGGACTAATTCCCGGTGTCAGATCCAATTGCTGCATGCAGGAGCATATATTTGCGTGTACGTGTAGCCAGCACGCAGTTGGATTGTGCGACTGTAAAAATATTATCTATAAACATTTTTGGTTTATTTCGACTCTAGATAAAATGTGTGTAAACAAAATATTTTTTATTTTGTTTCCGCCCTTCCAACCCTGCCAAATATCATGTTATGTTCGTAAACCAATAAAAAAAAATATAAAGTTGGCCTTACACATAATTATTTACAATTACTTGTACATGGATTATTCTCTAAATTTAGGGTCCAAAGTGTGACATTTTTCCTGCCCATCATTTTGGGAAATTCAGTGTCAATAAAAATGACTTCAAAACAACTTTGTGAATTATTTGTTAATACGGCTGTCACAAATATACCTGTTTATTCGAATAACTTTTTGCAAGCTCAAATATTAAAAACTAACATAACTAATCGTAAAGTTTTAATGCTTTTGTCAGAAGCCACTTTTTTGTAAAAGATAACCTTTTGCCATTAACAGTTTGTAATTTCTATCCATTTATAGCAAGTTAAAGCCCTTGACAATAAAAACAAATACTTCAAAACACTCCAGCGGCCTATGATAACAAGCGCCGCAAACACATTTTAACTGACAAACTTTGCGTAAAAGTTTCTAGAGTGCGTTCACCCAAAATCACAAAAGAAATCATGAAAATCAGATGCCAAAGATGCAGGAAAAACAGTAGACCCCAAATTTCTAGAACAAAGTATACAAACAAGGGGTGATTGATATTAGTTTGTGGCCTTAGGGAGGATGAGATTCTTTTTAAAGGTCACACTATCACAGGGCTTCTCCTGAAACAGCTACGGGAGAAAATCGGGAGAAAATCGGGAGAAAGATTTTGTGTGGTAAGCGGACAAGAGGGGTGCTCTTTAACCAGGGTTATGCTCCGGGCTCATTTTGCCTTAGACGATGATGTCATTGATGCTGTGGACCACTTCTTGGGGGCCCAAGCACTGACCTCTACACCTGGACGAATCATTGTCCATATTCTGCTGTGCTAACACTTGAAGTCGGCGCGAACTGGAAGTGCAACATGGCGGACCCGAGACGTCACTGCTGTGAGCCAATGAAATGTCCAGGTGTAGAGGTCAGTGGATTTACTCTGTACATTTTGTATTTATAAACATTACGTAATACGTATCGTACCAACACCTGGACATTTCATTGGCTCACAGAGTGACGTCGTGGGTCCGCCATGTTGCACTTCTCCGCATGCCGACTTCAGAATGAAACAATGATGATCTGTCCATGTATAGAGGTCAGTGGGCCCAAGTCACTGACGAGGCTTCTACACAGAAGGGATCCGTATGCTCTAGTGAGTGAGTGAGTGAGTTTTTAGGGTTTAACGCCGTACCAGCATCAATGGCCATATTCACGGCGGGAACAAATTTCATTCAACAATTTTTTATTTCATTCAACAATTAATGTGAAGAAGTTACAGTTTTAGAGGTGGGAGGAAAACCCCAGGAGAATATCCTGGGGAAAAACCCACGGAGTCAGGCAGGGACTGAAAACCCAATCCACATATTGGCCCAGGCCGGATTCGAACCCGGGTCATAGTAGTGGAAGGCGTGGAAAGAACCGCTACACCAACCCGACTCCCCCCCGTATGCTCTATATGACGCTGGACTAAATGTGCTAATATAGGAGCTGGGACTATGTTGATTGTGTTTCATTTTCTAAAACTTTACTTCTACCAATGGCCACAATCTTATCAATCACCCTTCGTATAAATGTGAGGTGTTCTAGCAAAAAAAGACGAAACTGGGCACAGGCCATAGAGGAGAAAAATGAAGAAAAACACAAAACAGAATGGGTGTGATTTTTTACAGATTTTCCTAATTTATAGATATTTGTAATCTTGAATTTGTCTACTCCACACAGTTTAAAGAAACAGGATGAAAACAAATAATTTTTACAAATATAATTTTGTTCAGTATTCCACTTTTAAGTCGTCGTTAAGTGCATACAAATATTAACAGTCCTGAATCGTCAAATTTTGATAGAACTTTCCCACACACAGCCATAACAGCCATAACTTGTCAAGGAAATGTCCGATTTAAGTGCAACAAACGGTATTGTAAGGAGTATTTTATTCACAAATCCTCATTTTGACCTCTGCCCAGTTCTATCTCATTCTGCCAGAGAGACTCACAGATGTGAAGCATTTACTCTCAAAAACGCAAAACATTAATTAGAAACATAAAATTGCACCTGCTGACAGGAGAGTTGAAAACAAAAATTGTACTCATCATTTCTCAAGCTTGGCGAGTAGCTGCTGCTCCGTTGTCTTCGTGTCGACGAGCTCTTGTACTTCTATCTTGACTTCCTGCTCAAACAAGTCTCTACAACCAAACAGATGACATCACATTTTCAAATAAACCATGTGAATGCTGACTAAGTGTAAATTATAAGCTGCAACCTCTGCGAGTGAATCCTGTTTGCTATTTCAAGAAAAAGTACGCAGCTTGTGTTATGCGTAGAACCTGCACAACAAATTTGTTACATAGCTGCGCAATAAACTTACGATCGATTTCACAAAACCTGGCATAGCTGCTTATTTTGATGTGCCACTACCAACACGTAAATCTGGCTGTAATCTGAAGCTGTAAAAAAAGTGAATACACCACGTGAATTTCCGGTTTTGTTTTTGTGTGTGGCTATTTTCAGTATATTTGGGTTTTGTTCACAACATAGCTTAACTGACCCGACCCGAAAATTATAAACCTGAAACCGACCGGACCCGACTGAAATGATGGAAAAATAGGAACCAACCCAACCCAAAGTCGATGTCGGGTCGGGTCGGGTCAGTTTCGGGTCGGGTCAGTTTCGGGTCAGGTCAGTTTCGGGTCAGGTCAGTTTCGGGTCGGGTCAGTTTCGGGTCGGGTCGGGTCAGTTTCGGGTCAGGTCAGTTTTGGGTCGGGTCAGTTTCGGGTCGGGTCAGTTTCGGGTCGGGTCAGGTCAGTTTCGGGTCAGGTCGGTTTCCACCTGCCATTTTGAAAATATTTTTGTCCGACTTTCTGCAGAATTGAGCGACAAGGCTGCGAGTGTCATTTTATCAAGCTCGATAGGTTAAGCAATTACAGGCCCCACGACGATCACGAGATGCTGGTAAAAAAGGTCATTTTCAGTCGCCCACGCCACAACTTACGCTATCTAAATTGATTGCGCAAGTTACGCCCTAATTTATTGAGCAAGTCACGCAATAACACACTTTCGTGAAATCGTCATAACTAAAATGTTGCGCAGCATAAAATGTCGCACAACTTGTGCAATAAATTGTGGCAGAAGGGGACTTGCGCCATTGCACAAGGTTTCGTGGAATCAGTTACATATTTTGCGTACATAAACTAATCATTTTCAATAGCTTTCAAATATTTTCAAACAGTTTTTTTTCTGAAGTTTGGTTTTCATAGGGTCGGCGGTAATACAAAAAGGTTTTTCCTTAGGTCCGTAGCCTAAAATAGGATTGGTCGGAAATGAGAACCACAGAAATAAAAAGGGACTCCCTTTATCATCTGTGCTTACGGGTAATGCAAGGCAAAAACTCCTTTCTAACTTCTGAAGTGTGGTTACTGTGGGTTTTTGCGAGTGGAGATTCTTTGCATTCACCCAAAGTTTACAACCTTTCAAAATGTACCAGTATAACAATATGTAAAAGGCAACTTACCAACTTGATGTTGCGTCTATCTAGTGGTAGTTCCAGGAGACCAATCAGGGCTTGTTGTTTCTTGGCAACTATCTCCATGGCTTCAATTAGGACCGCTAGCCTATCGGCCTTCGAGTTGATCTGGTGAACTGTCAAGGAAACCAGAATGTGATGAATAAACACGATAGGCAGCTTCTCAAACTCCACAATACTTGATCAAAACTTTCTTTAGTATTGGCGCATTTTCCACTGGAATTTATGTATTATCCATTTGTTCATAACAATAAAATATGAACTCCTCTTTTACTTAAAGTGTCACACGGTTTGTGTGGAATTGATCTATCGCCGTTCACAAGCATTATTCAATCACGTGATCTTGCAAACATTGGACAAACAAACAAAACCCAAACACGTGCAATCGTCCGCATGTGGGCCCTGTTCTTTGAGATGCAATATATATGCGAATGTAAATTAAACTCAAACTTTAATTCAAATGCTGGGCCAAATATTACTTTTTCATTCGCTTGTTCGCATCACATGGGCGTGGCAACCCCCTTTGCTGTGGTTTGGTCTGTAAATTAGATTCTGTATAAATTTAATGTCAGTGAGGAACCTGCAATTCAGATACGCGTAATGAAGAGCGGATAGAAAGTGGAAAAGTTAAAAAATTTCCATTTCCGCGGCCAGCGGGTGCACAAAGGTCTGCTTGCACACGACGAGAACATGCAGTTGTCTGAGAAATCTATTAAGACATCTCCAGTACCTGGTCAGAGTTACAAACGGAAAACGCTTTAAAAGTGCATATGCAATGCGATGCTACTGAGCTGGGCATATTGCACCAACGTGCAAAACGTGTGTAACGTTATCTACAGGGCATGGCTAGCTCACACAGGGATAAGTAAATTGCCCATTACCTTTTAAAGTCAGGTTCTGCATTTCATTCTTTGCCACGCCGACTTCATCCTGCAACGACTGATCAACCTGCATTATTCATGGACATGTATGCCAGCAGTACAAACACAATGTTCTCCTCTTTAAAGGTAGGATAGACCATTTGCAGATATCGAAAAAATTGACTACCGCGCGAATTATTAAGAAAAATCTTACTTATTTGAAAGTATACGGTAATGATTGTAGGCATCCAGCAAAATGAGGGCCCTAGATATCCTTTAATTGTTCCAAAAAAATTAAATTGTATAAACCAAAATTCATTATCGCCGGACGGCGATCGCGAAAAAAACAAAAACAACATAAGAAAAACTGCCCAACTCCGGTTAAATACGAACGTCGTTTTTCTTGGGTTTCTCAGCAACCACGATTGTAAAACTTCGGACAGGTCAGTTAAACAATATTTACTATGAAATACAACCGCCCAAATCCACCCATTCCTAATAATTCAAAAAATTACCAATGGTGTATACCGGTACTACCTTAATAACCAGATTCTCTATTTCATACCAAATTTATCCTCCAAAATTCACTCTTTTCATAGCCTCCAAATTTCCAAAAGTGTCACTAAACAAATCTATAATAATTTGCTGTTAACCCTAACCCTACCTAATGCTACTTTTTACTACTAGTAGTAAAAAGTAGTATGCAGTACTCTCACTGACTTTTGTGCAATGCCTGTAGTAATTTTTAGTATTGGGTACTTCACCCCTTATTGCACTCATAGTACTTTTTAGCATTGGGTTCCTCTGCTTGCTGAGTGTGCATTGCCCATGTATGCTGTGTAGACTCTACAGCAAAAATTGTCACTTGGGACACATTGGGTCAAGGCTGGACTACTGCATTTTTTGCCAGGTAAGTATTACTGACCTGTATTGCTACTACATGTATTAGTATTTTGTAGTTGGCAGTATCTGTACTCTGTCAGTACACACCCAATCATCAGTCACGGAGAGACCCAATGCTACAAAATACTAAGTAGTATTCTGTAGTACGCAGTTCTTTAGCCCAAAGTAAGGCAAAGGGGGTTAGGGTTAAAGTAAGATAAGTCTTGTCAGGCTCCAAGTATGAAATCAAAAAATAATAAGTTTAACATTAGATAACATTAATGACAACCTTACCTGTTGGATCAGGGCAGGCCGTGGCAATACAGCTAGTAAACATGTAGTTCGTGTCAACTTTTACTTATTTTTCTAACAATTAATTAAAACTTCATTAAAGATTAAACCATCCCTCCAAAATATTATTTGATATTGAACAAAATAAGTAAATATAAAGAAATGTCTGGTTTTTAAACCTTAATATTTGTGAACTACATGTATAAAGACATTACTTTTATTTTGCTGTTGCATGGAGACTGGTTTGTAGGCTCTTTCACTAAAACTTGAATTTTTAAATTAAATTAAATGTTAGAGGCAATTTTTAATTATTGTTAAATCAGACCAAATGCTTTCCACTAGGCCACAGGTCTTGCTCAAACAATGGTGGTAATTTAATACTTTATATACGGTAATGTAGAGGGCGCTGTACAATTGGCCAAATAGCATTTACTGAATAAGTTCAGCCAGAGCCTGCTAAATATCCCCTTCCTTTAATAAACAAGTCCCAGTGAAAGAACTCTTCCTGGCTTAGCAAAACAATGAGCTAAACAAAATACACCCCAAATCCTAAATAATAACAAATGTTCAATATTTTGAACATCGACCCAAAACATTCTAAAATAATACCTACTATTAAATACAAAACTAAATAAAAAGCATACTTACAGTTTCTGACACAAACTTAGTTTTTCTTTTTTAATGATTGACCACGCCCTAGGTGACACAGTACTATCACATACAACTCAGGGGAACTACACACCATAATGTTTGTACATTGCTTAGTTTGATAACAATTATGTACATGTACATGTTTATATACCCAGCACAATTTAAGGCAGAGTGCGACACCCCTTTTGTCCCTATACCCTATACACACTCCAGACTATTGTTACCTAAAACATCCTCCTAGATATCTAAATAAAATCTGAGATTCCAGGAACACTGATCAGCACAAAAGGGGGGGTTCCTCTGCCTAATATCTTGCTTTTTATAGTCACAGCATAGCATCTTAACATCTAAGAAAATAACACTCAAGCTAAACTTAATTTGGTACTGGTAATTTACATAAAAAAACACCCATCAGTACTTTGCACTCTCTTGGGCAGGATAATTCAGGATAATAACAGATAATAAACCAGCCCCCCCCCCCCCTATATGGACAAACACGATAAAAACATACTGAATCATGGAATTCCAAGTTCTGAGTGATCATATTTTAATAAAAGATTTGCTGGAAACGAGTACAATTCTGCAAGCTAATGCACCTTTTGTTTAAAAAAATAAAATAAGATCTCCTTTTTCTTAAACAAAACCTGTGTTTTAGATAGAAAGTCCTTGCACTCATAAATGACAGAACTTTAATGAATACCAGCAGTGTTACAAGTAAAGCTGTGTTCTCATTTGACTTTTTTGGTTGACGTATAGGCCTTCTGTAGAATGACAAAAAAATAAGTCCAATTGGAACGCGCGGTAGACTAACGTGCCTGTCAACATACCGTGGCGGTGATGTAAAACTAACAGACTAAAAGTGGTCGCAGAAAGTTTCCGCTCAGCCGCGGTCAGTTATCAGGGACACTAAAAAGTCCAACGGGAACAGCATCGCCCTGCAGAATTACTGCGACCACGCGTAAACTGCTTTGTCTCGAGGTCAATGTGACTTGTGAACAGCGCCTACAATGTGTGACATTCTGCTGGTCTTGCACAGAGAATGAAATGTTACGTTGCGGTATAAAAGTCCTTAATGGGAAGGCACGGTAGAATTACACGAAGGAATGTCGTGGTAAGTTACCTCGGTAAGTTACCACAAGTCAATGGGAACACGGCTTTAGAGTAGACCATTTGTCAATTTTTTTGTTATATTTAACACATCTTTGGAAATTACATTTGTGTTATTGTTTTATTTAAAATGACAGCAAAACCAGAAGGAATATTGATGTGAATGTGAAATTCCTGTGGTGGTTAAAAAGTTGAACACAAGTTATACGTGAACGTTGATGCGAATGAAATCTTAGTAGGGGCCTATTCATATTTAATAATGTAAATGTTATTTCTGTGGAGAGATTTCTTAGTGAATGTTGTATTATCACAATTCACATGCAGTCTAATTAAGACCTACGGTGATGGCTCATGCGTTATGTCGTAATTTTTAACAATATAACATTAGACCAATAAAGGAAAACCTTGAAATGGTGAAAATTCTGACCATCACGCTCCCCCGTATCTTCGAGTTACCAACAAACCATTTGCAAACTCTAGCCTTTACCTAAAAAAATCCCATTTATAAAATACACTAGCGCCTGTATGTTTTATCATCGTCACCTAGACCATGTTACATTTATTTACTACAAAAACAAAATTCAAAATTATGTAAAGGTACTAAACTTTACATCAGTTTACATAATAATACACTAAAACTACATATTTTAAATGTGGTTAGTCTGGTTCTATAGTATAAATTTAAATATGTTTCCATTTATTTCCATTTCAAAGAATGAGCATTTAAACAAATAATGGAATTAATTCCTATCTTGATTTAATAGTACTACTGTACATACTATGTACAGAAAAAGTCTCTTTCTGAAATTGGTTCAAGCGAGACAAAACAAGACAGTCAGGTCAGGCCATTACATATAACACAATAATGTTTTTTCTTGAAGGCTTAATTGTCTTCAAGGCTACAAATCTGCATGAATAAAATAGTTAATAACAAATCTGAAAATTAAAGAGGGAAATATATACATGTAAGTAAAACATCAAACCTGTAATCTCAAAATTGACAATGATATTACTGAAAGCTCACATCAGTGCAACGATTATGATCTTAACAATTCCAAAATTCCTTGAAATATATGATGTCAAATGTAGCAAATCAAATTCAAATCGAAAGTGCCATTTGTACGCTTCAAAGTATCTAGACACTGATAGTTTGGTTGACAGTTTGCGACAAGCCGGCCGCGTTGATGGCTGTCAACGTTAAGCGGTACCGGTAGTCAGTGAAGGGAGCCAGCGGTGAGACACGCATACCAGTCTCTATGGTCTCCACCCACTGCACGATATCACTACCTCCTTTACACACTAATGATCTTGTTGACAGTTTGTGCCAAGCCGGCTGCATTGATGGCCGTCAACGTCAAGTGGTAGTCAGTGAAGGGAGCCAGCGGTGAGACACGCATACCAGTCTCCATGGTCTCCACCCACTGCATGATATCACTACCCCCTGGGATGGTACCCAGCGATACCTCATAGACCAAGGAGGAGGAGAATGAGGAGGGAGAGAACAGGCCATCCCAGCTAAGATCCACCGTTCCTTCACCGTGTGAAAAATATTTGATCAAGTTTTCTCCTAGGAAAAAAAGAAGCGATTACTCAGAAATGCAAGAATAACCTTATTACCCCATTAATAGTCAGGCAGATTGGTGTACATTGTTTAGGGCTGTGCATCGTAACCAGGTACCCGAGTACCCGACCGTTGATGCCAGGAACCGGTTCCAGATTATGGAATCGAGTACCTGTATTAAACCAGAATATCTGACCAGGCTTGCTTCTAAGAAAAGAATAAGCGATTACTGAGTTGTTTTGTCTAGAAAAGCAACAAGGATGGTTCTCGAACCAAGAGTCTCGTCTACTTTCGCGATTACCCTATTTTGCAACTTGACCTCAAATTATCATTGACCTCAGTATGTGACCTAGGTTTAAAATAATTTTTCAAAAAGTTTTTATATTGCACATATGACACAAGTTTGCTGGCAATTGAATTTCAAGTATTCAAATGAGACCAATTTTATAATTGCAGCCTCTTTTACAACTTGACCTCAAAAAACCTTTGACCCCCAGTACTTGACCTTTTACAGGAACATCCTATAAGGTTACAATATTTCATGCATGACCCATGTTTGTTTGGAATTGGACTTCAACTTCAACTTTTCCAATAAGACAAATCTTTCGAAAACTTTCACCAAAATAACACATACATACAGACACATAGACAGACAGACGAATGAATGGACGGACGAACGAACGAACATACGAACTACATGTACAGAAATAGTGGTTGCACACTCTCATTCAAGCGAAACAAAAATTAAAAGGTGTAGAGAGAATCTTCCTCGTTGAATGATACTATTTAAAAAAACTATGGGACTTGATACTTTTCAACAATACGTTGAAGTATTCTTGAAAACTAGATTATGCCAACACTAATGCAAAGTAGTGCGACAAGCGGGAAATTGCTCACAGTTCAAAATCGTTTAGCAAAAGGATCACCTACCTCCTCCAACAGGCTTAGAAGATTCCACGGTGACGTTGCTAGCGACAGCCTGGCTGACCAGACCGGCATGGTTGACTGCTCTGACCGACAGGCTATAGGTAGCATCATCAGTCAGGTTAAGGCCCGACCAATCAAAGTGGGTCTCTGATGTTGACCCACAGGGTCTCCAGGAGGTGAAGGCGTCATCAAGTCCACTCAGATGGCACTGGATTGGATAAACAAATTCACTCACGATCGCAATGACACTTTCTGTGACGGGCACTCTTAACTTTTTTAGTTATGAATTTTTGTAAAACATTTATACCTGCATATGTAAGATTATGTACATTATAGCTCTACATATGCATGTTTATTTGCAAATTTAACTTTTTCAGACAAAACTAAAAACAAATCATGACTTACACAGTTTAAGAGCGCCCATCACAAACATTTTAAAGATTGTTGCTAACATCATAAACTAACTTTGAGAAAATATTTCGAAATTTGAAACATATGCATTTTTACAATTCAAGATAATTTTGTAAAAAGGTTCGCTTGATTATGAAGTATGAAGTACATGTATATCCAATAATGTTCGTACCTCATAATAATTAATTCCAAATGGATCTATGAATCCGTCCCACGTTCCTTTGAGGGAGGCTCTCTGAGACTGGAATCCATCTCTGGTCTCATACCGAGTCTCTGACAATGACTTCACATCGACGACAGCTGCCGAGGAACTGGGAGGCTCTGTCACTATGGTAACACCATCCGATGATTTCCATGATAACTGCTCAGCACGATTGTAGCATGTGATGGTGACGTACAGGCGCTGGCCCTCAACCATGGCCTGGGACAGAGTGGCCGTGAGACTGGAAGTGGAATTTGGAGACAGGGAGTTTGGGAGGATGTTGTCAAGTCCGGGCTCTGATCCTGTGGAAACAAAAATTATTGTTTTCAAGCCCATTGCAGATGACAAAGAGGCACTGATGCTAAGCAATACAATAAGATTATAACTATCCAAAAGAGGCAGATGCTGGCCGTCCAAGAGGCAGATGCTGGCCATCCAAGAGGCAAATGCCGACCATCCAAGAGGCAAATGCCGACCATCCAAAAGGCAAATGCCGACCATCCAAAAGGCAAATGCCGGCCATCCAAGAGGCAAATGCCGGCCATCCCAAGAGGCAAATGCCGGCCATCCCAAGAGGCAAATGCCGGCCATCCCAAGAGGCAAATGCCGGCCATCCCAAGAGGCAAATGCCGGCCATCCCAAGAGGCAAATGCCGGCCATCCCAAGAGGCAGATGGCAGCCATCCAAGAGGCAGATGCCGGCCATCCAAGAGGCAGATGCCGGCCATCCAAGAGGCAGATGCCGGCCATCCAAGAGGCAGATGCCAGCCATCCAAGAGGCAGGTGCCAGCCATCCAAGAGGCAGATGCCGGCCATTAAGCCTAGTATTAAGCAAAATGAGATTTAGAAGACTAACTACATTATGATCAGATGCTGGCCATCTGAAAGGGAACCATCCTCCAGGGGATGTCTACTTACCGACTGCCCACTCACAGCGGTCAATACCACTCTCAGGATCAGAAGCCAACCAACTAAAGGTCAGAGAAGAATCATCTGCACTGAAGTCAACATCTGTTGAGAGGAAAAAGAACAGACAGGTGCATATTAGTCATATCAGTAAACGGTTTTAAATTGTACTTCATTAATACTCCTGGACCCAATGTTATTACTAGTACTGTTAAGCATGGAGTCGGTAAATCGGTAAGTGTACTTTTCCATCACCAATTCACTATGAAACCTTCCACGAGCAATTTACCGTGAACAGAAATACAAACTATAACAACAAAATAATGAGCCTTAAAGGGAACATACCGAGTGCGTCGCCGCCATCAATGACAAAATAGATCAGCGGCGGTGTGAGGTCAATCAACGTGGGGTCAGCAGTTGCTATGGAGACGAGGTCAGCAGCGTTTCTTGCCATGACGGTGATGTAGACGTAGGAGCCATGTGCCATGTTGAGGTCTGTGTTGATAGCGTCAGTCTGCGTGCCGACAGACGTAAAGCTTTGTAGCTGGGTGCCGCCTCTAGTAGTACCTGTCAAATAAAAACAAATAAAAAATAATAAATACAACAAAGAAGATTTCTAATCTAATCGGTTCGGATTCGTTTTTTTATCTTTGACGTTTCAGGTCGATTTGATCTGATTGGCCTGATCGGCTTGATCGGCCTGACTAACCAAATCCGATGCAAGTCCTTATTGCAAGTCAGACGGCACTGATAGAACAACCGAATAAAACCAAACCTACCAATGGCCCAACTGTAGTCAACTATGGGGCTCTCGGGGTCAACAAATTGCCATTTGGCCTGGATGGATGACCAGCTGTGGATGAACTGAGTGTGTACCTCTACTGCCCCATCACCAGTACTCTGACCAGCGGTAACCAGCCTTACCTGTAGGAAAACAAAATGGTTTATGTAGAATATAATAAAGATTTTTGTACCAATCGCTAATGATCGAGTGCCTATAACATTTAACAAGCCACATTATTTTAGTGTCAACAAATTACACTTTGGAAACACTTGCGAAGAAGCAACGATTCTTGAAACAGTTGAAATTTGACAATTTACAACATGTAAATTGTATTTGTTAAAACTGACAAACGTTGGTTTTTACCTTTGTATTTAAGAGAGTTTTGCTTTTTTTAACTTAATTGACCCCAAATTTAAACAAAAATTGTTGATTTTAGGTAGCAGAAAATGGTAAATTTTTCAAATGAAGAAGTTGTTTTATTGACCTGAAGATTATCCAATAGGATTCCGTTTGATTGTCCAACTGAGGAGATTGTTAATGTTGAGACATTGTCGTTGGCTGAGAAGTAAAACCTGTGCTGATGCCATCGGATGGAGCTTAGACTCTGGTCAGAATGACCGCGCGCAGGCCGGTCGTACAACCTGAAGATGCGGTCTAACCCCGGAGCATTGACGCGACCTTCCTGATTCAGCAGAGGATTGCGGGACGGCACAACGTGGCTCGCAAAGACAACAACTTGGTAGTGGCTGCCCGGCGTAGTGTCAAAATGTTGGGAGACAGAACCGTGAAGGGATAAATGGAACAGGCCATCTTGAGCAATCTTCTTCCCGGACGCGACTACAGAAACCTGGCTACCAGGCCCAACAATCCACGGAGTCAGTGTATAGTCAGATGCTGCAGGCATCCGAGTTGTCGATTCAGTGGCAGAAGTGGGATAGCTCTCTGAGACGTTGCTGTGAGTGAATTCCATTGTCGCTGACTCTGCTGGTGTCAGTTCCGTGATGTTGTCATATTCCAAAAAAGCATCAGTGAAAGAAGTAGTAGTATCTGTTGTATTAACATCAGATGTGTATTCACCACTGACTGTAGATACTTCTTCAACTGTTACATCTGGAAAAGACAAAATTATCGGAAGAAATCAACATTTGGCTTGGTAAACTGGGAAACAAAGTTTCCTCAGTGGCTATTATATAAAAATAGAATATTATTACAAACGGCTAATTACCTGTGGTGATCGGCATCTGCAACACCTCAATTGATGGGTTCTGGATCAGATTATCTCCAAGATGGATGTGTTCTAGCGGCTCAGGGGGCGTAGTATCTACCACAAACCCATCCGAAGAGACTGATGCAGACTGCAGTCCGGCAGCGTCGAAAGCTGAGATCTTGGAGTAATACCGGATGCCTGACGATCAAATAGGTAAAAAGTAATATTCTCAGTGTTTTATTATTTGAAGATTAGCCAGTTCATGAACAAGCCACAACCAAAAACAAATCAGGAGGTCCAACAAATACGCTACCTTCTACGAGCGCAACGGCCAGAGTCATGGAAGCAGAAAGATGCATTCCAACATCAGTACAGGGCAGAATGCTATCATCTGCAGGGCTAGTGGTCGGTCCAACGCACCACTCATAATAGTCTATGTAGGATTCTAGATCCACAAAGCCATGCCAGGAGGCTGCGACGACAGTGCTGAAGTTCTGATACTCCACGTCATGAAGATCTGGAATAACATAAAAAAGACACTAATTTTAAACATTTCATAATCTCATCGTATTGTCTGATGTAAAATTGGATTTTGCATAACGGCACTTTCAAATCACGCAAAAAAACCGAATTGGGATCAATTACATTATTAACAAGAGTGTCTCCATCGAATAACTGACTTCTGCAGTTGTTTAAAATGACTCCCGTTTCTAGTCAAATAAAAATTAATCCGTAAAGTTTGCCGTCTGGAACCAGTCAGTTTTCTGTTTGTTATAAAGGTCCTCAGTTGTTTTGAATTATACATCACTCTATAGCTAATGTGCTTTTTATCAAGCTGAAATTGTCCTCAATAAAAAAATCTGTTTCTTTTAAAGAATGAACGTAGGCCTTTATACTTCACATGAATGATAATATGAAGCAATGTTGGCATTGCGAAATATTCACAGCGTAATTTTCCAAAGTTAAAATGTGTTCCACTTTTGGAAATTCTCTTCTGTGATGTCACAAAATTAGTGTTAAAAGTAGGATACACCATTTGCAGATATCAACAGTTTTACTACCGAATTATTAGGAAATATCTTACTTATTTGAAAGTAAATAATGATTCTAGGCATCCAGCAAAATAATTGTGCTAGATATTGTCCCAAAAAATTTGAATTTTAAATAAACGAAATCATGAACCCCAAACAAGAACAACTGCCTGACGACGGTAAAAAACAAACGCCGTTTTTCTTGCTTTTTTCTCTATCGGCATCCATGATTGTAAAACTTACTATAAAATACAACTCCCCAAATCCACCTATTCCTGATAATTCAAAGGGATCGTATACATTTGGTAATTGGAACCCACTGTTTGTTTTAATCCTATATAGCTATAGATATATACCATCAAACTAACCTGTGAAAAAATTTCATTTCGAAAGATGGTAGCGATTTTGAGATATTGCCGAAAATCTGGAGCGGTTATTTCCTTGCAGGAAGAATAATCTCCGTTGAAATACACAATCTGAGAAACGTCACTGCAGTAACGCTTCTCAGATTCAAATTTTTGGGGATAAAAAGTGATATCTTTCTTCATAACCGCAGTACTTCGAAGTAAAAAGTTTCTTAAAATGCATTATACTACCCAAAGCTGCTTTACTTCTTACCAAGTAAGTTACCAAACGTATACGATCCCTTTAAGCAATTACCAACGGTGTATCCTACCTTTAACTTGCCTTTGCAACAAGTATGAATCGGCTTCAAGGCAAACATAGTGTTGGTCACAGATAGCTTAGTTCACAAACTACTCAATGCTACAGGATCATTTGCTTCTAAGAAGCTCCTTGGGCTCTTTGATATTCTGAAAGTTGCAGGTGTGAATACCACACAATCAGATTACATAAACATTGGTAAATTATTGAGAGTAATCGGCACGAACCGTTCCCGTCAAACACCAGGCCGGCATCCGGCCTTCCCGTGTCCACCACGAAGCCGTCGCTGCTTCTGACCGTGTGTAGACCGGCCTTGTTAAACCCCCGTACGTTGCTGTAGTATCGCAGCCCTCCCTGTAGGTTCAGGCCCATGAAGTGCGTAAAAGACACACTTGCAGGGAAGAAATTGTCGACAAAAGGACGAACATCTTCACCTAGTAAAAAAAAAGACAAATTGTTCGTTCTTACGGGTAGTTTTTGAAAAACGAATCGGTGTTGTAGACATGTCTTGGTCTTTGAAGCTACAGCATGTAGACCATGTAAGTTGGGAATTTTTATCATTTGAAGCAGCAAAAGTTCTCAAAATCGAAAGAAAAGTGCTTGACAAGTAACCTGATATTACAGTTTTAGCTTAATATTCCAGGTTTTCAATTTCAATTCAAAAATTGTTACAATTTGAATGGAGGCTACAGTCAGCATTCAGGCTGCGTTCTTTTTCAGCGTAATGCAGCTACGCGTTTGTTCAAATGTTCCAACGCTTGCGCACACCATTTTTGGATTAAAAACCAAATACTAATGCGAGACGCATCTTTGGAAATGACAATTTTTGTTATTTTCTTTAAAGATGGACTACAACGAAAACTCACACATTAAATTTATTATCGGACCTTGTTTGTGTTGTGTTCAGGTAACACTTTATTGTTACGGTCATGTTTTTCTCTAAATAATTTTGTTGCAATTTGACCGAAAAAATTAGACCTCGATTCTTCTATTTTGAAATGTCCCGCCCTGTACTGGTTCCCGGCAAAGATCCACTGAAAACCACAATGAAATCCACGAAATAGTACCAGCGGACTTGTAAACCAGCGAAAAGTGATGACGTACTACCCATGAGCAACCGAGAGTAAACAAAAGACGCCATGTTATTCCGTGTGTATTATGTATGCGTTTTCATGCAGAGGCATGAAGTTTTTACGAATCTTTTTTTTTATAGTGTATCACTATCAGCTACAATAATGCCAACTTCATGTGTTGTTGGTGGATGCACGAGAAATTGTTCGAAGAATCCAGAGATTCATTTTGTGCAATTTCCGCGGGATCCTGCGTTATCAAAGGAATGGGTGAAGTTCGTAAATATTACACGAAAGGATTTCACCTTCTCGGCAAGAAGTAGGCCTTTGATTTGTTCAGCACATTTTTCAGAGGACTGTGTTGAAGTGTTTTGAAAAAATCACTGGGATTGACAACAAAGTTTCGTTTGAAGCCTGGATCGATCCCCACATTGAAAGCGCCAAACATCGAGAGAATTCGTACTAGTACTACCACCAGGCCTACTGCTTCTACGTCGGCCGAGTCATCGGCAACCGCCGGGTCTGCCGTGGCCGCAGAGTCATCAGCAGGTGCTGAGTCGCAAGGGCTCTTGAAGTTGAAACGTAACGTTGGGGGCTTTACTCTATACTGTGGTCTTCCCAATACTCGCTGCTATCGGACATTTTTTGCTGTTTTTCGGTCGAAAATAGTTGTACCAAAATATAGCCTAGCTTGTCCGCTGTTATTCCGCATTGCATTGTACGGTAAAAATGCACGCACACGATCGACCCGAGTAAATCGTCATGGGTAGTACGTCACACACAAAGTATGAATTATTCATGAGTTAAGGGCTTTTGCTGAAACTGAGTTTTTCTGGATCGTAGAACGCCGATCAATTTTGGGGGTTTTTTGCATGAAGGAACAAGTTTTATTGAATACTAATGATATATTAGTAATCATTATACATTTCTCGAACAAAAACTGCAACACAGCCTTTATCATTATTCCGTTGTAGTCCATCTTTAAAATGATCGCATGTCGGAAGGACTAATTTTACAGGGAGTTTTTGTAGGCAGTCCTCTTACCGCCTGGATAGGTGCTCAGCGAAACCTGGCAGTGGGACAGGGCGCTGTCAAGAAACACCCTCTGCCAGGAAACGAAGATGGCGCCGGGATCCGTCAGGTAATCGACGTCCTTGGTGTCATTTGATCCTTTGAGATCCTTTACCTAAACAAGACACGGCAAGGTCAGTGAATTGAATCCCCTGCCTAAATTGACGTTTCACATGCAGGGTGAGATTAGAAGACAGTGATCCTTGGATCGTGGGTGTCGCCTCTTTCTGCGGTCGATTCCTATACGTATAGTGTTCTTAACATGTTGACTGCCAGGCATAATTTCACAGGGCGCCCCTATTTGCCAAGCATTGTACGCATGCGCATACTTACTAGGTCATTTAAAGAAAAAAACACGGACAAACAATTATTTGAACGTAAACATGTATGTCCTCACCACTGCCAGCAGCGTATTTGTTGTGTTCTCAGTGATGCCAGTGTATTCAATTTACAATACAAAAGCCTTTAATTCATTTTCTACGAGTATACTCGTAGTGGCAGAATTCGGTACACACGTTACGACGACTATACTCGTAGTCGGCAGTCAACGTGTTAAAGAAAATAAACAATTTTGCATTTTCAATCGGCAAGTCACATTAAAATCCATCCAATTCTGTAGACGAAGAAACAGAAGCCCATTTGAACCATGACCTCTATAATGACCCCTACAATGACCTGTGATCTCAGTAATCTGATCACTGCATCCAAGTTCCATCAAAATTCATGAGAGCATGTAGAAAATTACATTTGTTTCAAAAACTTAACCTGAAACTTAACCTGAATACATAATGGTCAAACAGTCATACAGAATTTTGGACTGGCAGGTGTCTCCCGACACAAAAATCGAATTTTGTTGAAATTCCGTAGCTTACCTTTGTTCCTCGGATCGTTGAGATTTTAGGCGCTGTGATGTCGGGGGTAACGCCATCCGATCTGAAAACGGCGTACGTATTGGCATCATACCAAGCACGGATAAACACGTGGTACTTGACTCCTGCAATAAGCTTCCGATCTGTAAAAGAACATCCAAACTTACAAAGGAAACTGTAGTTGATATGTAAGTTTTCCTTGGACAAGTCCTATGATAAACTGAGAAAAAAAAAAATGCTTAATTTTCTAATGCATTTATATCAAAAATGGTTTTCCTTGTAACCCTATCAGTACCGCACGCGCCACCTGGGCTCAAAGTTGCATAGACGTTCGCGACTAAAGAGCTTATATGTCCCCATTATAATCGTTGTTACGTGACCAGCGTTCTCTGATGGCACGAGCGCTATTGTTTGCAACTGAAATGTGCACAGCGCCCTCACTTTTTGTGTGGTTTTTTATTGGTTTCAAACTGGCTTAAAAAGCCAGGACATATGAGCGTGCGAAAAGCACTATGCATGCCCACGCCACTTATAGCTGCCATCATGGCCGTAAACGCTTCCAAGATTATGGAGGAAATCTTCGCAGATAGCGGTTCAGATATGTCCGATGATGAATCTTCTTTAGCAACATCTGACGAAAGTGATGAAGAAGCAACTCCATCTTCTTCGGCAAAGCCAAACTACAGGTACAGGTAGGTTACTGAAAAGAGTTCAACTTGGCTTTTCTCAAAATGTTTCGCATCCGACATTCATAGGCTACTGTACTGTAATGTAACCTTTGCATTTGGATGTCCTTTTGCAGGGAAAATCGTCAAAAGCACTGAACGTTTCAGTTTGCATTGCATAATCCGATGGAATCCAATTAGAAATTGATGAAAATATTTTTTATTTTATTGATTGGAAATTTTTGTGTGTGTTTTTTGTTGTTTTTTTACATGTTTTTTGTTCAAATATTCTTAACTTTCTATTGATTGTAAATTTGTATCTATTTTTCTTGTTGTGCCCTGCGAAATAATAAATGAAATGAAATGATTTTTTTTTTGATTAACCTGAATTATGCAAAGTCAAGTGTGATGATTTTGCATCCAAATCTAATTTCAGATGGGACTGCAAATGTAATGGTGACAACAAATTCAATTCCCCTGAATGGGGGCCTTCTTCAACTACTGAAAAGACTATAATAATAATCTTTAAAAAGGAGATTTTATTTCAGGAGATTTTATTTAGTAAAAAAAATTGACTTATTTAAGTGGGAACACTAGATACGAGCGTCCAAAAACGGCATTGTAAGGACAGTTTGTCATTAAAGGTAATACAACATTTGCGACTACCCCCCCCCCCAAAAAAAAAAAACTACTTCATTTAATGAATGACCATGCATATTTGACAGTCACGAATGGTCTCGAGCATCCTGTGAAATCAGGGCACCTGGTGTGCTGTTCTGTTTTAAAAAAATTGACATTGTTTAGCAATTTCCAAAGATGGTCAGCCAAAAATGGTCAGCCAACGTACGTCGTCCAAACAAATACTAAACCCCGGATAAATCCGTTTGACCCCCCCCCCCAAAAAAAAAGAAGCTAATGTTGTATACTACCCTTAAAAGAAAATGTGCCGTGAAATGAATAGTGTCCCATTAACCTTTCTGAATGTTCCTATTTCAGGTGTGGATGGAATAAAGCAAGCGCCTCTTACAGCAAGCGTCCACCGATGAAATTCAGTGAAGAGACTGGCTGTACGGAAGATTTCAGTCACCTGTTGCCCATGCGAATATTTCAGCTCTTATTCTGCAAAGCAGTGTGGGAGTTGATGGTGGATGAGACCAATCGGTACGCAGACCAAACAATGGGTGCAGATGTGGTCAATCATCAGCCTGCCTGGAATTCAACTACTGTTCCTGAAATTATGGCATTCGTGGCCTTGCTTCTGTGCATAGGTATCAACAAAAGGCCTCACTACAGCATGCACTGGTCCAGGTCCGAAGTTCTGCGAAGTCCCCTGTATTCGGCGACCATGTCTCGCAATCCACCTTGCCAACAACACAGCTCAACCAGGAGATGCTCCCCTGACAAACTGTCCAAGGTCTGCTCGCTGCTTGACATTGTACTGCCATCCTTTCTTCGCATTTACAAGCCAGGCCGAAATCTCTCACGCGATGAGACAATGATCAAGTTCAAAGGTCGACTTGGTTTCAAACAGTACATGCCACGAAAGTCCGCCAAATGGGGATTAAAATGTTTTTCATTAAACGAGCCAGAAACTGGTTATACCTGTGCTTGGACGGTGTTTACCAGCTCCCAGCCAACACCAAAGGAATCCAGTCGACCCTCCATTGGTTATGCTTCAACACACCACCCACCTAATATTACATCTGCTGGGCATGTAGTCCTCGACCTAATTACAGGACTCGAAAATAAGGGACATTTCATTTTCATGGACAATTGGTACACAAGCCCAGCTCTCATCTGCAAGTTATCACAGTTAAAGTTTGGAGCTTGTGGAACTGCACGCTACACCACACTGGGGATTCCAGATTGTGCAAACCCAAAAAAGTTACACATGATAAGAGGTTTTGACCCCCAGTTTTACACCAAAGCCGGCCAACTGTGCGTCGTTTGGCAGGATGCCAAGCGTGTAACTCTTCTCACAAATGTTGGAAACTGCAATATCGACACGAAAGACATTCGGAGCAAAAACAGATTGAGTGGACTTCGTACGATCAAAAAACCTTCTGTCGTTAATGATTATAATAAATACATGGGAGAAAGTGATCTCTAGGCACAAATGTGTCAGTACTACTCGCACCCTCACAAATCGATAAAATGGTGGAAAAGAGTTTTCGAAGCCATTCTTGACATCTGCTTGGTGAATGCTACCATTGTATACAACCGCATCCCTACAAATCAGCACTTGGCCTCTTTGGATTTCAGGGTCAAGGTAATAGAAGAGCTTATTTCCACTTCGAAGCACAACCCAGCTCAGCATGCCAGTCAACTGTCACGTGGTTCCAGCCGCTTTCTGACTCATCACTATCCTGGAAGAATTTCTGCCAGCAAAAAGCGCAACTGTGTTGTTTGCAGTACCAGAGCCAAGCGGAAACAAACTCGCATGATTTGTAAACAGTGTGACAAACCAATGTGTGTACTACCATGCTTTGAGAAGTTTCATAGTCTGTAATGAGCATTCACCCGAGCAATTTTTATTGTGCTTTTATTGCAAAAAGTACTTGGTCACTAACTGCTCATATCATGTAATTACTGTGGTAACCTAAGCATAGTGACAAAATATGCCTTGGTACCGAAAGGGTTATCTGAATCCTAACCACCCATGCTAAAATTAAGATGTCTCATAAACCAAACAATATATAACAATAATTTCGGTGTCAAGTTAAAGCTGAACACTTCTTCTTTCCGTCTATACCCAAAACTAATAATTGCCAAAAAATGACATGTATCTGGTTTTGTGGGAGCAGGTCACATATGCAATTTGTATGAAAAATAACCATCTACATAAGTGCTGGGCGAGTAGTGGGTTTTGCTACTCAAGGACAATAAAATTACTCACGAATAGTCGAGTACTCGTGAGTAGTCAAAACATTTTTCATGAGAGCAGAAAGACTGATATATGTTACTAAATGTATGACAATCCATTATTCAGCAGAGAAAACCCTTTTATGCAACGTTTTAGGTAATTTACGTCCAAACAAAAGTACCGGTAACTTTAGTGCAGAAACTGCAAAGTAGTTGCTAAAACAACAAGTACCAACGAGTAGATGAAAACTCACAAGTAATACGAGTAGCACAAACTACTCACGAGTACTTGAGTACTCGAATGCTCACGTTACTGGCCCAGCAGTAATCTCCATATTTGTACCTTTATCGAGTGTAATCACAGTGCTGTTATCCTGTCCTACGTCAAACCACACTCTCTCTGTAGCTGGATCAAAGACGCCCTCAGGCTCCGTGGCAGAGGAGTTGGAATCATCGCCTACACTCCACTCATACCTGACAAGTATAGAACAACACCCAGCAAAAAAATGCTAGACCCAGGTCCAAATTGCAAATAAAATCGGGACTATTCTGGGTGACGGATTATGTTCAAATTTGGGGAGGTTGTAGATTAAGAGTTTGTGATTCAGAAAAACCCAAAACCTTAAAATGGTAAAATCCACGCCGAAATGACTTCACAAGCACATTGTAATAAATACATTGTGCGACTTTGTCCGTGTTTCATTGGAACAGGTCACAAATGGTGTACAGGCCCGTACGCAGGGAGGGTGCGACGGGTGCGTACGCAACCCCCCCCCCCCCCCCCACCCCAAATTACCAAAAGGTCCACATTTTCAGGGTAAATAATGGTATTTTGATGTCGAAATAACGATACTGGCAAACGAAAATGGACTTGGCTTAGGTGAGAATGTCAACTAAAATGTCAACAAAAATTCGCAACCCCCACCCCCCCAACAAAAAATTGGACTTGGCTTAGGTGAGAATGTCAACTAAAATGTCAACAAAAATTCGCAACCCCCACCCCCCCAACAAAAAATTCTGCGTACAGGCCTGGTGTATACTACTTTTAAATTCTCTTACGCAATACTATCGATGTGTTCAAATTCTGTATTTCATGCTACACCGGCCCTGCCCAAACGACGTCTTGCAAACTCACCATTTGATGCTCAACCCTTTCTGCGCACTTACTCGCCACACGGCAG
This sequence comes from Crossaster papposus, assembly GCA_037893245.1. Lineage (NCBI taxonomy): Eukaryota > Metazoa > Echinodermata > Asteroidea > Velatida > Solasteridae > Crossaster > Crossaster papposus. Next base: position 44,008 of record JBAIAA010000355.1, on the reverse strand, counting down.
CCATCATGTGCTGAGTGGCAGTGTCGTCGATGTCGACTGCAGAATTGACATTGTCAAAGGACATTATGTCCAGTACATCCAGGACTTCTATTTCAAAGTTGGGATTATCTGCAGAACATTTTGAAGAAAAACTAAAATGCTTTACACAAAAACATTTTCTGCAGTAATCAGGCACATTAGAACACAATCGTAGTAAATCATGGAAAAGATCTTTATCTATAGGGTCATCGCAGATTTGCCCTTTGACGTTTTTAATGTTTTTAAAATGGCTGCCATTGCTTGTTATTCTACATATAAATACTTTTCTCATGACATACTCTGACTGTGTGGCAAATTTAATGCTTTTACCATCAAAAGCACAACATTTTACCAATCTGTCTATATATGATTTTAAAATAGTTTTGAAAGTTTCAGTTTAAAAGAAACATGCAGTCTAACATTTGTATTACGCAATTTTTGTTTTAATATAATAGATTTATGTGTATTAAATGTGAATAAAAAGCAAAACTGGTTCTAGTGTACGTTTAGTGTGGTAATTTGCCGTCCAAAAATGTGACCCACTCCACAATAATGGGTATTGTCACAAAACAGTGAAATTGAGTTATATACATGGTTAGAAAGCCCACAGCGTAAGCTTTCATTTTGTATATAATATAGCTCCATATCTACTCCCGTTCTGGATATATGACATGTTTACATACTGAATTCTTCCTTGGAGTTCAAATTACACAACTGAGAAAACAGGCTTTGAAAAAGCCGGCTCTATTGTAGTACAACAGAACGATGCACATAAAATGGTATTTTTGTTCTACTTTATTCTTCAAAATCAACATTTCTGTGCATGAAACCTGAAACTGTAGGTATTAAAGATGTCATTCATGACAAAAAATGTAAATCACATTTTGATGAAATGTTTACCCTCTCAACTTTGAGTAGGCCATTACATGATAATGCACAGCGCGACTTAATACCCTTTATTGCAGAGCCGGTCACAAATTGACCCCCCCTTTTTCAAATTTTGCGGCCACTAAAAATGAGCGACGTAAACCGAGGCAGGACCCGGACAAATTCTTGATAGTCGGTACGCGACGTCTAGGTACGAGACGGGTTCACGCGGCCACGTACGCACATTGTTGTTTGTTGATGCACCCACAATGTACGAATCGCGTATGCTTTGTGCACGGTAATCGAATTTCACGACGATCGTGAAGCTCTTTCTCGGTTTTCGGTGAATCCGATGAAAACAGTACCGATTCTTCTGATTCGAATCACAGTATTTCTTATTCAAACACGGACTCCAGCGAGGATAAAGATGGGGTCCCTCTAGGCGCTCTAGGTCGACGCACGACCGCTCAAAATGTTCGCTGCAAAGGGCCGAAAATCACTAGGCCCGCCCGGATCACTCCACTCTGGTAAGCCTTACTTTGGCTGTCCAAATCCTCCGATATTTAGGATCACCATGGAACAAATGGAGGCTTACTCTACACCTACAGCTACACACCTCGTCGGCATGACCGGAAACTGTTGTATTTTTACCCTGATTCAGAATGAAAAACCATGTAAAAACGGACACTTGTTGAAATGCGCGCAGTCAGTATGCGATAGGCCCGGTAGCAGCGCGGCGAGTCTCTGCCTCAATTTTTGTCATACCCCTCGCGAGGTTTTATGTTAATGAGGCTTCCTTTCGAGGGGTAGAGTAGTTTGACCAAAATTATTTTCCCCCATTTATCACAGAAAATAAACACAACCACACACATAATGTTGTTGTCAACATTATACTTGCAAACAAAATTTAAGCAAAAAAAATCCTTATTACATGTTTCCTTTAACCCTTTCTCTTGTTCACACTCCAAAGCACTTCAATCGTGGCCCCCCAAAAAACACTCCAAGAAATGCTATAGGAAACTGCAGGTCTACTGGGTATTACACTGATAAGTAAAGCCATATGCCCATTTTAACTACAGAAATGCTATTCACTGTACATGCAAAGAATCCTTCAATGCACTGCAGCTGGAGTGATTTGGCATGTACCACTGACTTGCAGTAAAGAACTCTCAAAGAGGAAGGGTTAACTCACCGTCGGTTAAATCTGTACACTGGCTCGTGGTCGCGCATAGTCTGTCGATTGGCGCGCAGGCGCAGTGGCCCTCGCACGTTGCAAATGCGCACCGTCGCAGCAGGACAAGAGCGCCCTCATCAGGTGAAGTCGGAGAGATTTCAAATGTGGAATGGTGGCGGCTGCTCGACAATCCGACCTAAAACACAACGAAATAGCGAAGAAAGCGAAGGAAAAGCAAATGAGTTGTTAACAAATTTGGAGTGCTTGTCATAATTAAAACTTGCAAGCGTGGGGCGGGATAGCTCAGTTGGTAGAGCGAACATGCGTCTTCCGGAACACCTGCTCTACCAACTGAGCTAAATTGTCCTATGTTCGAGAGCGCTAGTCAGAAGTCCTATAAACACCAGAACTTCGTGTTTTTTATGATATATTTTTATTTGTATCGTGATCCCTAGCCACGCAGCATTCTGGTGTTTATGACTTCTGACTAGCGCTTTCCAACAAAGATACTTACAAGTCGGGAGACCGCTTACATAGGGCAAGATAGCTCAGTTGGTGGAGCGCCGGTCTAGTATTCAGGAGGTCGCAGGTTCAAGTCCCACGCCGGTCCGGTATTCCGGAGGTCGCAGGTTCGAGTCCTGCCTTGCCAATTTCTTTGTTCACTTTGAAACTTAAGAGACTTTGAAGGAGAATTGTATTTTAACAACGGGAGAACTGTTTAATAAAACTGACCTCATTCACAGCCCAGATGGAGATATAGAGATACGGGGGAGCTAAACCTGTTATACTGCCCTCTAATGGTATGATGGCGACCTGCACGATGCCCTCGTCCAATGACATGCCGTCGTCTCTGTGGTTTACACGGGCTGGTCCATTCTGTGCAAGGGAATATAGAATATAGATTCCAACTATCAACTGTTGCTGAACTGTAAAACTGCATATTATTATATTATATGATGGTTATAGATGCAGTACGGTTAAACGGCATCGGATTATTTACCGGAGTGAGTTGGGAGCCGCCGTACGTGCTTCCGACAGAGACAAAGTAGTGGCTGATAGCAGAGTGTACGTCGGCAAATCCTAGCCAGGCAAGGGCTAAGGAACCAAGGGAGGTATGGGGGTCCTCAAGCCAGGTCATCCATCCAGAGTGGTAGGGTGAAGGGGACAGGGTGGCTATGATCCCGGGTTCGGTTGGATCAATCCAGACGATGTGATGACGCTCTAAGTTGGCGGCGCTCTCCGTACCCACGGCAAACGTGCCGACTGACGGTGGGCTAGCGTCAACCTGGGTAAAGATCCACGGCAGAAATTAGGATGGAGTGCAAACAAAATAGAAAAGATTGAACAATTTCGAAAAAATGTCGAGCGATAACAGCTAAGAAAACCCCACTAGATTGAGGGCAATTTAAAGGTGGAAAACTCAACACATACATTTTGACGATTTTCACACCCGAGACCAATTTTTTGCCACCCGTAACTGGTAATAAACATATGTTCAAAAACCGGCCAAGTAGACATTTTTTCCATTGTTTTTACTGTCTAATTTTCTAAACAGCCAAAGAGTGATTCGGTGGATATCACTTTTAATACCAATAAGGATTGTGTCTTGGCCTCTGTGCAGAGACCGGCAAAGTTGCAAGCCACCACGGTCACGACGTAAATACTGCCCTCCTGTAATGTCAGATTGGTGAAGGTGTGGTCCAACTCGCTGCCCGCAATCTGAAAATTTGAAAAGTACACAGAATTTTAAGTAGACCCAAGTGAACAAATTTGTCAGTTCTTCGTTTTGATCTTCACCCTGGTCCCTTTCATTGTGGTTTCACCGCTTCCTTGTTTGTTCCCCACCCAGGTTTGCACCCCTTTACCCTCTTGGTCTGTCTTTGATCCTACCCACTCTGACCTCTTTCATTCCTTGGCATAATCCTCCTTTTGTTGATTCTTCCACCCCTCCTGTTTGTTTCTTCTCCCAACCATGTCCCCCTTTATATTTTGTTTCATGTACACAGCCATTTTGTCTTTAAAGAAGATCTTGTTAAGATCGAAATATTAGGCTCTCTTAACTTTATTTGATATGAAAAATATTCATCAAGATTCAATTTTTTGAGTTTTCAAGATTCGAGTTGTGGGACATAAACAAAAGTAGGAGCAAGAAAGTACAACAGACTGATCATTTCTGCAAATATTAAAATGTTACAATTCTTACCTTTATTGGGGGTATATTGACATCGCCGTTGCGGTGCGTGTTGACGGACACATACTGCTCTTTAATACCGCTCTCAGGGTCACGAAACTTCCAGGAAAAGTGAATCAGATCACGGAAAACCTGAAACAAATGAGCGAGGTTGACAATTGGCCAATCCACACGTTTGGCTCTCTCCACAGCGCATTGTGATACAAAATTGTGTATCGCGATACATAGATACCTGATGATATAGGCAGATGCTAATAGGCTCAATTTTTTGCACAATTATTTTTCAGAAAATTGTCATCGGTGTAGCTGTCAAACCGTATGTATGTGACCGGTGACCCGCTCCATCGAAATCAGGAATAAGTCTCAAAATTACTTTTTGAGATATGCACATGATGAGAAAGGGAATTTCATAAACTTTCCAATGATACCCTATCACAAGGTTAACGAGTTATGGTCTGATGAAGATGACAGGTGTATATTTATTTTCCGAATCCACATTCCGAGAAAAACAGCTTTGAAATAAACAAAATTGATCAAAATCATACGGACAGCACACACAAATCCTCTTCATTTTCATCTTTATTGATATTTTTTACATACAAGACATTAATGACAAATCGACTTGGTCACGATTTTCATCCATGCGTTCACTTCAACGGCCGATTGCGTAAAACGGCCTCAGCGACTTATTCCTGATTACGATGGAGCGGGTCACATATTTGCAGGCAAATGTACATTTAAATATTTGGAAATGGGGTATAATTTCATTGCCACAGCTAGTGTACGTGTATGCATTTATTGTCAAGTTTTTTGTGGAAATGAAACTTGTTGTTTTTTTGTAAGATAGGTATCGTGATACATATCGTATCGTGGGTTGGGATGGGTAACTATAGTCCCCTGCAGGGCATTATAATAATGCCTCGACCCATACTGTTTTATCAAAGAAAACCTTTTTTTTCTTCTTTGTACTTGGAAAAATGTTGTCTTTTTAGCACCCCATTCCCAGCTAACACATAACGTTTTCATAACGTTCCTGGAATGTCATCCTTGGTCACGTTCTGTGAAAACGTTGACGGAACATTATGCGGACGTTTGAAAGAAACGTTGCATTGTAACATTCAGATAACGTTATTAACAACGTTCGAAGATCGTTATATGGACGTCGGAATGTAACGTTTTTTTGTAACGTTCCTAACACGTTCTTCGTACGTCAGGAAATTTACCTACAGCAACTGACCAATCAGAAGGGAGGAAATGTGTGTTCACAATAGTCGATGTTAAATTGTGGTATTTAGTCCAACAATTCACTTTTTTGACCATGATATGTAATTATTCAAACGATTCCTCGATTGAATTTTGATTTTTGGGCAATAGTGAGAAAAAAATCGCATTACATTTTATTCGTATTCAAATGTTGACATTATTCATACAAATTTGCTGTGACTTTTTCGTGGACAAAAAAGCGAACTATAAAACTAACAACGGCAATAGCTAAGTTTGTAGTAAGTGTTCAGTAGGTAATATCTAATAGGAATAGGTTATTATTGTATGTATGTATGTGTAATTGCAATGTGTAATAAGTTAATGTGGTATTACGTAATCTGTACACGCAGTAAATATGTACATAATTAGAGTGTTCAACAGTAGATTTTTTTATCTTGCCAATGTGCTCTGAATGTTGTACGAATGTTATTTCACAACGTTTCTTTGTAACGTTCAAAGGACGTCAAGAGAACTCCACACATTTACGTTCCCGCAACGTTTTTTCCAAACGTTCCGGAAACATTACCGTAACGTTGTAAGAACGTTCATGGAACGTTTTTTGGTTAGCTGGGTTACTGCGTACCTGTGTGTTCTGGACTATCATTCCTCGAGTGTCATCCACCATCGGTGCGTCTACTACATCTGGGGGGCTAAGGTCAACGCGGAAGCCGCTAGACGTCGCGTCACTCCACATACCGAGCTGGTTATAGGCGCGCACCGTGATGTAGATATTAGTTCCAACAGGCATCTGGTCTGCTGTTGACAGGAATATCAGGGCATCCTCTGACAGCTCGATGCGTGTGGAGGGGAGAACGTCTTCGGCTCCTGGTGTCGTCCCGGCACGCCACTCGTAGTGGGAGAGGCCAGAGTGAGGGTCGTGGAAGCCCCACCAATGAGCTTGCACCTGGGTCCTGAAATTTGCGACAATTACATAAACGAAAAGTTCAATGCACCCCGCGTGCATTCAACAAATTTGCTAGAAGTTGCTACAAGCGTAAAGAGATCACATCATACACTGTACGCACATTCACTGTAACACAGCTGTAGGCTTTTAAATGCCATTTTGTCAAGAATCAGTTTTCAAAGTTGCCGGTCTATGATTCCATTTACTAAACTTAGTACCCTTTAATGTTGTATACCGTTAGAAAGCTCTTGTTCTGCAGAATCCAGAAATATAAATATCTCAATTCTTAAAAAAATTCTGACTTTAAGCTCGTTTTGTGGGGACGGGTCACAATTTTGTTAAATTTTTAACCCTACTTACCTCGATGACTGGTAACTAATATCCCCACCCCCGGGACTACCGTCATACACTCTCCCAGGAACAGGGGGCGAGTCGTCCACCGTGACCCCATCAGAGGACACTGCGGTACAAAGGTCGGCGGCATTACAGGCCGTCACAGTCACGTAGTAGGTCAGACCAGGCACTAGGTTCAAGTTGTCTGCAGCGACATCTAAACAAAAAAAATACGCTTTTCTGAACTTCAAAGTTGTTTATCTCATAATTAGGTTGTCAGGGTTTTATCACTAAATCCTTCCCCCAGGGGAGATAGGACGGGGGTACATATGATACACCATTTTAAAGCTGATAACCTAGAGAATTTGAAAAAAAGCAACATCTAAAAAACTTAAATTGTCAACTTTGTCCGGGTTTCGTTGGAGCAGGTCACATTTGGTAAATAAACAATTTGCAGTGCCAATTCGCATGAGCGGATATATACTTACAGGTGTCCAAGCCCACGTGTTGCTCTGATACGACATCGTTACACCCGGAACACATCCCAGCTCTCCAAGAATAGCCAACGATGGCGCTGTGCGAGTCGTGAAACCCTTCCCAGAATGCCCCGATCGCCGTCCGATCCTCTTGGAAGTCTCGGTCCCTGTGATTGGCCGAGACATTCGCCCGGTTCCCATCAAGGACCTGGCCGGCTATTGGGGGGCTTGCGTCCACCGTAAACGCTCCGTAACTCTTTAGCGTGATCAGACCTACCTTATTGATGGCCTGAAAAAAAGAGAACACGATTAATAATGTTGTGCTTATGTAGGGCTTAGGCGGAGTGTGGCCTAGTGGTTAGGGTTAGTGACTCATGATCAGAGGGTCAGAGTTCAAATCCAGCTGCTGGCCATATGTTGTGTCCGTGGGCAAGCCACTTCACCCCACTTGCCTCGATCTCTCCGTTTATTAGCTGGGGAGTAACTTGCGATGGACTAGCATCTCATCCAGGGGGAATAGAAATATTCTTAGTTGTATCATGCTACAGAAACTGGAGATAAATACCAGCCATATTAGCTTGAGAAAGAATAGGGAAAGCATGGCTATTTAGAGCGTAGGTGGGGAGTCAGGTTGGCGCAGCGGTTTTTTCCTCGCCTTCTACCGCTGTGACCCGAGTTCGAATCCTGCTTTAGCCAATATGTGGATTGTTTTTTTCAGTTCCTGCCTGAATCTTTAGGTTTCCCCAAAGATATTCTTCTGGGGTTTTTCTCCCACCTCTAAAACTGTACAATCTTGTCATTGTCTTCTCTCTACAGGTTTCTTCAGGCTTTCTAGCTGCACTTTTGGGAGATCCTTGGTTTTTTTACCAGATTTGTGATTTTTTCTTGAAATTAGTAAAACGCTGCGGACAGTCAAAGTTCATACTGCACTTGAGGCAATTTATTTTTCCAGCAAGAAACTCACCTTAACTGAAACAAAGTAGGAGTGACCTTCTCTAAAGGGCAAAGGTCGTGAGGGGTCACTGACCCCGAGCTCCGTACTCTCTCTAGTGAACGGCATGATGTCTGCATGACCTGGATGTGAACCCACAGCCCACTCGTAATACGCTACCCCGCTCTCTTGATCCGAGAACACATGCTCCCAACTGAAAAGAAAAATTAATAGCATTATATTAAAAGTAGGTTCTCCCGAAAAAGTCAGTCGATTTTTAGGGTTATTTTCTCCAGCAACAAGCAGAACTCGTTACCAAGTTAGGGAAGAGGGTTTTTCGACCCCCCCCCCCCCCACCCCCCCAACAAAAAATATTTAAAAAATTCAAAGAATTTTTGTTCTGATCGTACCTCGCCGAAATAGAAGTTGTAGATCGGACGAAGCTGCCTCCAATGTCCAACGTATGGTCGGCATCGACGAGAGGCGGTGACGCATCAACTGTGACGGAGTCCGATGTGGATTGTGACGACAGACCGACAAAATCATTCCCTGGCAGAAAAACAAAAGTGAATGCAAAATCCTAATAGTTATACTGACCCGGGGCTGAATTCATGGAGCTGCTAAGCACATAAATTTGATTCGCAGTAAAAACAGGTTACCATTAGAAACTCCCAGTACTTTTTATGCTAAGCAAGCAAAATCGAAAATTCACTGAATTGCTGTATAGCTCTTTGATCTTTGTTAAAACCGCTGTATAAATAGTACTCCTCATCATCAATATCATTATTAACCGAAATGGTCGAGTAATGTTTAATGAATAATAATAATGTGCAGTGCTTATAAAGCGCTTTTTCACCAACGGTATCAAAGCGCTTTTACATTATTACCCCGGTCATTGGGCCCATGAAACATTCCAAATACTATCTCAGTAACCTGGGGAGTATACAGCTCGATGCAGCCATTTCGGCGCAAAGCAGCTAAATCCATAATCATCTCTGCCTTCACAGGTACCTATTCTCCTGGGTGGAGAGAAGCAATGAGTGACAAAGTGCCTTGCCCAAGAACACACGCACCGTAGTCCCAGGCCGGACTCGAACCCACAACCTTCAGCTTTACCTACAGATTACAAATTCAATGCTCCAGACCACAAGACCACGGCACTTCACTGTTTAGAAGAAAATGAGTCTCTTATGGTACAAAAAAAATATCTCACATTCAGAGGTTTCAAAATTGTTGCGCGAGATGCTTACCTCGAACTGTAGCGTAGTAACTATGTCCGTTCTGTAATCTCACGTTGTGTATTATAACGCTGTTTGTGATTCCGACGCGAGTGAAATCCACGACATCAGTACCCCCTCTCGCCGAACCTGAAATATCAAAAATAGATGAAAACACTTGGCACACGATCCCACACTTTTGTTAATGCCCACACCTTCGGCTCAGGCATCAAAGCGTTCAGGCCCCTGAGCCGGTTTTAAGGGTAGAATACACTATTGGTAATTGCCTGAATTATCATGAATGGGTGGATTTGGGGGGTTGTATTTTATAGTAACTGACCTGTACGAAATTTTACAATCATGGATGCTAAGAAAATCAAGAAAAACAGCGTTCGTTTTCAACCGGCGTCAGACAGTGCATGGTACTTATATGTTGTTCTGTTTTGGTTTTTTATCGCCGTCCAGCGATCAGGATTTTTTTTTTAATAACAAAAAAATTTGCTGGATGCTTACAATCATTATTTACTTTCAAATAAGTAAGATATTTCTTAATAATTTGGTAGTAATTTTGTTTCAGTATCTGCAAATGGCGTATCCTACCTTTAAACATATACTTGTTTAAAACCAGCCAACCACATTTGTGGTTTCCATTATTGTTTTGCTTCTTACCGATGGCATATTCATAGTACTTGATCCTCGAGTGATGTCTCGCCATGCCGTGCTCCTCAATGTCAGTGAACGACACCCAATGAAGAACTAACTCAGACACAGTACTCTAGAATATAAAAAAGACAGAGGGGTTATCTACCAGAGCCAGCCTCACAACATTTATTTAGTTGAGAAGTTGCCATGAAACAGCAAATTGAATAGTAAGACTGAGGATAATGTGAAGATGCCAGTATAAAAAATATAAAACAAATTGTAGAATTAGACTTTTTGAGCACCAGCAATACATAATTTTTTATTAATAATCTTGGATAAACATCTATTTAAAAGATACCCGAGACAGGTTAGCCATTCCTATTGGTCGAGAGTCCGTCTTGTGGTTGGATTCAAATGGCTGAAAAAAACACCAACTGTTTTAAACACTTTTTCCTGTGTCTCATGAAATTTGGCTCCCTAAATTTTATTCTTTTTGCACTTTTTGTTTGTTTGTACAAAAACAAAAACAACATTCAAAATGAAAAAATTAAATAATAAATCCTGTACCAAAAAAGTTTAAAAACCAAAAAAGGTCATTGTAAAATAATAATCAAATTTACTTGAAATGCCTGGTGCTGGTCCCAACCAATCCAGACAGCGCCAGGGGTCGGTGGGGTCGTATCTATGACCACGCCGTCGCTACAGCTGGACACAGCAGGCAACAGTTCATTCCACAACTCATGCGCTAACGTCACTTCGTCGGCGTGGATACAAATGCGATAACGCTTGCCATGAAGCAGGACCAAATCAGAAACATTGACATACTCTTTATCTGCAATAAGAACCATGACATTGTATTAGCATCACGGAACAAGTTTGGTTGGGTGACTAGAGTCGACTAGACTTAACCATTAGTCAATCTAGATGTCATTCGAACGCTGAGTGGTTCGACTAGCTATAGTCCAACCGGATCAACCTAGAGCAAGTTTGGTTGGGCGACTAGAGTCGACTAGACTTAACCATTCTAGATGTCATTTGAACGCTGAGTGGTTTGACTAGCTAGTCCAACCAGATCAACCTAGCCCCGGAGCACGGTTTCTCTGGACACTCGCAAGCTATGTCATGGTTTCAAGATAGGGGAAAGGTAAATTTACTCGGGCAAGTTTTGCAAACGTTTACAATAAACTGTAGGGTTTTGTTCAATAATGATAACACCGCTATACCGAACACCACTATACCGAACACCGATTTGTGGGTAAGTAAAATCATATTTGGGCCGTTTTAATTTCCCGAACGTTCATACGGCCGGTGCTTTATGTTAAAAAGTGACGGGTGGCTACTGGGTCGGATGCCGTCTTGAAAAATGGGCACCTAATAAACAGGCGACTGGAAATCGCTATACCAAACGATTGCTATACTGAACAAAATCTGTGGATTCTGTGATGTTCGTTATAGCGCCGTTCCACAGTATTTTTGAAAAATGTACAAAGAAATTGACTGGATGGGGCTTAAACTGGCGACGCTGAAGGTCGCCAGATCGAGGTAAATTTTCTAAATGATATTAATCCAAGTTAGAATAATCACAATGGAATGTTTACAATCACTCGCAGTAACTTTTTTACAACGATACAAGATCCAATGTGAACACTGCTTCAGACACGGACATCATTTCTCACCGGTCTTTCCGCAAGCCTTCATCCACGGGTGATTGCAGGGGTATCGTAGGCCATTGTCCAAGTCACCAAAAGCAGAGGATCCAGCGTCCAAAATGACCGCCCAGTCGTAGTCCCGGTGGCGGAGTGTGGGCCAGACTGCCGAAAGCGCAGAGGTAGATGAGATGTAGTTCTTGTCTGGTTCCGGCCACATTGCATTCTGTTCCAGAGCGACCTCATCTGAGTTCACAACAAAAATTGAAAGGTGGTGTTTTCCAGAAGGAAACAAAATTTGCCATTTTTCTAAAAACCATGTTGAATTTGAAAAGCAGTTTGCGTTGGCTATTAAATGAATGCCAAAGCATATGAAATGCAATTTGCAGATTAATATCCAAATATTAAGGGCAATTAACCAGTTCGCGTGTCAGAGGATGTGTATATACGTCATGAGCAAGGCTGGAAATATCTGTTTGCAACCGTCACAGCGAGCAAGGCCGAAATATCTGAGTGTGCTTCCCACCTATACAGGCAGAACCCGCCTCGAAACAAGGTTTGTGAAAATCCCGCGCCTCGGCTCAGTCAATGTCAAAATAATCCCGGCACAAACTGGTTTAATGGATGCCAAAAATTGTGAATTTTGTGTAAACATTGGCTAAAAATGAACTCACGGTCAGCATCAATGACGATATGAGGGACGATCAGCTTCACGTCGTCGCAATCTGCAACCTCCGTGCTCGCAACAGAGGAGAGACCAGCCTTATTGTAGCCTCTGACCGATAACCGAAGACAGACATCTAGGTCTAAAGACCCGTTGTAGGATGCGGTGAAGCGGGCCTTTTTAAGAAACAAGGTATCAAAAAAGAAGGTGAACAAATGAGCATTTGTTTAGCTTTGCCAAAAGTTTGCCAAAATCGTCTAACAAAAACTATCGGCCTAGGTTTAATTATTCTACAATTAGTCACTCTACAGTTTTGAATTGTTGGCCACCACCCACTTTTCTTTGACATGCCCCTCCAACTTTTGTTTTGTTTCATCAATGAATCACTCTCACCACGTCTCCGGTAAATGCCAAATCCTGAATCCTCATCCAGGAACCGAGCAAGGCTCCGTCGCTACCATCTTCGGCAATGCTCCACTCGTAGGAATCCATCAGTTCTCGCGGGTCGTCGCGACGTACGTAATCGTGCGCGAAAGGCTGAAGGATCACGCGGATCTCTGTCCCGCCTTGCATATTAGTCTCAGTGTCGGCGACCGTGACCTGGCCGGTTTCAGGAGGTAGGGATAACACCCAAAATCCATCGGTGATGATCGGTCGAAAGCAGACACTAACGTGGCAGAACTGAACCTGACAAACAAAAATACATAGAAACCACTTGGAAAATGAAGAGGATTACCTAAAGAGAAGTAAACTGACTAGAATTTTTGTTCTTTTTTTTTCTTTGATAAACAGAGAGGATTCTACTACCTTTGATCTGTAATGAGCCCCGTTGTGCAACCCTACACCAGCTCCAACGTGATGAAATGCCATGCCAAGATCTTGATCATCAAGTAATGTAGTCCACTTTGTCGTAGTAGTCTCACCATCTTTTGAATAAAAGATTTACAAAATGAATGTAAAATTCATTTTCTTAAAGACACTTTTGACAGAGTGCGATTTTTAAGATGTTAAGAGCCAGACTGATTGCATATAATCTCAAACGTATAATGATAACATCCTTAATAGGTTTACCTGAATTGACTTCGATCTCCTGCTCAACTGCCCAGAGAACACTGGTGACAAAAGGCTGCAGCATCTCAGGGATGGTCCAACGAGCTGAGATGTCTGAGGTAGAGGACTGGTAGGTGGTATCATCCTGACAGGGTTGACGAGCAACAGATGAGTGATGGGATAATCCAGATGGCACAGACACTGCAAGAAGGAGGCAAGGAACTGAATAAAGAGAGGGTAGGGAGGGGTCTGGAGAGATGGTCCAACGAGCTTAGATGTCCGAGGTAGATGACTGGTAAGTGGTGTCATCCTGACAGGGTTGATGAGCAACAGATGAATGATGGGATAATCCTGAGGGCACAGACACTACAAGGAAGAGGCAAGAAACTGTGAATGAAGACAGTAGGGAAGGATCTAGAGAGATGGTCCAACGAGCTTAGATATCTGAGGTAGAGGACTGTGAGGTGGTGTCATCCTGACAAGGTTGGCGAGCAACGAGTGAGTGATGGGATAATCCAGATGGCACAGACACTGCAAGAAGGAGGCAAGAAACTGAATGAAGAGAGGGTAGGGAGGGGTCTAGAGAGATGGTCCAACGAGCTTAGATGTCCGAGGTAGATGACTGGTAAGTGGTGTCATCCTGACAGGGTTGATGAGCAACAGATGAATGATGGGATAATCCAGATGGCACAGACACTGCAAGGAGGAGGCAAGGAACTGTGAATGAAGAGAGAGCAGGGAGGGATCTAGAGGGATGGTCCAACAAGCTGAGATGTCTGAGTTAGTTGATGTCGACCTGAATGGTTTGATGGCAACAGATGAGTGACAGAATCATCATGATGACACAAATACTGCAAGGCGGCGGCAAGAAAAGAATGAGGTAGAAAAGAAATAACATCAAGGTATAGGTCTTACTTGCATCTTGGTTGCAGCCCAGCCCGTCTTTGATCACAGCTCCCTCTAGCGCCTGACCCTCCTGAATGATTTTGACACCGTCCGAGGTAACGGTGATGCTACCTGCTTCAGTGTTGGCGCGGATGGTCACGTAATAGGTCTGAAAACAACATGTAAACACAAATTATGTGCGGACAAACACAAATGCCCCGCCACTGTGGCATCGCCTTTATTTGAATATTTCCTGGGATCTGTATTGTAATGACAGAGGGGCCAACGCACATACCAAGTTTGAAGTTGATATGTCAATTCCTTCTCGGTTAATGGTATCCTAACCACTTCTATTGGTTTACAAAAATCTTTTATGACTTTGACCTAGTGTCCAAAAGTAGGACTTTGGAGGACAAAATCAGGGCTTTTAAATGCTTTCTTTAATTTTCATTGATACTCGCCCATGTCCACAGCATAATAAGCCTCATTTGGCATGTTCTGTACTCACAATAATAACCTCTTGAAAGTACAGTTGCAGTACTCTTGCACCAACTAATGCCTTTGTGTGACAGTGTGTAACACCGTTATGAACAATATTCAATAAGAAGTTGTGGGATAAAAAAGTAGGAAATAGTATATATTTTGAGAACAAAAATAGTAGAATACTAGAAGGCGTGTATTTATTTTTGTTATTTACCATGAGTGGTGCAAGATTCAGTCCGTTCAGTCGATAGAATGTTGCATTTCCAACATCAATGAAACCACCACTGACATCGGAAGAAACTCCTTCCGATCCGACGGTAATCTCATAGTTGATGTCGAGATGAGGATGCTCAAAGCCAAACCAACGGGCTGAGATGCTTGTGGTGCCCATCTGAACGTCAATATCTTTGGCCACCTGTCGTGAAAGCATTAGTAAGCAACTCTAAGCTGATTACAACATGATTGTTTTTTTACATAAATAAACCACAAGAGAAACTGACTTAGTAAATTTGCATAAATTTCAAAGTAAACAAAGAAATTGGCCAACTTGAAGGGAAAAAAAACACTTCAAAAGCGATTATCTTGTCATGAACATTTTCACGATTTGGAGGTTTTTATTGATTCGTAAGATCAGCAACGATATTTCTTGAGGTCTTAGAAATTCATGGACACAGCTTAAAGAAAGTTATTAAATAGCGTGCATTTTAGGAAAGTTTTACAACAGACAATAGCCTAGATTATAATAACCTCCTTACCCCAAAGTCCACGTCCACTTGTTCCTCAGGGGGCGCAACATCCCACACAACACCCAGAGACGGCAACTGTACGATGTGTCTATAAACGGACGATGTCCCCACCGTCGCTAAACCAGCCCCGTTCTGTGCCCTGACCGACACGTGGTACTCGTGATCGCCATGGAGATGCCAGTCTAGGTCAGCCAATGAGAATGCGGCACAGGAGGTGCGGGACGAGCACGGACTGATTTTGTAGTCTTTTTCTTCATGGAATGGAAGAGTTTCCGTTCCACCTGGGGTGCTCCCTGGAAAAGAGCAGTAAAACGATTTTGACCAAATCCTACCATTTCAAGAACAACATTTTAAAAAAGGCGTTTATTTACAAACTTGTAGTTGGAAATGTGAGCAAAGATAATAATGGTTGATCAGAATTTGTAAACTTTAAGGAAATTACTAAATGTTAACTGAAATGATTTTCTTAGATGTATTAAAGTGTGCCACGTTTAATAGGGAACACTTTGTGCCCAATTTCCGGATGTCACAATTTTTGTTTTGGTTTTTAATCGGACTAAATTTCATGAAAATATAAATTGTTCACAAAGGTTCAACAGCAAGTATTTTATAAGGTAAAGGTACCCGTATTTAACTGAATGGTTTTGTCAACAAGGAGTTCATCATGAATAAAGCCACTCTCTCCCCATTCAGCTATTAAGTACTCATCGTCCACATGGACAGAGAAACGCCCAACAAACATGGGCGGGGCAATAGGAACCAATATTCACCCTATCTAGGTTGGATTGACTCACCGATGGCAACTTGGCATCTCAGGCTGGTATCCTCATCATCAATAAAGCCACTCTCTCCCCATTCAGCTATCAAGTACCCATCCTCCACATGGACAGAGACACGCCCAACAAACATGGGCGGGGCAATAGGAGGCAATAGGAACCAATAGTCACCCTATCTAGGTTGGATTGACTCACCGATGGCAACTTGGCATCTCAGGCTGGTATCCTCATCATCAATGAAGCCACTCTCTCCCCATTCAGCTATTAAGTACTAATCGTCCACATGGACAGAGACACGCCCAACAAACATGGGCGGGGCAATAGGAACCAATAGTCACCCTATCTAGGTTGGATTGACTCACCGATGGCAACTTGGCATCTCAGGCTGGTATCCTCATCATCAATGAAGCCACTCTCTCCCCATTCAGCTATTAAGTACTAATCGTCCACATGGACAGAGACACGCCCAACAAACATGGGCAGGGCAATAGGAACCAATAGTCACCCTATCTAGGTTGGATTGACTCACCGATGGCAACTTGGCATCTCAGGCTGGTATCCTCATCATCAATAAAGCCACTCTCTCCCGGCCCATTCAGCTATCAAGTACTCATCCTCCACATGGACAGAGACACGCCCAACAAACATGGGCGGGGCACTAAGAACCAATAGTCACCCTATCTAGGTTGGATTGACTCACCGATTGCAACTTGGTATCTCAGGCTAGTATCTTCATCATCAATGAAGCCACTCTCTCCCCATTCAGCTATCAAGTACTCATCCTCCACACGGACAGAGACACGCCCAACAAACATAGGCGAGGCACTAAGAACCGATATTCACCCTATCTAGGTTGGATTGACTTACCGATTGCAACTTGGTATCTCAGGCTAGTATCTTCATCATCAATGAAGCCACTCTCTAACCATTCAGCTATCAAGTACTCATCCTCCACATGGACAGAGACACGCCCAACAAACATGGGCGGGGCAATAGGAGGCAATAGGAACCAATAGTCACCCTATCTAGGTTGGATTGACTCACCGATGGCAACTTGGCATCTCAGGCTGGTATCCTCATCATCAATGAAGCCACTCTCTCCCAATTCAGCTATTAAGTACTAATCGTCCACATGGACAGAGACACGCCCAACAAACATGGGCAGGGCAATAGGAACCAATAGTCACCCTATCTGGGTTGGATTGACTCACCGATGGCAACTTGGCATCTCAGGCTGGTATCCTCATCATCAATAAAGCCACTCTCTCCCCATTCAGCTATCAAGTACTCATCCTCCACATGGACAGAGACACGCCCAACAAACATGGGCGAGGCACTAAGAACCGATATTCACCCTATCTAGGTTGGATTGACTCACCGATAGCAACTTGGTATCTCAGGCTGGTATCTTCATCATCAATGAAGCCACTCTCTCCCCATTCAGCTATCAAGTACTCATCCTCCACACGGAGAAAGACACGCCCAACAAACATGGGCGGGGCACTAAGAACCGATATTCACCCTATCTAGGTTGGATTGACTCACCGATTGCAACTTGGTATCTCAGGCTAGTATCTTCATCATCAATGAAGCCACTCTCTGCCCATTCAGCTATCAAGTACTCATCCTCCACATGGACAGAGACACGCCCAACAAATATGGGCGGGGTGGTATCTACGACAATTGGCCCAATCCTCTGCAGAGATATATAACACAAAATTATTGACGCCACTTTTTTTTAAAGATTCAAAACTTGGACTGCCACAGTATTCAAATCTAGGAAGATGACTTCTCATAGAGAACTGAAGAGTTTATTTCTAATACCACAATAAGGTGGACATTTGGAGTAAAATCAGTCAAAAATAAGATTTTTACAAAAATTGTTTGAACCCAAATCTCCACAATTTTGGGCCTTTGAATACTAATTACCGCTTATCTGGCAATTAAATAATTTGTTTGACCAAAATTACTTTAAAATGCAAGATTACCCCTTGTATTTTCTAAACAATTTGGCCCAAAAATTTGTCATTTTTGGAAATATGAAAATTTGAAATAAGTTAAAAATATGTAAAAAAAATGAAATTTTTTTTACCCAAATCTTCACTATTTTAGGGCAAGTCAGGATCACTTTAAATGATTGAAGTCGTTTGCCGAATCTTATGTAAAATAAAACTGACCCGCGTGTCCCAATCATGAGCTGTGAATAGAATCCGTCGTTCCTTGGGGTTGATGAGCATTTATTACACACCTTTGAAGTCGATATCTGAGCTTTGTTGGTGGCCATAACAGTCAGATACAACACAGATCCATGGCTGATGTGGGGATGGTACAACACAAAGTGATCATGACCCGATGTCGACATGGAGGAGAAGAAGTCTACCAGGGTTGAGCTGTAGCCGAACTCGTAGTCGTAGATTGAACTCTCTGGATCCTCTCCGATCCAGGACATAGTCAACTGTCAGGCGCAAAATATAACAGATTAGCCTTAACCTGAGCCCAAGCTAAGCCATAGCCCAGCTGAGCCTTAGCCGGTAGCCCGGCTAAGCCTTATCCCAGCCTTATCCCAGCCCTAGCCTAGCCCAGCCCTAGCCCTAGCCAAGCCCAGCCCTATTTTAGCCCAGACGAGCCTCAGTCCAATCCTAGTCAGAAATTGTGTAATGTCCTTAATAGCGTAATACCCCATTCTACAACCTCGTTTGGGAACAAATATTCGCGCCCAGCCGTGCCCAGCCGCGCCCAGCCGTGCCCAGCTCAGCCTAGCCCAGCCCAGCCCAACCCAACCAATTCAGTTCTGCCCAGACCAGCTAATCTCCAGTCGAGCATATCTACAAATCTTACGTGTTTGTCGGTCGGAAGGTAAAACTTCTGCTCCACGGCTGAGATCCAGATGCAGTCTAGGTCTCCTTGGAGGATTGTGGCGGTGTCGTTGACGCCAGACATCTCAGGATAAACAGATAGGTCATCGACCAGGACAGCCTTAGCACTGCACAAACAAAATTTAAAAATGTGAAATTATTAAGTTCTCGTGGAAATTCAAGAATGTTTTTCAAGAGCAGGGGCAAATCACGGGTGAATCTTCCATAGTAAAGATCAAGTGAAAAAAGAAAAAAATAACCTTTCCACATGTTGCTATCCCCAGTGTGTCGCTCACAATATGAAGCAAGTCCGATGACACCCAACGGAGCGCAGCCCTTAAACATGGCGCACTTTGCTTTTTCGCATATAGTTCCTCGCTAGAGCAAATGTTTTACCTCAAATTTCACGGTGAGGAAATTTTTATCGAGCTATACACATTCTCGTTCATTTTACGATTTTACTTGGAGGTGCACACATCTTTTGTTGAACATGTGAGCAGAAGCAGAATTTGTGAATTTTCGAGAAATTCTAAAAAATTAACTTGCGATTTTCTGAAATTGATTCAAGTGCGCCACGCTGGGGAACATTCGGCCAGCTTTTTGCCCAATTTCTAGATGCCACCATATATTTAATTTTGGACTAAATTTCATGGCACAGAAATTGTTCACGAAGGTTCAACAGCAAGCATTATTAACAAAAACGAACCAGTATTTGACTGAATTAAGTTTGGTAATACTGCATGAAGAAAGTTGAGGGAAACGCCAAAGTTAGGGAACTCTACTATATTTGAGCCATATGTGGAGCAAAAATGTCCCTACCTGCAGCCACTAGAAGCATTAACCAGCTCAACCTTCCGGCGATGCTCGTCAACGAACCACACCCGACCCTCGGCATCCTGGGCCAGGCCAGGCCACATCCGAGCGTGGCTGATAGCAATCTGGGTCAACGCTGGAGGGCTGGCGTCGATCACGACCCCGTCGGAGCAGACTGGGTTCGAGGGCTCAAGGGCTCGGTTGTACGCAATGACAGTGACATAGTACAAGCCAGACGAGGGTGCTGTCCAACTTGCATGCGTAGAAGTGGTCCGCGTCATCTGGAATACAACAAAGCAATTTCAAAGCCTTCGTCTTTTATTAACCAGTTTGTGCCGGGATTATTTTGACATTAACCGCGGTCCCAAGGCACGGGATTGCTTTCTGTAAACCTTGATCCGAGACGGGTTCAGGCCTTCTGTGGGTAGCACACCCTGATATTTCCTGACTCCCTCGCTGCGATATTTTCGGCCTTGCTCGTGACCTGTTTATTCATCATCCATTTTGAGTTCCGAAAAAATGTGCGTGTATACACGTCCTCCGACGCGAACTGATTAATAACTTGGGAGATAGTTTTCCTTATTCGCAGTAGAAGCAGCGTGTGAAAGCAAAGCATCGCTGACATTGCATTGCAAGGTCTCTTTCAGGAATACTTGTGCACAAAGCCACTAGGAGTAACAGGCAAGGCGCTTTCGGTGGTACAGTGACTAATACATGTAGTTAAAACTTTGCTTCTCCATATAAACACGCTGCCAAATCAACTTACGTAATCTCTCACGGTCCCGATCATCGCCGTGTCGTTCCAGCACGAGTTGTCAAACAGATACTGGTAGAACTTAACCCCACTCTCCTTGTCGAAGAATCCTTCCCAGTGAGCCGAGAGGTCGTTGTCTTCCTGGAAGTCTACCTCGTTGGACCCGCGTATTCCATCATGCACCACGCCGGCTTGCGGGGCCGAGGTATCTACTGTCACCTGTGGGCGAGGTGGGTAGAGTGCAAATATTGCTAAAATCGTAACCAACAAAAAGTAATCAACCAAAATACTGTTAAATTGTTTTTTATTGACGCTAAAATGTAATTTCTAAAGATACGTCTCAGAGACGCATTTTTGGAAAATTTCAATTAGTAGTTGGTTTTGTAACCTGTGAATGGTGCGTGCAACATTATAATGAAGCACACATCCGGTGAGTGCTATTACTTATCATCAGTGTGACACATGCTGAGCTGCATTCGGGTGAATGAGAACGCTCCCGTAATGCAGATTGTCGCCACAATTCAAATTGAGACTCGGCAAATTTTGAATTCAATTAAATTTTTAGAATATTGTTTTCTTAGAGTATACACACAGCACCTTTCTTTATATTTTGAGAACTTTTGCTGCTTCAAACGATAACAATGCACAACTGACAAATGGTAGTTTTAACCAGTTTGCGCCGGAATTATTTTAACATCACCGAGCTGAGGCGTGGGATTATTTTTATCGAAACTCGATCCGAGGCGGGTTCAGGCTGATAGTGCCGGGAAGCAAACCCACGCATTTCCGGCCTTGCTCGCTGCTGACAGACATTTTCGGCCTTGCTCGTGACGTGTTTAGGCGTCATCCGTTTTGAATCTGGGGAACACTTTGGATGTATATATGTCTTCCGGCGCGAACTGGTTAAGGTAATTAATTTGCTTGACACATAAATACCTTTATAATACCTTTAAATACCTTCATAGATACCTTTTCAGTTAAAGGTAAAAAAAATCTCAAAATTTGCAAATTTCCAATAAGTTTTTCTTTATGTTTTGTAAAATACCCCTACCCCTAACACTATGTCTATACGGAGATTGACACACGTGCGACACGTACTGTGCGCTAAGGCACACAACACAGGAGTGTTTTACCGGCCAATAAAAACTACCCACGAGACGGGCTCTCGACCAATAAGACTAGGTAAACTTTCTCGGTTATTTCTGAACTACACATGTATGTGAAAATCCTCCACCACACTTTAATACCTTGATTGTCCGAGTAGTTACTAGTCTGGCGTAGTTGGTAACTGTCAGTGTGATGTAGTAATCATAGTCATGGGCACCGACGGTGAACGTCGGATGGAAGCCGTAGTCCACAGCATAACAGTCTCCAATCGGGACGCACATGCAGCTCGTAGGGTCACAGTTCTCCGTATCCTGCAAGTCAATCCCTATAATTCCTCAACAGTTCTGATCACATACTGTGAACAATTGTGACCTGCTCCAACAAAACCTGGACAAAGTTGACAATTTTTGTTTTCACAGGATGCGTGAGACTGTTATTCACTTACAGCCAAGTACGGTATTTCATAATAATTCAGTAGTTCTGTATACTTCCTTTATTAAGGTAATAAAGAACATTTGCAAACATAACAAAATACCCAATTATTGTGAAATACCTTACTTGACCAGGTGAATAACAGTCTCAAGCATACTGTGAAATCCCGGCACCTAGTGTGGCGTCATTGTCAAGTAAAGGGAAATTTTTGTAGCAATTTCAAATGAGGGTCGGTCGACCAAAGTTTTATAGAAAATCACACTTTTTTGTTCTTCGAATACTGTACCTAATTTACCAAATCCGGCAATCGTTATTTTTTTTAAATTTGTTTATTTAATGTTTTGGAACAATTACAGGATATCTAGCACAATGATATTGCTGGAAGCCTACAATCATTATTTACTTTCAAATAAGTAAAATATTTCGGAATAATTCGGTAGTAAAAATTGTCGATATCTGCAAATGGTGTATCCTACCTTTAACTTTTCTACCTCGTTAAGAATAAGATGCAACAAAGAATCTTTTTTCCCATTTCTAGAGTAAAAACAAAATCTGTCCTATAAAATCTTTGACATGCTATTACTGTATTGATTCTCCTTGCTGGCACTGTCAGGCGGCCATGCTCCATCTCGCTACCAGTGTAGTTATCAAAAAGACGCCACTCGATGGTTCGCACACCGCTGTGAATGTCGTACGTCCGGAATGCAACACTGCAGAAACAAAAAACAATCCTTTCAAAAAATTCTTTTTGGGCGTAAACAAAACAATAATAATAATGTATTTCAACAATATTCCTACCTCATCTCGTAAAGATCCTCCGAATTATGAACAGCTAAATTCACCTCGCCGTCCCGCACCAGCCAGAAGTCTTCAATCACAGGCGGTGAGGAATCTGCATGAACCAACACACTGTCCCTCACAGAGTGACCGGCCAGGTCCCTGGCCTCCACCCAGAACCGAATGGAATCACCGTCCACCAGGGTCAGGTCATAGGTCGCCTGTGTGTTTGTGGCTTCATTACTCCAGTGGTCCGCATCGCCGTCGCTGACGACGGCCGTGGTCCGGCCGCCGCTGTGGTCGATGTCGTTGGTAACGCGGAACTGCGTCACACCCAGAGCGTTAGGGATGGCCGCACGGCCACGCTGGCCAAAGTTCTGGTCGTAATCTAGGAGAAAAGGTTTCAAGTAATCAAAGCCAATTTACGGACTTCATCCACGTACACCGTACTGCAACAAGCCCCAAGAAATAAATGGAGGGAAGAAAACAAAATCAAATTTGTTGCACAACTAAAATAACTACGCAACAAAGGGGACCGGCTCTACAAAAAGGTGTATTAGTCGAGCTGTGCACTATCATGTAATGGCCTGCTCAACGTTGAGAGGGTAAACATTTCATCAAAATGTGATTTTTATTTTTTGTCATGAATGACATCTTTAATACCTAAAGTTTCAGGTTTCATTCAAAGAAATGTTGATTTTGATGAATAAAGTGGAGAGAAAAAAACCGACATTTTTGTGTGCATCATTCTGTTGTAGTACAACAGAGCGGGCTGTTTCAAAGCCCGTTTTCTTAGTTGTGTAATTTAAACTCTAAGGAAGTAATCAATATGTAACCACATCATATCTCCAAAATGAGAGGGGTTATGGAAATCTATTATATACCAAAATAATGAAAGCTTACATTGTGGGCTTTCCAACCATGTATATAACTCAATTTCAATATAATCTTCTACATATTACGAGCCGGTCACAAATCGTCATTGACCCCACGGACTGACACCCAATGGTCGCCGTTGCAGAAATGCAATTCGGAGAAAAACGCTTTTAAAGGTTTGACACGAGTTTACTCAGTCAACAAATCCGTCTACTTGTTGTTTTTTTATATCATTAAACGTAACAATTTGTTAACTGCTGAAAATACGCTTAGTTAATTAATAATTAAATGATTAAGACAGTGTCAGTTTGTGAAAACAAAAACTGTCGCGTTTTCAGGGAGTGCGTGCACACAGTTTAGTGAGCGAGTGTCAGTTCGTTAAAACCAAAAAGTACGCGCTTTCGGGGAGTGCGTGCACACAGTGCTTGAATGCCGCCATGTTGACAACCTCGAGTTTTATTTATTTCGTAGTCAATTAAACGTGACATATTACGTATAAAGGGCCGTAATACAAAATTGTCCTTGGGTACGTTGTATAGACAGTGCTAGTTCGTGAAACCTTTTTCACAGCGCGCCCTCGCAATTTCGTTTTCACAAACTGACACTGACGGTGCAGTGTCACTTCGTGGAATTGAAAAATGCCAGAATGGACTTATTTCTGCAAAACTCCACAATAGAAATTAGCAAATTAAGATGATTTCAGAAACAAAATAATTCGCCATCTTATACTTCATGACACAAAAAATTAAATTCGGCAATAATATTTTTTTCAAATTCTTGAAGTTTTTGTACACATGTGATGCAGAGGGTGTCAGTTCGTGGTGTCGGTGACAAAATGTACAATCGATTTGACAAAACCTGGCAGACCGTACCTGCGCAACCTATCTATAATTCCAGGACTCTCTGTGTCATGGTGTCTGTGTGTCCGTATCTCGATTATTTAAAACAGTTAATTTCTGGTCATTAATTATGCCACAACTTATGCCACCTTGCATGATTGAACAACTAACTCCTCAATTTGTTGTGCAAATTAAAGACAAATACAAATTTGACCTGTTATCACAATTTTTTTTAGAATTACAATAATTATATTTCGGGATTCTTCAGAAAAAACAGCTTTCCAATCTATACAACATTAAGGGATACCGAGTTCAATAAATATAGATCACCAACTTTTAAACTGATTATTGAGAAAATGGCATTTACAAATCTTGCAGTTGTGTTACAGTCATTGCAGTCATTACTAACATGGTCAAATAGGTTGCAGAAGCGTTTTACGGAAAAAAAATAACTGGAAAAAAAAAAAAGAATGGAAGTTACAGATTAAGGTTACATTAAAAAAAAATATATAATAATATTATTATAATAATTTGACCACCCCTTCAAATTTTGGCTTTGACCCATTGTCCTGCAAAATAGAAATTTCCAACTTTCAGGTAATTTTTGTAGGTACAGGTCATAAATGTGACCCGCTTTATCAAAATCAGGAATAAGTCGCAAAAAGACTTTTTGAGATATGCACATGGTGAGAAAGGGAATTTCATAAGCTTTTTAATGATAACCATCACAAGTGTGTCTCTGTTTAGGTTATTGAGTTATGGTCTGATGAAGATGACAGGTGTATATGTATTTGCCGAATCCACATTCAGAGAAAAACAGCTTTAAAATAAACAAAATTGACCAAAATCATACGGACAGCGTACACAAATCCTCTTAATTTTCATCTTTATTGATCGTTTTTACATACAATACATTAATGACAATAATCTGTGATAACTATACTTCCTAAAAATACAATATTCAGAAAATCGACTTGGTCACGATTTTCACCCATGCGTTCATTTTAACGGCCAATTGCGTAAAACGGCCTCAGCGACTTATTCCTGATTACGATGGAGCGGGTCACAAATGTATCGTAACTGAAATTATGCACGGTGTGAAATGTTGTGGCACCACGGGAGTTATGCCATCGCATCTCGTTTTTTAAAATTGACAGCAAAAAAAGCTTTCTTGAGACTTGTTCCCAGTCTCATACTCACCGCTATCAATGTGACCGCTGACGTAGGACCCGATAGGCTTCAGCAACCCTTGGCCGTGATGAAGCGCGTTGGTGAAATGGTTCGTCCAATGGAGCCCCACGGAAGTCATCCCTCCGCCGGGGTCCAGATTGGTCAGCCAGATGTAGTCGGTCTCCGCGGTTGCCGTGACAACACGCAGAGGGTAAAAGTTCTGTACTGTGACGTCGTTCGGGTCGTCGTCGAAGAACACAAAGCGTCTGCTGAGTCTGGTGTTGCCGGCGTTGTCAACGGTGGTCAGAATGACGGAGTAAACCCCTAAAAGAGATTAGAGAAGAGTTTTGTAAAAGCATTTAAAGACTTGCGGTTTTTTTTCAACATCTTTTGCACTAGCGCTATGTTTTTATGGACATGCAATTGAACTGTTCTTTGTGAGATATTTTAGACCAAAAGTTTTCGTTAATTTGTATTGTTATTATTTGTACAAAGTCTGGCTTAGCTTGTATAAATTCTGAAAGTGAAACATCGATTTAGGAATAACTCTCCCGCGAAGAAAGAGAGGTTTGGCATTTGGAACGTACCCACGTGGGCAAAAGTGACACTGTGGCCGGAGTTTGTGACCCCGTTGTAGACGGCGGCGCTGTCAAAGATTTCTGTCATCTCGTTGCCGTGGTTACCGGACAGTTGTCTCACTTGCAGGTCGTATTCTTTGATACCGGCGAGATCGTCTGCCCAGCCCTGCCATGTGATGGAGGTTGTGGCCTTTCGAGAAAAAATAAAATGAAAATAGAAGTTGTATATTAATATTTCGTAACACAGTAAGGTATTAACTGTATATTACTATATGGCGTCGTGGTCTGAATAATTGAATTCATGGTCTGCAGGTAATTTTGCAGGTTGTGGGATGTGTGTGCCCTTGTGCAAGGTACTTTGTCACTCGTTGCTTAATTGACTCCACTCAGAAATTAATGGGTACCTGTGAGGGCGGAGATGGTTATTGTGGTTGATTTAGCTGCTTTGCGCTGAAATGGCAGCATCGAGCTGTATACTCCCCGGGAAGCTGAGATGGTAGTTGGAATGTTTCAATAGCCTACTGATCAAGGGTAATAATAATGTAAAGCGCTTTACATGGCTATACAGGATGGCCCATACAAAAAACAGACAAGTATACTTCCACTACCCCTAGGCCAAAACTACCTACACCAATGGATGGAGGATCTTTCTAGAAGAAAAATGACACCAAGATATCTCGATTTGGGCTAGTAGTTTTAACTGTTTTGTGAAGCACAATCAGGAGTTATTTCGCACCTGCGAATTTAACATGAATTTTAACATTTAACATTTAGTTATTTTTCAGTGCAAAAGGAACACTGACTGTGCTTCACAAAACAGGGTCTGCAGCTAAAACTACAAGCCCAAATCAAGATATCTTGGTATAATTTTTCTTCTCGAAAGATTCTCCCCCCATTGGTAAAGGTAGTTTTGGCCTCAGGGTAGAGAAAGTAAGTATGCTCGTCCGTCGAGATATGCTCGTCCGTCGAGATATGCTCGTCCGTCGAGATATGCTCGTCCGTCGAGATATGCTCGTCCGTCGAGATATGCTCGTCCGTCGAGATATGCTCGTCCGTCGAGATATGCTCGTCCGTCGAGATATGCTCGTCCGTCGAGACATGCTCGTCCGTCGAGATATGCTCGTCCGTCGAGATATGCTCGTCCGTCGAGATATGCTCGTCCGTCGAGATATGCTCGTCCGTCCGAGATATGCTCGTCCGTCGAGATATGCTCGTCCGCTCGTCTGTTGAAATATGCTCGTCCGTCGAGATATGCTCGTCCGTCGAGATATGCTCGTCCGTCGAGATATGCTCGTCCGTCGAGATATGCTCGTCCGTCGAGATATGCTCGTCCGTCGAGATATGCTCGTCCGTCGAGATATGCTCGTCCGTCGAGATATGCTCGTCCGTCGAGATATGCTCGTCCGTCGAGATATGCTCGTCCGTCGAGATATGCTCGTCCGTCGAGATATGCTCGTCCGTCGAGATATGCTCGTCCGTCGAGATATGCTCGTCCTTTGAGATATGCTCGTCCGTTGAGATTTGCTCGTCCGTTGAGATATGCTCGTCCGTTGAGATATGCTCGTCCGTTGAGATATGCTCGTCTAGTTTTTTGGGGCCACCCTGTATAGGTACCTATCTATAAATACTATCTATTTTAAAACAAGATTATCTGCCTGAATCGACAAGCCGGACCCTTCGTGAAACCGGTGACAAATTGTTCCTGCAGGAAGTTGCCCTAACCTGCGAGGTGACATCGTTCCCCGCATTCAGCATAGTGGTTCTGCAGCCACTGCCGACATCCACACAGTGGTAGGGGTCATCAAAGTCAAAGGTGAAAGTTGAAAAGCCGGAGGTCGACCGGCCGTTGTAGTATCGCGTGTCGAAAGTGCCCGGGTTGTCCCTGTTGTGGAGTTTGAGGAATCCGCCGTTTGTAGCCTGAACGTCGTACCTCAAACTGCAAAACAATTTAAGGCAGATAGACAAATTTATATAATCCCAAAATTGTCACTTGTAATATTTTTTAATTGTGGAAGTGCACGGATATAGATCGCAAACTTTACAAAGCATTTGCATTCACGACCCAAAGTTTGATTGAAATCGGACTTTAACTTTGCAATTTTTCGAAACTGTTACCAAATTGACACATATACGGACTATGTACGAAACATATGGACATACATACAGACGTGATTGCATAATCAAAAAGGGGCTAAATAAGGACTTACACATCGTTAGTGGAAGGAGTCCAGGCATTGTAGTCTAGAGAGTATTCGTATTCGCAGGTGACCAAATCGGTTTTGGGTGACAGCTGAGATCTGGCATTTGAACAAGTCCCTGAAGCGACAGAATATATACTTCCCTGGGAGGGCCCTAAACAGAAAGGCAGCCAAAAAACAGTTTAGATCCTTGTACAAGACGTAAACACAAAAACGCAACAAAATATAACAGAATGCCACACGTGGAATGTGTAACCTACATAGATAATATAAATATGGTTTGAAAGATATACCGTTCCACTTTAAAACGAGACAGCAAACTTCCAAATCTGATATTGTTTGACAGGGTTACAATTAATTTTCCAAGAGAGGTCAACTTTTACAATACTTTTGTATACTGTGCAAGTGTAGACTTGAAATCAAGTCGTTAAAGGTAGTATACACCATTGGTAATTGCTTGAATTATCATTAATGGGTGGATTTGGGGGGGTTGTATTTTACAGTAAATATCGTTTAACTAACCTGTCCGAAGTTTTACAATCATGAATGCCGAGAAAAGCACGAAAAACAGCGTTTGTTTTCAACCGGCGTCGAGCAGTTATTCTTATCATGTTATTTTCTTTATAAAATTATATTTTTCAGAATAATTAAAGGATATCTAGCGCAATCATTTTGCTGGATGCCTAGAATCATTATTTACTTTCAGATGAGTAAGATATTTCTTAATAATTCGGTAGTAAATTTATTCGATATCTGCAAATGGTGTATCCTACCTTTAAACAGTCGTCTTTGTCTGTGCAGGTGCCACCAAAATAAACCTGCGCCTAGCCACTATATACCCACCGCCGCTAGCGCTGGTTTATTTCGAATTCGGTGGCGCCTGCACGGACAAAGAGGATTGTGTCTAACGACTTAATTTCAAGTCTATACAGTTGATCAGTGAGTACATCGCTTATGGGTTAGAGGATGATTTCATTATAACATTTTCAGATTGATCATTTTAATACATTTTTTCCACATTGGAAATTTGCGGTTGGGGCAGAGGTCTGTGCTCTACCTAGTGCCCTTTTGCTAGTATTATTATTATTATAATAATAGTCAGGTTGGCACAGTGGTTACTTCCACTGCTGTGGTTTGATTCCCCGCCTGGTCCACGTGTGCATTAGGTTTTCAGTCCCTGCCTGATTCCGTGGGTTTTCTCCTGGAATATTCTTCTGGGATTTCTCCTCCCATCCAGTCTAAAACTGTAATTTCTTCTCATTGTCTTCACTACGCCTTTCTTCAGGCTTGCGAGCTTCCGGATTTCTGGTTTCAGTACCAGAAATACAGTAATACGCAGTGGCTATTATTACGGCATTTGACATTCTAGTTGATAATCTGATTCCCCGACTTGCCCGACCTTA
This sequence comes from Crossaster papposus, assembly GCA_037893245.1. Lineage (NCBI taxonomy): Eukaryota > Metazoa > Echinodermata > Asteroidea > Velatida > Solasteridae > Crossaster > Crossaster papposus. Next base: position 13,940 of record JBAIAA010000355.1, on the reverse strand, counting down.
CATTGACAACACTCTAAACCTTCAAGAGTTAAAGGTCCAGAGTATTGTCAATGTCAGGCTGGGCAAGTCGGGAATCGGATCGTCAACTGCCGTTACGGCAGTAACTACTGCAGATAGCTACTGCGATAATAATACGAATTAGTATTTATTTAACTCACTGTTAACAACAGCCATTAAGCTTGCAGACACGATGCCAAGCCTGACGCTATGGATGTACGGGTGTTCCCTGCCGCTAGGGTCTGGAAGTCCCCCAGGCTGGTAGGAGCTCTTCCAATTGATCTTGAGGGTCGAGAAGTCCCGTACGTTGGTGTAGACAGTAGCCATAATGCCCTGGACCGTGGGAGATTCTAGGGTTGTCAGCCCTTTGATGAGAGTGGCCCGGTGCTCCGACAGGACCGGTACTTGACTGCTGTCCACTTCGATGAAAGAAAACATAAGGAATTATTGTCGGTCACGGCGCGATAGTCCAACCCATTAAGCCCCACCACATGGAGTTAATGTGACCAATAAGACATTTATCTTACTATTTATTTTACTACCGTGACTTTTCCACTGGCAAACAAAAATATTTAAAAAAATTGCAGGATATATAGTACCAATGAAAAAAAAAAAAAAATTAATTCATAAAAAAATACAGAGAATTAAGCGAGTGAGTGGCAAGATGGAGCAGGTGACTAGCACCGCAGGAAAACAAAGTCCTTTTTAACCAGTTCGCACCGGGATTATTTTAACATCACCGAGCCAAGGGGCGGGATTATTTTTAACGAAACTCGATCCGAAGCGGATCTTCAGGCCGATAGTGCCGGGAAGCACACCCACGCATTTCTGGCCTTGCTCGCTGCTGACAGACATTTCCATACTTGAACTTGGCGTATTTATGCATCATTCGTTTTGAATTTGGGGAAAACTTTGCGTATATAGGCTATCTGTCATCCGGCACGAACTGGTTAATTTTTTTTTTTTGGGGGGGGTGATTTGACACATTGTTATTAAACTTTAAAATCAGACTATTAACTTTGCATCATTTCTGAACAAAATCTTGAACAAAGTCATTTTGTGAAAAACCAAAAATAAAAAAAGCAAAAATGGGATTCAGAAAATGAACAAACTAACTACTAACATGTTCTGCAGTCTGTTCCCGAGAATCCACTGCTACATGTGCACCAGGCGTCTGTGCAGAAGCCTGGGTAACAGGCGTCGCTGTCAGTCCTCCAAGAACATTGCTCTGGTGAATAGAGACAATGGGTTAATGCGTGATGTGCAAACACGTATTCGAGTAATTTTTTTTTATTATTTTTTTTATTTATGTCATCTTTAATTAGGGTAAACTCTATCAGTGCACAGCACTGCTTTCCATGGAGGCCCTCAGGTGCTGAATTGTGAAGGACGCGGCTACAACGTGGTCGAGTCCGAGTCTGCAGGGTCGAGTCCGAGTCTGCAGGGTCGAGTCCGAGTCTACAGGGTCATTTGTCATTGTCCAAATCAGAATCATAAAAAATGGAACTCAAGCCAAACTCGAGTACGAGTCACAGTCACAAGTCGTACAAATCTGGTGACAGACAAACAACGGTGAATACATACAACCTCCACTATCGGAAAGAATGTTGCAACCTGATACTGAGAAACAGTTCAAATTTTGTTAGTAAATATCTCTTGACTCTCTCTGTACAAAACCGCTAAAGTAGCGCCAGGATACTACATTCTTTCGTAACAACCTCATACTTATGCACTGTCGTTGGTCAGCTGACTTCCTGTAGGCTGCCCCATTGGCAGTGCCATAGTTTCCGTTACAAGTCTGACATATCTGGTCCGAGGAGGTGGTACATGTTACACTGTCGCAGTTTGAGATGCTTGTGCACGCTGGAATACAACACAGGATCAGAATCAGGCAATGAGGTGTCTAACGATACCACTTTCTCCCAAGTCACGAAACTTGGGCTGTGGTACCATGCAATTTAGTTTACAAATGTTATACAAGAAAATTATATTAGCCATCACGTGATCTTCGTGTCTGCATGCCCCAGTGTCAGCTACCACTGCCACAGAAAAATGTTGTTGACAAGAACATTTTAGAAATTGAGAAAGAAAATAGTCACAGAAATTTTTCAAATTCTTATACCCAAAAGGGGCGTAAATAACCACTTAGGGGTCTAAGTAGGTCTTTGACAGTAAAAATAAAAAAATAAGAAAAAATACAAACAAACTGGCAATATTTGTAAGAAAATTGTCAAATGCATCAGGTAAAAAAGTCTGGTACACTTTGGTGCATTCGGCTGTCAACACCAGTGCATAAAACGGCCAAGTCTAAGACTGTTGAGAGCTGGTCCCCTTTAAACAAAGCCAGAGATGGATTCTGCTGCGTTTGGCGATCACAGACTATAAAAGCCTGTCAATACTTCACGTGGAAGCGATTGCGATACGCATTTGACGTCACAAAGCATGCACACATTTGCCGGGGTTTAAATATTTTCAAACTTTTGCGAATTCGTAGCGCAAAAACTCCCCGTGACAGCAAACTCGCGGCGAGTATAGAAGATGTGCCCTCTGACGTCACGTGTTTACTGTATTCAAAATGTGCCCGGCAGTATGCGCACACATTGTGTTTTACATAAAATTTGCTTAAAGAGTGACGTCGCAGGTCAGATCGCCTTTGAATTATGTGACCTCTGATGTCACGTCTTAACCAAATTTATGTAAAAAACATGATGTGTGGGCATACTGCCGGGCACATTTGAATACAGATGTAATAAACAGAGGGCACAATAAACCAAGCTTATTAGTCTGGGAGCCAGATCCTGGAATCTGTCGTTTTGTTTCACCCCTATGGGGAAAAGGTTTGCTACTAAAGGTATATGGCAGGGGGTGTCTCTCTGGAGTATTGTAAGACTGGATGTAAGCATCCAAGGTGGCAGCAAGGTACTTTAATTTGCCAGTCTCTCTAGGTACCCCGGCCTTGCTACTGGCATCCCCAAAATTTATATTTTGTAGAAACAAAGTATAGGCCCAGTAAACAAAATATATTACATCAATTTTCTTAGAAATAAAATAATTGTGCCAAAAATATCTGGCAATTCTGAATACATCATTAAAAGTTCATTAATGTGGAGCTAAACATTGCGATTGTGTGACTGTGAGTAGTAAGGCGGATGTACCTTGAGAGATTGGTGAATTACACATTACCTTGCTGCCACATTGGATGCTTACACCCACTCTTAAAGTTCCATGTGCCAAATCTTTCCCCTTTAGGGCTGAAACAAACTAAACAAAATAAGCTTCTCTTCGAAAATGGCTCCTAGACTTTATAGACAGCTTGGCCTATTTGACCTGACGGATCTTGCTGCAATGCGCAGGCTCGTAACTTTGATAAATGGTGCATTATTGTTGCTGCATCCAGCAGGGTTTCAAGCCGAAATAGGCAGGTGGAGAGTTTAAGGGTTAAAATACAGTACCGGCACATCGCGGCGAGTAGTAGCCTGAATTGCAGTTGGTACACGAATCTGGTGCGCTGCAAGTCCCTCCGTTTGGACAATAATCAATATTTCCAAAGCAATAGGCTACACACAAAAAACAATAAAGAAAATTCAAATGCTCATTGTGTTATAAGTGTGCACTACCAAAAAAACAAAAAACATGAACACCTGGGTTATATCCATTAAAAATTGTTTTCTATGGCCCACCTACCTGAAGGGACACGCAGATCGTGAATATTGACGTCAATATTCGCGACTTTGAGGAAAGTCGTGAAATTTGTCGCGAATATTGACGTCAATATTCACGATCTGCGTGTCCCTTCAGGGCCACCATACCACCCCCTTCAGCCATCCCCCATCTGCAGTTATTATGCTTTAGAAATCTACTTACCCAAAATGCACCCGCTAGCAACGTCTCCCGTCCAATCATCGCAACACTGGTAGCATGTTACTGTCCTGCAGAATTGAATACCAACGAAAGGGTCATGGACCAGACTTCATGGGAGTCCAAATTTATTGTGAAACCTATAAAGTGTTTAATATCGGCCATTTTATTGGTCGATTTCAAATTTTGAATTGAAATCAAAAATCTTTGAAAAATACTTTCTTGGAATAGGATACAACTTAATTCATCACGTTATAGTCAAGCTACTGAAAAATGGTCCAGATGGTTTGTCAGTAATTTGAATAAAAATATCAAATTTATATTTGTTAAGAATAAAATGGAAATTTTTAAACAATTCCAAAAAAAAGTTTTAGTCCAATACGATACCTGTGAGCGGTGCAGCTAAATACAAGGTAACATGATGTCTGGTATGTCTCAGTGCATTCGTATCCACAAACAAGGGCTCTAGGGAAAAGAAGAAAACAAATGAGTAAATTCTAGTTTTTAAACACATAGGCCTACAAAATATTAAAACCAAGAAATATATTATCATGATGTAGCTGTTGTCCTACCAACCAACTACATGTATACAATTTGTTAACATAAAAGTCTGTTTTGGTTTTTAAAGGGGTGGTAGGCCTAAAAAGATAGCAATATGACTGTAAATCTTCTGTGAAATTATTCCTTCTGTCATGCTCAGCATTTTAAAGAAAATATTGAAAAATGTGTCTCAGCTAGAGATGCATTTTTTGGAAATATCCAAAAATAGTAGGGGTCTTCAATTTCGTTCAATGTTTTCTAAGACCTAGAAGTGATCTGAAAACAGATTTGGATGTTTAGTAGGTCCCTTTTACAGATTTGGGCATTCAATAATTTATTTTATGTTTTTGTTCATTTTTTGTGGCAATTTTTCAAAAAGATGGGGGCAAAAAGTTTGAGTTTTTAACTGTTGGGCTGTGGAAAACTATCAACAAGGTTTTTATAATAGTGATAAATCATGTTTTATGTTTGAAACAGGGCTTCTAAAAAAAAGCCACACTCCTTTTAGAGGTTTTCAGGATTCTACCTTGTGAGCCTAATTTGTAAGGGTCACAATTTTGTAAGGGCAGCGGGAGTGAGGAAAATAACAAGTTAAAAAGACGACAACGAGAACAAGAAAACAGGCTCGAAAACCAATATGACAGTAAAAGATCGATGCAATGAAAGCTCGAAGCTTATTGGCTAATAAAAAGAATATATGTTTCTAATTTTGTATCAACTATTTAGCACCGGGCTGTCACTGTGAAACTTTTTAACGCGTGTTGTAAGCTTAAGAAATACAATGTGCAAGGTATGTCCCGCTGCAAAACTATAGCAAAGTCACACTTTCTTTGAAAGTGTGTTTCAAAATTACAACAGTATTAATCTGAAAAAAATTACTTTGCAAAAGTCAGTATTTAACGGATCTCTTAAAAAATAGAGGTGTCCCAAGATAACGATTGGTTGTCATTCGAACTTGGTCAAAAAAAGATAAATGCAGGGTAGTTTATCTGGAGGGAATATATGATCTGCATTTAAATGTTGCTGCAATGTGAACGGTTCTCCTGTGAGGCTGTGAGTTGTTAAAGAGCGCCACGTTCGTCAACATCTTAGAAGTTAGATTAGATTAGATTTTAGATTTTGATAACGTTAGATTTTGATAACGTTGGCTGCTTTCAGAGTGCGGGCGTCATGGGCGTGAGAGTACATTATTTAACGTCATTTGCCGATGCCACTAGTCTTGATTGACCGCTTCCCAACCGGTACTTTTGGAACAAAGTGACCTTATTATAGTCGTTTTTACGAAGAAACCCGGGGATCTTGTTGGAAATATTTGCTGACGATATATATTTTGTATGTTCCGGTTTGAATTATGATTGTGTCCGCATAGAACATGCAGGCGCGGTTCTGGGGGGTGAGGGGGGGGGGGGGGGGTGGTTGGGGGGGGGGGGGGGGGGGGGTGCAAAACACAGCCTGCTGTATTTGCCAACATGTAGGTCTATATTCTAAAATATCTGTTTATTTCACAAACACGCAAACAATAATTTGTTGGCAATACAAAAAGTAAATCTGATCCACATTGTTCGTAACTTCGCCACGTAAAGATAGGAGTAGGCCTAAATTCGACCATGTGATATACAAGTTGGCCATTTTGAAGTTTTGAACTCTGTAAACAACGGTCAACTCACTCAAAACACGGTAATCTCGCTGAAAGGAGGATTAGCACGAGCTCAACGGCAATCAACATAGGGTCCATGACCTCATCACCTGGTGAAAGAAAAAAGGTAGTATAATAACTATATGAAGCAATATGACAAAAAGGACTCGAACTTCCACTTTTGGGTTTGTCATTGTGTTCCAGGAACTTAAGGTAAAGAATAATACACAAAATACATATCAAAATCGGTATACTCAAAACACGAACGTTTAGACGTACCAAGAAAGATCATAAAAAGAGTAAAATACAAAGTTTCGAGTTCAGTAATTCGTGAGAATGAAATATGCCATTTTGTGTTTTTTTGTAAATTAAAAATTGGTAAGGTCTTTAAAATGTGTGTGGTATAGATAGACAGAGCAAATTACAAATACATGTATCAATAAATGATATCGTCGATGCCGGCCTGGTTGACATTTTTGAAAAATTGTCATTAAAGGAGCGGGTAAAAGCATGGTGAACCAAACGATCTGTAAGTCGGGGTTTGAAAAAAATGACCAAAACTGATTTGAAGCAAACGGAAGCCAAAAACGAAGCGGGGCCAAATCAAACATACTGTGGCTGAACCGAGAGTCGTCGGAGAGAAACCTTGATGGGGGACGGGTCTTATTTATCACAGGACTCCAACCAATGCCTATTTACCCCACAAAACTATTTATTAGCCTCGCGCAAGGATGAGCGGCTGTCCAGACGCAAGGGGGAAATTAATGAACGGCGGACTTACCCTAGGAGCAGTTCGTTTTGTGGAAATATACCACCGTTTTAAGATTGAGTGATTAACTATATGTACGGTAATATATAAACAGAGCACAAATTATGCATCTCACAATCCAGTGACAAGTATTCCAAAGACGATCAATAATTGGTCTTATTCTCGTTCTGATGCAATTATTACACAAATAGTTATACACAATAATCCTCGCTAGTATATGTTTAACCTCACAAAAGGATCAACTAAGATGAACTTGACTTTGAATAACACTCACTTGGTCAAATGCACCGCTTAATATAGATCGATATAGACTTATAATGATCCTCGCTGAAACAAGGTGGTCGACTGCACCACCGGATAATCCTCACGGGGCCTAGTAAACCTCACGTGGTCCACTGCACCACGTGAGTGTAACCCCCGGCTTGAATTCATATGTAGTTTGACCAACTACTGTTTCTGGCACTCTGCCTCAGACACTCTCTGGTCCTGCCATGTGCCTCTTGCAGATTCCGTCGTAACCTCTTGGCGAAATCGATTGCTTTTGTGTCCTCCACTGCAGGACACTCAATCAGCAGATCGTCTCCCATCTAAGCATCATGGTGTTTAGAGAATCCCCAGTTGACTCTTGGGGGAGTGCACCGGTAAGCAAAACATGCATATGGTAGACACTCAAGCTGTCTCCTCCTCGGTTCAATCATCACAGCGACCAGGTTGACCAATGTTTTGTTGAAATGTTCAACCATTGCGTCAGACTTCAGGCTGTACGCTGTGGTCCTCGTCTTGGAAATCCGTAGGACCTTACACATCCCGCCAAACACCGCCGACTGAAAGTTTGTTCCCTGATCAGAATGCAATTCCAATGTCGGTTTGACAGACAAACTCACTGACAAACTTGTTCGCCAACGTCTCTGCCTTAGCATCAGGCAGAGCATAAGCCTCCATCCGTTTAAAGCAGTAGTCCCCAACTACCATGATCCAGACGTTGCCACTGTCACTCCGGGGGAGTGGCCCCAGCAATTCCACAGTCACTATCTCCATGGGCTCGCATACCAAATACTTGGAGCGGGAAACTCTCCTCTTCGCAGTAGATTTCCTCCTCCCACACAGATCACAACGTCCTATGAATGACCTCAAGTCCGCGGTCATTCCTGGCCAATAGTATCGCAACCTGACTTTGGCCAAAGTCTTCTTGACTGCCAAATGACCATTCGTCCGACCACCATGCAGCTCCTGAAGTACGACCTCTCTCAATTTCTTAGGAAGTACCAGTCGTAACCTCACGGACTTCCCATCGTCGGGCTCCAAACTTATACAAAGGACACCGTCCCGCACCTCCAACTGATCCCATGAGGACCCGAGGGTCTTGTGTGCCGACGAGGCGACTGAGACAGTTTTCCAAACGAGACGACTGCCCGACTTCTCCTTCGCCCTAACAATTCAACCAATACTTCCGTCACCAAGTTGACCCTCTATGACTGCATTCCTAGGCAAGTGCGGTTAAGCAAAGATGCCCCTCACCCTTGCCTCTGGAATCGGCCCGTCAGAGCCAACCAAATGGCTACCCTCGCCAACCTCACTGGTTGTTTTTACCTTGGCTTCATCCGATGCCACAACAGTCTCTGATGCTTCGTCAACGTCGGCCCGCGGCCACATTGCTTACAGGCCTTCCGGGACAACCCGTCAGCATTTACATGCTTTCGCCCAGGTCTGTGTTGAATCGTTACATCGTACTCGCTGATCACTTTCAGCCACCTTGCAAGCTGACGCTCGGGGTCCTTAAAATTAAGCAACCACTTAAGAGCAGCATGATCGGCTCGAAGTATCACCTTTTGATCATACATGTACTGTCTAAACTTCCTAAGATAGACAACTTCCATCAATAGTTCCTCTCTGCCTTGCTGAGTTTACGGCTCTCAAAGGCGAGGACCTTCACCTCCCCATAATGGATCTGAGACAAAACTGCCCCATCTGTATCTAAGATGTAGTCGCTATCAGGAACAGGATACGCCTACATCAGTGCTGTTTGCAGCCTCGGTTTCAACTTAACAAATGCCTGCTGGCAGCTAGCTGTCCACTGGAACTCACGCGACATTTCATTCAGCGCATGCAACGGTGAAGCAACCTCAGCAAATCCCCTTACAAACTTCCGGTAATAGGAAGCGATGCCTAAAAAGCTTCGAACTTCCTTGACACACTTAGGTGTTGGCCAATCGGCCACGGCCCGAACCCTTCTCAGGATCGGTAGCCACACCTATGTCCCAAATAGCCAACTGATCTCCGAAACAAGAAGCACTTACTCTATAGGCTTTAACTTCAAACCAGCTCGCCTCAACCTGGAGAAGACGACTTGCAGTCGTTCAATCACCTTTTTTTACAGTCTTGCCAAACACAATGACATCGTCCAGGTAGCAGGATGTCCCACCGAAGACCTGCCATCACCTTCTCCGTCAACCTTTCAAATGTCACAGGGGCGTTGCAAAGACCAAAGGGCATGCAGCACCACCTGTACAAACCGTTCCGCACCACAAAGGTTGACTTCTGGCTGGCGTTCTCATCGAGGGCGACCTGCCAATACCCGGACGCTAAATCGAGAGTAAAAAACCTCGATACGAGGGACAGGGTAAGCATCTTTGATTGTTACCCTATTCAGAACCCGATAGTCGACACAAAATTGCTTAGTCTCGTCCTTCTTGCGGACTAACACAACATTTGCAGCCCAGGGATACACCATTTGCAAATTACTACCGAATTCAGGGGGGGGGGGGGGGAGGACAAAGTTTTTGTGACAAATAGGAACTTTTTACCCGTCTACATGCAATTGTAAATCACTCCCTGTGGCTCGATGGGTTCCCAGATTGATCTATTCAAGTGCGTTATTAGATATTTGATTGATAAATAAAATGGCTTATTCAATCTGCATATTTTTTAAATTAAATTTGTATTTACATTTTTTAATTGTTTACTTTATTTTATTTATTTATTATTTTTTTCTTTTATTTCTTTTATTTTTTTTATTTTTTGGGGGTAGTTTTTTTAAAAGGGGTAAATGTAATGGGTTTCATGCAAGGCGAGCTTGTAATGAAATACATAATGAAATACATCAAAAATAAGATCAAAACAATATCTATTGTTTGTCATTTTATTCTTGTCAGCACTACACATTCTTATAAAATAAATAGAATCACATGACAATTGAGGAATGCTCAAAATTTGTGGCCCTGTACCCACTTTTTTGGTTGCTGTGGTTCACGAGTGATAGTGCCTGCCCCACCATACAGTTTTATTTTACACTGGATCTGTAACCTTATACTTGGCACACTGAAATGTTTCTAAACAATATTATTGTGATTAAATTCGATGTTGCAATAACATTTGAAATGACAGAAAGAGTGAATTGTATGCACACTTTAAATACATTTGTGTGAATGCCTTTTTTGTAGTACAATTTTTTTTTCAAAAGGGGGGATATTCATACTCCATATGGATGTTTCAGTGTGTAGTTCCAATAGGTCTAAACTGGGTTACACTTTTCAATTAGAAAGAGCGTTGAAAATATTTTCTCTGTTCCACGTGGCAACTAAGCTAACAAAATGAAAATAATTAAAAGTGTCCAAAAACAATGCTCCCGACTTGTCTTAAATATCGTCAACCAGTTCGAGCATAACCAGTTCGAGCATAATTCTCTCAACTTTTCCATTAAAAATAATTAAGAAATGTAACAAATCACCGAAGTGAGCACATTAATGTTACACATTAATGTTCGGCAATGGTGATGAAGCTGGACTGAATCCTAAGTTTAAGCCGGGGTTTAGAAAAAAAAGGCCGTTGGGTTAGTGGTGCGAAGGGTCAATAGTTAAGAGAGTATGGCCTGTGCCGGTCATAAATGTCATTTATTAACCAACTAACATACGTTTTGCTTCCGACTACATTTCAAATTAGAAAGGGATATTCTTTTGTTTTGGTATTATGTTTGTGTTGGTCATAAAAAGTAAAAAGTAATAATAAATATTTTGTAGTGATTTTTTTTCCCAACACACCCCCCCCCCCTTTCTTCTTCCTGACTGGGCTGTCAAAATCAGGGTAATTAGAATGCTAATTAGAAGCTAATTTTTCTGGGGCCTAGGTAAGAGAAATGAATGTTATTGTTATTTTGTCTATTCAACATACAATTTTAAGTTACAACATTCTTTTCAAGTTCGATATAGACACAATCTGGGCAGCTGGGGAAGCAGATTAATTGGTTCATTACCTTACTTTACATGTATAGGATATACGTGTACATGACCTACCTGCACCTTTACTGTTTCGGCATGTCTGAGATTATTGAGTAAATCAACCTCTTGGTTCCTTGCAAATAATACATCTACGCGGCAATATACGGGACTCGATGATGACTGGGTTTTGGGAGGCGAATGTGCTTTCCCCGACAGTGTCCCTGCAAGTTTACGCTGCCAGCCATTACACAATACAGATTATCAGACGTTTGGGATCCATATATGGCGGCGGTAAACGCGCAACGTTTAGCTTAAACCCGATGTACATCTTTTTGATGTATACTGTCACGACTGTCTGACTGCTTTTCACGAACCATCTCGTACGACAGTTCTAGCACATAGCAGGTCTAGGCTTACCAACTTCTCTGCCAATTCTTTATCATTTTCACAACGATTTTCTCGGCCGTAACATATTTTAATTGAACAAAACAACTCGGTTTTATCGCGGAGTCTTCGACACGCAACGATCGTGTTACATGAGCGACGCCATGATTGTTTTGATTCGCGATGATACAATGGCCTATAACCCGGGTTGTGAATGGAGAATTCAGATCACGTGGTACCAGAGCGCATAAATTTCAACCGAATGTAACGCACCAGCGGATTACGACCATAAACAAATGCTTCATCGCTGTTGATCATTTAGTGCCGATTTCGGTCGATAATTACTCAAATTTGACAGGCGTTTTTGTGGAGAACTGTTTTGAATCATAATCTCCAGACAAAAGTATGTCTAAAACACAAAAGTTGTCTTAGACCCAGGGGGGTCGGAATGGGATGAAAAGCAAAATGTGTACATACTTCACTGACTATGTATGTTACCGCCTGTGTATCCGCTTAGTTATCGAACAGACTTACTTGCTGCGCCTATAGTCTCCGTGATGTTTTACTATGAAGCAGAATCAGTGTCAAAAAGATCGGACGTGTTTTTACAACTCGGATGCTTTCCTAATTCGGATGTATTCCTAATTCGGATGCTTTTTGCAAACTCGGATGCTTTTTTAATTCGGATGCTTTTCTAGTTTGAATGCTTTTTGTAAACTCGGATGCTTTTTGCAAACCAAACATATTCGCAAAATGTATGCTTTCCCAATCCGGCACTAGGGTGGCCCTGAAAGGACATTACACATCGCAGATTCTGCGATATCGCGCATTCTGCGCGAATTTGAACGATGACAAACATGTTATCGTATATATCTAAGCATATATCTGAGATGTGGAAGATTTTATTGTAGATTTCTGCACAGATTTATGTGATGGTGAATATTTTCTGCGCAGATTTTTGAAAAGTCGCATATTTTTATTTTAGATTTTAAGTTCTGCGCAGATTTCTTAGTACGCAAATTTGTGCGATGTCGCACGGATGGGCACTACATGTACATTTTCTTTGCACATTTAATTCTGCGCAGCTATGTCGCACTCACGTACAGCAGATTTATATGCAGATTTATGTCAACATTTCTGCCGCGATGTCAGCACATACGACGTTTTAAAAGTTGAACCACGACGTTTTGAAAGTTGAAGTATACGACGTTTTGAAAGTTTTGAATGTATATGGTGTTCTAAAACGGACAGGCAACGTCGTGGTTTAACTTTCAAAACGTCGTGGCTCAACTTTCAAAACGTCGTACTTCAACTTTCAATTGAATTCAATGTGTTAAATTCAACAGTTTTATGGTTGAAATCCAACCTTTTAAAGAGTGGTCACTGACCGCACACTTATAAGGTTGATTCAACACTTTAGTTTTAAGCGTGTAGGTGGCGCTGCTTAAGTCTGCGTTTGCGTTGTTTCATACGGGCGCGTATTTAGTGTCGGGCACCCCTAAACTCAAATTATTTTTCTGGAGTATAAATTTAGGCCTAAGTTATTAACATGCTAATTATACACAAAGAAGATTGATTGCATTAAGTCCAAACACAGAGAAAAAAAACGTGGAAGTTTGAATGAGAGTCTGGCCTAAACAAAAGATGATGGATGGTACGGGGTTATTATTCAATATTTCGATTGTGCCAAATTCGGCGAACCGGAGCCACAGAAACCGAAAAAGTCCTGTGAGATTTCTGTTCGGGTGTTTTCTGTTTACAGGTTGCTGGGTAACAGAGGGCACATCGTCCAAACCGAACGTTAAAATAACTAAGCGGATACACAGGCGGTACATGGAAACATACGTTCTAGAGGTAACCGTTTGAAGTATTTTATGCTATGAAATGCTTGTGACTGTCACCTAGCAACCGATGTAAACAGAAAACACCCGAACAACAAAAATTGAACAATACGCAAAAAGGCCTACTCGGCTTAGTCTTTGCCAAAGACGACAGTAATCGATATTGTGCACGTGGCCTATCAATCACGTATGTTTAACTGTACCGCCTGTGTATCCGCTTAGTTATTTAACTTTCGCTTTGAACGTTTTTTTCCTCTGTTACCCAGCAACGTGTAAACAGAAAACACCCATAGAGAACAGAACTTGGCACAATCGAAATATTGAATAATAACCCCATCCATCATCAATTCAACCATTCTTTTGTTTAGGCCAGACTCTCATTCAAACTTCCACGGTTTTTTTTCTCTCTGTGTGTGGACTTATGTGAACTTAATCCAATGCAATCAATCTTCTTTGTGTATAATTAGCATGTTAAAAAAATTAGGCCTACATTTATACTCCAGAAAAGGGGTGAACGACACCAAATACGAGCCCGTAGGAAACAACGCAAAAGCAGACATAAGCAGCGCCGCCTAGCAACGCTCAGGGGGTCGGTGGCAATGTATTTTTTACTGGAAATTAAAGATGAAGACCACTATTGCAATTTTCTTTTCAATTTTACTACGTTGACCTACTTAAAAAAATATTATATCCCCTCCCTC